>CM069082.1:44567134-45237740 GCA_035578085.1 Solanum pinnatisectum | reverse complement strand
CTTAATATCTGAAGAACTCTAAGCTTCATTTTAGCTTGTCGTTTTCTCTATCTTGTGTGAAATTGTATACTGATTTTGGGGAAAGAAAAAGTTGTGGGTAGAGAAACTTCAATGAGTGGTTCAAACACGGATAATGTTGGAGGCTAATTACAGGCAGTGGGTGGTATTGCCAGTCATGAACTTTGGTCGCTGCTGTCATAAAAGATGAATAGGTCTTTAGAGATATAGATTCCCTACTTCAGCATTTGCCCACGATGCCACAACCGCTCTGCCCCACAATTTTCTTACAACAACAAGAACATACCCAGTGTAATCCCACAAGTGGGGCACCCCAACATTTTCTTAAAACGAATATTCTCTCGCATGACCTGCCTCTACTCCTCTACTGCCATCTCTAATTATAGATATGTAGATGGTAGGTTAGCTCCAGGACTGGTTTTGTCTTCCGATTGTCAATCAACACCCATTTTTCCTTCTATGCATAAAATATATTTTATTTCCCCGTTTCTTTCAGGTACAATCTGATGGCTAACCGAGTACTGCTGCTGTTGGCTATGGCTTCCAGAAATGATCCTAACTCGTCCTCCAAAATTCTGAGTGAAACTGCTGGTTAGTTAAGTTTGTCCACGGGTTTTGCTTCAGTGCATTTCTTTAGCTGAACATTTCTGCTAGTATTCTTGTTCCCTCAATAGGGTAGAAATAGGAACTCCTTCTAGTATTTTATTGTTTTTTGTTTTTTGTTTTTTATGGTCAGTATCGTTCTCCTTATAGTATTCTTGTTCTGTGAATATGATATATCAAACAAGCAGTCAAAATGATTTCCATCTTCAATTCACCTTTATTACTGTGTTTCTTTTGTGATCTAACGTAAGCAGCATTATGTTTCATGTTTAAATTTACGTATAGATTTTGAGAAATTCTCATCTTATGATTAATCTTGTCAGGTCACTTCTTACATAGTTTAAAAAGCCAACTACCGCAGACAAGAATTTTGGCAATCTCAGCTCTAAATACTTTGCTGAAAGAATCACCTTACAAGCTCTCTGAGGACCGACCCATTTGCTCTACTAACCGGCAGGATAAATCCAAGTCTTCTCTTGAAGAAGCTTTAAGTAATATATTCCAGGAAGAGGGTTTTTTCAATGAAACCATGAATAGTCTTTCTCATGTTCATATAATTGACACTGATGGTGCTTCTTCTAAAGGAAATCATGGAACGTCTTCATTTCAGAGTGTGGCTGACAAATCCATTACTCGTTTTTATTTTGAATTTTCTTCCTCATGGCCCCGTACTCCCAATTGGATATCTTTGTTTGGAAATGACACTTTCTACTCGAGCTTTGCCCGAATTTTTAAACGTCTAGTACAGGAATGTGGTGCTCCTGTTATACTGGCACTAAAAGATGCTTTAGCAGACTACATAAATGCAAAGGAGAGGACAAAGCAGTGTGTTGCTGCTGAGGCAGTGGCAGGTGTGCTACATTCTGATGTTTTCGGTGTTTCAGAAGCATGGGATAGCTGGTTGATGACCCATTTTCAGAGTATTATTCAAGCACCAACAGTTGAGTCCATACCTGAGTGGGCAGCTTGTATTCGTTATGCAGTTACTGGAAAGGGAAAACATGGAACAAAAATTCCACTCTTGAGACAAAAGGTCATGGACTGTTTAATGAACCCCTTGCCTGAAACAGTTAGTACTACTGTAGTTGCCAAGCGATACATGTTTCTTTCAGCTGCATTAATAGAAGTTTCCCCACCAAAAATGCCAGTTACTGAACTAGCGCTTCACTATAAGCTTCTTGAAGAATTGCTTGGCAGTATGAGCCATTCATCTCCACAAGTGAGTGTTCAACATTTCGATTTTATGCTTGGGATCACAATTTATTATTTTCAGTTTTCTCTATTATTTTTCTGGTTATGTTAAGAGTTGCTTGGTTACATGAGCCATTTGATATTTGAATTGATTGCCAAAGGAAGCATAAGTTTATCTGTCGATCAACTCAAATTGCATACCTCTTTGATGAGTTGCTTTGTTTGATAGAATCTTTCCTTCTCGACCAGTTTTAGTTTTACAAGTTGAGCTGGTTCTTCTCAGTTGTTCTACTGGAAAGACAAGCTTGTTAGTCTCAGCTTTTCCAGATCAATAGGTTCAGCTCTGAGCATCATTGTTGGGTCCTTTCTAAGATCTTTTAAAATATATTTTTCAATAACCTTTTGGCTCTTCTCATGGTTATGGCTCCACATCTGATCTTGATCCCATTGTTTTTGTGCTTCCTCTCTTTTAATCTCAAAGGCATTATGACCGCCACGTACATTCTCTTTGACCATTCTTCTTTCCAAGTTGTACATACATTGAGGCTATATTTTTGAGCTGATCTCGACTTCATAGTTTCATTATATTCCTTGTATCCAAAGTTGTTGAACTTTGAGAATCAAAAAGGTATTCTTTGACTCCTGTTCACAAAGAAAGATCTTTGACTACAATTTTTTAATGTATAATGTCATCACTTATTTTATTTTTGTTTAAGAAAATTTCCTCATTTGTAAACGAGAACATTGTAACTTATTGTTCTTCTCATCTAGTTTCTAACAAAAAAGTTTTATCTTTCAAAGACAAATTAATCTATGATTAAGGGAAATTGGTAAAATTGACCACCCCAGAAAAAGGAATGGATCCTTTCACAGTTTCATCAACCCCCTTCAAAGTCTTCTGTAGAGTTTGTTGTCTCTGTGGTGACAGATAATGATACAATTTCTGGAACAGGTGAGGGAATCCATTGGTGTCACCCTCTCTGTTTTATGCTCAAACATTCGGCTCCAGGTGTCCTGCAATCAAGTTCATCCACATGAAGTAGGGACAAGTAATGTGAACAGGAAAGTTGAAGCAGAGAATTGGGATCATTATCTAGTAGAACGTGCATCTGAGCTTGTGGTGAAGATCCAAAGTTTTAGCCAGTCAGATACTCTGGATGTGCAAACGGACATAATTTCTGACAATGGAGTATCAACCGAACAGTCTCATGATGATGTTAAATGGATGGAGACGGTACAGTCAGCCAACTCATCTATTGTACTTTTTGCTCCTATGACCTTTTATTGATTAGCTTGTTTTGGTGATGTGCAGTTATTTCATTTCATTATCTCATCTCTAAAGTCAGGAAGATCCTCGGTTCTGCTGGATGTTGTTGTTGGTCTTTTGTATCCTGTAATATCTCTACAGGTTAGTTGCAACATTACATCATTCCTGTTGCTTGTCCTTTTAGTTGTTTTTGACATTTTGAAGGGATGAAATTACTGTTTGAGCAACTTGGCATATACACACTTCCCCTCCATTTACGGATGAAAATGGTAAAACTTGTAACTGAGGTCTCTTGGAGAAAAGAAACTTTGATTTTTGTTTTTCGTCAATTCCTGTGACTGAGATCTCTTAAAGAACAAACTTTGACTTTGATTTTTGACAAAATTGATTAGAAGCATCTTGTTTATCTCATGGTCAAAAGGCTAGACTTTAAGATTTCTGTATTTTTCTTGTTTTTAACTGCTATTTCTTGCAGTTCCTCACATTTGGCTGGTTGTTCTTCTCTTGTTACCAACTACATATAAACTACTGGAACTAGAAGTCTGCCTTTCTTTGGTGATGAGGATGGAGAAATCTATGAAGGCAGGATATTATTGGAAATAGATGATTGGAAATAGTTGTTTCCATAGTTGAAAGATAAGAGGAACTTCTGTGAGCCAAGTTAATAGGCTGATAACACTGAAATATTACATGTTTTTTCTTCTTCTTCCTCTCAACATTTGGCATCTAAGATAGTTTTTTCGAGTTACTGCTTTCTAGCTTGTTCAAGCTTTTACAAATGAGTGTGTACGAAATGTTGAGACCTAAGAAAATAACTAAATATCTTCTCCTCTCTTTAAGGGCTTAAGATTTTAGATGAGGTGACACCAATCAGGTTTGATTTCCGTTCCTATTTGTCATCCTTACTTGCCTATAGAGTTGAGCCTGCATATCAGTGGTATTGATGAAATCCTTAAAGAAATAAATCTCTCAACTTTAACAACAACATAGCTTTTAGGGAAGGTATAGCCACATCATTAATCAATATAAGAATTATTGCATTAAACTATTGTCACATAAACTTCTCCTTGCCGAGTTTTGATTCTTATCTCTCTCTGAGTCTTTAACTAAACTGACCTTTTCCCTTAACTGACTGGAGCTACTGTATATCAACAAGAAAGGATTAAATTGAAAAGACTCTTGTTGAAGAGTTTCATGTCTGGATTAAATTCAGACTGCAAGGCATCTCCATCGTTAATTTCCCATGGTTTTATGCTTGGTACACAAGCCATGACCATTGAACTTGTATCCTGTACAAAGTAGGAGAATTGTGAGTCTTTGCTCCCTTCATGTTATGGTGATAATTCCGTGTATATGTTATCCCAGACCATATTAAATCTGCATGTTTAGTTCTCTAATTCTTTCGTTCAGTTTTAGTCTTGATTTATAACTACATATGAAGTAAATCCTAGTTGAAATTTCGTTCAAACGAATGACACTGAAAATTTAAATTCTTGACATTTTTGCAGCTGTTACACACGTGAAGAAATTGATACACTATATAAATTAATATATTCTCATTGGAGATGTTTATAATAGAAGTGCATTTCTCTTTTGATACTGTTGATTTTTTGTAGGAGACGTCAAATAAAGATTTGTCGACACTGGCCAAAGTAGCTTTTGAATTGCTAAAGTGGAGAGTTTATTCAGAGTCCCATTTAAGGAAAGTTGTACGCACCATTCTTTATATAGCCAATGATACCAATTGGCGCACAAGATCTACGACTCTGACCTATTTGCGGAGTTTCATGTATAGGTATGATCTTTCCATTTTGATCTTTGCTCCTTTTCTCCTCCTTTGAGGAACAAATCCTTATTTTGGTTCTTGAAGAGAAAATGAGGTACTTTGAAAGAAAAAAGTATTGTTATCATCACTTTAAACTGAATCATTGTCATTTTTATATCAAACTCAGTCTTCAGGTGTTACAGTGGTCTAGAATAGCTAAGTAATGCAAAAATAAACTTGTAATATCCTGAATAAATGAGTTGCTATCTTGTTGCACCATACAGGCACACTTTCGTCCTCTCTAAGGTGGACAAACAACAAATTTGGCAAACTGTTGAGAAGCTACTTACAGATAATCAAGTTGAGGTAAGTTCACATAAATTTTAGCTGAAATATTTACGGTATCAACTATGTAAATAATTAAAATGTTGTGCATTATCATATGATATCTAGTCTTGGAGAAAGTAAGTAGATCTCTTGATGCTCTTTGCTTGTTTTGTTCAATGGTTGATCTAGAACAAATACATTCTTGATTTCTCAAACCCCATACCCCTATAATAATGGTGGAGTAAGGGGTGGACCCAAAGCGGAATTAACTGGTGGTGCTTGGTCGAAGCTTATTTAGGTAGCTTTTTTTGCTTTTTTAATTTCCTAAACTTACTGGGTCATGTTTGATTACATAGAATAGGAAAGGCTAGGATAGAATACAATTGACCTCTTTGTCTATCCTATCATATGTTTGATGCACCAAAAGACAACCTTTTTTCAAAAATACTCCGGCTTATCCTATGTCTTGTTCAATTCTTTATGGTATTATCAAACTCATCCATTTTTCATGTGGCCGTTCCTCTTCTATTGCTGTAGCATGTAAGTGTGTCATGTGCTTAAAATAGTACCATGAGCTTATAGGTAGTAGATGTTATGTGTTTGATTATAGTCCTTTTTCAATCCTTCCTGTTCAGATCAAGTGAGATTATTATGCTTTTAAGTTGCTTGGTGTCTGAAAGTTCTTTAGCTTGAAGTTACAATTGATTATTGCACCCCCATTTACTTAAGGCTTCATGCTCCCATTACTAAGTGGTGGGAGCCTCCATCTCTAGAACTGCCTTGGTGGTCCATGCTTGTGTCTAATTAGACATCAGGACTTCAACCAGGAGAAATATGATGTCACATCCCACATCAAATAAGAAACAATTAGTTAAGACATTCTTTGTAGAAGTTGGACCTGCTTTGCACGCTTCTTGTTTTCAAGATGAAATCTTAACATGTTCGCAAGTGTTAATGCATTTATTGCTATTTCCTAAGAAACAAGACAGGTGCATTTCAAGTAGTCATGTTTTATCCTTTTGATTATAAAAATAGCTTTAGTTCTCCCTGATTACTTAGATATGGAGATTATGGGCTTTAAAGAAGCTCATTTGAATTCTTCTGAACATTTTGGTCAGGTAAGGGAGCATGCGGCAGCAGTCTTGGCTAGCCTAATGAAGGGTGGAGATGAAGATTTAGCCCAGGATTTCCGTCATAGAGCTTATACAGAAGCAAGTATCATTCAGAAGAAGAGAAAACAAAGGTTCTTTTATTGTTTTAAGTTTTACTCAATTTTGGCTAGTTATTATTACTATGCTTTTATTATTTGTTGGGTCATTACTGATGATTATCCTAGAGAGGTCACACCTATCTGTATATTCTAACACCATTCGCCTGGGATGGGCTTGTGACATTAGTGATGATAAGCTTAGAGAGATCAAGCTTGTCTTTATTATGTGAGATATGACACCTGGGCCTAATCATCCCCAAAAACTAGCTCATGAGTGGAGGATTTTTCAAGTCCATATAAGCTGACCACTGGTCCATTCTCCAACCAATGTGGGACTTAAACACACTATAGTGTCCCCGTTCACTCCTAGGCCCAATTGGAGCATGGACCGGGAGCCCAAGTGCGGATGGACCTGATATCACGTAAAGATATGACACCTGAGCCTAACTTAACCCCAAAAGCTAACTCATGAGGGGAGGAATGCCCAAGTCCAGACCACCGGTCCATTCCCCAACCGATGTAGGACTTTAATCCACTCTAACAATATGCTAACACCATGCACCGGCATGTGCTTGTTAAGTCCTTCCTGATGATCATCGTAGAGAGATCAAGCCTTTCTGCATATGATTGCTCAAGACACATATTATGTGCAAAATTCTACTAAAAGAATTCCTGTGAATTGTTTTGGTTTTGTAGTAGCTAAAAGTTACGAAGATATTACACAAACATTAATTAAGCGACTAATTGATTTGGATACCTAGGGCACCTAGAAAAGTGTGTTTCTTTGTGTGTTTGGCAGCTAGGGGAGCGATACTGAAAACCAAGAACGTAGGAAGAGAAGGATCATACATGTCACCGGATGTTGTATGTGTAGATTTTCTTGCAAACACAGTAGTGTTAGGATCCTTGTAAGAAGAACAAGGATGATATAACTATCATTTTGTATTCCAACACAATTGTTGTGCTGATGGTTATATATATACATACATATAATGTGTTGCCATTCTCAAAAAAAAGTTGCTATTGCAGAGGCATGCGTTCTGGATTCTCTGTAGCATCCCTACATGGACAGATACTTGCTTTGGCTGCTTGCGTGCTATCAGTTCCTTATGATATTCCCAGGTATGTCCATTGTCTGATATAGTTTCATATATTCAAGATATATTTCACTATCAATTTCTTGTAATATTCCCAGGCACAACGCCCATTACATAACATAAACTCATATGTTCAAAGATATATATGACCAAGTGTTATCCTAGGAAGTTCCTGGAAGTAGCAATCCACTGCAGGAATGATAAACAGCATTTTAACTTGTCACAAAAGATGAAGTAAAATAAAACAAAATGGAACTTAAATAGCGTCTGAGATGACCCTGATGATTAGGGCCAGCAATATGACAAAATATTAAATTGATCAACTTATGCTGGTCCAAATTAATCAAGTATGTGTGGAGATCGTGCTTAATGTTTTGAAATATTCTAGTAGACAGTTTCTTTCAAGCAGTCTTTACAGAAGTGTAGGATAATCATGTTTATGGACTTCACATTCCTAAGTATGGGGTCATAATTGTCGCTAACAAGACATCAACTTTTTTTCCACATGGAATATTGCTTTAAAGTTCGATTGTATTACCCAATCATTTTATTGTTATATCTACTTGAATGTAGCTTGACATTCAAAACTTTCAAATTAGGAGTTAGTAATTTTGTTAATACAAAAGAGTCAAGTTACTTTCCATGCATGACATTTTATTAGTCAAGTTTCATATGCCACTCAATGTATTGAATAGTAGCTGCTAGCTAGTGTCTTTCTATTTCGATTTTTTGGTTTTAATTATATAACTAAGTTTTGTTAAAAGAAAAGAAAACAAAAAAATTATATAAGCAAGTTTTTTCTTTAATTTAGAGAATTATAAGTTTTAATACTTGATGGAAATACTGTATTTGTCTCCTGTATTGTTTTACATGATGTTGTTTGATTATGCATGAAGTTTAAGAGAGAAATGAAGAAAGACTTTTGAAACTTGTTGTGTAACACAAGCCAAAAATATTTGTGTGGCTATAAATCATCTCATTAAAAAAACACAAATCAGTCTATTAGTTAAGAGTATGTGTTATTTCACTTTTGTTGTAAAAAGGAATATGTAAATGAGGCAGAAGCTTTGCTAGAACTCATAGAGGTTCTCAAGGATTAGAAGAGGGCAATGCTCTATTTTGGTGCTTTTGCTCACTGTACAGAAATTCCAGCACTAATTTTGTGCTGTTTACAAATACAATTATTACCTTTTCAAAATATAGTTCTTTTAAAGTTAAATTATTTCTAGATGTAGAAAGATATCATTATTCTTTTTGAGATGGTCCATAGTATACTACTATTAAACTTAGATATTACCAGTAGTATGGATTACTGTAGAGAAATGTTTCTCATTAGTGACAAATTGCCAAATTTTATTGCAGTTGGTTGCCAGAACACGTTACACTATTGGCTCAATTTGTTTCTGAATCATCACCTGTAAAATCTACCGTGACAAAAGCTGTGGCAGAGTTTCGACGCACTCATGCGGACACATGGAACGTTCAGAAAGATTCCTTCACTGAAGAACAACTCGAGGTATGGTTCACACGTACATTTATTGTTATTTTGCACATTTCGCTGATGTAGGTTCCTCTCCAATCTAATTCTTTAACCAAAATATTGACATACAAGTAAGGGCAAAGTCAAAGTTTAGATCCATGGGTACGACATTGTTGAGATCTTATGGCCAAGAGGGCTCTATATTGGATTCCATCCAAAACTAGTTACTTGTTTAATCTGAAAAAGAAGTATTTTCTAAAGTTCTATAAAAGATTTCAACTTTATTTTTATATCAAATCCTAGTTCCAGATGAGATCAGATTTTGGCAAAACAACTAGAAGAATGGAGTAGTTCAGCAAGCCACCTCTATAATTGATGATTGGCGCTTTCTTAGCTAACAAGATCATTTGTGACATCTTTGCAGGTCCTGGCTGATACATCATCATCCTCATCATACTTTGCCTGACATTCATGGTGTGCCTTACGTGAGAGATAGAATAAAGATAAAAACGACAAGAAGAATAGACATTCATTTTTTTTTTTTTAAGTTTTTACCATTGAAGAAATTGTATCCCATGTTTATATTCTTTCTTCTGATAATGATGACAATTTTTTTGGCTCATCCTCTTTAGATATTCCAAAAAACTTTTCTATCTAGTGGATTTATGAGATATACAGATGATCTCTTTCATAGAACACAATCTGAGTTGAAAATTATTGATGAGTGGCAGAACGTGATGAAGTACTTGGTTGTCGACCTTTATTTTTTTGGTATTGAGAGTTACCTTATATAGTATTGAAATGAAATTGGTTCTAATAAGCGGAATGAATATAAGAACTAGTTGGAATTGGAACATAGTTGGAGCCTAGAGGGGGTATACTATGAAAAAAACATCGAAGGGATCTAGTGTGGACTTCCCAAATTACAGACTGAGGGACTTGCAGAAACTAACAAAAGAATGTGGACTGCCCAAATTACACTTCATAATATATATTTGGTTATTGACAAAGTAAAGCATTGTTTACATAATCAGCACTTTAAAACTATTAAGAATTCATTTACATTTCTTCTATAAATAACATACCTAGTGTAATCCCACAAGTGGGGGTTCGGAGAGGATACCTTGAAAGGTAGAGAGGCTATTTCCGACACACCCTTGGCTCAAGAAGGGATGTGAAGAAGCATTTTTACCCGAACCTAGCAACTATCACTCCTCTGATAGACCCAACAAATGCGTACAAGGTCACAACCAGACATACCATTGTAAAGACGCGAAACGCGATAGCTTTGCTTTTCCAACTTTCAATTCTTTTCTGAGTTAAGTACATCTCTACAGGGAAATAAACGACGATAGGCCAAAATGTTATTGCTCCGGACACCCCTACGACCTGGTTAAAGTAAGGGAACAAAACAGCAACCCCAGTCATTATTGCAACATACGCTGTTCGGAAGAATAATCTCATAAAATTCAATCTAAATGGCAGCATTGATAGAGGTTTCAGAGTGTGATTCTCGTGAACAAACTTGCTATCTGGAAATTTTCTGGTAAACCATCTCTCAACTTCTGCAAATATTGGCTGGCTGAAAACCTGTAAAGCATATTCAAGTCAATACAAAAAAAGATCAACTACAAGGAAGCAATTTGTAGCTTTGTAAAGAAAATATAATTTACGCAACCAAAAATAATTATGACCTTATATATACAGTGTAATTAAGTTGACGAATGCGATTCAGATGAACCCCTTGCATCCCCCTAGCTTGCCTATGGGCGTAACTCAAAAAAAAAGCTAGCTAGTGAGATGAGAATTGTCAAAATGGACGAGAGGGAGTTGCTCGGATGGTAAGCACCCCTCACCTCCAACCTAAAGGTTGTGAGTTCGAGTCACCAAGGGAGCAAAAGAGGTGGGATCTCTTAGGGAGGGTACAAAAAAAAAAAGAATTGTCAAAATGATATAAGGAGATAACAACACATCCCCTCAACTGATATGGGACACTATAACAACCCAACGCGCCCGCTTGGACAATTGGAGCATCGATAACATAACTTAGGGGCTCAATATTGTGAAACACAACAAGAAGAATGGATTTGCTTTGTAAAGTAAAAGAACTTGCTGCCTAACTCAAGAACAAAAGCTAGCTCGTGAGGTAAGGATATTTCTGAGATCATATAAGGAGACAACAACCCATTCCCTCAACCAATGTGGAACACTCTAATAAGTTTAGAAGAAGATGTCAAAAGTAAAGATATCCACTAACAAGGAAGAGTTATTCTGTTAAAAGATTGTGAAAGCATAAAAGCTATAACAATGACAAGTACGCCTTAGTTCCGAACAAGTTAGGAGGTGAAGGTGTAAAAGTTGTTTAAGAAAAAAAACATGGGGCTACAATTTAGACTTGACAGAACACTTAAGTAAAAGTACCTGATATCCACCAACAAGATGAAGAATAACACATGCATTAGCAAAGTCTACAAGCCAATATGGTTCATAGAAACCGAATCCTGTCAAGAGATTCCCTGGTGTGGAATTACCAAAGGCTGCATAACCAAATCCTCCACAGCAAAGGTAGAAAAAAGTTGTAACACTGGATGCCATTACTGAAACCTTCTTCATGGTGATCTTTTCTGGAGGAGGTGCCTTTAATGTGTCCTACATTTTTTTTGGAAGTTTTCATTAATTGCTTCAGTGCTGCTTAATGCTGATTAAGAATATTATTTAATGTAGAAAGCCGAATTGCAGCACCTGAACCTCCAGAAATATAAGAGAGAATGGGAAGGCAAAGGCAATGTTCCCGAGCGCTTGAGCAACCAACCATACTTTCTCAGCAGCTGTAGAACTTGGCAGTCCTGTAATGCTGCCTTTGATTTCTCCATTTTCTGCATATCAAGATTCCGGAATGGAAATTTAAGATAAATGGCAAGTTTGATCATCTATATTACCTGAGATGCTAGGCCTGAACATGCTTGTTATTGTGAAGATTTTGTGACAATAACTGCATGCAAAAAGGTAACCTACCTATTACTTTGGCTAAGCCAAGTGCTGATCCGATAATTGAATATGTGAAGGACATGACAGCAGCAACTACGGAGAGCCACTTCATATTCGGAAAATCAGGAATTTGAGACACTATAACTTGAATTAATCCAAATATTACCATATACCTAGTACTTTCATATCCACAGGTAGCCTTGTGACCTTGATCATGATAGCAGTTTGATTTCTGGATAGCTCTGGAAGCATTTAGAGGATGTATTATTAATATCCCTTTAGAAAAAAACACTCCAAATAGATAATTTGAGAATGCGCGCGAGTAACAACTCTCAACTCTTATGTATATGTGCTATGCAATATAGCCTTATTTACTATGATTCTTTATTTCATTGGTTATATGAGACTCCTAATATCATTTAGGGACACATTTCCTTAATCCAATAATAGATATCGAGTGTAAGTTTAATTTTGAGAATACATGATAGCAATATCAACTTTATATTTATACTAAGTAATGTGTGTCCTATTTAAATATATTCCTAATCCCATTGGTTATGGAACTTTTATCTCCTCGATAATGGAACGCCTATCCTAATTTCACTAATTATGATATATACTTTCCTTATCCCCCTCTAGTTATCTGATTAGAATGATGACATGAATACACATCTCTACTTATAGCTAGATTCGTAAGGTTCAGACCGTATTGTTCGATAATTCTTGAACCCTTAAGAATCCTTAACAAGTTTATACTGTAATTGTTAACGGTTAAAGAAAAATCTCAGAAGATAGTGTAAAATGAAAACCACACTAGTTTAGAGCATGGGCTCACCACCTTAGTCAAAGGATGGTCCGGTGCACACCTTTCGCCGAAATATTATGTGGTGTACAAAGGTTAAATGTTAATTGTTAGCTATTATGAATGTATATTGGTTTTGCACACCCTTAACACAACTGAGAAGAAAATCTGCATACTCTTTGCCAAACTCTTGGCTCCGCCACTAGACTTTAGAGAAGATAATAGGTCTGAAGCATGAATTTGGCAAGAGTTCATAAAGAAATCATCCAAAAATTAAGTTGTATGATAGTATGGAAATGCAAACATGTAATCTAGGATAACCCAAACAAAAATTCAGTATGATAAGCAGCAAAGCTCATAAAGGAAATGTATGTGCAGAAATTGTCGAAAGAGAGACATTGGCAATACTAGTAGAGAAAAGATCAATGACATACTGTATGCTGGAGGCGGATGTAATCGTATATACAATTGCAAGCTTGATGAAATTTATACGAACAGCGATTCCACAAAACGAGGCATTTCTTTTTCCTGAGATGCCAGAAAAATGAATTTGCTGTGTGAGCCCAAGTATATAACAGCCCTCTTGAGTTCAGTAAGGTAAGAAGAAACTTGCTGCCAAGCCAAGTTCTACATAAGTACAGTTAATTTTGGCATCCCATGAACTATTCAGTTGGTCCTCCAATTAAGAGAAAACTAAAGTTTTACGATGGTTAGGCCACCATGTCCTTAAAATCTATATATAGACTCCTGGAAGAACGACATGTTTGCTTACTTGAACATAATTTATTTCCACAAAAAGTAAGGAAAACGAGAAGTAAATAAATGGTTCATCTGAACTGAAAAAGTGCAGGACATCGGATTTTTTCTAATTTCTTCTTAGCTTGAAATTCTCACCTAAAATCTTCTGTACAGCATCAAGATAACAGCCATTCCTATCAGGGCCAGTTTCTGGATCAGGAGACTTATAGCAATTGCAGAGAAGAAATACAGAAGTAAGAGAGACACAAGCAAATACGAGCATAGTCAATGGACCAGCAATCCAACCTAGCTGTGCCATGCTCCATGCTAGTGATAGAACACCAGAACCAATTACTGCTGTAATTATATGTGCCAAAGCTGTCCATTCATTTCCTGAATTCTCACGGTTAGTACACATATTAGCTTCTGTGAGTATCATCTGCTTGTACAGGTTTCAATTATTGAAAGAAACTATTAGAAACTAATACTAGTAAATTATCTATTTTGTTAGAAAACACAAGAAAAGATCAAGATGATTACCCTTTTTACAGCTTGTTTGGATGGTTTATCTACTGTTGCTTTAAATACATTATTTGTTTTGATTGTTACTTAAATTTTACTCTACTGCTTTGTATTGTCAAATTCATTGTTATGTAAAGACGAAAAGTTTCATCTTATGTAAGGATCGATTTGGTGTGATCCCCTCGTTGCCTTTTTTTTCTTCAACTTGCTCTTACCTAACTTTACTTTACCTTAAGCTTATACTTCATATTGCTGGTGCACAGTATTATGAAACTACGAAAAAACGATACAATCTATCCAAACATGTGTTCACCAAAAGTCCAAAACAATATAGTCAAATACAATACAACAACCATCCAAATAAGCTTAAGACAAATCTCCTTCAATAAACAGAGATAGGACAGCAATAATTGTAGAGGACAAGTTAAATCAAGATTCTTGAGATGGGTTCACTATGGACCCAATTTGTTATTGTCAAGATTCAAACTTTTTTGTAAAATGAAGCTTAAATGGTAAAATGGAGATAAAGTGGTTTCAAGAAAAAAGGAAAAAGTGAAGTATGATGCCCAAAAAAAAAAATTGACCTTGTAATATATTGGGAAAAATACCATGTAATAAATTGAAGAAAAGAAGATGGAAAAAAGGGAACTTTGTTACCTGTTCTTTTGAGGACAAGCTTAGATGATTGGGAAGAAGAAGAAGAAACATAATTTGGGTCCAAAAATGGCATTTGAGAGTCACTTTCTTCATCCAACCCCATAGCCCTAGCTATGATCACTATGAATCTATTTCTGAATATTCCAAATTTAATGGAGAGTTCTTTCTACAAATTTGTGTGATACTACTACTGTTTAAATAGAGATAATACTATTTTTAGTCCACAATTCTTTGTGTTTTAATTTGTTTGTTTGATTTGACGTGATATAGTGTTTAAAAATATAAAGAAAAATTTTGAGTTATGTGATCTTAAAAATAAATTATGTAGAGTATATCAAAATATTTTTTAATCTCATGTTTTAAACATATCATGTGTAGAATTAAAGAATTGTCAAAAATAACATTTTAAAAAAAAATATCATGTGTAGAATTAAAGAATTGTAAAAAAAAATATTTTTTTTAAAAATAAATTAAAAATAAAAATAAAGCAAACAAATTGAAATGAAGGGAGTAATTAACTGAAATGTGTATGGTTAGTTCTCTTATATTGGAAGAAAGTATGTTATATTGAGATTATATTTAGAATTTTGTTATCGTAACATATGAAGTAACGTTATAAACTTAATACAATTCCTAAATAATTAAATGGTCATTATAATTTTGTAAATATTTACTAGGAAGGAGATTAAATGTGCATATTTTGAAAGATTAAATATGTTTATGATGTATTATAACTAGGGTAAATTACATAAATCACATACTTTTAAGGTAAAATTACAATTTATCTCTTAAAAGTTTATAATTACAGAAATTCCTCAAACGGATACAATAATATAAGCGCTGATACATTAATCTGATGCGCGAGATACATTAATCGTTAAGTAAGATACATTATATTTTATACATGATACACTAATCTGATGTACATCTAATGCGCGAAAATGAGAAATTTTGGAGATTTGTAAAACTTATAGGGAATAATGGTAATAAGTAAACTAAAAGGCGAAATTTCTCTAATTTTTCCTTATAACTAAATACGTTATGATGTATTATAAGGATCAAATTTGGAATTTACTAATGATTGAGGGGACAAAAATGTGATTGTACCTTTTTAATATTTCAAAGAAATTGACACATGTTTATTTTATTTTATTTTTTGAAATTATTTATACTCGTATTTCTATCTAACCTATAGTGGAGTAGGATAATTTTTCAAAATTGAAAAGGCAGGGCCACAACTTTTTGTCTGATAGATACATTGGTGCCTTTCGACATCTTTTGAAACATCAAAAAATGAATTTATTAAGTGGGCGTTTAGCCATAAAAACTAATTATCATTTTTTTTTAATTTTGTTTGGATTTTTTAGCATTGAAGTTAAAGTTGTGTTTGATCATGTCTTTTACAAAGAATATTTAGAAGTTTAATATACTTTTTCTAAATATGATTTATACCCTCAATTTTTAATAACTAGCAAAATCATTAAACTTGACTAATTTATATGAAACATAGAATCAAACATATTCTAAAAGAGTAATACCTCAAAATAGATAGTCACATAATGTCATACATTAGATCTCATATACGAGTTACTACATGTTATTCCGAAATTTTTTACTTTATTTGAATCTTTTGAAGGTAGGTGTTTGGTTATAATATTTGCAAATAGTTGTTTGAATGTACTTTACCTAAAAAAAAAACATGAAATATGATCTAAACATGAAGTAAAATTTAAATAAAGCCCGGAGAGGATGATGTTAAACGTAGACTTACTCATACCTTTATGGTAGAGAAGTTGTTTCTAATAGACTCTCTGTTCAAATAAAGCATATAAAAACAAGACTAAGTACTTAAGTTACTAAATGAGATTTGTAAATTCCATTTGAAGAATGGCATGAATACAGCGTCTTTTGGCCTACAAATCTTACTAGCTATTTAATAGTAAGATCTTACAATTTAAGCTAATTTAGCACTAACTATTCCCTCAATTGATCCAATCAAGCCCAGTAAAGATACAATCAAGCAAACCATACTGAAACCTTCAAGAAGTATCCATTTTCTTGTCCAAGCTCCAATTTTTCTTTGCACAATGTACATTTCCACTGGAAAATATATGGTCATAGGCCAAAAGTTCAATGCTCCCAAGATTCCTAATACCTGGTTGAAATATGGAAATGCCATTGCTATTGCTGTTGTAGATATAACATATAGAGTCCGAAAACATAACCGGAAGAGGTTCAACTCGAGAGCTGGCAGCACCGGGAGTTTGATGGCGTAGAATTTATTTATGACTCTGCTCTCAGGGTACTTCTGAGTTGCCCATTTTTCAACAAATGCGAATACTGGCTGGCTGTATACCTAAGGAAACGAGCATTTTGTTTGTATTAAGGTTAGAATTTCGTAAACCAAGTAAAGGGTGGAACGAAAAGACTCGAATTATAATACTACCTGATACCCTCCAACCAGATGAAGGACTATGCAGGCATTGGCAAAATCAACAAGCCAAAATGGCTCGTAGAAACCTGTCAAGAGGTTCCCTGGTGTGTCGTTCCCAAAGGCTGCATATCCAAAGCAACTACAGCATAGATAGAAGAAAGTGGTGATAACTATCGCGCTTATTGACGCCTTCTTCATGGTCTGGTTTTCTGGTGGAGGCGATTTTAGTGTATCCTTCACTCCATAAAAAAGAACATCTTTAATATTAGGAGAAACATCAGCAGTCTTTTGTGATACTTTTAGTTTAACTATTCCAACTCAGAGTGTTAGTATTATGTCTTGTTAGGTTTCAGAAACATTAGCTAAGTTGATATTTATGCTCCGAATTAATCTTGAGCAAATTTTAGAAAAAATATACAACAACAATTATGACTCGGTCCCAAACAAGTCGAGGTCTACTATATAAATCAATATGCAATGATCTAGTATCAGGACAAATTCTAAGAGCTGGATCCATTTATATCTCACTATGATATATAAAGAAATGCCAGAAGTTAAAACTTGTATAGTTTGTCGAATATCATTACATAATACCTGTATCTCGAGGAGAATAATCGAATAAGGATAGGCAAAAGCAATGTCTCCGAGTGCCTGGAAAACTAACCAAATCTTCTGAGCAGCACTCCTTGTTGGTACTCCCACAATGCTTCCCTTGATACCCCTATTATCTGCAGACCCAACATCAGTGGGGAAATGAGAAAAGAAAATGCTTTCTCCATGATTGGAACTAAGATCAAAATACACGAGATTCTTCGATATATTTTTGGAAATTGAGATGAAAAAACAAGAAACAGAATGAGAAAAAGAACAGTCAAGGCTTTACCAATCACTTTAGAAAATCCAAGGCCCAATCCGATGAAAGAGTAGCAAAATGACATTAACGCAGCAACAACAGACAACCATGCCATGTTATGAAAATTTGGTATCTGAGACGTTACTATCTGAATAATGCCAAAAATCAGCATGAAATTGTTTGTCCCAGTCTGGCAAACAGCTTTTTCTCCTCCTTTGTGGTAACAATTTGATCTCTGAATTTCTCTGCAAAAATTGTCGGTCGGATTAATAACTTAACAGAAGCATATCTCATTCAGCTTGAATTGCATACACTGTCTCTTGAAGGGTAGGCATCACTATAATGGATATAATGTTATCTAATAACCCGAACAAATGAGCAAAGAAAAATGTCGTAGATACGGCTATCGAGACACTTACGAATTCAGAGAGGCAAAAATCTGAACTGCATATATATGTATATAGCAAACTAACCTCATACTTGTTGCACTTGTAATTACATAAGCAATAGCAGTCCCATAGAAGCTCACATACTGAAGCAAACCACACAACCATGTCCATTTCTTGCCTGAACGAGTATAAGTCAAAATACATAAAAGACGCGTCTAATCCCCTCCCCCCAATATAATGTAAAAGAGGAATCCTCATATGAGAAAATTCTAAAAGAGTTTCTAAGATAATTCTATGTTATAGGATGGAACAATCTACCAAGATTAACTCTAACGGCATCAATGTAAGAGGGATTTCGCGTTCCTGTTATGGGATCAGGTGACCTGTAACAATCACATATGAGAGATGCAGATATGTATGTAACAACTGCAAAACAAAGCATGGTGATTGGCCCTGCAATCCATCCTAATTGTGCTGTGCACCAGGCTAGAGAGAGAACACCAGCTCCGATTACAGCTGAAATGATGTGCGCAACTGCAGTCCACAAAGTTCCTGGCAGGAAAATACACGTCGACTATTGTTTCTTAGATTTAATCCTAGTCAATGTTATAAAACTCAGCCCCTGTAGAAAATTTTGAGACAACGTAAAGCTTACCAGTTCTAATTGTATCTGCATCATCTTTGCCTGAAGTTTTCTCTTGTTCTAGAGAACGTTGAACTTCCATCTCCGACCGATATATTCTTAGACAACGGACACTAACAACCTTAAAGCAACTCTTTGAAAATATGCAGGTGGCTTAATAGATACTACATAAAACATGAGCTGTATAATGCCTTCGCCTATAAGTAGAAATGTTCAAAGACGTAATTCTCTAATACTCCTCCCTTCACAACAACAGCACTATATAGTACCATGTAGTAGTGCTAAGTTCTCATCAGTCATCATATTAATGAAAAGGATAGGGGGAAAGAATGTCTTTGTTGGAGTTGGCCACAAATTTAGTCAACAATGATGGAACTTCCACTATAAAGAAATGTTTGGTTGTAGCTCTTTTGCTGTAATTCTACCCTTTAACTGCAAATAGATACAAATTTTGAAGAAAAAATATCTTCTTGCCATATAATTATAAAAGCAACAGTCCAAATTGAACCTACCAATGAGATAGACATTTCACAAGGTGGGGTGACTATTTAAACATAGAGTCCAATAACTTTTACCCATTTTGGATCTTGTCACTATGGCCAGATCTGTACATAACATATTTACATTCACACACTCCATGTGCATGTCTTTTTCAAGGCCTAACAGGTCGAGCAAAACTTAGGTTCAAATCAATGTTTGGTTTTTTTGGATGCTAGTATGAAAAAAGAAGATGTTAAAATCAATGGAAAATCACAATTTTGGTCGATGTGACTGGGACTGCCAAGTAACACCAACAACATTCCCAGTGTAATCTCACTAGTGGGGTTTGGGGAGGGTAGGATGTAGGCAGACCTTACTCATACTTTTCTGGGGTAAAGGCCGTTTCCGATAGACCCAAAACTAAAGGTCCCACTGAGATTTGAACTCGGGTTACTGGATTCAGAATCCAATGTCCTGATCACTAGACCATGGGACCACTAGACTGCCAAGTCTTCATGAAAACTTGTAATGTCACAATAAGGTTAACAAAAATCTAGAGTATGTCAAATATTCCACAATTTTTACATTGTTTCAATTATGATACAGTAACTCTCAATTTCTTAAAGCCACTTGAGTTCTCAATAACATGATCATATTTATACTTTATGTCTTCTTAGTAGACTCTTTTATTTTTTTTCTTTCTATTTCCAGGGATGCAAACTCTCAGTCACAATAGCTACACATAACTGTTCAGCCTTCTCTCCGAAAGTCATCCAACTTTCATATGCAAAATAATTGATGACGATGATGATAACAACAAAAGTTTTATAAGAAGGTAAATCAAATCCCCACAGAGTGATTTCTCTTTTCTGCCTAAATCTTGGTGATAGAGTTATCCAACATATGTAATAGTGGTAGGTAGCAGATACTGATCAAATAGCCGAGGCTGGTAAATTAGCCCGATTTAGTCAGCCAGGATTTTTACTAAGTAATTCCAAAACATCTAATATATATATACATAAAAATAATGCTAACCATGTATAAACAACGTAATTTCCACCGAAGAGGTACAGATGAACCCCTCGGCCCTACCTGGCTCTACCACTAGGCCTGAACACTACAAGACAATAATAAAAAGGAAAAAGATATACAGTAACTTACTAAAGTAAAACCCTGCAGCTTCCAATAAAGAGTGATTTGTGGTAGGGCCAAGCACAGAATCTGGAGACTTATAGCAATCACAAAGTATGGTAGTTGCAAATAGCATCACTACTGCAAAGAATAGAATAGCCAATGGACCAGCTATCCATCCTAATTGTGCTATACTCCATGCAAGTGATAGTATCCCTGCCCCTATAACCCCTGTTATAATATGTGCCGCTGCAGTCCATATTGTACCCTTTTTCTCAATATCTGAGTATACAACTTAAAAAAAATGAACCAAAACCCAAATTAGTACTAGCAAACTAAGAACCCCAAGTCATAAAGATAGTTATCTTTAACAAAATCAAGACCCCATTTACTACACCTATTCAAAAAGATAGAATCTTTAACAAAATAAAGATCACATTTTGCTACACCAAGTCAGAAATTAAAGTCAGAAGTTTGAGGCAAAATCAAGATATTATTTTGCTACAACAAGTCATAAAGATGGAATTTTAATCAAAAATCAAGGCACCATTTACTACACCTATTCAAAAAGATAGAATCTTTAAAAAAATCAAGACAACATGTTGCTACGTAAAGTCACCAAGATGTAATTTTTAACAAAAATCAAGATACCATTTTGCTACACCAAGTCATACTCCCTCTATTCCATATTAACTGAATTTGTCAGGCAATGCAGACTTATTAAGAAAAACATTCAAACACATAATTTAAACTATACTTTCCACTATTGTCATTTGTGAAGTCATAAATATAATTTTGCAAGTAGTGCAATTTATTTCCTACAAATAATCAAACTTCCTTAAACGAAAGAGCAAATATGAAAAAAGCTTCAAACATCCATCTTGAACTTTAAACAATGAAAAAACCCCAAAAACTCAGTTAACATGGAATAGAGGAAGTAATAAAGATGGAATTTTTGAACAAAAAATAAAGACATCATTTACTACACTTATTCAAAAAGATGGAATCTTTAACAAAATCAAGGCAATATTATGTTACACCAAGTCAGAAAGACAGAAGTTTGAGCAAAAATCAAGATACCATTTTGCTACACCAAGTCATAAAGATGGAATTTTTAACAAAAATCAAAGACACCATTTACTACCCCTATTCAAAAAGATAGAATCTTTAACAAAATCAACACAACATTTTTCTATACAAAGTCACCAAGACGGAATTTTTAAGAAAAATCAAGATACCATTTACTATAAAAAGGTCATAAAGATAGAATTTTTAAGAAAAATCAAGAAACCATTTGAATCAGAAGAGCCATAAAATGTTGCCGGCAGTAATGGGGTTTCTGGATTATGTTCTATTCCACCAGCCATGATGTTTTTTTTTTTTTCTGTTTATGTATTCTTCGTACAATATAAAAGAATATAATGAATAATGGTCCTGTTGTTGTTTTTCAATTGGTTCTGGCCTGTACAACTAAATTTTTGGCATTTTAATATGAGCAATCAATATCTATACAACTCTTTCTCTGCACGTCACCTATTTAAAACTTCCAACTATAGGTGAGCCTTCTTAGGTCATGATTTTGACAATACGTGAGCCTATTTATCTCATGATTTATGAGAAAATTTTGACAAATAGCTATAATTACAACAATAACAATTTATGTATTAGCCAAACATAATTATAATTGTTGTATCAGGTGGAAGAGTTGTATTGGAGGTATAGTTGTACATGTTAAAGAGTTGTATCACAAGGAATATGAAAGTGTAGTGAAAGAGTTCTATGACGCGGCTTATCAAAAGAGTTGTATGAGGAGGTTATCAGGAGAGTTGTATCAACACATTTATATTTGATACAAAATCCAAAAATATAATTATGTTTCGGAATATTTTGAAATTGAAGTTACATTTCATGAATACATTCTATATGTTTTTCAGGATATGCAATTTTTTTCCTTTTTTAGTTTATGTCTACAGTTAGGTTCAGTTATTTTGAATTCGCTCCACGTGAGGCTCATTAAAAGAGAAAGCCCTAATTTTTCATAAAGGGATGTCATTTCCTTTCGAATTTTTCTATTTCTATGATTTTAAGTTTTTTATCAAAAGAAGTTTTTTATCGACATAAAACCTATTAAAAGAGAAAGGTTACTTATTAGATTTCTTTTCATTTTTAGAACGCAAATCTAAATTCTCTCATCAAGAGTATCATAAAATACGGCAACATTTGGTGATAGTTACTGAAGCTATTATAATTGAAACATTGATCTTTAAACTTCCTTTTATATATGGCCCAAATTGTTGTTGGGAAAGACAAGACTACAAGAAGAACGAGACGGGGATAGCGGAATAATAATAATCTAATCTAAACTTTTCTTTCAATTTGAACCAGAAGACAAAAAAAAAAACCAAAATGATAAGAATGGAGACACAAGTATTCACTAAAACAAAAAGATAAGATAAAGAACCCAACAACACACACAACACATTATTTACGCGAAAAAAACTAAAAAAAAAAAAACCCAAAACCAAAAAATAAAAACCAAAGAGTACCAAAATTGTTAAAATTGTCTTGTCTAATTTTTGAGAATACTACAAAAAAGATACTGTTGAAATCTAACGATAAATCAAAGTAATTATTTGAGGATACATCACGAGTTCGAATGCAACTCGAAAGTCATCTCTGTGTGACTTTTTAAGTCACAAATTCAAACAGAACTTCTATAGACTATAGATCGCGCATGCTCATAGTCATAGATGTATAGACCAAACAAAATCCTTGCACTAAAAACATGTTTAAAAAACAGCACCAAATATGTACATACTGTAGAGACCTAAAGAAGTAGGAAGTAAAATGACAACACATTCTCCAAAAAGTATATGTAGAGTGCTACAACAACTAAGAAATGAAGACAAAGTCACTTGTGAACACACACATATATATGTTGTTGATGATTAAGTCTCTTGTGGGATCTGTCTTGGCACATTTTGCTGCAAATAGTCACCAGAACTGGCCATATCCTTGTTGTGTTGATTCTCCTCCAACTCAGCATCATCATCATCAACCTCTACAGTAACTATGTGGACAATAGTAGCTGTTTCATTTTGATCATGTGGATGTTCCTTTAAAGACTCAAATAACTCAACTATTCTATCTACATGAACTGGCTCTGAACTTGTGCTGCCCTGCTGCGGCTGCTTTATAGCCTCTGTTCTAGCCCCAGTACCTGCAGAAGAAGATATAATGTATTCTCAAATATTATGAAGTAACCAAAAATAGCGACAAGAACATAATCATATGCTTCAAATACCTGCTACTTCACTGTCACGCTCCTCCTCCTCCTCTGTTTCGTCCGGTTGAATCATTTTATCCACAATAACAGGCGCATCATCAGCACCGCCGTCATACTCTCCGCCCGTATTTCTACCTTTAATTACCGACCTATACACCAAAACAAACGACGACAATCCTAAACCCGCCGTAACTCCGGCCACCCCAAATCCCGCCATAGCAACTCCAAACACCGCAGCAGCACCAATTAACAGAGGACTAAATATAACTAGCAACGGAGAAGTTACTACCAAAAGTATAATTGAAGTGAGAAAACTAAAACCCATTAACCCCAAAATTGGGGCTTCAATTGCAATTCCAGCCAGTGTTGCCCAAATCTTCGTCTTTCGGGTCGGATTCACCTCCATCAATCCCCTGTTTTCAGCCATAATAACTTTCTAGTAATTTTTTCTCAACACAAGTATAATGATTATCTGATCATATATTATGCTCCATATTTGGAGGATTTATGAAAACAGGGCACGTGTCTGATACTTTTCTGTACGTGGTGCATGGCAAGAAGACTCGATTTTTTTTTAAAAGTTATCGTGGCATTATAGAGCATAGTTTCATTGTTTATCCATATGTATCTGATTATATTTAGATCACACATTAAATAATAAATCTACCAAAAAATAGAGCATAGGGTTGAATTACTATTAAAAAAAAAAAAGATAAAATATAGTAATTGTTAAGTATTACAAATAAAGATGAAACTAGAAAAATATATTAAGGTAACAATATGATCAGACCAAATAAAATGAGATTTTTCGTCCTGTTTTACCTAATAATATAGTGCAATAAAATTTAAATAGTAATGAGATATTGCTCTCTAACTGGAAAAGAGAGACTTAGTTCACAAGTCTTCAACTCATCCATTTATAGCATGACAATGATCATCTTGCACGTTTCACATTTCAACTTTTACATCCCAAAGGTATAATTCTTCATCAGGAACTCTAACATTAATGGTGATTAATCCAGAGGATTCGTCGTAATCAAAATGTACTTCTTCATTGTCAACTTGTATTCGTCTAGGCTTCCCAGATGAATAAGCTCCAAACATGCCACATCCGCGAACCTTCATGGAAACTAATCCACATTTTCCCTCTGTTTCATACTTCAGCTCTTTGATTGCTCCTCCTGAATTGAACATATTCACAAGACCAACCGGAGCAAATCTTGATCCTGTAGACAATTGATTGATTGGAACAACTGTAAAGACTTCATATTCTCTCGCATTTAGAGTGATTGGAATCGAAGCATTTTTAGGAAGATTGATCAATTCCCCTGCATTGGTTACAATTAGGTCAGCAAAATGTGCAATGAATGCAGGTAATAGAAGTGATTAAAACAGCTTACTATGAAGATGAGAATACAGAATGGCATCGCCAGTCCATCCATCATGAGCAATCCTTGGTAAGTAATTGACATCATTAGCGCGAACAATTCCAGTTATCGTCCCTGGTTGACAATCGTGGATTAGATTCTTCTTGCCAACCTTACACCATCCAGCTCCTTGACAGTTGAATACACCGACTACTCCGTTGAAATCGTTGAGATTCCAAATCTTCAAAAGACTGCATATACATAAGTGAGATTAATGTACATTACAAAATACATCACAGTTGAAAATGATGGTGAAACTATCTGATCAAGCAATTACCTTATCCCGTCTCTTGCTGGATCAGAAAACAAGCAGTCTCTAGTTGGCCTTCCTGGAAGTTTGGCGCGTAATATGGAACCATCTGGAAGTACAAGCTTCTTTAGAAGATTAAAGTCGTGCTGTCCAGGCTTGTCACTACATTGCAAATAGGCAGCGATGAGAAAATATTAACGAAAATTGGATCATACACCAAATAACTAGCTGTTTTTAAGGTATATATAAGCAGTACCTGACGTAAATAGCACAGCCTCCAACAGCTCGTGCTGCTCCGTGGTATTCAGCCATGGGATGCACGCTCTAAACATAGTACAAGCATTTTAGTCAGTTGAACCTTTTTTTGATAAGTTGGGAAGTATACTAACAAACCGAGATTCATATCATCAACTCACATGAAACATATCCCAATCAGGCTGCATGAATTCACCAAGGAAAATGGTGTTGTACGCCACTGATGCTATGTGAATTGTGTGTGATGCAGGGTCTCTTGGCCAGAAATCATCCGATGCTCTAATAACAGCTGAACGCTTTGCACTACACAACGAAAGTGAAGTAAAATGAATCAGAATATGGTAAGAGTATCTAGTATCTCATCACAATAATTATCGGTTTCTTAGAACTAATTCAGCTTATAACAATTACAAGCAAGAAAGAGAGGATGAGCAAGAAAAAATTACCTGAACAAACTATCATTACTATGGCTCATGCATGAAATAATTCCATTATCAGGAAAATTTCGAGCAATAGATGCCTCTAATGCTTGGTGATACTTTCTTGCGAGTTTTACTCTTCCACCATGACCAGCTCCAAGTGTTTCAAGGATGTTCTGAACATCTACTTTAACCCCATCTATACCCGCAGAAGCGAGGTATGAGTGCAGTTCATTATAGAAGTATAAAACTTTCTCAGGGTTCACTAGACCAAGACCATTCTTTATCAAGTTGCTCAAAGCATCATCAGGTTCCTGTGACTCAGTCCCGGGAGATGAAACTGGGAAAGATAACTTGGATTCATAGTGTTCCATCCCAGGGACCCCGGGTCTCACACCGCCCCAGTAACCAGCAAGTGCATGCCACACGTACACATACCTAAAGTTCATGATCCAAAGAAGGAAAAAACTTAGTTGATAGTTACAAGGACAGCACCTAATAGTTGAAGATATTGAAGAACATACTTCAAATTGTGTTGGTCTTTGATATTGGTAACAACATGTCGAAGTCCCATTGCAGGATCGTTAACCCTATGACCTTCCTTTCCATTTTTCTGAAACTTATGGTTCTCTTTGATATGAGTTAACCTGTTTGCAAAGCTGAAAACGACCAAAGAATGATCAGAACGTTTTAAGGGGTTGCTAAACAATGATGATGATATTAAGTGTTTTCCATCTACTCACTTTGCATGGTTATCAGCAATGGATTCGATGCCATTGGGATCCATACTCACTGATTGCCATCCATCATCAATGAGTACAAACTTTGGGGGAATACCTCCTTTCTCCAAACTGCAAAAGACGTAAAAGTTTCAGCACCCTATGCAATGCAGGAATTCAGAATGTTAATCAGTATCTAAAAATTGAAGTTGATTACCTCTCTAGTCCTTGCTTCACTCCCTCTGAAGAAACGGTTGTATAGAAAGCATCCCACGTGCACCATCCGAACCAGTTCAACATGTCTGGCATCTGAATCATGACAAAAACACACAGTTATATATATTCAGAAGTTATGATGTCAATGGCACTTGCAGAAATCAGAAGACATTCAAACTGTACCTTCTTTCTATCACGGTGACAAAATGTCTGTAAATGCCTCTCCACCGTCCTGTGTTGATAAAGTATTTCAACCATCAATTCCATTTCAAAAGGCCAAAATGTCTCAAGCAGAACATAAATAAATTTTGATTATTACAATGAAAATAGGCCTGGAAAGGCATTTAAAGGTCAAAATAGTTATACAATTGAGAAACATGGCATATATATTCGAGACAATTATATTTTTGTAGAGTTGAAATAGCACTAGCTCATCAAAAGGTTCTATACATCTGCCTTTTCTCAAGGCATTTCTTCGGAAAGGACTCCCATTTCCCCCACTAACATATATTTGTCCTTAGGACGACTCAATAGTTATAGTGAATGCAAAGACATGAGATAGATTGAAGTTAAAACTAAAAACAACTACTGCATATATATGAGAGGATAATGGGATGAACATTTGAATAAGGAAATTTCAAGAATGGAAACCATGAAAGAAAGGACTAAAGCATACTTGACAGCGTTAGTGATGCAATCAAAAGGGTCCGGTCCAGCTGCTACATAAACCAAATGGCTTCCCTCGAAATCTTGCACAGCAGGATCTCCTGCAATCAACCATCATCATTAGCATCACGAAAATTGGTAAAGACCATATGACAAGATCCAAAATGTATCAATGGAGATTGTAATATCCATACCACTTTCCAGACATATCTCTAACTCATCGTTTGAATTCCCTTGAAGAACAGCCCTAAAATCACCCTCTAGAATAGGCAAGAAAACAACATACAATGCTGAATTTTGCTGGTTGTCTTGATCAAAATTTGAACCATCATTTCCTTCCACAATCAAAAACTGAGTCTCAAATGGTATATCTTGGCCAGATGTACCCATTCTCTGTGTCATCCACCATAACTTGAACCGGAAACCACACATAAATCTCAATCCTCTGCAAACCATTCAACACAAAAATAATTTCCTTGTTAAAACCAAAAAATCAAAAAGCAATCATTACAACCAAAAAATGCAAATTGTACTTTATAACTCCAAATATTCTCAACATTTAGCTCCCGTTTGGCCATAGATTTTAAAGTTGAAATTTGTAACTTGAAAATTTGAAATTTTGAAGTTGTGTTTGGACATGCATCTTACTTGGAAAGAAATTAAAGTTTTGTGAATGTAAGTTTCAAAAACTGGTTTGGAGTAAATTTTGGGAACGTGAAAACATTTGAAGATCAAATTTTCAAAACCTGATCAAATTCATGGCTAGACATATATTTAAAGACAAGTTTTCAAAATCTATGGTCAAACACTAGCTTAGATTAATAACATGGAAAAGTCTTAATGAAGTTAAAACATAATATCATCTACAAACCATAACCAAGCATTCACCAGGTAAATAACTTCCTTGTATAACCCACATGAAAATCAAAGAACCAAAAACCAAAAATGCAATCTTTACAACAAAAATACAATCTTTACAACAAAAATGCAATCTTTACATAAGAACTCCAAACAATCTCAACACTTGGATAAAACACAGGGGGTACCTTAAAATGAAGTTAAAACAAAAAACTCCATTATCATCAAAGAAACCTTAGATTCATAAACAAAAATTCAAAAATTAAAAGCAGACATAGAAAATAACTATGAAGAAGAAGAAGAAGAACATACTGTAGTTTGCCAATAGGGAAGACCCTATGACTACCAACTCTGTCTGAGTTAACACCAAGAAATGCCCCATTAGTGAAAGCTTCACCATTTGGCTGAGCAACAATAATATTTTCATCAACATCAGTTAGAATGCTTTGCCCCAATACATTAAGCTTCCTTTCAGCTACACAAATTCCTGCTCCTACTGTCATCTTTTTTCTTTCTATAACCAAAAAAAACTACCCAAACAAGAAAACACCCAAATGAAAAAAATATGATCTTTATTTTTCTAAGACCAAAAAAAACAAGAAATCTCAAAACCCCACAAAGAATAAGCAATGACAAAATCAAAACTTGTATAGTAATTGAAAAAAATGCGTAAAAATTTTGAGAGCTGAGAAAAGTGGAGAATAGAAAAGCTTGAGAGGTTAATATAATAGCCGGATTTTGTGCCTTTTATACAGAATATTTTAGGCTACGTTAGAATCAAATTAATTGATACGTCCGGTCTACTTTTAAAATAAGTGTCACTTTGTATATTCAAATAAAAATAAGTAAGTATATTTTTTAACTAATACACTTATATTTTCAATTTTTTAATAGTATTTATTTTTTGTTGATTTATTATATATTATTTTTTATTTATTTTTTAATGAATGTAATTTTTATTAAAATGACATTTATTATGAGACGGATAGGTATTGCCAGTAGGTGGGGGACTAGTTGCTCAGTTATGATCCAATCTGGATTTTTTATTATAAAATTTCTTGATCTTCACAAAAAATAATGTTGGATTTTTTTCTATTTTATATTACTCAATTTTTTTCCTTATACTTTTCCTTTTTTATGGTAGGAAGCAACATAGTGAAATGGAAATATCTTCAAAATAATTCAATTCATTTATTTTTTAGGTAATAAAATCTTATCCTTCCATTCTGTTGCCTTAATATTAAGCATGTTTTTTTCATTGTATTTTGTTTTCATTTTTTCTTTTTAGATCGTACTCATAAAATACACCAAAAATATTTTATTTTAAAAAAAAAAGAGATATCACGGGGTGCAACGAATGTAGGGTCGATTTAATTATTATCATGTGATTTTGTGAAGTAAACTTTCTTTGCTTTTGACTAATACTTCCATTCATATCGTGATGACTTGTATATGACGTGTCAATAATAGATATGTCATCAAGCCACTTGAATGAACAAACAAACTATGAAAGATAAGTTGCATTGTAGACACGTCAGCTTTGATATGATTTTGACATAAACACGTCATCGACAGCTCGGATACTAGTACGAAATAATGAGAATAATTCTAGGTCCTACAAAATTTAGACTCAAATAGAGTTGGTCAGTCATATTTCTGAAAATTTATGAATTAATATATATGAAAAATTGAAATAATCTTGATTTTCTGTTTCGTGACTCGAAAACTCCATAAAAGCGACAACGGTCCTTGAAAAACAATGAACATATATCATTCACTAAGTTATCACGAATGGATCCATAGAAGCCAGTCATATTGCAAAAATTCATGAGCATTAATTTTTGTTTCGAGGCATGGAAACTCCAAAATATGTGACGTTGGTCGTTGAAAAATAATGAGAATAGTTCACTAGGTCGTTTCAAATGGACCTATAAAATTGGGGGTCAAACGGATTCAGTCAGTCATATTCTAGAGAATTCATGGACTACTAATACACAAGAAAAGTTGAAATAATCCTGAATTTCTATTTTATGATCACGAAACTCAAAAAGAAAGCGACGTTGATCATGCAAAGGCAAAGAATATATTTCACTATATCGTTCCAAATGGACTCACAAAATTTGAAATTGAAGAGTTTGTCATTCATATCTGAAAAATATATGAACTAATACACACAAAATTAAGATAATCCTAATTTCTTGTTTCTAAGTTGAAAACTCCAAAATTTGATAATTGAGAAAAAATGATTATCATTCATTAAGTCTTATTGAAGTGTAGTCGGATTTTCTCATTGTTATTGTGTATATATTTAAGTTTAACCATATGATATTGTTCATTGAATCTAACTAATCAAAATTCATGCCAAATAATTGAATAAGTCCACCAAGAATATTTGTTTTTTTATTCATCTTTCAAAACAAAACGTGAAGACAAAAGGGGAGTCTACTAAAAATAGTAAATTATCAACGAATTTCTCAAAATATTTTTAGCTTCAAAACACGATCGAAGAAGTTGGAAGAATCCTAAACTAGTTTAGAACATGCTACTTATGTTCTAATAGGGGTATAATATGGAATTATACTTTATATCGAGTAAGAGTTGAGCGTGTAAGGCTATTAATTCTTTTATTTATACTCGATTTATTTTGATTATCTATTTGACACTTCAATTTGAAATATTATTTATTGAAATGAATAACAATCGTTGTTCAATAATTGTTTTCTCCATTTCAATCAAGAGAGACATATGATTATATTAGATGTTAAAACCAATCACCTCCTCCATTATTTGTTTTCTGCAAATAACGCCACAGTTATGTGATAATGACACATGCAATCATGGTTACGTGAATCGTCTGCTTGCAATTTCGACTTTCAAGCATTTTGCAATAAAATAATTATCGCTGTTTCAATTTGTTTATTTGATTTTGACCTGATTAGAAGTTGAAAAAAAAAAAGTTTTTTTAATCTTGTGATTTCAAAATAAAGATGTATAGATGTATCAAAATGTCTTTTAATCTTGTAGTTTTAAACAAGTCATGTCGAAAGTTAAAATTAAAGAATTGTCAAAAAGAAAAAAAGACATTCTTTTTTAAACTGACTTAAAATGAAAGTAAGACAAAGAAACCGAGGGAGTAAGCAATTTAAGTCTTTTAACAATACAAGCTTCAAACTTTATACAGTCTAAAACTAGTTTTGACAAAGCCTAACTTCAAACAAATATAATGTAGCTGAATTTCATCAATTTATAATGTGATCTATGGGCTCTATTTTGATCCTTACTATAACCTTGTCTCTCAAATTATGGATTTTACACAAATATATATGTTATGACAATTCAATGCCAAAGCCTCAACCATTTTGCCTTAAGTGGGCTCATAGTTATAAAACCCATCTAAATGTGGGCTCAAGTTGCCATCCAGATTAACCCACAATAATATATATATATATATATTATGATTTTAATCCAAAAAAGAACAATAAATAGACTGATTTCAGCAAGACATGTCAACTATAACAATCAAAGACCAGCAAAAATTTAAAATGTAGGAGTATTTATTTTTATTATCATAGAGAAATGTGATGCATAACGTTATCTAATTCAAGAAATTAAAAAAAGGGTCAGTTTCAACTATGTTGAAGGGAAAAAAACAAAAGAAAGATTTGAAGTAATGGTAGAGCACAACTGTTGTTGACACATTATATAATTTATTACTACAAAATTTTAGTCGTGTTATATGAATTATTTACTATACTTAGAATTTAATTATCGTTTGGGAAAATGTTTCTAGAAGGTATAGTACATGTGGAAATATCGAAAGAAAATGACAAGTATTATTTCACCACTAAAAATTGGGATTCAAATCTTACATTCCTGCTTATAGAATTACATTTATTAAAGCACGCTTTATTCCTAACATAATTTTTTTTTTTATACAAATTTATATTTATCAAATCTCAATATAAATATTGGACATCCGATCTCCAAACGAAGAAGAGAGAGATTTGTATAAAAATTGAAGGGGACGGCAATAGTCGAATGAAGAATAGTGACATTTCACCAAATAGTGTGGTTTTTGTGTAGTGAAAGGGAAGTGCTATAAAAATTATTAAAAAATAAAAAGGGAAATGCTTCTAGAAGAATTGTCACGTTAGAAAGTACTATCATTAACTATGAGCTTTGAGACCACAGTTTTGTAATGTTCCAAATTCCTACATTCAAAATTTAAAATCTAAAACTTCATCGATTTCAAGTTAATATATATATATACTTCTCTTCTAGTGTTGCTAAAGTTACAATATCCCAAGCTAACCAATGTATTTCTCTATTTTTGTGTTTAGATTCGATTAATTTAGATCCGTACAAAAAAAAATTCACTTTTTAGGCAAAACATTACTTGTCAAAGATGACTCGAATTTAAGACTTCTAATTAAGGGCTCCTTTAGACATATGATATGAAATCATAATTTGAAATTACATAAATCAGAAGTTAAAGTTTTATTTAGACATATAATTTTAATTTTGATTTAAAATTATGATCACAAATACATGTTCAAATATTAATTTAAAATCATAATTTCATATCATATGTTAAAATGTTTATTAATAATGAAACCATATTATTTATCCCACTACTAAATTACAGGGTTTGTACTCAGCCAAACTCACTAATTTTGACTTAAATTATGCATTTCAATTATACTTTCGAAATGATAAAATCAAACTCAATATCACTTAATTTATTTGATATACGAAATTAATTCAATTCGTCTATTTGACACCTCACACGAATAAGGCTAACCAATGGATGAGTACAAAGGAAAAAATGCATAGTCAGCACACAATCTTCTAAGTTCAACTGTAAACCAATAGAAACAAACGGTGGGTGCTTAAGATTTATATAAAAACAGATCTCACCTTCTCTTTTAAATTATACTCACAACTTTCTTCATCTCACTCCACTGAAAAAAAAATCATTTTCCGATGGTTCAATCCCTAACACTACCGGCCGGAAATACTTTCCGTTTTTCTCTGCACAACTCTCCTTCTTCCACCGTCGGTTTCAGATCCAACCGCTGTGTCACATTTCTCCGAAGGAATAATCAAACAGCATCGGTATATGCTGCCGCCGTTGCGGAAGCACCGCCGGTATTGCGAAGAAAAACACCGGCGAGTCTCTACGATGTGCTAAGGGTAAAATCAAATGCGTCACCGAAAGAGATAAAAGCAGCTTACCGGAATTTAGCTAAGCTATACCATCCCGATGCTGCGTCTCTGTCGGAGGAATCTTCCGACGGACGGCATTTCATTGAGATTCATGAAGCTTATGCTACGTTATCAGATCCTGTTTCTAGGGATCTGTACGACCTCAAGTTAAACATGAGCTCCGGCCGCCGAGGTTTTGGGAGCTCCGGCGAAGGAATTCGTATGAATGGGTCAGAGTTTTACCCGACCCGAAGATGGGAAACGGATCAGTGTTGGTGATGTCAGATGATTAGGATTTAGGGACCCACTTTGCCGCGTAAACATTGTATATGACATTTTATTTGTTGGAGATTAGATACGTATATATCCTGTATTTTTTTTTTCCCAATTTATCCTGCTTTTGAGGATCCAATGGAATTTTTAATTTTTTTTTAGAAAAAAAAAGTCTCCTTTGAGGATATGAGTTAAATACATATTTGACAATTTTATCCCTTATTCATATAATTCATATAAGGCTTATCTTAAAAAAAAAAAAAAAGAATAAGGTGTATTAAGATAACAACAGTAATATAGGTCATGCAAATTTTACGATCACTTCCTGCATATAGAGAGGTAATTTTCAGAATCATGATAGTCACATATTTAATATTGTTTTATTTTCAATCTATGTGATGGTATTTAACTTCCATAATCTAAGCAAAACTTTTGAAACATTTAGCAAGATATAAGACACGCAAAAATATTCATATAGGTAGTATTTACTAGTGAGGAATTTGATTTGGTGGAAGACACGATGGTTATTATTTTCACATGATGCGTGATAAATCAAAATTTTAATCAATGGATGATCTTCTACTAATTAAGGAAAGATTTTAAAAAAAATAAATTGGGAGAGATGGTGGTAAAGCACAACTATTACAAAGACATGTGATAATATTACTAATTTAGTGGCTTAAGAAATGGTTTATGTAAAAGGTTTCTAGAAGGCTTATCTTATACTAGTTGAATGTAATTATAATTGAAAGCTACTTATAGTGCATGAAGACTTATCCAACCTTCAAAGTACAAACCCAATTTTGGATTAAAAAAAAAAAAAACTAAGTAGATCTCAATAGTACCAATTAATGAATATGACAATGACTTTTCTAAAATTTTGGATCTAGAAGCATTGTCCCCCACCCCTCCCCAATTTTCAAAGTATTAAATGATATGATTCAAAATTGGTTAAGATACCAAAATGATCATTCAAAACTTATCTTAACATGATTGAAAATTGTAGTTTTGACAAGTCAATGAGTCATTTGGAAGTCTCAAGTGAAAGTATTCAATTACTTGAAGATAAAACTTTGACCCCAATTGTAAAAAGAATTTGTTTGAGTTGGATAGAATTTTGTTGTATTTTGACACACTTAGGTATATTTTTGACTTCTTGGAACATAGTATTACCTCCGTTTATTTTTAAAAGCAATTGTTTATAAAAAAATTGTCAGTTTGATTAACAGTAAAATTTATAAAATGGAGTTAAAGGCATTGAGTTAAAGTCGATGATCAATTTCATTTCTTTTCGGAGAAAATATAAGAAGAGTGACCTCTGGGATGCTTTGGTGCCTTTCATTTTTCTAATAGGATGTTTTTCTAGGCCAAAAAGTTGAATCGTCACTTTAGTGTTAAACGACAATATGCTTAGCACTAAAAAGGCTATCTATAAACTAGTAGCACGTACCTAAGCTATGACATTAGGCTCAATTGGAGACAGGTTGACACAAGAGTCAAGACTCGAAATTTATTATTGATCTTCCTAAGAGTCATTAGAAGGTTGCCTCAAGTTGTAGAATGGCTTGCCCTCGGGGAGAGCCCGATCTCACAAGCTGCCCAATTATGGTCAAACTTTATCGAATCAATGCTAAATAGCTTTGTTTTAATTTAATCATATACCACAATTTCATTCGTTCTTTCGCAAGACACAATATTTTTTTCTATGTTCATCCCTAATATTTGGAAGTATATAATAGAAAATACCAACACTAGTTGTCCTTGTACGGCAAGCATTGTGTAGTAAAGCCAAGTCCATGATTTATACCACTTCAACAACATATGATAGAAATTCTACATCTCCTACTACTCTAAATCTTCAAGAAGCTTAAAAAAACAAAAAGCTCTCAATCTTCTAGAAGATTAGAAAACAAAATTAAAAAGTGCCTAATCAGCACACAGTCTTTCATTTTCCAACTGTATTTTCTTAAACAAAAAATCGGTGGGTATGCCCGCCGTCCGTCCTCTGTTTAAAGATTCCGTCTTTTTAGACTTTTAGCGTTATATAAAAGCCTCTTTCTCACTTTTCTCTTTCATCCTAAAAAAAATTGAAATGATTCAATCCCTAACCCTAATTTCTTCAACTTCCTTCCCCTTTTCCGTTCATAAATCATCCTATTCCGCCGCCGTGCCGGTCGGATCTAATCGCCGCAGTTTGTTCACCGGAAAGAGTAATCGGAGGGGGACACTATGTGCATCTGCCGTTGCCGAGGCTCCGATGATGATGGAGAGAAGATCGGTGAGTTTATATGAGGTGTTAAGAGTTAAAAGAGACGCATCACCGAAAGAGATTAAGGCTGCTTACCGGAATTTAGCGAAATTGTATCATCCTGACTCTGCTTCTCTGCCGGAGGAATCGTCCGACGGACGGGATTTCATTGAGATTCACAATGCTTATGTTACGCTATCTGATCCTTCAGCTAGAGCTCTATACGATCTCAAGCTGAGCGTGGGCTCTCGCCGGCGAGGTTTTGCCCGGTCGGTTGATGGATTTCGTATATACCCGACCCGGAGATGGGAAACGGATCAATGCTGGTGATAGGAGATGATGATTAGGGACCTACATTTCTTCGCTGTATTTTTTTGTCAAATGGCATTTATAGATGGAGATTTAGCTTATGTACATACTAATCCTGCTTTTCATTCTTTTTTGTTCTCTGCTTGTAATTGAGCCATTGGCAAAAATGAAAAAGAAAAAAGAGAAAAGAGAAAAAGAAAATTTTCTTGTTTGAGGAACAAATACTTGTGTTAATTTCATATATGGAGGATAGATTGCAGGCAAATCAACTCTACGCACCAATTTTTTATTTTTATTTTTTTTGTTTCGACTGTTATTTGGGAAGGAGGGTAGCCACTTCCTCTTTCGGGCCCTTCCAACCCATCAAACTTCTCCTCGAAAGATTCAGTCATGCTCCAGGTCCAGGTCCTGATGGAGTTTTGACTCATGACTCACAATTCAGGTTTTGAATCTTCACTCTGAAATAGAATTAATAAAACTGATTGTAAAGAAAGAAGTTGAAGGTGGAAAAGTTATAGTACCAGTCAAATTTAGAATTTCAAAGCATTATTAATAAACTTAATTTAGTATGTAAGATACACATCTAATAAAAGCATTTGCTTACAATAAAAAGTAGCTATTCCTTGCACATTGAAAAACTTTAGAAGAAAGACAGTTATGAGTTCCCACTTGAAATGAAATTGCAGTATAATAAAGTGACAATGTACAAGCACAAAATTTCTGTAATATTCAACATCCAAAAACACCCAACTCTACAACTTGAAAATTCATTTTTTTTTTTTCTTTTTCTAAGTCTCTACAACTTGAGAATTCAGGCAAAATGATTACAGATTTTATCTAGAAAGAGTTGAATAAAAGGAGAGAGATAATTGGAGGTTGATGTACACTTCAATTCTCCGGTTACGACTTGAAGCCATTCCACGAAATCCTCTGGGATTTGTACAGGCTTTTTCTATATTCACCAAATATGATAATTGCTCTTGATATCATCATTTAACAGCCATCAGCATCGAATTGATAACATGCACAAGAAGCCGGATGATTGAAAGTTCAGCAGGAGGCGTGGTAGCAGTGTTTCTGCGTTGTAGTAACATCTGATATACTTGCTCAAAGATAGGCCGAACATGCACTACGATCTGTGGGTCATTTGGATTTATGGCAGATAGCACATCCCTCATCCAAGAGAGTTTTTGGACTGTCTCTGAGCTAATACCACATGATAACTGCTGAAGAAGTGAAAGGAGCACTCCTTGGCTCAAAGGGAGGGGATTCAAGGATAAAATCCCAGCCAAATCAACCTGGCATAAGACACCAGGAAACGGTCAGGAATAAGACCCTACCACAGAATGCCATCGTCATTTTGTTAGCGCAACAAAAATCAGGAAGATCATTATATCAACAAATCCCCATTACATATCTCAAGAATTAAATGCAAGCACATAAAATTCATTACAACAGAAATTTGAAATTCTTTGGATAGGCTCTGAGGTAGAAGAACTTTCTTCTCTGTATCGTCCCAATTTTATTTGATGTCAATGAACACAGATTTAAGGTACAAACTTTTAATTGGACAAGGTAAAAGTATGCTCTAAACTAATGGCAGAACTAAGTTCTTCATTTTTGTACAAAAACATTAAACACCATTAAGATGCCCCATTTACTTCCTTCTCTCTCCCCTAACTGTGCCTCTTTTCCTGGATCTTATTGGTCTCTTTTATTCCCTTAAAACAATATTCCTCAGAAACGGGGCTCTACCTGATAATCCTATAAGTAAGTGCCAATGTAAACAGTATACCTGAGAGCATAACCACGACACAATTGACACATCACTCATTTGTAATGCTGCAGTGAATGCTTCCTCATACTTGCGCTCCCCTAACTGTCTAGATATCTCTTTGGTTGGATCTGGAGGTGTCTCAATCTATATTGCAGACATAAAAACATGATGATATCAAAGTAAGTAAGACAAAAAGAAGAAGAGGGTGATAGCAAAGTATAAGTAGCAACTTCTTAATAACAAGAAGTAATAAGTAGTAAATTCCTAATATCAAAATATGAGCAGCTAACTCTTTGATCCACTAAGGTATGGGAAGAACCTTTTCATGTAGCAATGATCCATTATTCATGTGGTTGAGTGGATTTGCTGATTGGGAATTTGCTCCAGAAACTGCAAGAGCAAGCAACTGTCTCTGACTATCAGCAAGCTCTCCGCTCAATGTTTGTGTCATTGCCGATGCTGAATTGATGGCATCCTGACAATTGAGTCTAATGAGTATCTAATTTTAAGGAGGATGCGATTCCAGTCACTTCCGAAATATATCCATAATTTAAATATCTCAGAGTCTATGCAAAATCACATCAACACATTCACCAGGTATGGAAGCAGGGAGGGAGGAAACAAGAAAGAAAGAAAACTTCCACATGAACAAAGACAAATTTAATTATCTGTTAGGAAAAAAATAAATAGATGTACACATAACAAAGATACCACTCCCCCCTTCCCATTTTGAGAAGATTAGTTAACTCCACTCAACTATTAACATGAGAGGAACAAGTGATTAGTCTTGTTTCAGAAACATGAGGTGTAATGAAAAGTTGTATTGAGAAATCAGGATAATGAAACAAGCTGTGTAATAGATTGGATGCTTGTTTTTGGAGAATAACAGTGAAAAGTGGCATTGATAAATGAGGACAGTAAAAAGTGGGCACAACTCATCCTTTTGTGATAGATTAATTGTATGGACATTTTCTTTAACCACTTTGGGACAGAGCAAAGTGGAAGGAAGGCAATCTATTTGGGCGAGCTGAGTATGTATATTTAGATCAGCGAGTGGCCATTTAATATGTTGTAATAAAAAATAAAAGTGAACAAAAACACGATAACTTGAGTCAAGAATACTTACTATAAAGTATAGATTACAGGATTTAAACAACTAAAAAAAGTGTGCCCCAAACTTTTTGATGGGTTTGGTTTTTAACTTCTTGGAACACCAAACAAATTCTAAAGATGGTATTATAGAGATCCAAAGAAGAAAAGGTGACTTGCTGAATTCAAAACACAGTAAAGAATGAGAAATAAGTCAACACAGGAAGTGAAAGGACTATACCTTAGTCAACCAACTTTGCATTTTGAAGGCGTGATTAATTGATGTAGTTTAGATAAAGTAAGAGCAGAAAAAGAACAATTCAACAAAAGATTAGCAAGCAAACAAAAGGATTAATCAAAATATAAAGGTCCTTACTCTTAGAGCAATTGCCAAAGGCGAATGCACGGACTCAAATTGCTGTTGTGCAGCAACCGTGTGGTCAGCAATGCCTTTCTGAAATGTTGAATTTACTTGCTCAAACATTGCCTTGCATGACATCTCGAAGGCAGGGATCACTGAGACTTCCAGAGTAGATTTCAGTGTTTCCTGCATGACAGTTACAATGCCATCAGATAAGAAACATTCAACATTTATTTGAGGAGTACAGTATCCACCTAAAGTGAGGTGGGCAGCAGGAAGGGAAGCAAACTGAGAGGATCATGAAATTACACCCTTAGTGCAATATGATAGATCATAGATGATGAGTAACTAGAAATCCAGCATCGTAAACCATACATTAAGAAAAAACATGAGCAGCACGACATTGCAAGAAAAATGTTGTTGTACACACTACTGGCATTGCTCAATCAGAAACTTTCAGCTCACCTGAAGAGCTTGCTTGCCAGAGGTTTGGAATTGTGCTTGGATTTGTCTAGCTACAGTAGCATCAAGTTTGGAGTTTACTGCTTTCTCTAGTTGGTTCACTGCCTTGTCACCAACTCCTTTCTGCACCATAACATTCAGTCAAGCACACGCAAATCCAGACAAGAAAAGCTTCAGATTTTCATAATAATAACCTGGAATGCCTCTGAAATTGCAGCTGATATTGTTTTCTCAATAGTAGGGGTAATACTGCGTGCTACAGCTTGTCCAACAGCTGCTAGCTCTTTCTTCATTAATTTTTCCATCACACCTGGCATGTCCTTGTTTAAGCAGTTAGAGATCAAATTGGTAATTTGTTGTGTACGATCACGGAGAGACTTCTCCTGTTTTGCACTCTCTTCTTGTAAACGAGCCCATAAAGCATCAGAATTGGCCTTAACAGATTTTTCCATGCTCCGTCCCAAGGCAGCTTCAAGTCTTCTTCCTTCTTTGGTCACTGGAACAGCAACCATCACTTCCATCTGCTTTTGTGTTTCTTTTTGCATAGTCAGAACCTACATGGAACAGCAAACAGAGAAAAAAGACAACACATAAGAATAAGATATCAAATAACATTACTACAATGAGTGTTTTATTTTTTTTTTGGTTTGGATTGGTACTGTAATCAAATCAATAGAACTGCAGGACGGTTGAAATGTCAGCATCTTTTAACATATCTTCAGTACAAGACACATTTCAATGATGTAAAGAATGCTCTTCCCACACAGAGAAGCATATAAAAGAAAATCAGCTTCCACCACTTGAGGAAAACTTCCTTAATGAAAGTTCTGATAAAAATAGTTGCAGAAGATGAACACATAAAAAACCACCAAAATTATGGAATTTGAAAAAATTGTCCAACAGATTTCAGGAGGATAATCAACCAGGCTAAGAAATATTACAGAAGGAAGTTAGAGGACACATATAGAGCAAGGAAAAGTACGAAGATACCATTCATTAATGATGAGAATGATGAAAGTAACTATTATAATTACATGGAATAACCTAAAAGCTAATGCATGAACAGTGAGGATATGTCAAACTAAGTACCAACACAGGTAAATTAAAATTAAAACAAAAAAATGAAGAAAGATATATACAATTATAGAGGCATAACAAAATGAGAAGTGCACAAAACTAAACATATACAAGTACATATGCTCTTAGGACAAAAGGCAAGCACCTGATTTAGCATCTCACGCATGGACAGAATTTGTGAGAAAGCACTTTCCATAGAAGGGGTACTTGAGCTGACAACAGTGTCATTTGGAGAATCTGTTGAATTAAAAGCACTAGGCGATGCTGAAGATGGGCCAGACACTTGAGAATTCTTCCCCTTTTGCTTTTTCCCTTTTGCACTGGGAGCTGGTGGTTGATGAACAGTGACTGACATAGTTGAGTCTAAATCTTTTTCAGAGATGTCCTTTGCAGAGTCATGGTCTTCCTCTGGTGTAACTGAAGGTTGAGATGGTCCCTCACTTCCACTAACCCCATCAAACTGCCTAGATTCCTCTACAGGATAGGTCTCAGGAGATAAGGCGCGACATTCTCGAGCCATTTCTAATCCAATATCAGATACTTGAGAGCAAAAAACTTTCTCTTTATTTTCAGACACAAAAGAATGAAGGTCTTGAGAGCCCATATCAGTTTTTTGACTGAATTTTGCTTCACCACCAACTTTAACCTCCATCTCTACAGTGCAGGTATCATTGTTAGTTACAGCATCCTGAACATTCATTTCTGACTCACTTTTCTGCTCATTAACAATGCTAACCTCAGAGGATGATCTAGCCATCAATATCTCTGAAGGAGTCACCAAATGAGTTGGGTGCTTGAACTTTACAGGATGACTGATACCAGGGGGAACATCATCCCGTGACGTTTTATGTTCATCGTCCAAGGAAGCAATATCTGACAAGTTTGGGGGCGTGCCATCCTTTTGCGGATCAACTGGATATTCAACAACTTTTTGATTTCCAACTTGGTCATTATCAAAGGTGTCTGCCCCAAAGCTGTTTGATGGACCTCTAAGACCAGATAAGTTTTGAGACAATTTAGGACTCAAAGGAGGAGGAGGTGATGCACTGGGGGCAATATCATTATCACTAGTTACACTGGGCAAAGTAGACGATTTAGTTTCTGGAATGGAGGAGGTGGTCGATTCAGTAGGTGCAGTACTTGTAGGATATCTAGCTGTTTGTGAAATCTCAGAGCCAATGTCATGTACTGCTGATTTAGGTGCTGAACTAGATAAAGGAAACTCCTGCTGTTTACTTCCTGGGGGGTCAACAGGAACAAATCCTTCAATGCTTGCAGCATCGCGTGAAATGCCAGATTCTGTCCTTTCAAAAACCACACTCTCTGTTGGAGGTGGTAAGCACTGGGACAGGTCCAAGGCATACTGCTGAATGGCCTGTGTCTGTACACAATACACCTGCACAATCTGTTCACCATGGGGCAATAGGTCACTCGTCCCAGTGAAACTCAAAATTGGCATGGTGACTGTAAATCCTGCTATGTAATCCATCCGGGTAGCCTCCGGATTCGGGCCATACTCTAGATGCACAGCATATATAGCATTCTTTTTTGCATTAGCTAGTAGGAGCAGACCTGCTTGAGACAAAGCTACAACTTGGTTAAAAAATGCCTCTTCGACATTTGCCTCAGCTGAACTCTTCAGCTCCAATGTCTGTGTACAGCGCCATGACTCAGCATCACTGGGAAGCAACCAGCCTTCTTCACTCGCTGATGCCCATATCTTTATTTCCCGATTAAGAGGACCCTGAAAACCTTTAAAAGGTCAACTCAAACTCAAGAATCATCAACAGGCAAACTCATGGAAAAGAAAATAGAGAGTTGTGATTGACATTCAAATGGGTTGTCATTTGAGAAACAGATTGAATAAAATTAGCATGGACAGCAAGTAAATGAAATCCGAGAATATGAGGTTATCTAAGAAATAAAACAGTTGATTCTGACCAAAAATGGCCAGCACAAGATGAAGTAGCACATACCCCAGTGATGAGTACGATGTGATCTGGGCGGTGTGGGGCAGCCGAGAAGGTAACAGAACTAACAGGATGACCATCATGAGGCCTGAGAACTGCGATTGGAAGTGGCTTCCGGTCTTCCCATATCTTTATCTGGAAAACACAGTAAAATCCACAGGCACCTGTCAATAGTCAATACAGAGGAACCAAACTTTTCCAACAACCCATGCTATATATCAACTTGCAATGAAGATCAGACCTAATCATAGCTTCATTACAGAATCTTAAACGGGTCCAAAAGGTAAAAGATAACGAATGCCTAAAACCCAAGGAACCATACAAGTACCGTTGGAAATAAATATATCAGGAACCAAAATTTTCACATTCTATTCTTACCAACTTCTTAACATTGGGAGGTAATTTTTCAAAAAAAGATACATACAGTCCCACTCAACAAATACAAACAACTCAACTCCAAAAGTTCAGCTAATAACAAGTAGTGGTCGGAGTTTTTGGTTAGGTTATCATTTTCACAACAAAAATCATGTTAAGTGATATGAACCATTAAATAAAGATTATGCCAAGGATACCTATATCAAACAGTTCTTTCTTTAAAGAAAAACTGAAAAAGGACATTGCATAAACAACTAAAACTACAAAATAAAGCAAAACTCTCACGAACCGTGCCATCCACTGATGCAGATACCAAACGAGTGGTCATCCACTGGCACATTGATAAATCAGTCACTTCTCCATCATGGGTACCAATAAGTTGTACCCCGTCAATCAACTTGTCAACAGGACACCTGAGAGGTTCATCGGCTGAAAATACTACACCTTTTCCCACTTTAGTGGTATCAATTTTCAAAATGCGTTTCCCGATTCCAACCACAAGAATTTCCTATTGAAGAGAACATAAGAAAAATTAAGCACAATGTCAACAGAAGAAAAGGATAACCAAAAAGAGAGATGGGTAGCTACTTGTTTATGACAATGCCAACAAACACGTGGGTGAACAGATTCCCCTTCACCAACAATATGAATAGCAATGACAATCCTTCCTGTAATTTGTGGCTTCTCTTCTTCATCAGGTCCTTCAGTAATTTTCCATATATAAACCCGGCCATCAACACTCGCACTGAGACAAAACCAAGTTAGAAACATAAAAAACTTACTACATAAGCATGATAAAATACATAAGAGCAGACCACTACCTTGCCAAGAGATGAACATCCTCTGCAAAGAAAGCCATGTCTGTGACCCTCTGAAATCAGAACAAGATTTTCAAATGACTACAATAATGGATTTTTATCAGTAAGAACAAAGTAGATTATAATTTCCAGATTTTTATACGTCACAAAATCAATAATTCCTTTTTGAACCAAAGAAGATTCCATATCAACGATTTATACAATAATCAATCAATAAAAAAAATTCCTTCAAGAGATGTACTAATAAACAAATGCCAGGAAGTCATGAACAAGAATTCTGTGTCCGCTCAAAAGTCAAAGACAATTATCATTAGCGGGATGGGCTTAAACTCTGAACTTGAAAGTACACGGAAGTCTTCCAGTGGTAAGCCATAAAACAACAAACATATGTGCAAATAACAGCATTTTGTTTGCTTCCTCGAGACACAATTAAATTTAAATGCATATTAATATTATTAAGCTTATTCTTCAAATCACGTGAAACAAAGCATACTCTCATCTCACGTGCAACCGACACGTTAGCTAGAATGCAAATATGCCAATCCAAGCTTCCGTATAAAATATATGTGCAGATAACAGCATTTTGTTTGTTTACTCGAGACACAGGTAACTGTAAATGCATATTAATATTATTAAGCTTATTCTTCAAATCACGTGAAACAAAGCATATTCTCATCTCACGCGCAACTGACACGTTAGCTAGAATGCAAACATGCCAATCAAAGTTTCCGTATGAAACATATGTGCAGATAACAGCATTTTGTTTGTTTACTCCAGACACAGTTAAATTTAAATGCATATTAATATTATTAAGCTTATGCTTCAAATCACGTGAAACAAAGCATATTCTCATCTAACGCGCAACTGACACGTTAGCTAGAATGCAAATATGCCAATCAAAGCTTCCGTATAAAACATATGTGCAGATAACAGCATTTTGTTTGTTTACTCGAGACACAGTTAAATTTAAATGCATATTAATATTATTAAGCTTATTCTCCAAATCACGTGAAACAAAGCATATTCTCATCTCACGTGCAACCGACACGTTAGCTAGAATGCAAATGTGCCAATCAAAGCTTCCGTATAAAAGCAGTGTCCTTCAACCAAATTAAACTTTTTCCATAGTTGAAAGGCACGTCAGAAAAACCACCAAGCGGACAATTGGGCGCCCTCGTATCAGGCATAAATTTATCAAAGAAATTTATCAGGAACACATTGCACACTCTAATGTAACTTCCCCACAATCACCACCATCATCACATTTACGATTGGCAACTAGCATAACTTGTAACATTATTCCTATAAGGTTTGTATAACAGACAAATAATGATATTCCAGCATGTACTAGCTAAGAAATCCAAATAAACAGAAAAAGGCAGAAGCTTTGAGAACCCGAATAGCCAACCTGCGCAAGACCTTTAAGCAATGATCTCAATGCAGTATTAATGTTAAGAACCCGAATAGCCCCCAATTTCAATCCGTAACATATATAGGTTTTGTTAACTGCAATTTGCCGGCCTAATACAAGACCGGGATCTGAACCATACTTAGTAATAGGAGTAACCTCCAGCTGTGGCTGCACCTCACTAGGAAACCTAACATCTATATCATAAACAATATGATCACCATTCAAATGTCTCCCTTTAGGTAACTTACTGCTCGGCATTCTTATTGGTCCCGGACCCGAATGAGCAACGCCAACATTCGGTCCAGAGGAGAAATCCGAAAGGTCAGACCCCGAAGTAGTAGGTTGTATGGGAGGCATAGGCATAGTGGACTGTATCGGAACTTCCGAAGTAGACGGTGGGGCACTCAACAGTGCCATAAGCCTAGCACCAGGATTAGGGTTAGGGAATTGATGAGGACTACTAGTAGGTGGTGGTGGTTGAAGTGGTGGAGTGAGGAAAGACATGGATCTCTGCTGATGCATTAACTGGGTGTCATGTGGTGTACTGTATTGCGGCAAGTGGTGAGTGAATTGAGGGTGATGATGAAAAGGGGTTGTCGTCTGAGGTGGGTAAGGGTAAACCCCACCGGGTCCGACTCCGGCGACGGTAGGTGGTGGGTATGAAGCGTTAGGAGGTGGAAAAGGGGATGAAATTAAAGTAGGGTTTTGGGGATTAGGGTTTGTTGGGGTTGAGGGTTTGAAGAATTTGTGTATATCAAATGGTCCAGTACCACCTGGTTGGTTCGAATTGCCAGGAGAAGAAGCCATAAATGATAGTGACAACTCAAAGGTGCTTATTTAAGAGGAAAATAGATAAATACAGATATACTGTACGTATAGATTTGCAGAGAAAATTAGGGATTTGGATTGAATCGTTGAAGAAGAAGAAGAAGGAGAAGATGGATCGGTTTATGGATACTTTTGAGATCCGACTGAAGAGAGAAAGATGCAGACTTGGGAGCAGAGCCGCCAGAGAGATGAGATTAGTACTTTTATTAACTTTTCTTAAGTACTTTTTTAAGATTTTAATTTTAGTGAACAATAAGGATTATAAAATAAAATAAAAAAATAAAAACCTTTTTATCATTTTGGTCTGTCTAATATTATTGATAATTTTTATTATCATTTTTAAGAGTTTGAGTCAAAGATCTATCAGAAACAGTTCATAATTCTACACAAATCTATTTGTGCGATTACGTATGTTATTGTCATTGGTGTTGTTAAATTTTGAAGAATTATGTGTATTTCAATTTTGTTGTGATGTTATTGTCCTTCAACTATTATTATAGTACTTTCTTTTATCATCAGTTGATATAATATTAAATAAATTAATATATTAATATTACATAATAAACTTCGTGTGTCTATTTCTACAGATTTTGAACCTCCTTATTGAAAATTCTGGCTTTGCTGCTGGTATGGCCTAGTGAATAATAAAGTAAAATGATAAATATAGTAATTTTTTTTTATTATAAGTTTTAGTAAAAATTAATGAACTGATGACTTGCTTATTAGTCTTCAAATTAATACATGTCATAAGTGGGTAAAAAGAAACTATAGAAAAATATACTAGTCGGGTTTAAATTTGGGAATGTCAATGTCTAGTACTTTTAGTGGGTTCAAATGTCATTTTCTTCTTAAAATGTCGTAATGTTTGAAAATAAAATTTGATAATACTATTATTAAGATGGATGAAGTTTCTCCTTATTAATTATATATTTTAGATTCAAATCTTAAAAATAAAATTTATTATAATATCGAGCATTTTTCTTATAAGTGAACATTATACGGAGAATATCTAGATTAGCCGAGTCAATAGGTTTAAAATACAAAATGATAAATGAATAAAAGAAGTTCCAATACAATGTTAAAATAATACTTAAAAGGATATTATCTTAACTAATGAGTTCCATCTTAAATAAATATTATACAATGTAAATCTAAATTAGTTGTGTTAATATATTTCAAATACTATATGATTAATGATTAAAAAAAGTGTGAAAATAATGTGATACTTCTTGGAAATAATTGTTGATTTATACTGCAAACTTATCGAAAGGATATTGGGCTTGGATTGAGCTAAACCTTGAATAGTTCACTCCATAAAATTCATGGGCCCAATCAATTATACAATCGTGGGCTTTTATCTGTCCAACTCTAGCCAGGCTTTGGTGGTAGAAAACACTGGAAAGTGCACGGATATCTGATTTTGATATCATCATTTAATTTGTACTCGGATGTTTATTTGGTATGTTTATCTATTTTGGATATTTTCAGACACGTGGTGTTTGAAGTTTTATATAATTGAAGTTCATATATATAATTGAAGTTCATTCATTATTGTACGAACTTCAGTTATGTGTATGAGTTCAACTATTTTCCAGCCGAACTTATGTGATTGAAGTTCTATCATTTTTGTATGACTTCCACTTTTGTTGTCGAAGTTCATGCACGTATCAATACATGTCATGGAATTTGTAAATTCAACTTGTATATGTAAAACTTGAAAGCAATATTATGAAGTTAAAAAAAAATCGGAAAAAAATAAAAAGTAGATTGATGCACCTGCATTGTAAATAGTAACCTCTATTTATAAAATTAAATTAAATTTGAAACTGTATTATTAATATGTCAATAATCTACAACACGAGGATGACAAAATCCATATTATGTTTAAGTTTTAGCTAAACTAATCTTCCTAATCCATAAATTATTTTTAAGAGTAATCGTTCATCAGTCCATTTCATTCAAACAAACAAATGGGCCAATAATGCAATAGTAGGACCAAACTTTTAAAAAGTTTAGGAAAAAATTATTATTCACTTTTTTTTGAGTATTGAGAATCTTTTCATGGGAGAGAGTATCAATTGTAAATGGATAATTTTAAATCAGAGCCGAAATCAAAAAATTTAATTTACGTATTCTGAATCATAATTTTTTTTTGTTGGTTTCTGTTTTTTAATTTTTTTTTTCCAACACAAAAAAATTACTGGATTTTGTCGCTCAAATGTAAAAGGACGTATAAAATAGGTTTATTTGATAATAAAATAAGTTATAAAGTGACTAATTATTGCTCCTTTGAATACGTTCAACGTAACCATGAATTCAATGCCGTAACGCCACAAATTCATTAACGTAACAAATAGGAACACAAATAAATGTTTACGTAAATCTAAATTAATTATTCATTCTATTTCAATTTACGTGAGTTAGTTTTGAAAAAAAAGACAATTCAATGTGTAAGTTTTAGTATGTGCGGAGTTCGGAAAAATGTCTCGAATCACAAAAATCTATTGTATACAGTTTTGCTTTACATTTTTAGAAAAAAAATATTTCACGATTCGAACTTGTGACCTACAGGTTGACATATAATTAAAAGAAATTAAAACGTAATTGGTTTGAAAGAGGATATAATTAACATTTCTATAACTTGATGACCGAAACTTATGATTCTAAATATTTCATAATACAAAACTTATAAAAAATTCTCACTAAGAATAAAACTTATAACAGTACGATATATATAAAAAATTTGCTCATATAATAAACACTCACATCTCAATTTTTTAGATTATAAATTTAAATCACTAACAAAGTAGAAAGGTAAAAGCTTTCGAAAAAAGTAAAATATGATTATCATTTTTGAAAAACTATATTAATTATAAATGGTATAAATATAAAACATGTCATGTATAGTATAAAATATAAAACATGTCATGTTTTCAAAAGCAAAGCAATAAAATTAAATTTAATTATTAGTATGTGTGTAGAATAAATTGCGGATCGAGAAGATTTATCCAAATCTCTTAATATTACATAAATTAAGACGGAAAAAAAGAAAGAGAATATGTTTTTGGTGAGATAGGATTTATTACTTTAAAAGGCAGAAACGTTGCGTAGAGTAACCGCTTGCCACCAGTAGAAGCCCAACACTCCTTTTCCTTCTCCAACAAATCAACTGCTCTCATCACTATATATAATACAAATTCATCCAATTGCAGTTTGCAGAACCCATAATTTTCTACTTTTTTTTGCAGATCGAGAAAGAAAAGATGTGTTGCGGCGGAAGAATGTGCATGCTGTGTATATGCCTAATAGCAATTGTGGTGGCGATCGGGTTTTTGTTCGGATTTGGAGTTTTCAAAAATGGATTTCATAAATTGAAGGATACTTTTCATCTCGCTGATAATTGTATCAATGCTGCTGCTTCTCGCTGTTCTTCTTCGAGGCCCTTTCTAGGTTTTCCTCATCCTAATGCGACTGCTCCTTCGCTATTGAATTAGGAATAATTAGATTCTGATTTTTCATTATAGATCTGTTTATTCTTTTATATAATGGTGTAGCAGTTAATTTTGTGTAAAGCGCTCGTCATTTTTGCTCTGTATTTTTACTTTGATGTTGAATTTAGTTAATCCTGTTCTGTTTTAGATCCAAATTCATAATTCATTCTGTTTTTATGTTATATATTCATGACTAAATTCATACTATTTAATCAAAATTTTAGACCTTTTAATCAAAATTTTAGACCTTTTAAACACATGAAGCGAAAAATACTGGGTGTTTTCTTTTTATCTTTTGGATACTCAATAAAAAGATATTCATGGGATTGCTCGAAAGGTATTTGTGAAACTGCAAAGTTTATGATAGCTAAGCATTCCTACCCCGACTAATTTTATGAATACCTAATGCTCTTTCGAGCAATCCCATGGATTTTCTTTTTATTCACCATTAGGTATTCATGAAACTGCAAAGTGTGTGACCATTAGGGGTTCACGTTTTTCACTTTACTGTTATCTAGATTTATTCGACCAACTTTTCTTTGGTCTTTTTGAGGAATTTAAAAATTAAATGGACGTTTGCACTCTGCTTTAATTTGCTTTTTTAAGTACCTTTTTCTGTTATAAAAGAACCTAACTTTTTCCCTAAAAGAAAATACTAGCCTAACAATTGTCGTGTCCGGAACTCTATGTACGTATCTCAATTATTTTATCGGATAACTTTGTCCGCAATTGTTTTGACAAATAAGGACGTTACGCGAAATCTTTTTCTTTTTACTAAGATTTGAACCTGATCATTTAACATTGTTGTTTATGGACATTTGTATGTACATTAACAATACAAAGTCTAGTGATGGGTGGATAAGATACACAAGTACAATAAACTCAAAATGTCAAGTACAATAATTCAATGTGTACTTGACAGAACCTACAGAGAAAAGAACCAACTAAAAAGAAAAGAAAATATATCCATTGTATCTTTTATGTTAGATATCAGATTGCACAGAAATTCCTGAACGCAGAATTGGGATTTCAACTTTATGAGTTAGATGACGATTTTTTAGTGTTAATTATTGGAATTTGAACTTAGTATTTCTACATATTTTGAATTTCTTAACATAAAGACATTATTTGAGCAAAAGCTATGAGATCAAGCTGAACCTATATTGGCGCTTCTAGCTTCACCCCTGCCTCACACTCATACGTTAAGGGCCATTTTGATCATTTTCTCGTGGTGATTGCACAAGTAGCAATTATCTTTTCTTATATGGCTAAGGATCAAATTGACTACTTTATGAAATACATTAGAAAAACTGTTCGTTTTACACATTAAGGCCCAAATGAAACCCAAGCCCATAATTTGCTATCTTATTTGGTTTATTTTCCTTGGCCCAAATCAAAGAGAATGTTCCCATGATATTCTAGTAATATTCCCTCCATATTCTTTATCAAGTCTTGCTTTCATTTGCTGGTTAAATTCCCTAGTAGACAAGAGTTCAAAAATGGTGGAAATTGATATTTTGCTGCATTAAAATCAAACTGGATAGATCACCGGGCACTTCAATTGCCAGCACTCATGGCATCATGTCACCAACTTCCTTGACCTTTCGACACTGGGCAAGCGTACATCAATTATCAACTCCCATAATCATAATGCATCCAAAATCTTCTTTCGAGGTGAGAATCTCCATACTTGTTTAAAGTACTATTCTCTCCCCCCAAAAATTGACTCCTTAGTCCTTAATAATATCACTTGATTCATTTAACTTTAGAAATACGTTATCCTCATATCACATGACATGTTTTTAAATTAAGAAAAAAAGTGAATACATAGACGATCGCTAAACTTATTTGATTTTAGATATCTAAACTAAGGATTGTACATATTGAACACTCGAACGCCACAAAGACATGTTTAGATATAGCTTTTACTGAAAAGTTAAACATATCACAAAGAAATCAAGAATCTGATGTATGTGTTGTATTATATAAAAGGTTGCTTCACTTGAAGGTATGCCTTGACATTGACTGTTTACCTTCTGGCTAGGCAAAGTTACATTGCTTAGTTTGTTACATCATCTTCAACAAATCTTTCTTAAGTAATGAGTCACCATGATTTCTTAAATGCTAACTAACCTTTTCAAAACAAAAAACAACAACTGAGGGCAGGGGAAGAGGATTACAAGGTCGAGAATCGAACTCCCACCAACAAGGTGAAAGTTCAAGTAGCCAATCAGCTAAGCTACGGCGATTCCACAAATGCTAACTAACTCAATCATGAGTAAGGAAATAAGGTTATCAAATCCATAACAAAAGCCAAAGGCATGGACACTAGTGAAAGTTATCATCCAGTATTTGAAATTCACTAACCGCTCCTTGAGGAGTTTTTCATTTCGAAGAACCTGAAACCTCTGATTAAGGGTACAAGTAATTCATCTATCACATCACAATTCGATTCTTAACAAACAACAAGTACACATCACGTGTACTACACACATTTATGCAAATCTTTTCGACATGCTATTGATAATCATAAAAATATCACAATGATATCGATGTTCATAAGCTCAATGGTAACATATGTTTCAGTAAAAATCAAATTTATGTACAAGATTGAGTGTACACAAACCAAAGAATATTGCCCAGTAAACATATGTTTACACACTGATCTGGTAAGCAATACTGAATCAATCAAGCAGCAGGAACTTTGCCCTGTTCAATTTTTCCCCTTGGCTCGAAAAATACATCAGAATCCTTTCCAAGCAGCAAGAACTTCGTGGAAGATTTCACCGATGATTTCTCTGTCTGCATATTGCAGAAATGCAGTGAAATCATCTCGTATATCGAATATTTTACCAAACCTCACGAGATACCTCATACAACAGGCCTTCAGCTTCGGCAGTTGATAAAGGCAAGCAGTTTGGAGCCTCTCAAGAACATTCTTGGCGTCAATGTCTTCCATTAGACTTTCATGACATGCCTCCTTTAAATCTGAGAGGTCGTACTTATCAGCTGCTCGAAGCAAAGCCAGTCGATGGGTTAAAAATTCTTCATTTTGTATGTTCCCATAAATGTAATTCAGAAAGCATTGGCAAGCTTCTATTGACATGTCGGAGATGTTTATAGCAGATAATTCTTTCTCTTTGAGGTCATGGGAGAACATGCTTCGGAAGACAGGTGACCTTGCAGCAAGAACTGCACGATGCGCTCCAATGCTTCCATCTGAAGCATTAATTATGATGTCCGTGTGAATGCTCTCAGACAACATTCGGCCAAGTGATGACAGAGCAGTTGCATTCGATTGTTTCTCAGTTAATCCTTCAGCCCAGATTGAGCACAGCTCCCCACTCTGCCAGTTCACAAAACACAAATGAACATGAATAAGGAACACTAAGGTAATCTTCCACGCATAAGTTTTCACATGGTTAGAGAAGTTTTGAAATGTAACATTAGAAACATCTCCTCCGTTGAACAAACTTTATCCTTACTCGTGGAGCAGAACATCACGTTAGGCAGTACATGGCTAATCCAGAATCAAGACATTGTGAGTTCTGAAAAGTATATCTAACTCTATTTATACTTTATTTTCGACATATATATATAGTGTTAGACACCAAAACACTAGATTCTATGGAACCAGTGAACACATGGTTGGATCCTTCACTGAGATTAGATTTGACTGGGAAGAAATCTAATGCATCCAAATAAAAGAGTTTTGGCAGAAACGCACCATGATGCATCCAAAATTAAGTTTTTGTGTATCAAAAGAATCATTTACGTCACTTTATTAAGGAAAACATGCTCCATATGAATATCTGAACATAGTAATAACTGAAAAAGACAAGGAAATGAGGAAACAGTACATTAGGTGTTGCAGTCTTCAGATCAAGGAATTCAACGTCAATGATGAACTTCCCGGTTAAGGGGATTTCAATAGGCCAAACAAAATCGTCGCTACTCTTGAGTTGCTTGTCTATAACTTCTACAAATGTAAAAAAAGAAGACACCTTTAATCACAAAAACACAATTTTACATCAGGATATCAACAAAAACATGTATAAAAGATTGATGAGTTTAAGACAGTGGTACCAGGGTGAATCAAAGTCTTGCGATCTCCCAACGACGAGATTAATCTAATAATAAAAGATGCAATTGGAGGATTCTCTCTTGTGAAATTTGATATCTCTGGATATAATTTAATGGACAATGTCCTGTTCTTCTCCACAGCTAAATGCCTTCACAATCAAAAAAATAAAATAAAAATTCAATCAACATTACGTACACTCCTGCAAAACTCAAAATTGTCACTACCATACAATTACACTATCATAGTGAACTATCTACCTTTTTCAATCAACTATCGAAAATAACCTCTATATTTCTACAAGTTAGTGGTAAAATCTGCGTACACTCTATCATTGCCAAACTTCACTTGTGGTATTACACCGTATATATTGTTGTTGTAGCTCCACCTTCGTTCTCTGTTATTTTAGACTATAAATAACAGAGAACAGGGGCGGAGCTACAGGAATTGGCAAAAGTTCAGTCATTTTTGTTCGAACTTCAGTAATACGGGTTATGAATGATCAGAGGAGAAACAAACAAATTGGGTGGATTTTGAATATAAAAAAAAACTGACCAATTCCATTCTCCGATCTTGAAAGGATCTGATTTGCGATAAGTACAAGAAGCCAAATTGTCGATTCGCCATTGAGCAAGACGGGAAGTAGTATCAACACGATAAGCAGAATCACTCATCTTAGAAAACACAAGCGCCGCCGTGATTTCATGGATACAATCGAATAAACCTTCCAACAATAAATCTCCGTGCTTTCCCAGCTTTGCTTTTTTTCTCTATATTCCTCATACACAAATCAATTTTGAATGCTTCTTCTTCGACTGTAAATGGGTATTTTTTAAGGGTTTTTTTTTTCTTGTGGGTATGGCCCCAATTGTGTAAAGATTTGGACACGCAAGAGGGTTTCTTGATATTGCTTTAAGCCATTGATAGTGAAGTTTTGAGAAAAAATTGGGAGACAAAGAAGGGATTTTTATTCTTTTTTTTGGGTGATTTGTTTGGCTTACACTACACTTCAGGGATGATTGTTACTCTGTTTATATAATAGTAGCATTGTTCCGCAAGCGGACTAAATTATTTTGAGATTATAATTTTTTAAATTTAAGATTTTATTTGATTTGTAGACTAAATTATCTCGAAATTATAACTTTTCAAATTTAATGAGATAAAATGATATGTTCAAATTAAATTTGAGTTTGTAGTATTTTTGGTCATGTGTAAATCCTTAGGAAAGTAAACAAAATGTTTAATTTTTGGTTCTTTCAAGCAAAGTATCTTTGCTTTTGTTTGCAATATTTCTAACTCCATCCACTAATTTTTAATTCTTTTATTCCTTTCCTTTGTGGAATTTTTTTCAATTTTTATTGCTACATTCTTTCTCTTAATTAATTATCAGTATAGCGGAATAAATGAGATTCTTTCACGCTCATTTTATTATGAAAACGGACGTTTGAATCTAATTTAATATAAGAAATTAGTTTAAGAGATGATTATTATTAAAACCATATAAAAAAACCGCACACATGCATATGCTTGATAATTGAAGTTGAACGATATATAATTGGATAGATTTGATTCCAACTTCTGATACCATATTAGATAGATGGACATTAAAATTTAGGAATGAAGAAATCCTTATTAGTGAGACGTTTTAAGTCTCTAATAGGTTATACACTATACGAGTTTGAATTAATTGGATGAATGGTGGGTGGGTGGTACGTTAGATCAATGTAACCATGGCCCATGCAACAGTTATGCCAAATGTCACGTAGAGTAGCACTATATTTTCATAAGATTTAGCTCTAAATACGTTCCAATTAAAAAGAATATATATTCTTCAACTATTACGATTATAATATAAACTACAAGTCAAAATTGATGTAGTATAAAGTTCGTGTCTAGGAAAATATCTTATTATTGCCCTTTATATTTAATAATCATCCAAATATTCAGGTTGATTAATTTTAATAAACAATAATTCAAACATGGTGTGTATTGTCTTTATTATTTGTTTGAATAATCACAAAATCTCAACTTACTATTATGATTAATCAGATATTTGGTTCACTATGGTTTATTTTTTCTTTTCAAAACATCACTATCTCATTTAAATATTGAAGAAAATTTGCGGACGTCTTTAATATAATTTTTTTTAATTAATTTAATAAAATTTAAGAATTGCAAAAATATAAACGTTTCTCGAGCCAAATAAAGAAGAGTTACCACAAGTGAACGAGTAGTTAATTGTATAACTATGATTGATTATGCCTTCTAAATACTTAAAATATAATGAAACAAATTTAGAGGAATTTATGTAAATGTTAAGTGTTTCGGGAAGGTAAAAAAGCACAAGTCTTATTTCTACAAAAGTTATTTTCGATTGATCTTCAATAATTTTTCTTTTTTTATAAATTTGAGACCAATAATATAAACGAGTTCACAAAGAGCGTTAAATGAGTAAAATTTGTAAATTGAATTAATATAGTCAAAACAAATTAAAGCATTCGTCATCTTCCTTAGTCAATTTACCGTACCTTAATTTAAAATCAAAGTTGAATTTTTCACAAAGAAGTAGTTGGAAAACTTAGAACATTGGGTGCATTAAAAGTGACAATTTAATTTTTCTTCAAATATATACTATACTTTTAAAAAAGAAATATAGTATTATAAAGTTTAATTATTATTCACTACTGTGATTTTTCATCTCAAATGACCTCCAAAGCATACAATCAATTGTATTAAAATTCATTTTTTAAATAAATTTTTTCTTAACATTTAAAATTATCTTTTATGGTCCCCTTAATGTCTGGAAAGAAAGAAACAAACTTTTAACGTAGAATAGAAGTAGTGACACGTAAACCCATGTTGGTATGTGTATTATTCTCATTAATCAACACATACATATTTCTTTATTTTGTTTTCCTTTCGAGGTTTGATATTCACGTTGAAGCTTTGATTAATTTAAATTCATGTTATATAAAATTTATATATGTCTAATCTTGATGAACAAAGTTATCTGATATTTGTTACGTTGCTGATGGAAGGTAATAAATATCCTGTGAAATTAATCGAGGTGTACGTAAAAGTCTAGACTGATCATATAAAAAAGTACCTATATTTTTTTTAATTATGATTTAATTTTTACTGATCAATTTTGATTATAAATCAACCTAACTTTAAAATGAATTGGTTTTTGACGATCATGTATATTGAGTTAATAAATACTACAAATTATTAACACACTCAATTTAATTAGACGGTTCATAGGGGAAGTGGACTCCAATCATACTTCACTGTTTTTTAATATCCAACTTGTAATATACTGGACTAAAATATAGTATATATTTTAGAGAGTAGCGTATCATATATCTACTTAACTCTGGATCTTTGCCATTAAGGATAGTGATGGAATGAATAAAATTCTTTTTATCTTTAATCAAATTTTAAATTCAAATTCGGAGAGAAATTCTAATGAAAAATATTTTTTTTTAAATGAACTTTATGCAATATGAATCTAAATAAATTAATACTCAAAATAAAATTTAATATTAAGATTAATGATGCAAACTTGATGGAGATGCAAAAGCAAAATATGAGGTGGGGGCAATGATCAAAAGGATCTTTTTCATTAGAATCTTACAAGCAATCTTTTTATTGGAAGAGAAATGGCAACTTGGCAAGAAAGGTATCTATTTTGTGTTGTGTGGGGGCAATATAATGCTTCTTTTTATTAGTAGAATCTTGCAAGCATTAATCTTTATATATCTCAACTTCCACTTATTTTCCATTGTCAAGTCTTTGTTTATGGTAATATAGTTTCAGACAACTTGTATCAAAGGTTTAGATATATTCATTGGTTTTAATTCGAATTATATATAAAGTTTAAATAAGAGGTTATAATAATTCTAAGTCACACGTGACTCTTGATTCTGAATTTGTTTGTATCAATCGATCTTTCTAGTAGTTGAAAGTATGATGTAATATATAGTTGATTTGTAAGTCATTTTTTTTAGCTACACGAACTTGTTATTCTTATATTGAATGTTATAAATATTCATCGATCGTTGAGAATTCAATAAGTTTTCTCCTAGCGTCAACTATTGCATTCATAAAAAGTATATGCGGACATTATTTATAAAGAGATAATTTCTATCTTTAAATAACATAAATATGTCGTTAATTAATTTTATTTGACGATGAACTATCATATAATCATATTAGTTATTATTTATTTACCAACAGTCTAGCAATAAATTTATTTATTTTTAGCAAATATTAGAGAGTTAATGTTGTATCGAATAGATTTTCAGTAACATGGGTTATTGCGGTTAATTATTAGATTAAAATCATAGTGACCAGAAATATATAGGAATTTGTGGTGGGGGGAGGGGGTGGACTAGACTTGCATTAGTTTAATTTTCCATATCAATTAAATATTTTAATTGTTTTTTGTCGTGATTTCTTCACTTTTGAGTTATTATTTCTTTTTCTCGAACTCCTTTGATATTCTTGTTCTTAAGATGAGGGTCTATCAGAAATAATCTCTCTACTTTTCAAAATATGGATTAAGTCGGCTACACACTATCGTCTTTAGACCTCATAGGTGGAATTACACTGAATATGCTATTATATATAATTAAATATTGTAATTAGTTATAATCAAGTTGATATTAGTTGGTTGTTCAACAACAAAAAAACAGATAAGATAAATATAAAATTTTCCATCACATAATTAATACAGGAGGAAAAAAGTCCAATATGTCTGCTCATTGGTTGTTGTGGAATATCAACAAAAAAATAGTTTTTTTTAATAAAAAAAATTGTGGTCATAATTAATTTAATTACATCATGGAACTAGGATAATTTTAGCTAGCTAGTGTTGATGTTTATATAGGTTTAATGAGTACTTCATGGTGTATTTCATAATTTTACTTTTATTTTGGTCAATCTCATAGCCTTAACTAGAAGGTAGATATTGAATACAAGAAAATTAGAGGACACTTAGTCCAAGGATGTTAATAGAGTTGAGTAATCAATGTTAAATTCTAATTAGCGGATACTAATTAGTCCAAGAATATACTGTTGATCATTGATTATTTGTCCACTATGATCCAAATATCAAGTCTAGTCATATAACATGGCTAGTTTTCATTTGCTTAAAAATTCTGTTTTGTTTCAATGATAGCAACTGATAACTAATGACTTTTGATTTTGGTTCCTATTAATGTCCTATGAGCTATGAAGTCCATTTGTAGTAGGAATGGTACTTGAAAATTCAAGAGTTGTTTGTATACTATGGATTGGTTCATGTGTTGACATACCATAAGGATTATTATCGAATTATATTTAAGTAGTTTTTCATTCTTAATCCGCGGCTTCAGATTTGAGTCATGTTGAATACAAAAGTAATAAAGGATTAATGTGGTGGATGGATATAATTCGTCCACCCTTAGCTTGAGATCTTGATTCGAGCGCTGAATATGAAATTTTTTTTATTAAAGGGCGTTAACTATCTAAATGAATTTTATGCGACGCAAGTTTGAAATAATAAGTGGAAAACAAACTGTCTCCTATTGAATCTCATTTCTTTCAACATGAAGGCACAAAATCCTGTTCAGTGTTTTGACTTTGTATATAAATTATATAGTCATGAAGAGACACCTGTACCAACTTTTTTGGTAGTTGCTCTAAAGTTCTTTCTTCTTTTGAGTTAATTATGGTAATACATATCATGATACGTATTATTCGTTTTGGTCTAACAAAATTTTACTAATTTGTGTTTTGGACTACATCATAATCAAATTTGGAAGTTTTTAGTCATAACCATGTGAACTTGTTCTCTACGTTAGTATGTTATATTGCATTTCTATTTCACTTTCCTTATTCAATTTAAAATTTGTCTGAAGTGTCATATGCATATGTACCCCTTTTCTTTCTTTGATCCGCTCATCAAATTACCTTCAGTTTGTGGTAGAAAGACTGTTTCAAATGAACTTTCGAGTTCCTACTCAAAAATATTGTTTTTCCAAAACAATTTTGAAAAAATATTAGAATATAAAGTTGCGATCATGAAAAGGAAGTCAAATTGTTGTAGGGTAGACAAGAATTGAGAAACACCAAGTGTCCACTCTACTGTTCATGACATTAAAATTCAGTTGAAAGGGATAACAAGAAATCAAGACACTATTACAAGTAATCAATTATAGTACATGTGGACAAGACAATTACCCACATTTTATGCTAATGTTTTGATATATTACACGACCAATAATGTTATTTATAAGTACTATACTTCGTATATACAAAGATGTTCAAGAAAAAATCATGGGATCTGAAATTTTACACTTCAACCATTCGAGTCTGACCAAACCTGAATTCGGACCTCGAATAAACTTCATCTAATTCAAAATTTTATATAATTGAAATTCAAATTTTAAAACTATATCCATGGCAAATTCGTATGTAAATCGAATTTCATCGTATTTTACGTGATATTATTTGGGCCTCTAAGAAGCTTACAAAAGCCCATATTATTGGGCTGCATTTTATTTCATTTGGACCAGCCCATGTATTTAAATGTTCTTTAGGCCTGCATTTTTGTGATCATTTATCATAGTTACACATTTAGCCCACTGGTAAAAAAAAGGGAAAATTTCACATATGACAAACAGATTTAAGGAAATTTCATATATGGCAAACCGATTTAAAAAAATTCTCTAGCTAGCAATTTTAGTAACAATGATACAATTGACTCTATATTATAGATAGCGACAATAATTAATAAGTGTATTTATAACCATCACTCTATATAAATGACACAAAGGTTTTAGTGACTCTAAAGACAATGACCTCAACTCAATTGTTGTTAAAAGAAAAATCTACTGCCACCAAATATATATTATATATACATATACGGTTATTGACTATTATTTTAATAGACGGCTAGTTATACATAAATTTTTAAATATTCGATTCCAAGAAGTTGTGAAGTTGATCCACGTTGATGTTTATGTTGTGAAGAAGTCAAAGAGGATATTCTTTATTCCATAATAATTTGATCCATTTTCTTATTATATTTTATATTCTTTAGTTTATTGTGTAAATATTTTTATATTTGGTGGATATATTCTTTGTTCAAGACTTCAAGTAGTGCAAGTCTACTATTTTTTAAAATTGGATAAGATTATAAATAATAGCTTGTTGATTCCACAGGCTAATTTTTATTGTAGGAATTTGGATCGTTAATAATATTTTTGATAATTTTATTATTAAAAATAATTACGGCGTGTGATGAACACAAATTATTTTTTTCCTATAATTATCTTAACTTTTAATGTCCAACCTAATTTAAATAATTTTGTGAAATGTTAAAGTATATTTAAATACATTTTATTAGTTTTTTTAGATTGAGTTGTTATACAAAATAATTTTTATTTTCCAAGGAATATTTTGACTTTTTAGCCTAAAATTAGTGGAATGTACCAATTAAGATGTTGTAGAAGAAGTCTTCCTTCGACAACTAACGCTAAGACCATTAATATTAGATTTAATCGAGCTTCAATGTAAATAGAAAAGTTGAATGAAAAACAATTTTTTTTAAAAAAAAATCCTTTTTTAAGTTCATTTCAATGTGTATGTAATTATTGTTGTTAAAGCTCGTTTAATTAAATAAAAATAATCCAACATAAACTTTCTGAATAAGTCGTACAATACTATTTGATTGGTTGTCTAAGAAAAAGTTAATTGTCACACAACTTAATTAATTGATACACGGGTTGGTTAGCCTTATCAAACTCCGGACAATTACTAATATTGAAAGTATTAGTACTTATATTAGTTATGAGGAAAAATATATATTTGTATTCTTTTGTGCTCGATAAATATAAAATAATAAAAATATACATATTAGCAATACATGATAGGTGTATATAAACAATCACCACATAACAATTTCTATTATTATTATTATCCACCAACATATTCTTTGTACAATTCTCCGTAAACACCTTGATAAAGACAATTGAAAAATGAGCATGAAATCAAGAATTGAAAAAAAAAAAAAAAAAGCAAATCGAAGAACATTTATAAATGACCAAAACAACATATTGAAGATATAAACACGGAATCAGAATTTTAATTCTAAAAACTAAATTTTAAATAAATTAAATTACTAAATCTAATTATAGAACTCGTAGCTTTCTCTCTAGTTTGATATATGCCCCGAATATCACATAATAGAGCAAGTTGGATTATCGTAAGTTTCATAAACGGGTTGACATATTGGATAGTATTGCACACATGGATTGCATATTGAAGGACAGGGACAAGGTTCCTTCGGTTTATCCGGGTCGGGCTTCTTCTGATCTTCGGGTTTTACTTCTTCAATACTCACAATTCGAGAACATTTGAATTTCCTTCTTATGCAATGCATCAACCTAAAGAAATCGACACCAATTCCAATCACCACCAAATGACCTTTTTCCTTATCTATATTCACTGATATCACCCCTGCATGCATGATCATTGAGGATCGAGTGGTAAGGCTATAATCCACAGGAAAACAAATCATTCATTTTTTCATTTGGGTGGGGTTAAATTTGTGAACAACAACTTCAAACATAATAATAAAAGTGTGTGTTAGTGTATTTGCTACGATAAAAGTCACATTTTTGAATATGCATGTGCTTCTGAAAATGACTTATTTTCAAAAAAATATTTTGTTAAAGATTGATAACATGGTTTTAATGAATCATATAATGTTCTGAATATCGATAATAATGTTCAAGTGTCATAAGATCATAAAGTAATGATTTCAAGATGATTGTCAAAAAAAGTAACGGAAGTCATTTCCTTCATTTTGATGAATAATATTTCTCAAAGTTAATTATGTACCTGGACTTCTAACAGCAATTTGCATAGCTTTTGATATACATTGATCAGTGTTGAGAGGAAGATCAATCACAATCTTTTTCTGTATATCACATAATTAATCATTAATTAGAACAAAATTATATCAGACGAAGAACAAAAAAGACAAATTAAACTAATTAAGAATAATCTTAAAGACTTAATTACCTTCATTTTCTTGTGAATTAATGGAAATTAATTCTGTTAGTCAAAATGATAATGAAAGGACATTTATATAGGTCTTGATTATTCTCATCTAATTTTTCTTTGACAATGACAAATACCGTGTTCATATATTATATACTAATTTCGTACTACTAATTATAATTATTTATTTCTTAAAAATATGTTATCATAATCCTAGTAGCCATAATTACACGACTACCTCAAACTTGTACTAATTAAAAAAATTAAATCAACTCCCAATTCTTCTTAATCATATCGTTAATTTGCTGGAGGATAAAACTTAGTCATCGTCTCACCTAACGACTTATAGCCAATAATATTTACGTACATATATAAACATTAAACATACCTTATAGAGAGCAGTATTTTATTTTATTTTAAATAGTAACTTCAACTTTGATCGAATAAATATCTAGTCCAATTATTATATATTGTCCTTTTTTCTATAAAATACTAGGTTTTATATTAATTATATATAATAGGTAGGTCCCAACATTCCAACAAACTGAAATTCTTAAATTAAAAGTTATAAATTAATAGCAACTAGGCATTTCTTAATTAAATCATACATATAATGTCGTGTATTTTTTTTCACCTCCTGCGCGCACGATTTTTGTTCTTGCGAAATATATAATGACGTCTTTTGTATCGATTGAATTGAATGCTAGTGACGTTGGGTGTTACACGCTCGTCTCTAATTAATTATCCTGATTCATTTTTTGAGAGTTAATTTAATTAAAGTTTGAGAGCGAATAACAGATCACGCATGCGGCATGCATGCAAGCAGGTTAAATAGTGTTTTTTAATAGAGAAAGATAAACAATAGCCATATCTCTTTACCTATTATCGAGAAATCCTGAAGAGTTAGTGGCACACAGTTAAAATTCGATGGACAATAGATTCGTCCCTCTATTCATCTTCACTTAATTAATATTAGTTTTTATATGTAACATATGATTCAAGCATGTAAGGTGCGCTTAACCCCATATCATATGCTTCTCTCTTACCGCTAAACCAGGGCAACCAATCAAACTATCTTAAGCATGAAAGATCATTTAATAAAGGGAAAAAAATACAAATATACCTCTAAACTATCGTAAAATTAGGTATGCAGATACCTTCCGTCATACTTTTGGGACATCATATTGGTGCCCCTGCCATTCAAAAACTAGAGCATATATACCTTTTATACTAATGGACGTACACGTGTCATAATCTTATCCACCGACCCAATATTTATCAAATATCGAATTGACAGATAAGATTGCGCCACGTGTCCTCCGTTAGAGTGAAGGGCATATATGCTCTAGTTTTTGGACGGCAAAGGCACCAATGTCCCAAAAGTATGACGGAGGGTATTTGCATACAATTTACGATAGTTCAAGAATATATTTGTCCTTTTTCCCTTTAATAAATGATGTACCACATAAAATTGACTAAGTAGAATTAATATAATGTAAAATTTCAAACTTCTTGATTGTTGATTAGTAAGCAGAATATCAAACATGCATGTATTTAATTCTAAAAGTATAACCCACGGAATGAATGAGTGGGAAGAAATGAATAGCAGAAAATATTGATATTAATTAAAGGAAACCAATAAGAAAGTGGATATTGAGCTTAACTCAATCTCAAAAGTTAGCTTAAGACATACCCTGGATGAATGAGTGGGAAGAAATGAATAGCAGAAAATATTGATATTAATTAAAGGAAACTGATAAGAAAGTGGATATTGAGCTTAACTCAATCTCAAAAGTTAGCTTAAGACATACCTACGAATTTTCCCAAAGCATATAAGGAGAGAAATGATCAATATAAGACTCAACACTTGATCTCCTCCCCCACACGTCCAATACTGAATATCTAAAGTATGGACAATATAGATAAGATGTGATTAAGTTCATTCGATCAATAAACTTCTATCATAAATTTTTTCATTGAAACTCAATTTTAGAACAATATCCATAGCAAATCAGTATGTAAAGTTAAAAAATTTAAGTTCTTGTTCAAATATAATTTTACATACTGATTTGTAGTGACATTAGTGAATTGCTGTGATATTATTTGGGCCTTACAAAAATCCCATTTTCCTGGACTGGATTTTTAGACTTTCCCAGCAATTCATTTTGGACCAACCCATGTAGTATTATTTTATCTTAAACAATATTCTTTGAAAGTTGAAACTATTCTCATGATTCAAATAAATTTCAAACTTGTAAGAGCAAAATATAAAAAAAACAAAGCAGTAACATAATATTTTCTTTGTTTCAATTTATTTGTCTGATTTTAACTTAACACAAAGTTTAAGAAATTAAAGAAATTTTAAACTAAATATACGTAGAACGTACTGAAATATCCTTTAATCTTGTAATCTTAAACATGTTACATGGAAAATTAAAACTCAAAAGTTATAAAAAGAAATATGTTCTTTACGAAACACACCACTTAAAAATCTATAGGAAGAAAAAAAAAAAGATACAAATTTTATAAATATTCAATCTAAGTCAAAGATCTAGAAAAGCAAGACTTGGGAGATGGAGTAAATTAAAAGGAAAATATTTATATGTATTTGTCTACTCCTATTTAAATAAATATGATAAAATAAAGAAAGAAAAAAACAATCTAATTGATGCCACAGGCCAACAGAAAAATATTACTCATTATTTAGATATTCGACAAATTGGCTTTTAATTTAAATATCAGTTTATATTTTAGGCGAGATACACCCTATGATTAATTATATTTCAGTTTGGGATTTAGTGATAAGCTAAGTTAATTTCACTTTAAATTTGTAAAAGATTTTAAATGGTACTTATCAGTTTTAAAATCTAGTGATTCAACTTAGCACAAACAATTAACAAATGTTATCCGGCTGGGGAGGCTTCGAAATAGTAAATCTACCTTTACGAGTTCGGGGTAAGGTTTATCATCTACGCCAAGATTCTATTTATAAAATTACGTTGTGTATGTTACGTATTTGTGGTTGTTGTTATCTGATTTGTGAGGTGAAAGTCTAATTTGCTTACACTTATAGAGGTTTAAATTTCAATCATTCTGATGTAATTCATTAAATCCATTTGCCTTTTTAAGTTATAATCTTAATCATTCCGCTTCTCATCATTATCAATTACCATCATCCTCAATTACAACCACCGTCATATTGTCAATCACCTCAAACAATCATCACTATATGTCACCGACTACCATTTACAATCATTACTACAATTGTAATCAATTACTATAAAGAATCAACGTCATCAGTCACTACGATATATTCCCACGCTATCTATTATCATTATTATAATTGACTATCACTATCATTCACCACAATTATCAGTTATCACCAATAAAGTATAAAAATAAAACCTCCATAAGCAAGGAGAAAGTAAAAAAGAGAAACAACATAATTCCACCACACCAAATTAATTATTACATAATAACATATTTAATAATACGACACAATAAATTAAAATTGGTCTTTTTACATAGTGGTGCAATTTGGAGTAGTAGATTCATAAACGGGTCGGCATAGTGGATAATACTGCACACATGGGTTTGGATAGCAAATCGGTTGCGGTTGCGGTTGCGGTTTCGGGTCGGGTTTCTTTTCAGGTTTCACTTCTTCTACGCTCACAATCCGAGCGCAGTTGAATTTTTTCTTTATACATTTCATCAATTTAAAAAAATCGACACCAATTCCAATTACGACCAAATGTCCTTTTTCTTTATCTGAATTCACCGATAGTACCCCTACAAATGCATCAAACGCGAATTTAGAATTTCATAAAAAAACATGTTCACTATTATAAAAAGACGTATTTGGAACTTAAATTTATCAGGTGCACACATATATACTTAAGATTAAGTGAATACATATAATGTTATTATACATGATTACATGTGAACCAACACCTCTCCCTTGAATACGCCTCAAATCAATTTCCCATAAAAGGCAGGTTTGATATGATAAAAATCATTTTTTTCGAAAAGGAAAAAATTGGTATAAATACCTGCACATTTTACAGCAATTTGCATAGCCTTTGATAAACGATTATCAGTGCTGAGAGTGATATCGATCACAATCTTTTCCTATATATATATAAACATTAATCATTAATTAGAAAAAATTAAAATAAGAAAAATTAAGAAAAGTTGTAATTAAGGAATTGATAATAATTACCTTCATGTTGTTATGAAATTGAGCAAATTTGTGGTACTCAAAAGATGATTATGAAGGATTTTTATAAATATTGAGCCTGCATATAAGTCTATATATATAGGTGATTATAATTGCCATACAAATCACCCTCATGTTCATATATTATATAGTATAGTACTACTTACTATTTTATTCCTTCAAAGAATAATAATAATAAAAATACTATTAGTACTACTACTTAATTTTTTTAATACCACTAACAACAATTAGAAGCCATATTAATATAAATACCACAAACTACAACGCATTTAAAAAATTAAATCAACTCCCAAGTCTTCTTAATTGAGTTGTTAATTTGCTGCCACTAGAGACAATTAGGATATAAAATATTGAGAAAAGAAAAGGTCAAATTAGTAATTAGAGTCCGAAGCTAGGTAGGGTCGAGGAGTTCATCCAAACCTTTTTTAGTAGAAAATTACACTATTTGTACATGGTTAAAATTATTTTTATGTATATATAATATATGTTGAATCCCTTTCGAAATTCAAATTCTTTATATTTTAAATCTTTTAGTAAAAATTCTAAATCCGCCACTCGTCATTTATAATTTTTTTTATTCAATCTATTTGGTTTGGAATCTTTGTGCTGCCTTAGAAGATCATTTATGTGATTAAGACTATTTGTGGAAGATTCTTATGAACTGAACTATCTAAAAAGGCTTTGTTGGGTTGTGATAACATATATGCTAACCAAAATAAGTGAAAGATCCAAAATAGTAGATATATTTATTAGGATACTTGGAACAAAGTCATTATTGGTAAACATAGATGGACTAAATAGAGTATTTCAAGTGCAAATTTAGTAACGTGACACATAAAACAGAGATGAAAGTATCGAAGATCGATGTAGAAGTCATATCCAAAGAAGAACAATTCAAGTATCCTGTGAGTCCATAAACTAAGAAGATGGAAAGATCAATGAAATTAAAATGTCGTACATCGTATTGAATGTCTCCTCATCCTCGACATAAGGGAGAGATGTTGTGAAGGTAGAGATGTTATTTCGGGAATACAATAGTGAAGAAAGCATACTTAAAATAATAGAGAAAAGAATAGTAGTAACAACAAATAATACAATAACGGAAGCAAAAGAAAACCACAAGTACTAATTTTATTCGAAGAATAAGATAATAGAACAGTAATATTAATACTAATGTTGATAAGAAAAACTAAATAACGCTCGATCATCTACTAATCTCCGATTTCCATATCCTCTTATCTAAGTATCACGTCAATATTCATAATTAAAGGAGGAATTTGATTTTTAATAAATTAAAATTAAGGAGGTAAATCGTTTTCATCCACTAAGATATGAAACTTCATTAGTCGTTGTCTTACCTAATGACTTATAAACCAATAGTAATATTTCCATAAACCTTATAGAGAAAAATAATAATTATAGAAACTTGCAACTTTGATTTATGATATATATAATATCCACTTGTTCAATTATTATATATTGTACTTGTTTTTTAAAAATAATACTAGGTTTATGTACTAGGATGGCCCCAACATCCCCAAACAACTTGGGTTCCTATATAGAAGACCAAATCACAATGCAACTCTTAAATCATAATTATGGCCTTTTGGGTGTGTTTGGTATTGGTAAAACATTTATTTGAAAATATTTTTCGAATTTTTGGCCGGTTAAATTATTTTTTCTAAATAAATAAATTGATTAAAAATCGAGAGAAGGTGAGAATTAGAAAACTAAGTATCATAAATGACAGTTCACACTAATTGTTTCTTCCCTTACCCCCACACCTATCAGAGGGTGAGTGGCGCAGAATTTGTAACTCGATGAATAATGAACTCACCCATCTATTAAACTCGTGACGTACATCTAACTCACACATCACTTGTTGCACTTTTTATGACTCAACCAAATAAACCCCTCAGGGACAATATCTTAAACAAAAAAAAATCATTCAACACATAATGCCTATACCATATAAAATTGCAATAAGTATAGTATAAATCAACAAAGTACATATTAGGTTTAACAATTGACAAAGCAAAATGAAAAATCTTAAACTATTCATTCTCGACTGTTGATTTACAGCTTGATTAGATGGTTGTTACATATTGTTTCATAATATATCGTATCGTATTGTATTGCACTGTAACGACCATCCAAACAATAGATAAGCAAAATATCGAACATATTGTATTTGTTTTAAGTATAACTCAAATCTTGGTTAAAGTACATAGACCCTTGACCACTTAAGCTCTCTTGGCAATACACAACAAGTAGTACGACAACAACAACAAACTCAATGTAATCTCATAGGTATTTCCGGGGAGCGTAGAGTGTACGCACACCTTACCCTTACCTTTGAGAAGGTAGAGAGGTTGTTTCCAATAAACCCTCGACAACACACGGGTAGTACTAAACACAATTAGAATGTATTAGAACACATAATACTAAAAGTAGTAACTTAGTATCAAGCATACATAGTAAAATATCAAATTTCAAGAGCATTTCAAACTTTGTTGCACATAATTCAACCTTTATCAAACAAGCTCTTCAGAATATTCATTTGTGATTAAGATCTTCCAGCATAATTAAGAGAGACATTTGTTTTGGCACTCCCAAGTAAGGAGTAGTTAATTAACAACTACTTGCATAAGCATATCTAGTTATTCACATAATTTATAGGTAACGTCCCATACCATGTTGCTCAATCAGCCTTCGATGTATCTCTGTTGTAACTTCAGAATTCTTGACTGGCTCCAACAATGAAGCTCTTCCAAAATTTCCACGTAATCTCCAGGGGGCCTCCCGGTCTCATCCCTGAACATCACAGCACCATGATGTAGAGCTTGACGAACTGAAACATCAACATTAGTGTCCACTCTTCCAAATGTTTCTTGAATATAACTGAAATACGGCATAAAGATCCTGAAAATTTCACTTCTGGGGTCATGCCTTGCAGGTAAACCAACATGACTTGGAAAACCATTCATGTCATTCACATAAGATGGACGGAAGGAGTAAATCGGAGGACTTATGGAGTTGGGAACTTTTTGAAAGTTCTGATATGCATAACTTGGAAAACCGTTCATGCCATTGATGACACAAGTTGGAGAATTTCTACTGTCAATCCAACTTTGTTGCTGTTGGAAGGAGTAAATCGGAGGACTTATGGAGTTGGGAACTTTTTGAAAGTTCTGATATGCGTAACTTGGAAAACCGTTCATGCCATTGATGACACAAGTTGGAGAATTTCTACTGTCAATCCAACTTAGTGGCTGTTGGAAGGAGTAAATCGGAGGACTTGTGGAGTTGGGAACGTTTTGAAGATTCTGAGATGGCGCATGTAAAAAGCGTTTCTTGTGTTTTGTTCTTGGCACATTCTTACGAGATAGATCGAATTTAAACTTGAAGGTATTGCACTCACCCAAATGAAAAGGCTCATCACATTTTGAACCAGCTCCTCTTTTATTGTTGTAACCAGGGTAATTTTCAATCTTGAAATCAGCACATTCGATACAAATCAAGGAGTTTCCTGATCCAAGTCCAACAAGATCCCAAAGGCCGTATGGATGACACGTTTTATGTGTTACATGAATTTGACCATCAACTCGCAACATTTTCTTGGCACTGCCAAAAAACCTTCCCACAAGATTCTTATGCATTCTGCACAAAGACAAAAAGGCACACAATACATTGAGAAAATGCAAAATCCAGTGGAAAAAAAAGGCAATTAAGAAACTAGCCTAGAGGATAAAAGCCAATACTTTCAGCATAAGGAATTTTTTCCCTTCCCAGTGTGATCAAAATTGGCCTGAATGAGCCAAAAAAGAATGGTCATAAAGAGATGGTCCCAACTAACAAGAGTGTTTGGCCTCTTTGTTGATGAAAACACTTAACAATATTTGCTTGCTTGGATTGAAGAAAACAACTTTGTCTTTTAAGGGTACAAGTCCTCTACAAGCTCTAACTCATTGCCGTGAATCTTCACCATCGATATCCTAAACATCCTACTCCATCCATTCCTATCCTCATCCACAATGGTACACCACACTCATTGTTTGTTACAAAACTGTCAAAAATGTATATTTGGTATGGGTGCAGAGTAGAGGCACTAATTTAAAACCTAAATGCAACTCTATCCCTCCACCTTCTACTCGTTTTCTTCAAGGGTGATGTCAATGCAACTCGACTATTTTACCATGTAGTTAGGTGATTATAACCACCAACACTTGGGAAATGAGAAGAAAATACCTAAGCCTTTTGTCTCTTCAAGAATTTGGATCATGGTGTCCCACAGTTTTCATCCACTTCATTGATCGCTATGCTACAAACTCCACCTTCTACTCTTATACATGCTACCTTCCTCTAACACAAAAATAATTTGAAAATGTATATTTCATTTCAACAATCCCACGGAAAAATGTTGCATACATCCAGGATGCGAAACTAGAGGGGTGTAAGGGGTACATCCGAACCTCATTCCCCATGTTAAACATCCTTTTTGTGTATATCACACCATATATGCAAGGTTAAAAATCTTTTTATGTATATACATGAATCCTACAACAACAACAAACCCAATGCAATCCCACAAGTGGGGTCTGAACAGAGTAGTGTATACACAAGCCTTACCCCTAACTTGAGAAGTTACCGAGTCTATTTCCGATAAACCCTCGCACAAAAACTATATATATAAATCCCATTTGTGTGATGACACTGCATACATCATACATACAAGCAGAATTTAAACAGCATAACACAAAAAGAGGGAACTTTACTGAATAAGATGATCACTATCCTCACTGCCATGAAACCCTGCATGAGGAAAATTATAGATAATCCGATCAAACTTCCGGTTACTGAGATCAGTATGAAGCTGTATTTTAGTTGCATCCACACCGTGCAACACAGTTCCTCCCAAAGATTTCAACTTTTCCAAGTTTGATTTCCCATTCTTGTACATTTTGATCACATCATCTACACACAACAACAAAAAAGTGCAAAAAATTAAACTCCAAAATTTCAAATTTTGCGGAAACCCCATCATAGATTAAGCAAAATAAACACAACCCAGAAAGTAAATAGAGTAAAAACAGTTACCATATGATTGTAAAGACGAAGCAACAATGTTCGCAGCAGAACCAAAAACCTGAGCTAAACAGAGAGAAAAAGAAAAATCTCCATCACCCACTAAGAGTATTTGATGATATGAAGAGTAATGTTGAATAATTTTCTCTTCTTCTTCGTCTTCGTCTTCTTCATCGATCACTTTTGGGTTTTCTTCTACTTCCGCCATAGCTAGTGCAGTTTCTTTTTCTTCTTGATTCTACTCTGTTTATGTAGCCAAAAAAAAAGAAAAAGAACAATTAAATTTGGGTAAAAAGTGCTGAAGTTGAGTGGAATTACGGATTTGACATTAAAATTTAACGGGTTATATGAGTTTTGCTTCTTGTGGTATCAATGGGTAAAATGGGAATCACAGGATTTTTGGTGTACGATCCAATGATCGTGTCTGTCTTTTAAGCTTCTCTTGGAATGGAAATAAATAGTATGAAATTTTCAATTATTTGATTTGATTGATGGAATTAAGATATTAAATTGATTTTTGTTTGTTCACTGTGATTTTTAATTTTACAGGTATGAAATTTGAAAAATAAAATATTTGTAGTGTTATTTTTCTTATTCAAATTGTATAAGGTTGTGTTGAATCATTTCGTGTTAGAGGTCTCGAATTTTAAAAATTATATGATATCATCTTCGTTTTCTTTGCGTCAAAATCTAATTTTAAAGAGTTTAGTTAAGGCCTTCAAATTAAAAGGAGCATGTGATAATAACTTCTTTTCTTCTTTTCGTCAAATTAAATTTGAAGGCTTATATCAAACCATTTCTAGCTAGAGGAGTCATATGTTATTAATGTCGGTCTTTTTTTCATCAAAATCAAATTTCAAAGAGTTATATTGAAATATTTAGGATCATGTGATATTAACTTTGATTTCTTTTCGTCATATCAAACATTTGAAGAGTTATTCGAGTTAAAAAGAGCATATGGTACTAATTTTGATGTCAATGCTATTTTTAAATTTTTCTTTCCATTTCTTCATGTATTCACTTGAATGAGTGATACAGTTTAAATTTTAAAAGTTCAAATCAAATTACTTAACAAACATTCTAATTATAGTTACCAGATATAGATTTTTTTAGATAAGAAATTCCCTAACTTTGGTAAAATATAATCTCATATCCCATAATTTTTGGCACCTTGAGATATCACAACGTTCACTTTCAATGTGTAGCTCTTTCTAAGTTCTCCTTTTAATATTTTGTATCTCTATTTTATGTATAACGTAACTGTATAAGTTAAGTATATATTAAACTTTGTTTACTGTATATATACAACATCATATTGTATGAGGGGAAGCAGATGTTTTGGGCTTTGAAAGTTGGCCCAAGTGTGACTGGCCCAGTAGTAATGTGGGATTTTGTTGCTAAAATGTCCCCTTTTTTGGTTGTTATTTAATTCTGTTCAAAATTTTGAAGTAGTACAAATATAGTCCTTGTAACTGACAAAATACTAGTATGTGATAATCTTAAATAATGCAGTGCATAAAATATTTCGTATTTACACAAGATTAGGAGAAGGGCCGCACCTTAAGGGATGTGATTTATACAATCTAACATAAAAAAACATTAGTGGCTACTTTCATGACTCAACATGTGACTTATAGGTCACACGAAAATACCTTTACCGTTACTCTAGACTCCCCTTCAGATCACATCAATTGTAATCTTACGTTTATTAAATTTTTTACCGTAATCTAATGTTTTATAATTAGATTTAGACCATAAAAAATCAATAATCTTGTGGGCTTCAACTCGAACCCATGACCTATTGTTATGCTTTTTAGAAACAATAAAAGCAGCCACTTAACAATAATTTTTTCTTTGTTTAATCATTATAAGAATAATGATTTTTTTCTTAACCACATAGTTTTCTGACTTTCTTTCTACTTTCTTAGTGTGCAAGTATTATCAAATCAAAAAGGCAACTTATGCTGCAGAATTGCAATATTTTTTGTCTACCAATACAATCCAACTGTTCTCCATTGACAGGTCAATGCTCTACAAATTAGTAGAATTTCAAAGAAAAAAAAAGTGTAAAGTGCAACTAAGACCACCCAAAACAAAAGTTGGGTGTAACCATGGTCCACACTAGTGTGTGATTTAATGATCAACGAAATAAATTATTTTATATTTTATAAATTTTTTAAATTACAATCTAAAAAATCTCTTTAATGATCAATGAAATAAATTATTTTATATTTTATAAATTTTTTAAATTACAATCTAAAAAATCTCTTTTTGAATAGATTAATATTTTTACGAAAATCATTAGTCTATGATATAAAATATTGTATATTATTACAAATGTCAAATGACTGTTTGTGTTTTCTGAACAATATATGAGTAAATATTAGATATGAATCTTATGTTGCATGAAGTGATAATTTTCCAACGGCTATATTTCCACAATTTTATAAGTAGGGATAAAGTCTTAACAATGACCTAAAAAGGCCACATTTGCATAATTCAAGCAACTTTAAAGGTTCTAGCAAACATTAGATAATCTTGTGTGCCTAAATCTCGATAGGCAGAGTTATTCAATACATGTGTTCATGAAATATAGCATGAGTCGAAAAATAACAATTGAGGCGCGTACAAACTGAACCGGAAAAAACAGAAGTTATAGAGCCCTGTGGTGGCCTGGGTGGGGCACTAGCTTTAGTGTTTTTCTGAATAAATACAGTGATTCAACTATGGAAAAAAAAAGCAACACAAACAATTCAAATCAAATCATCTATCTCCCAACTTTAGTTCCTACTCACATTACACCTTTATCATATACTATTATTAAATATTAAAAACAACCAAAAAAGTTTCTTTCCCTTTTACTTTCCTTAATCCAATTCCAAACTCCATTATTAGTATCATTATCATATAATAAATAGATCCAACATTCATTTGTTCATCTTTCCTTTCATAATTCATTAAGCCAATATGAGTTCCTCAGAGAGCTTAAGTTTCTTTTCTCCTGAATATAGTACACCTAAAATGTTTCCTCTAACACCATCACCAACACCAGCACCAACTCATAAATGTGGCGGTCCATCGCCTATGAGCCAAATCATCATGGCAAAACAAGCCCTCAATCAACCTTTGACACCAGAAATGTCACATGAAATCAAGAATAAACCAATAGGACAATATGTTGTGCCACGACAACGTAGACGTACAAATCCTGCAGTGTGGTGTGCTGCAATACTATGCATGATGTTCTGCCTACTACTAATATTATTTGGTATTGGAACTTTAGTCATTTTTCTATCTATCAAACCAAGAAATCCTGTATTTGATATATCAAATGCTAGTCTAAGTGTCATATACTTAGACTCACCTAAGTATATGAATGGTGATTTCACATTTATAGCAAATTTCACCAATCCAAACAAGAAACTTGATGTGAGATTTGAGCATTTGGTCATTGAACTTTTTTTCTCAGATAGCTTAATAGCAACACAAGTTCTTCAACCATTCAGTCAGAGGCAACGCGAAACGCGATTAGTACAAGTTCACATGATATCTAGCTTGGTTTATTTGCCACCAATTTCAGCCTTCAAGCTACAAAAACAGGTACTTAGCAACAGAGTTGTGTATAACATCAGAGGAACTTTTAAGGTCAGAGTGAATATTGGCCTAATTCATTACTCTTATTGGTTACATGGGAGATGTCAATTAGAGATGACAAGTCCACCTACTGGTGCTCTTATTACACATAGTTGTAGAACAAAGAGGTGAAAAAAAATGATTACTTTTGTATATTGCATACTTTAGTACAGCAATTTGATATCAGATTGCACAGAAATTCTTCAAACGCAGAATCGAAATTTAAACTCTATGAGTTAGATAATGATTTTCAAGTATTAATAATTGAAATTTGAACTTAATATTTATACATACATATTTTGAATTTCTTAACACAACGATGTTATTTGAGCAAAAATTACTAGATCAAAGTGAACTCATATCGAAGCTTCTAGCTGCACTCCTGCCTCAGACCCATAAGATAAGGACCATTTTGATCATTTTTTCGTATGAAGGAAAATGTTGAGGGCATCAGTTCATCTTGATTGCACAAGTGGATAAGGATCAAATTGATTACTTTTTAAAAATACATTAGTGAATATTCCTTTTACACATTAAGGCCCAAATAAAACCCAACAAGCAAGCACATAAAATTACTGAAATACACGTCTTATGTTTTTCTTATTTCCAATATCTCCTTCTATTTCTAAAAACCTCTAAAATCCCTTATTTTTTTAATATATCCGATCCAATATTTAATGTATCCGAGCTACATATTATGCATCCGGTTTATGTTATAATGTATTTGAGATACTCTTTAATGTATCCGAGCTACATATTATGTATCCGGTTTGTGTTACTTTTTAAGGGATTAATGTAATTACAAACTAATGAGGGATATATTGTAATTTCATATTAAAACTATGAGATTTATGTAAGTTGTCCATATCTTATTTGGTTTATTTTCCTTGGCCCAAATCAAAGAGAATGTTCCCATGATACTCTATAATACTCCCTCCATATTCTTTATCAAGTCTTGCTTTCATTTGCTGGTTAAAGTCCCTAGTAGACAAGAGTTCAAAAATGGTGGAAATTGATATTTTGCTGCATTACAATCAAATTGGAGAGATCAATTCAGTGGCGCTCCAATCGTCAGCTCTCCTGTCATCATGTCATCAACTTCCTTGACCTTTCGACAATGGGCAGACATTCGTTAGCCCTCATAAAGCATCAAAAATCTTCTTTCGATGTGAGAATTTCCCTACTCTGTTAAAGTATTCTTTTCCATAAAAAAAAGACTACTTGATTCATTTGACTTTAGAAAAACGTTATCCTTGTATCACATAACATGTTTTTAAATTAAGAAATAGACTGAATACATAGACGACACCTTAAACTTGTTCGATTTTAGATAGCTGAACTAGAAATTGTACCTATTGAACACTTGAACGCCACAGAGACATGTTTAGGTATAGCTTTTACTGAAAAGTTACAAAGAAATTAAGTAAGTGTGGTATTATAGAAAAGGTAGCTTCATTGGGAGGTATGCCTTGGCATTGACTGATTAACTTCTGGCTAGGCGAAGTTACATTGCTAGTGTTACATCATCTTCAACATACCTTTCTTAAGTAATGAGTCACCATGATTTCTTAAATGCTAACTAACCTTTTCAAATCAAAAAACAACAACTGAGGGCAGGGGAAGTCGAACTCCCACCAACAAGGTGAAAGTTCAAGTAGCTAATCAGTTAAGCTACTATGATTCCACAAATGCTAACTAACTCAATCATGAGCAAGGAAATAAGGTTATCAAATCCATAACAAAGCCGAAGGCATGGACACTAGTGAAAGTTTTCATCTAGTATCTGAAATTCACTAATCGCTCCTTGAGAGGACTTTTTTTGATTTTAGGGTACAAGAATTTCATCTATCACATCACAATTCGATTCTTAACAAATGACAAGTACACATCACATGTACTACACACATTCATGCAAATCATTTCAACATGCTACTGATAATCTTGAAAATATCACAATGTTATCGACGTTCATAAGCCCAATGGTAACATATGTTTCAGTAAAAATCAAATTTATGTACAAGATTGAGTATACACAAACCAAAGAATATTGCCCAGTAAACATATGTTTACACACTGATCTGGTAAGCAATACTGAATCAATCAAGCAGCAGGAACTTTGCCCTGTTCAATTTTTCCCCTTGGCTCGAAAAATACATCAGAATCCTTTCCAAGCAGCAAGAACTTCGTGGAAGATTTCACCGATGATTTCTCTGTCTGCATATTGCAAAAATGCAGTGAAATCATCTCTTATATCGAATATTTTACCAAACCTCACGAGATACCTCATACAACAGGCCTTCAGCTTCGACAGTTGATAAAGGGAAGCAGTTTGGAGCCTCTCAAGAACATTCTTGGTGTCAATGTCTTCCATTAGACTTTCATGACATGCCTCCTTTAAATCTGAGAGGTTGTACTTATCAGCTGCACGAAGGAAAGCTAGTCGATGAGTTAAAAATTCTTCATTTTGTATGTTCCCGTAAATGTAATTCAGAAAGCATTGGCAATCTTCTATTGACATGTCGGAGATGTTTATGGCGGACAATTCTTTCTCTTTGAGGTCATGTGAGAACATGCTTCGGAAGACAGGTGACCTTGCAGCAAGAACTGCACGATGCACTCCAATGCTTCCATCTGAAGCATTGATTATGATGTCCGTGTGAATGCTCTCAGACAAACATTCGGCAAAGTGATGACAGAGCAGTTGCATTCGATTGTTTCTCGGTTAATCCTTCAGCCCAGATTGAGCACAGCTCCCCACTCTGCCACTTCACAAAACACAAATGAACATGAATGAGCTACACTACGGTTATCTTCCACGCATAAGTTTCCACATGGTTAGAAAAGTTTTGAAATGTAACATTAGAAAAATCTCATCCATTGAACAAACTTTATCCTTACTCGGGGAGCAGAACATCACGTTAGGCAGTACGTGGCTAATCCAGAATCAAGACATTGTGAGTTCTGAAAAGTATATCTAACTCTATCTATACTTGATTTTCGACATATATATAGTCTGCCACCAAGACACTGAGTTCTGCAGAATGCGTACAATGATGGTTGGATCCACATTCCACCACTGACATTATATTTGATTGGGAAGAAATCTACTGCATCCAAATAAAAGAGTTTTAGCAGCAACTAATCATATGATGCATCGAAAACTAAGTTCTTAGGCATCAAAAGAATTGTTTACGTTACTGTATTAAGGAAAACATGCTCCATATGAATATCTGAACATAGTAATAACTGAAAAAGACGAGGAAATGAGGAAACAGTTCATTAGGCGTTACAGTCTTCAGATCAAGGAATTCAACGTCAATGATGAACTTCCGGGTTAAGGGGATTTCAATAGGCCAAACAAAATCATCGCTACTCTTGAGTTGCTTGTCTATAACTTCTACAAATGTAAAAAAAATAAAAAAAATAAGACACCTTTAATCACAAAAACACAATTTTACATCAGGATATCAACAAAAACATGTATAAAAGATTGATGAGTTTAAGACAGTAGTAACAGGTTGAATCAAAGTCTTGCGATCTCCCAACGACGAGATTAATCTAAGATGCAATTGGAGGATTCTCTCTTGTGAAATTTGGTATCTCTGGATATAATTTAATGGACAATGTCCTGTTCTTCTCCACAGCTAAATGCCTTCACAATCAAACACTATCATAGTGAACTATCTCCCTTTTTCAATCAACTACTTTGAAATGCTTTTTTTAAATGCGAGGTTCTATCATAAACAACCTCTCTATCTCTACGAATTAGAAGTAACTTCTGCATACACTCCATTATTCCCAAAAAAAAACAACCACCCGTAGAATCACACTAAATATGTATTTTAGGCATTAAAAACAGAAAACAGAGGATAAATTGGGTGGATTTTTAATATTAAAAAACTGATCAATTCCATTTTCCGATCTTGAAAGGATCTGATTTGCGATAAGTACAAGAAGCCAAATTTTCGATTCGCCATTGAGCAAGACGAGAAGTAGTATCAACACGATAAGCAGAATCACTCATCTTAGAAAACACAAGCCCCGCCGTGATTTCATGGATACAATCGAATAAACCTTCCAACAATAAATCTCCGTGCTTTCCCAGCTTTGCTTTTTCTCACAATATTCCTCATACACAAATCAATTTTTAATGCTTCTACTTCCACTGTAAATGGGTATTTTTTTTTTTAGCTATTTTAAGGGTTTTTTTTTTCTTGTGGGTATGGCCCCAATTGTATAACATTTTGGACACGCAAGAGGGTTTCTTGATATTGCATTTCGCCATTGATAGTGAAGCTTTTGCAGAGAGGTTTTGTTTTTGTTTTGAGAAAAAATTGGGAGACAAAGAAAGGATTTTTATTCTTCTTTTTTTGGGTGATTTGTTTGGCCTACACTACACTTAAGGGATGATTGTCACTCAGTTTAATAATCTCGTTTGATTCGCCGACTAAATTATTTTGAGATTAAATTTTTGAGATAAATTGATATGTTCAGATTAAATTTTGAGATATCTTATTTTATCTCGCATATCAAACGAGTTTATAGTACACTGATAGTTTTAAAATTTGACTAGATTATTTTGGGATTATAATTTTTTAAATTTAATGAGATTAAATGATTAGTATGTAGTATACTATAAGTTCAAGATTTTGTGGAAAATTTGGTATTGCATTGATATTGTTATTATTATTTTTTTTTTTTTTGGTTTAGTTTTTTGGTTAAATATTTGTTGGAGGGTTCAGGGTAGATAGGGGGCATGGGTAAATCCTTAGAAAAGTAAGAGAATGTTTAATTTTTGGTTCTTTCAAGCAAAGTATCTTTGCTTTTGTTTGCAATATTTCCAACTCCCTCCACTAATTTTTAGTTCTTTTATTTCTTTCTTTTGTGGAAATTTACAATTTTGCATTGTTATACTCCATTTTAATCGGGTTAAAATAGTGTACAACATTTTGGTTATTCCAAAGTTAATAAATATGTCAAGAAATCGCCACCTAATTATTTACGGTGAATTAGGGCACCTAAATTGATTAAAGTTTTGTCTAAAGTTACTTCATTTTAAGTCTACTAAACATGAGATTTTAGGTAAGGGTTCAACTAATTTAAAAGAAAGGGGTTAGACATCCTTTAAGATCCATTAAAAATGGTTAACCGACCCAACTTGATAAATTAATTAGGTTAAGTGTAAATTAGTGACAAGGGTAGAGTAATTGACTAAGAAGAAAATTTAGTGTTTAAAAGTAGTAATATTTGTACTTGAAAATAATGCGGGTTTAGAAAAAGTTTTACGTTTTGACATATGAACCAAGACAATCATAAAATAAGAGTTGGTTTTTATATAGAAAACATTTGTTGTTGAAATGTGTGTTTTTTTTTTTAAGAAAGTAAATAAATTATCATAGTTATCCAACATGCTAAATTGAACTAAAAACAGCTTTTGGACTTCATACCATTTGCAAAAATAATAATTTATTTATTTTTATGTAACTCAAGGCAAAAAATTGACTTCAACAAAATCTTAAGAAATCTATTGGACTCTAACCTTAGTATAGTATAAGTGTGTCTCTGAGATTTCAGGCATAAGTTGGGGGTACTTATGCATTTTCCCTATCGCTTTTACAATGTGTTATGTCTACTCCCGTATTTATATACAACGATAGTAGTATAAGTTATATGTGACTTAGGAGATCCAATTATACTAAAACTAAGTTACCCCTTGTCTTTAGGATTAGTAGTTGACGTAGGAGTCGAACTCTTCAAAGGAGTCGTAACAGTAGTTCCAATACTCCCCTTGCAAGCTGAAGGTGGAGGAATGACATTCAGCTTGGAGCAAAAAAACTCAAATCGGGCAGAAGCAAGAGGCTTGGTAAGAACATCTGCAAGTTGATATTTGGTGGATAGAAATTGAATAGAGAGATCCTTGCGAGCTACCTTGTTACGGACAAAGTGAAAATCTATCTCCACATGCTTGGTGCGGGCATGAAAAATTGGATTGATGGACAGATAGAATGCACCAAGATTGTCACACCACAACATAGCGGAATGTTGAGCTCAAAGAGCATGGACTGCAACCACGTGAGCTTTATATTCAAATTTGGTTGACGAGAGAGTGACAGTCCGTTGCTTCTTAGATGACCAAGAGATCAATGCATTTCCAAGAAAGATTGCGTAACCACCCGTGGACTCTGTCATCCAAAAATCCTGCCCAATCCGAATCAGTGAAAGTCTGTAGCACTAAGTTGGATGAACGAGGAATGACAAATCGATGATGCATTGTGAGCTTGAGATATCGAAGGATACACTTTATAACAGCCCATTGATTTTGACTTGGAGAGTGCATAAATTAACAAACCTTGTTAACTACAAATTCAAGATCCGGTCGAGTCAAGGTGACATATTGCAAAGCTCCAACAATAATTCGATACAAAGTTGGGTCATCAAATAAAGGACTATCAACGACATGGAGCTTAGTATTCGGTGCGCACTGGTTTGCAATTGTGCATTGCGGCCCGGGTGAGCAAGTTTGCAATATATTGTTGTTGAGAAAGGTAAAGTCCGGTGGCAGTGTGCTTCACTTCAATACCTAAAAAGAAACTTAAGCAACCTAAGTCATGAATAGAAAATTCATCTCCTAACTTGGATATAATTGATTCCAAAAATGAGGGATGGCTACAGGTGACGATAATATCGTCAACATAAACAAGCAAATAAGCTGTGACACCATGAGCTTGATAGAGAAATAGAGATTTGTCTGTTTTGGAAGGAGAAAATCCGACAACCATGAGAAATTGATGAAGGCACATGTACCATGCTCTCAGTGCCTGTTTGAGACCGTATAGGGATTTCTGCAGTAAACATACATGATTAGGGAGTTATGGGTGAGCAAATCCAGCAGGTTGAGCCATATATACACGTTCCTGAAGATGTTCATGTAAGAATGCATTTTTGACATCTAACTGGCGCAATTGCCATCCTCTAGACGCAGCAACAGTGTGGACAACCCGAATGGTTGCAGGTTTGACAACTGTGCTAAATGTCTCAAAATAATCTTGACCTTCTAGTTGATGAAATCCTTTGGCAACTAAACGAGCTTTGTAAATGAGTTAAAAGGGACAAATGTCCAAGTTCCATTGGCATTCATCTCTGCAGACATAGCATCTCGCCAAACTTTATGTTTATTTGCTTCAGTGAAGCTAGTAGGTTCGGTAGATGGAGGGGATGATAACTTGGAAGATGGAACTGTGGATAAATAGGAAGAAGGAGGCATATGTCTAAGACGCATGTGGTGAGTGTGTTGTGGAGGTTCTACGGGCTGAGATGCATGCTGCATCGATAACGGAGTAGATTGATCTGGCAGGGAGAAGTCAATAAGATCGACAACCAAAGGAACAGCCGGCTGAGACGATGACGCATTGGTGTTACTAGATGGCTGATCGATTACGGGGCTTCGAAGAGTAGATGATGGACTGGCAAATTTGAGGTAGGGGGCGATGCAACTGGATTAGCTGGTGGATGGGGAATTGTGATAGGGGAAGATGCCCAAGGGATCGAATATGCTAGAGTGGAGGGATGGGGACCTAGAATTGAGTCTGAAGTAAATGGAAATATGGTTTCGTCGAAGCGAACATGCCTGCTATATAGAAACGGCCAGAGACTCTATCAAGACAATGATACCCGAGGTGTTTGTGGCTGTAACCAAGTAATACACAAGGCGCGCTACGAAAATCAAATTTGTGTTTGTTATAAGGTCGAAGATAGGGAAAACAAAGGCATCTGAAGGCTCTTAGGAGAGAGTAATCTGGTGATTTGTGAAATGCAAGTTCAAATGGAGACTTACCACTATTCAAGGGTGATGGAAATCGATTTATTAGATATACATCAGTGTCAAAGGCAAAGTAGCAGTAACGGGATGGGGTGGAACTATGAGCTAAGATACTTAAGCCTGTTTCAACTATATGACGATGAGAAGTCATATTATTATTGTTTGGAGCTTTTTCTAACACAAAAGGTTTAATTGCATCACATCTAGCAGCTAACCAAGAAAGAACTTCAAGAAAATTACCCTTGTTCAATGACGATTCACTCTCATCATGATCACGAAATGCAAAACCTTGATTCAAGAGAAGTCTTACCAAATCGATTGAAGCATTTAACCGAACCCGATATTCATGCTTACTTTTGTCATTCAACTTGTAAAATGCTGCTTGAATGGATTGTTGTTCTCGCATGAGATCTTCACATTTTGTTTTGAATTGATTATGAACGCTATTCGGTGGACCAATATGTGTAGCAAAGCTATCCTTTCTATGCCAATTTGTAAATCCCTTAGTCGAAAATACATTACCAGCCTTGGGTTATTGGTGGACCAATATGTGTAGCAAAAAATATTATTGATTAAGCCCAAGTGTTGGTGTAAATCCCTTAGTTGGTGTAAACGCTATTCGGTGGACCAATATGTGTAGCAAAAAATATTATTGATTATTGTTATTGGGTTATTGAATTTTTAATGGGTTTTTTTAAAAAAAATTATTGGGTTATTGGTTCGGTATCGGTTTTTACTATTGAGTAAACCGATAACCCAATAAGACGGTAATAATTTATTATCTTACCCTTCCTAATTAATAAATATTAATAATTTAATATATAATTAGACACTACAACTATATTAAATTATTAGAACTCTACCAACTTCACACTAGGCCGCTTTACTAACTTTTACTGTTTACTCAAAACCTAAAGATTAAAGTAAGAGGTTCACAATTAGGAGTGTGCAAAAACCAAACCGATCAATAAACCGAACCGAAAAAAATGTTATTGGATTATTGTTATTGGGTTATTGGATTTTTAAAAAAAATTATTGAGTTATTGGTTCGGTCTCGATTTTTACTATTGGGTTATTGGGTAAACCAAGAAACCAATAAGACGGTAATAATTTATTATTTTATCCTTCCTAATTATTAAATATTATATATATATATATATATATATATATATATAAGCTCTAATGTAAAATCACTCATGTGGCACATCTCTAAGCTCACCATTTGCATTTATCTTTTTCCTCAATTTTTTGAGTTTTTTCCTTGATTTCCCCCCCTATAAAATAAGCAACTAAACGAGTTAAAAAATCACACAAAAAAACTGTTCAGTTGCAACTCACATAACGCCTAATCAGTTCATATTCATATAAAGTTTAAAACGTTTTCACTAATGACCCAATTAAATTGAATAGGATATGAGGCGTTACTTATTTTATCCTATGGCTAATAAGTATTGGCGCGTTGCGCGGTTAATTGATAAACGTTTTCGTAAATATTGATTTATTGACAATTTTAAAATTGAATTTATCAAAAAGTGATATTGTAATATTTATATGGGAGAATGTTCATTTAGCACATTAAAAAAAAATCATACATCATATAACTAAATATTATTTTATTACTATATAATTCTTGCATTTTCAAATCAATTTCGAATATTGATTGGATAAGGAATATAAGTAAGATGATCCTATAACATTTAATTTTTATTGCAAGAAAAAATCATTAAAAAGATAGGTAAAATCAATGAGGGAAAACTGATTGCATATGTATCAATTTTCACGTAAAAAGTAGTATGAAAAAGTTTCAACTGTCTTTTTTTTTTTAAAAAAAAAAATTAAGTTATTTTTTCTTTGAAATGACGTCATTCTTTTATCCAATAATTTTTGTAATGATAAATTACAAACCTTAAGCTGCAAACACTTCAAATAAAATTTACGGATAAAAAAATAATCATAAATTTTCGTTCTTTCATATCCAATAAATTTTCAATCAACAAAATCACAAATTTAAGTTGAAACACATAATTAAAGACAAAAAATAATTTTATCATCACATGACCAGCAAAAACAACAATAATAATTTGTCATGTTTCTCTAAACAATTCCGTTCCTTTCTCTATCAAACATATGATAAAGTATTATTTTTTCATAATATTTAATGTTTACATAAATTGTTAATTCCTAAATTTTAGCAGCTTTGAAAATGATTTTTTTTTTTAAAAAAAACATGGATGAGATAGACTAAATTATGGAATGCTTATTAATTGGTTAAGACCTTTTTTAGAAAACATATTTTCTAATTCCATATACTTGTTTCAAGCTGCTCTTTTAATAATATAGTTTTTTGTTTATTATTTTATTTATTTGGAATTTCTACATTAGCAAATATTTAATTGTATTACATCTTCGAGTGATTTTGCTGCCAACTTAATTCAATTTTTGTGTGTACTATTTCATAATATTTAATTATATTTATCCTAATATAAAATAAAAATCATCATAAATTTCTTAGCTCTTAAGATAAAGTTATATTTAATTTTTTCAACTGTCTCCAATTCCTCCCTCCCTTAAATTTACCAATAAACTCTTTGATTATTTTCATCTATAAATTATTTTATTTTTTAATTAGTTCAAAATATAAATCATCACAATATTCTATATGTTAAATAATTTTGAAGACTAATAATCTTATATTCATATACACCTGAAACTGATAATACGGGAGCAACAGATGATCAATCACAAAATAAAGATAATAAAAGTTAAGACTTTTAATTAAATTCAAATTAAACTTTTTTCCCATTCTTAATTACTTTTCTCATCTATAAAACATATAAAAATAAAAATAACATTTCACGCACGGTAAAAAGATCAAGTAGATTTAATACTAACAAAAAAGTTAGAATAAAAATAGATGAGATACAACAAATCTTGCTCTTATTTATTTCCCAAACCTTCTCATAATTCATAATTTCAAAACTAATAAAGGCGATTTTGAAAAATATTAAAGTCTTTGATAATATAAAGTTTAATTTATGTATAAACAAAATTGTCTATCATGTCGAAAGAAAATATAACACAACTTCATGTCTCTTTTTTTTTTTTTTTTTGAAAAAAAAGTCAATACTCCTCCATTTCAATTAATTTTATCTGATATAGATTAGAATTTCAGTACTTAATTAATGGTTGAAGAATGCAATTGTGCAAAAATATGCAAATATTAATATGATTTTAGAATGGCAAGAAACTTGCATGACGTGGATCATTGGAGTAAAATGAACATTCTCCCATGTGACATACGGTAATTAACCTCTCTTAAAATATATATTTTTACTAACTTAATTTTAAGTTATTATAATTTTTCACTAATAATCTCAATGCAAAAATTAGTAATAATTCATATCGATATGATTATAAAGAAAACATTGAATCTTGATAAAGAAGAATTAAAAAGTTGAAAGTAAACATGATTGGATAACATGGTTTTTGAAATATGTGTGATCGAAACAATATTCTGATGCACGTATGATAAAAATTATCCCCTTTCAATTTTTTGTTATAGAAACGAAGAGAAGAAATAAATTCACCGAAGAACAGAATAATTTATTACCTAAAAGCAATGAAGCATAATTTTGAAAGAAATTAATCAAAAAAATTGATTATGATTCTTATTCAAAGATAACTTGATACAACGTTGATCAAACATATAAAGAAACCACACAACTATTTGGTATATTTTGAGAGAGAAGGATAAGAAAGAAAGCAGGAAAGATCATTAAGCCTAAAATTCTAAGACTCTAAATAGAAGTTATAATCAGTTTCAAATTCAAAATCTCAACCGATTAAGATAATAACAAAACTCAAAACACGTAAAAAAAAGTTTTAAAATATATTTTAAATATATTTAAAAACGGCAACAATTGATGTTTTAAATTTATTTAAAACTGATTTTGTTTTAAAATAATACTAGTATACATGCCGCGCGTTGCGCGGTTAATTGATAATAATCATAAATATATAATATTAATTTATTAACAATTTAAAATTTTAACTTATTATAAGATAATATTATAAAATTTATTTAAAAATGTTCAGCATCTTGATGTGTTATAATAAAATATTTATGTAAATAAATCAATATTATAAGCTTAGTTCATTATCTAAATTTGACAATAATAGTCTTTTATCATTATTTAGTTTATTTAAAATGTATATTATCCTCTTGTTAAAATAATAAAGGTATAAGAAAATTTAATATTTAGATTTAAATAAAGATAACTAAAAAAAAGTCCTATCATAATGCTAAGCATAGAAAAAGAGTTTTAGTCACCAGAATATCAAAATGTAGGCATGTTATTCACAATTTTATATTTTGTCTTTTAATTTTTCTTAAAGTCATATATCAATTATGTGTTATTTAAAAATATATATGTAATTATATGCTATTGTTTAGTACTATATAATTCTTACAGTTCGAATGATACTTTCATAAAATTAATATTTTAAAATTAATTTAGTTTTAGTTGATTTTATATTTTATTTTATTTTGTCTATTTATTTTTGCTTTTTAGATATGTATTTATTTTTCAAATCAAATATAAAAATTATATTTTAATTTGAATAAGCATACACCAAGCAGACTCTTAGTTAAACATACTCCTTCAATCACCGTGAATTATTTTATTTTTGAAATCATAGTTCAATTTTATTTTTAGAATATATTAGATCTGAATTATTTTTAAAAAAAGTATTCATAATTCAATTTTATTTTTAGAATATATTAGTCAAATTTGGCTAACATATTTTTAATTGTATATTGCAATGCACAATTAAGATTTTGGAGCATTTTTTAGGAAGAGAATAATGTAGTTAATTATTATCAAAAATTGAATTTTAAAAAATGGTAAAAAGATAAAGTAATATTTTAGTGTTTGCAATTTTTATTCTATAATTTAAATTTATTTAAATAATACTCTAAATGTTTTGATATTGAATGCGAAAGTTGTACGTAGTGGAGTCATATTAATGTGTAGTTTTTGTTGATTTTTTTAAGTGTATTTTTCATGTGCTTCTTTATTATTTTTAAAATAATTAAATAGATGTCAATCAATAAAGATAAGTATTTTAATTATTATGATAAGAATAAGAGTCCAAAATAACATAAACTTTATCTACATGTACAATCAGTTATCTTTTTAAAAATAAAAAGAGTTATATTAATTGTGGTAACTATCTTTAAAAAGATTATGTTAATAAAACACGTAGTTTTTTCTTGACTTTTTAAAGTTTAACTATTTTGTAATTTATTTTTTTAATTTTTGATTTTTTAAAATCTGAATTTTTAAAATTAAATAATTGAAATTTTTTGTGGTGCTGACATGTGACACTTTTTACTTCTCTTGTTATATATAAATTGAAGTTATATATAGATTGAAGATTAGAACTGGATAATTTTAAAAAATGTTTCATTTTCAAAATAAAATATATATCAAATATTCAACAAATAATTTCTGTATGTTTCTGTTTTTCTTGATTACATTTCACTCCTACTTACTATTATATAGTCAAATTTGGTTAACATTTTTTTTAATGTATATTGCAATAAACAATCAAGATTTATATAAAATATAGAATTTACCCTATGTACAAATTTGATTCAAAGTGAAATTCTAACCACTTTGCTATTTTAAAGATCCGTTTTTAAGGGAATAATGTTGTTTTATTTATTAGTAAATTTTGTTAGAGGTGTTATCTTTTTTAAATGAGAAATAATAAATAAAATAATGTAACATCATATTATAAAACAAAAATATAAATAAAAAACTATTCTCGTGTGGTAGTATACCTTTTCTAAAAAATAAAATTTAAAAATATTATGCCTTCTATTCTTCAAATTCAATTTATCTTTTGTGTCTAATATAAGTTGGTATGAATAAAATTAGAATCTAAATTTAATTTATTTTCATTCTACATTATGTTATCATATGTCAATTATTTCAATATTTTTTTCTTTTTGTTCCTTACTTATCATATGTCATTTGATTTGATCCCTCTTACCTATTACTCCTTTATAATATATTTCTATAGATAAATATTTTTTAAAAAAAATAAATATTAAAACATGTCAATAATTATTACAATTAGACTAATTGTGCGGCACTTACACAACATCTTAAATAAACAAAAATAAAATATTAGTCAATACCACAATAATCACTAATTATTAATTAAATAAATATATACACATCTCAAATACTTAGATCCATTTAATTTAACTCTACGGTAACTAAATATAATTTTAATTAAATAATAAATAACAATTGAAAAAACAGAACAATTAAAATAACAAATCATAAATTAAAAACAGTTTTAAAATTTGTTTACGTTAAAACTGTGTTTTAACATTTTTGGGCTCTTTTAAAAAAACTTATTTTTTTATTTTTAAAATGAAAACTGTGTTTTAACATTTTTGGGCTATTTAAAAAAATAAATTAGAAAATTATATTTGAATTTATTATTATTGGCTATGATATATCTAATATTTAATTGTTTAAAATTCTATAATTGAAAGTTAGTGAATAGTAAAATTAGTAACTGCAAAAAGATAAATAAAAGATTTGGATAGACACGTTTGTCAGTTAAAAAAATTGAAATTGAAGAAACTATTAAATGCCATTTTTATAGAGACTCACTCCATTAGCAAAACTTCAATGGAAAAGCCAGAAAAAATGATTTATCCTATTGCGAGAGTTTTCCGCTATACATGATTTTCAACAATACATATAAAAGAAACAGGAAATTTGTTGGAATTTTTGAAGCAGTGAAGAAGTAAAGGTAGAAAAAGGGTTGTTGTAATATATAGCTTTTATGATCTTTATTTGGCGAAGGAGGAGCAATTGCACTTTTTTATACTTTAAATTCATTGAAGTTTTATTTTGATTGCATAAATTTAAATATATGTTTGAAACATAACACCTATTGTTATTACTTATGTGTTTCAAAAAAAATTGAATTTATTAAATATTAAAAATCTAAAATTTTAAAACAATTGTGTGAAACAAAACCTTAGCGCATGCATAATTATATATTTTAATCTAAATTTAATTATTATTATTAGTTTTAAAAAACCTTATATATATATATATATATATATACAAAACTTTTAAAAAACTGTTCCATATAAAACAGTTTCATAACTCTACATTACCCATCCATTACAACATAGTCTTATAATCAATGAGAATTGTGTTGATAAACTTATATTTTATCAGTACTTATCTTAAACTAAATAAAAAAACAATAATCACAAAATAAATAATTAAAAATTATTTTAATTAATTGCGTCAAAATTTAAATATTTTAAATAGTTAATATCATCTATCTATCTTCTATTAAAATTAGTTATATGTAATTTGTTTAAATAATAAATTACTATTTTATTTTTAAAAATAATTTGAAGGCATTTTCTACAATTAACGAGATATTATCTTAAAACACCTTTTAAAATTAACTGTAACTGTAAATCTATCCACAAGAAATCAGATTTTTAAATAATAATTACTATTTTATTTTTAAAAATGATTTTAAGGATGTTTTTACAATTAAACGAGATATTATTTGAAAACACTTTTTAAAATTAACTTTAACTGTAAATATATATTTAAGTGATACACAAACTTTTAAAATATTAAAAGAAAATTAACGTAGTTTAAAATAAAACAATATATATAACTACTTTTTCAAAAATAAATATTAAACTTTCCTTACTATATTGTTGCCATTTTCCGTTCAAATTATACGTCATTTATCAAATTTTCCCTTTAATTTTTTTTTAAAGATAACAAAACAAACCAACTTTGCACGAACTATAAATCTTACAAATTATAGATAGATTTTAATAAAACTTATATTTTTATATTAATAAGAAACTTAAGGCAGTTTTGAATAATTAAAATTAAGATATGTGATTATTTTAAATAAATAATTTAAAGCATTTTTTACAATTATGCGAGATATAAATTTAAAGTTAGTCTTAAATTTTAACATGATGTAACTGCAAATCTGCATTTAAATGATACACAAAATTTTAAAATATTATAATAAAAATATCACGTGTTAGAACAAAAATAAAAGAATAGGATGTCATCATTTCAAAATTTAAATTTAAAGAATTCTGTTTCTTAGGATAGTTATTAATTTTAAAATTCAAAAATACAAATACATTAGTGAAGCGGAAAGATAGAATATCTCTCTAAACTCTAACCGATGAAGAAGATTATAAATTTAGAATCCATATTTTTTCTTAATCATCTTCTTTGCCCCATCTTTTTTGACTCATTCTTCACTGCTATTCATATTGAATATGTAGTTCATGAACAAACAAGAGGCAGCAAAAGATACTCTTCTCTTTCAAAACATGAGAACTGCCAAAGTATGATTAGACCATCAAAAAAGGAATAAGTATTGTTGATCTTTATCTTCTTTTCTTTCAAATATTTTAACGTAGAAAGAGGCAGATTCCTTTTTTTTTTTCTCTCCAAAAAAAGAGTTTATTTGTAATTTTATCTTTCTTCAAAAAATATTGGGACAAATATGTAGTACAACACATGTGTACCATTAATACTACAATTAACCTTTTACTTTGATTCATCAACATTAATGATAAACTTTTTCTAGGTGGTTATGATTTTTCTAGACTTGAATTTATGTTTTTATGTATTAAGTGCTTTCGTTCGTAAGAGTTTATATTGCTGTACATTTAAGTGCTTTAATTTTGTTAATTATTATTAAGGTCAATCATAAATTCTTGAATCACATTCATGTTTCATTTATTTTTAATAATACCAAGGATGCTTAAGAGGAAGTGTTATTTGGTTCTTATCACTTAGTATAATATGATTATTTTTTATCACCATTTCGTACATCTCATTGATACTATACTTACAAAGAACTTAAAACGTAAAATCTACATATTATTTTTTTAAATTAATATTAAAACAAGACAAAGAAATAGTCTGATAAAATTAGTCAGTTAAATAATCTATATCTATGCTAATTTTTGTGCAATAAATATTCATAGTTGAAGAAAATATTATAACCCTATGATTAAATCGATAGATATTACCTACAATAATTTTTTTTTAAAGAAAATAAATAAAATGTAAAGAAATTATAAATAGTGTATTCAATAAAAAAAAATAACAATACAAACACAAGTACAGTAAAATCGTGTAACTTCACATTTTATAGAATACGTTATGACCGTGAGTTTTTTATTATTAAAATAATAAATAATATAATGCAATTAAATGGTTAAAAAATTAACGTTGCCCATGTTGCAAATCATGCGATCGTCAAATGCGGCACTTTAGGTTAGTCGTGGAAGTTAGATTTTATTTTGAATTAAAATATGTTTGCAATTAGGGCAGTTCAAAATCGAACCGAAACCGATAATCTGAATTGAAAAAAAGTTATTGGTTTATTCGTAATGGGTTATTGGTTTAGCGGTCAGATAACGGTTTTGATTTTTTTTTGTTATCGGGTTATCTGTTCTTAACGGTTTGAGGTTTTTTATTAATGGGTTAACCGATAACCTGATAGTAAATTAAATAATTATATTTATACCATTTTGTATATAAAGTCCTTGACTTAGAGTTTAGTTTCCTACTTTTATTTCTGGCAATCTCGTAATCTTGGGTATTCTACAATGTAAAAGTGTTTGCTTTTGAGCAAGATGCAACTTGTGAACTCATGTACATAATTCATTCAATTTGTCACCTTGTTTCTAAGGATTTTTTATTAATTTATTTTTGTGTCAAATCTTAACGGTTAAATCGATAACCGAATCGATAACGATCAATAACCGATAAACTAATAACTGATAAGCCAATATCTTAATGGTTCTATAACGGTTTTGCATCTCTAGAAACCGATAACCAATAAGTCAAATCGATATACTTCAAAGCTGAACCGAACGATACGTTACCCTAATTGCAACCTCCTTCTTAACCACCTATTTTCTCTTCATAATAATTAATTTAAATAAAATTAATTTATCGCACATAATATAATATCCCACGATAATTTTATTCTACGATTTGTAAATTTAGGACAATCTTCCGAAAGAAAAGGAACAACAACATTTTAAATAAATTATAAGAACAAATGAAAATACAAAAATAAATCTTAAATTTAATTTAAAATATTATTTACATTTTAAATATCTACGCAACGCGCGGACAAGTATAGTTATTACAATTAAGAACTGATGATATATGATACTACTAGTACGGGTAAATATTAGCTAATGAAACAACATTTTAATGATTATTTTTCATAAGATAATAGTCAATATTTTCTCATATTTTAAGTGCTTTTTTTAATTATAAAAGCTCTGAATAACGGTACATAACTAATTTAAAGATTCTTTACAGCTGTCAAAAATAACTGTCATGCTAAAGGCGCTAAAACACCTAACTACCTTCAGAATCCTTATATAAGAACTCGAGACTCCATTATTTCACCATTATAATTTCATAAAGATTTTCTATTGATCAAAATGTATCTCGAATTGATGATAAATGGGGCAAAGAAAAATTGTTAGGCTTATCGGGTTATCTTTTTTTATCTACTTACCTTCAAATTCATCTTTTTTTTTTATCTACTTTACTGTTTCTGAATTGATCGTTTACATTTCCATCTCCTTCCACACCAGCAGAGATTATGATCGAATCCAGCATTTTATTGAGTTCATTCTTCGATGTTGTCTTGGTTCTTATTTACTGTTCTCATTTTACAGGAATCGAATTCTTCGTCTTCTGCACCATATTTCATAATAAGTTTTTTAACCTCAACATATTTCTTGTATTGCAGTTCTCTTTGTGTACAGGCATACAGAACAAGTCATGAAAAAAAAAACCGAAGAAAAGTTTGCAAGGCTTCAAGAAGAAGTCAAAGACGTGAAGAAGGTTAATGAGGAGAAAAGACAAGAACTGAATCCCAATACTTGAAGATCAAGAAAGATATATACCCAGTGGCGAATTTATTAACTAATTTTTATATTATAATTATTAAAGAATATATTAAATTAAAACATATACCCTACTTGGAGCGACTATCTCAAGAGACAAACAGAAAGATCTGATCACGGTTCAACTGAAAAACCCTCTGATCTGATCATGGTTCAACTGAAGAACCCTTTGGTTCAACAGTGAATCATAAAGGGTAATGATGATATGAGAGAAGTAGGATGTCTCTGTTCTGTTTCACATTGATTTTTTTGCCATTTACATAGAGTTTCTTACTGATGATATGAGAGAAGTAGGATGTCTCTGTTCTGTTTCACATTGATTTTTTGCCATTTACATAGAGTTTCTTTTCAATAATAATCCTATTTCTTACAATTTTGTGTGATACAAACATTGTTTAGAGTCATCACCTTATCAAATGTCCTTTTCAGAAGGACCTTTCCATAACTTTCAATTTGATTATTATACAACTACCCATGAACAAAACATATGATTGTTTCCATATCTCATTCTGCAAACTAGTGAATTTCAAAGACAACACTATTTGCCAAGGAAAATTCATTCAAAAAACATATGATTTGCAAAACTTTTTTCAAAGACACATGATAAATATCAAATCTGTTAACCTTTAGAAACTATTTTCCTTCTTAGATAAATAATAAGAAGATTACCTGGTGTAATATTTAACCGGAATACCACCAAATTTTCTGGCACATTCTCACTTCGACCTTGCTAAACAAGACACCGAATTCTGGAGAAGTAGTGCATTAATCTTCTACTTCCATGATCCGTTTCCCTTAATCAGTAGAACACAAGAAATACCAAGTATAATAATTTCCTTAAGATTGTTGTTCATGTTGTATTTCTCAGATACTTAGAACAAAACTTTGAAGAACTTAGTAAGTAACAACAAAGTTTAAAGAGCATTTTCAAAACTAGAAAATTAAAACCAATAGAGTAAATAGAACCAGAAATAGATTAGAAACAATATACAAAACATTTTTTTTAAAGAAGAAAATCGAGCCCACTGAATGCACAGTGTCCCCTTAAGGAAATTATTCCCCTCAAGTACCCAAGGTTAATGGAATATATCCTTCCAGAATAAAACGATCTTACTCACCAGTGTATCGGTACCTAAAACTACGGTGTCAGCGAACCACTCAACAACAATAAAGTACACTTAGAATACTAGATTTAGTAATAGTAGAAGAAGTCCAGAAAATTGGTTCTTAAAATGAGAGGAAATCCCTCAATTTATAGAAAACAAATGATAGTGTGAAAAGGTTCTTACTGTGCCTTACTAGAAAGGTCACAAACCTTTGGAAAAGTCACAATCTTTCGAAAAGGTCACAACCTTTCATAAAAGTCACAACTTTTCATAAAATTCACAATTTTTCATAAAAGTCGCAACTTTTTATCAAAGCACAACTCTTCATAAAAGTCGCGACTCTTCATTTTCCATTCACACCTTTTAAAACCCAACATTTTTTTATATATAGTTTTTTTCTTTATTTTCTTGGTTAAGTGAATATAAACGTTGAACAACAATTTGCAAGAGTTACTTATGGAAAGATGTCTGAAATTAAAAAGATTCAATTTTTAACATATAGAAGTTATTAAAAGCAACACAAAGACAATAGTATATAACCTGTTATCATCAACTCCAAGTTTTGCCTTCCCCTAATATTTGTAACCTTTAACAAACAGACTCTCAGAAGCAGCACCACTTCCACTTCCACCAGTATACTTTCCAAGCGTTGCATCTGAATTAGCCTTGCACCTTGTCAAAAATGCCTCTTGAGCTTTTCCAACATTTTCTCTTTTTCCACCCCAAGTCTTGAGGGTACTTTGCTGAAGAGCTCTACCAAATGAAAATGACAGTGTCCATGGCTTAAGCACTTCCAATTTGTTCATTGCATTTAAGTTCACTGTTGCGTCTTCCTCACTCTGTCCTCCTGATAAGAACACTATCCCTGGCACTGCTGGTGGCACGGTCCGGCGCAGGGCTGTGACCGTGTACTCTGCTATTACTTCTGCTGCAACCTGAGATAACGAACGAGAACGGGTGTCAAATATGCGGATTGGACTAAATCATCGCTTCAAAACGTACTGAATCAATAATGGATCATGTCTAGGATGCCAACATTGCACTCCCTTGAGTTGTGGCCCTTCGTAGGACCATGTGTGAACGTGGGATGCTATGTGCACTGGACTGACCCTTTTCTTTTATCAAATCAAACTTACGAAAACGTTTTCTTTTATTTATCATGCCTAGTTGACAACAAACAAAACTCAAATAAAATTATATCCTTTTTGATAAGATTCCTAATGGATAATTTAGTTAGCTTCATAAATAGGCCCCTCAAATTGGTCCTGACTTTTAAGATATGATAATTTGAACTATATAACCTACACATGAATATACACATTCCAACTAGTTCAAACTTGAACGGATTAGACGAGTTATATTTTCATCCAATTTAACTATACTATCTACATGTTTTTGGTAAAAAACGATATCTAACAATGCAACTGAACCCTTTAAAATGTAGCTTAACTTCTATAGATAGTTTTTCTTATGTCATCTTAAGAAATAACTACATGTAATTGCGCGTAATAAATGAAATTAATAACCTAAAAACGAAATAGATAGTATGCTACAACCTATGTTGCTCAGACTCTTCAAAAATGTTGTCAGTGGCATCAGATCCTCTAGAAGCAGTGCATGGTGCAACAACATTTAGAAGAATCCGAGCAATATTAAAGGCTACACTAACAGTATAAAAATCTTCTACAGTCTCCGTGTATATAACTTATATTCTTATAAATTACTTACCTTTGGGCTATCAGAGCCAGGGGTGACCATGTTGGGCTTCAAAAGTGTTCCTTCAAGAAGAACATGCTGGTCATTGAGTGCCTTATAAACAGCAGCAAGAACAGTTTCAGTAGCAGCTGCACATTTCTTGATATCATGATTTCCATCAGTCAGAATTTCTGGCTCCACAATTGGCACAAGTCCATTTTCTTGGCAAATTATCGCATAGCGAGCTAGCCCCTGAGCATTTTGCTGAATGGACAATTCTGAAGGCTCAGTAGCCCCAATTTTCAACACAGCTCTCCACTTGGCAAAACGGGCACCTTGTCGAGACATAATGTAGTTTAATAATTAAACTTCTGTTCCCTCTAACAGCTTATGATTTTAAATAAGATCGTCTGCAATCAAACAAACCCTAATAGTCTAAATAGCCTCCGGATACATAACATATCGACTAAGAAAAGTAAACAGTGAATTATGGTAGCTATTTCTGTAAAGATCCCTTTCACATGCACGTGAGAGAGCGTGTTGAAACATAGCATAACAAAATAAGTGCACTCTCACATAAATTAAATTAAAATGAGATGATCACACAATTCAACATACCTGCTTTGTAGTACTGTGCACAACGTGCACCCAATGAATCGAGCCCTTGAGTTGTCGTCTCGCCATTGGTCCCAGCCAATTCCACGGTACCCTTGTCCACCTTAATCCCAGGGACAACATTGTGTTCTTGAAGAAGTTCAACAAATGGCTTTCCATCAGAAGTATTTTGGTAAAGTGTTTCTTCAAAGAGAATAACACCAGAGAGGTAAGGAAGAGCATTTGGTGAAGTGAAAAGGAGTTCACGAAGTGCTTGACGATTTGCTTCAATGTTTTCAACATTAATGCTTGATAAACGTTTTCCAATAGTGCCAGTACTTTCATCTGCTGCCAAAATACCTTTCCCTGGTGTTGCTATGTACTTGGCATTCTTGATAAGTTCCTCTGCATTAATATCATGATAAGAGTTAAAATTCTACGCTATCTGACGACATGACCCTAGATAGGAAGGTATGAATATAATAAACTAGCACATAATATAACTTTAGCTTACTGAGGATATGACCTATATAGGTAGTAGCCAAGTGTTGTCGTATCTTATGTGCGAGAGTAATCTCTTATTCTTCAGTGCATATTACTACCTGTCTCATTGTTTTGTATATCTTGTTATTTTACTGTCATATTGTTCTTGCAAAAGTAAGGCCGATAGGATAAGGTATGGGTACATCCTACCATCGACCCCACGTATGTTATTGTATATATACATATATATTATATGTCTACTTAAAAGATGATTACAAGTAAACGCAATTAAATTTGTTAGTTACCCTAAAAAAAAAAAAAAGGCTATTACATCCTAGTATATATGCTACAACATATATAAATACATTGACAGTGTAAAAATTGAAATCAAAATATATACTTTACATATATAAGTTGGCTATATATGCATGACAACATATGTACCACGTACTATGTAAAATACACATTCTCACGTACCTTAAAGAACCGTTATTGCCTTGCATGCTGGCTAGCAAAATATGTACGTACTTATTTGCCAAGACCAACTCTTTTTTTATATAGGATTTAGAAAAATCACAAATAATATATGAATTCACGTAAATTCAGTAATATTTAACTAAACTCTATATATAAAAGTAAAAATTCACTAAATATGAATAAATATTTGATCATGACCTCAGTAAATATTATATTGATTATAGAAATTCATAAACTTTAAATCTTGAATAACGTGAAGTGAAGTAAGAGAGAAGTTTACCAGCATATTTTCCCACAAAGGCAGACATGGTTGTGCTAAAAGGATAATGCTTTGGATAAAGCTAAGGAAGCAGCCAACTGAAAAAGGACGAGAACCCAAAAAGCTAGAAACCCAATCTATATAGTAAATGACTTGGAAGGGATATTCCTAATATGATGATCCAATTCTTGACACGTGTCAATAGATTAGCCCAACAAAGATTATCGTCCTCTTTAACTAAAAATGAGTGAACTACATATTTCACTGCCAAACGTCTCCTTTCTATTTGTGTGAGGCAAAAAAAATTGTGAGGAGTTGATGCCTCATCTCTAATATTTTGTTTCTTTTCTCACATTTATGATATAGAACCCAAAAAACAATCGTCTTAATCTGTGGATGTCTCTCGAAAGGCTCTCAAATGTAAGAAGTTTAGACTGTGAATTCATACCGAAAAGTCCGTTGAAATAAAACGATACAATTTTCAAGGCTTCAACCATTCATACATCTCAAATGTAAGAAGTTGTTCCATAGTTCTTTTTGTTACACAAGGAAATATGATCCGAGCAGTCAATAAAATGGAACTTGAATGCACTCTGGATTCAAGCAAAGAAGTTCCACGGAAAGCGCTCCTATTTCCGGACTCGTACCTGAGATACGAGACCTTTGATTAAAGGTGGAGGAATACTACCAATCTGCCACAACCTTAAGTGGTATACTCTCATTTTCTAATAACATATATGCATAGTTTAAAGGACTTGATAGTGTAGAGTGCAAAAAGAAATCACGTTTATAAGGCTTGTATACTCAAAAATGCTTCAAAATGTCCATTTATCCGTTACACAAGTGTTTTCATCATGCTCATTTTACTCTTTTCTTTTAAAAGATCGTTAAAAAAATTGAAATGGAATTGAACGTTACATCTCTCATTATGTGATTGCGGGGTATGGAGGGGCCACAACTCTTCGTTCAGTCTTCGTCTGTGCCAAAATATCGATCACCAAACTCACCCATCCCAGGAATAACACGAAAATCGTCATTCAGACCAATTTCTATCTCAGATGTCACAATCTTTATTCTTGGAAACCGCTTGCACACCACATGTACTCCCTGAGGTGCCTAGTTTTAAAGAAAAACAGTTATTATTCGAGAACTCCGTTGCAAATTGAACACCACAAGAAGTAGTATTTGCAGAAAGTTGGAAGAAATGCAAAGCCTGTACTGGATAATTCAGTGAACTTACAGAAATGAGATTGAGGAATAAAATGTTGGATTCTGGGACACCCTTCTTCAGCAGTAACGAAATAGCTTGAACAGCTGAATTCCCTGTGTATATACACATAACAAGCTTTGCTCACGTAAACTTTTGATAAGAATTATCGTAAAATCTTGATGATGTAGTTCATCCAGCACTAGGCGTGGATGAATCTCGTGGTCAGTTATCTGATATCCAGAACATTCTTATAAACTAACCTGTTCCGAGGATGGGATCCAACAGCAGGACATGTCTTTCTGCAATATCTAGTGGTAGTTTCTCATAAATCAGCTGCATCATTATTAACAAAGTCCATTAAAATTTAACGTAAGGAGCACAAAAGGCAATATACTGACTCAGGAGGGTAACGACTTGGGAGGACCCTGCAGATTGCTGACCTGCTGACCGTTGTCACCCTCTCGATGGATCAGGATCTTGCCAATCTTGATACCTTTACAACATGCTCGCAAGGCATTCTCCATGCTCTCTCCACTGTGCATAATTAGAAATTTTTATGGTTAACAAACAAAATACAGCAATTCGATCACTTTGGTGAAGGCAGAAAAGACACAGAAACAAACAATTGTTAATTGGATTCTCTACTAGAACATCGGATGATTATTAAGCGATTGTCCTGCCATGTAACAAGTATTTATCCTAAAAAATGCAAATGAAGTTTCTCCATGATAAATATGCTTCTGAGATAAGAAGCTGTCATTTGTTATCTTCAGTTTTAATCACTAACATGATGCTCCATGTGAAAACTTTAAACATATACTCCATATCGGAGCCTCACACATGCAGAGACCATTGCATTCGATCTACTAAATGAGCCAAGTTTGGGACATAATATACCAATAGAACAAGTGAACAACCTAGGCATGAAGGACATGGACAACCATACAATCAATCACTCAATCTAATGAAGGTTACCAAACTACATGCACCAACATATATACACGCATACAAAACCATTACAAAGATCAGAAAGTCCTTAAATTCTCTAAAGCAATTATTACTACCATACAAGAAAAGCAAGGGAAATGCCAATTACAAACTCACCTTCTAATTACTGAAACACCACATAACCTCTTACAAAAATCAACACCGCTGTAAACAGATCCTGCACTCACAAGAAATATATCTCATTAAGAATTTATTTCTGCTTGTTGAAGCTGTTACCACTCAACTGGGTATATAGAAAAAGATTGAAGTCCACGAAGAAACAAAAGTTGCATAAAACCCACTCCTAGAATTCCAGACAACATGACTTTAGAATAAAATGCTAAAATCACAAATTGACCAAAATGAAGTACTGCAACTAACAAATTACCAAGAGCTGACACAAATAAAAGGAGGAAAACATGTAGCTAGTTTTTTTCTAACCGCTATAGGATCAGTAATGTTTTATGATGCCTTACATATACAATCCAACAACTCTACTAATTCAAACTGTAAAAGAAAATATCTTTGCGGGATAGTAGTTTCTTCAACAATAACCCTATGGGAAGTTTAAAGTTAATACTGTAAGCAATACTATCTTGTGGCATCCCAATATTACAGTGACCAGTGCCATACTTTGGCCGATACAGTAACATTAGTCATAATGCACTGATGCGTTATAATGCCTAGGCTTTTTCCAGTTACAATTCAGCCTTTTTTTCTTGGTATCAGTCATGACTTCAGAAACCATGGCCAAGTTATCATAATTGTATCCACACTCTCATCTGTCCTAAGAAGATCACCATTTAGCCTGATCTTTGGACCTATTGTCAATAACCTTACTATATAAAATGTAGTAATGAAAGACGCTCTGAATAAGATTTCTAAATAGAAGGGCATGAATATTAACCAACTACAGTTGCAGCTTACCAGTTGGAGTCAACACCTGCTTTTCCGTAAATGGCAGATGTCCTAAACCATGTTCAACAACCTGGTTCAAGTGAAGACGAATCTAGTTGATAAGCTAAAAAAGGATCCACTTTCACTGACTGGTTGAGAAAAATAGGATAACCAGTAAAGCAGTGTACTTACCAATCGAATTAATCTATCAGCATAAAATACAAAGTCATGTTTAGTTGTATGACCATCCCGTATAAGTGTATGCATGCCACGTATCTGAAAAAAATACCAGTCTTTAGGAGCACATGGGAGATGGATCTTGAACAAAGCGAATCAATTTTAAGAAAAAACAGAGATACAGGTAAAAAGGGGCAAGTAATATCTTAAATTTCGAAGATAAAAATGGTACCTGGAAAGTTGATTGAATGACATATAAGTTGGGATATATTTTACAAAGATCATGTTGACCAAGTTTTGTCCGAATATGTTGCACAATCAAATCGATAGCAACATGATTGTCTCCACCTCGGGGAATGATAACGTCAGCATACTTCTTTGTAGGAAGAATGAAGTCATCAAAAGCAGCTTTCACAAACTTAGAGTACTGCATCAATGATTAAATCAAATTATTAGTGAAAACCAGACACTTAGGCATAAAAATCATGCTAAATTTCATATGATAGTCAACTTCAAAAGTGCAATTAGAAACTTGATAGCGTTTGAACAACCAGTTTTGAGAAGGCAATTAAGTTGAGATGGAAGTTGAATCATCAGTTAAAGAAAAAATGGTTTTTATTGAGCTTATTAGCAAAAAGGCAATTTTAGAAACTCATAATGGAAGTTTCACAGACATGAACTGAGAAAGGAAGCAGGAACAAAGAAACTTAGAGCCTGTTAGGATTGGCTTATTTAGGTGCTTTTAAGCTAAAATAGCTTTTCAACAGTTTGGGTAAAATAAAAGAAGTGCTTTTAAGCACTTGTTTTTAAGCTAAAAGGACAAAAATAAGCCAAAAGTCAGAAGTTAGAAATCCTAACTTATGACTTTTGGCTTATAAGCCCAAATTTCCAACAGGTTAGTAGTCATCAAGTCACTGATCTCCGTCGTAAACAAAATGCAATATGTTGGAAGAGTAAGAAACTCAAGAAATGCTTTATCAAATATCTGTCAAATTTGAGTGAAAGATTCCCACTTTTTTCAAATAAGCCTGAAAGTCTTCCTAACCTGATCAAGCACCATACTAATATCTCTTCCCTTTTCAGCTGTGTCACGTCTTATTCTCCTCGCGAGACGTACATCAGCATCTGCACTGAAAATTTAAGATGATGAAACCACACAAGTAGAAGACCCAACATAAAGCACTGTCCAGTAGACATGGAAGGATACAGCATGCTCGTGTGTCAAGAACTAAAGCAGAACATCATCAATTTTAAGGAGAGCTGAAATTAACAGTTGTAATGAACAGATATTTTAAAAAAAATACAGCAAAAACCAAAATATTTCAGAAGCTTGAGTGGAAGCACTCACTAATATGAGTTGGAGTGAATTTTTCGTTCAGTCTTTCAAGATATCTGTTTTGATGAAGCCCTTGCACCACTCTTACATGGGATGGATATTCATGCAGTATAGCAGTGTTCTAAGCTCTGGGAAGTTCTTTTTTAAGAAATCATATTTCTTTTAAGACCCAAAAAAGGACGAGCTCCATATTATTCTTTAATAATTGGTTTTAATTTATTAGAGGGAAAATCGAATCTTTTCGATCGATAGAGGAGAAACCTTAGAAGGAAAACTATCCAAGTAAAAGAATACTATATGAGATGACTACTAGGACACTATGCTGATCTTTTCTCTTGTACATCATGGTCACATGTCAATGAGAAGGCACAACTCATGCCACAACAATAATAAAGGAACATCAAAAGAAAGGAGATGAAAGAACCTGTATCAACAAATATCTTCATATTCATCAGATCTCGGACACGTGGATCGTGAAAGATGAGTATGCCTTCCAAGATTATAACATCTGAAGGATTGACCTACCAAGTAAAATAAAGAAGGTGAATTGGCACCAATGGAGATTCTGAACAAAGGCAGCTACAACTCCAGATGCAGGAAATTGTGTGTGTCTCCACTCTCCACCTATATATCCAGCTGTCTATCTAGAGACATATGTGTTTACTGTGTCATTGGAATCCCTCTTTCTTCCTTTTAATTATTTTTAGATAAGGTTAAATTGGAAGAAAGAAATTGTGCAAAAAGATGAGGGAGTTTAAATGTTGACTAAGATTAACAGAAATTGATGTATCCTTTAGAAAGTTGGATGACGTATGCAATATAATGAAACAAAATAAAATCATGATATGAAGATTTACCCTTCGAAGAGGGAATACGTCATTTTTGTAACTCTTAAAATCATATTTTGGTATATCTACTGCTTGCCCCTGCTTCAATTCCTCCACCACACGCAACAATTTTTCGGTGTCAAATGCATCTGAACAATAAGAAAGAGAATCATGAAACTTACAGCAGACATTATCTTATAACATGTATCTGATATTTAATAATTCAAACAAATGACATACATATTAAACAATTTCAAAGAGTTTACACATGTATGAACATTATAAATCAAAATTCAATCACCAGAATTATCATCGTTAATTAAAAAAGGATTTCCAATAAAATTGAGGACAGTTACGAGTCACGGGTCTTGAACACATAAACATACTTCTTCGAAGTCACAACTATTCCTGTACAAGAGAGTCCAATTTCGATTTATAAATACTTCATTGGCAAATGCAAGAATGATTTTGAGAAGAAAAAACTGAACATATAGACTATAGTGATGCTTTTTCCTAAAAGTAATACGAAGTATCATTGTCTATCTGGGAAATTAAACCATAAACAATTGAGACTGAATTTAACTCAAATAAAATGGACTAGACTAACCAGGATGGTCAAAGTTGTACTCATGAACTTTTGTCAGTTCTTCAGGAGTCAAAGTATGATAAAAAGAATCCTGCAAATTCAAACCTGGGTTAGATAAATCAGAGAATGAATTTGTGCAAACTAAAATATAGAAATGTAGCATTTACGACTTGTTAAATAGATATATCATTCTGAATCCTCTTAAGCCGTAGTTTTTCCCACAACTTCTGTTGGGAACATCTCACATGAAGACCAATAAAATCAGTAATTCAACCAAAAAGATCTTATTGATCTTTAAAGATAGATGAAATATAAGTTTAGTTCATTAGTTTAAAATTATCAAAAATTGAAGGGGGAAAATGCAGAAAAAAACACCTAGAGGATATTGAGATATAGAAGACCCTAGCTAACCAATCATCTTATCAAGAAGAAACAAGAAAGAGGAGCTATAAACACATTGTAAATAGTTATAGATTCAATAGGAAGAGATAAGAGAATGAAGGCAGCTAAAAAAGCTGTATGGAGAAGATCATGATACTATCTGTTAAGTATGATTTACCTGTAAGCTTAAACTTGCTCATCAAAATAAAGAAAAGACTTTTTTCCAATTTGAAGAAACCCACCTGGTTAACTAGTACAACTCGCTGATCACGAAGCTGCTCAATAATTAAATCACAAACTGTTGTCTTGCCAGATGCAGCACCTCCAGCAACGCCTGCCGGTGGGACATTTTATGAGCATGATTAATAAAATGTGTACCAAGGAAAAGAAATACCAATAGCATTTACAGCCTTGAATTTGATGGAAAAGAAATGAGCTCATCAAAAGATTAAGTTGAAAAATTGCTTGAAGTTTTATGATTCAACTGAAAAGCCAGATAATCAATTTTCATCACCACCCATATTCCTGACACACTTCCTGAGAAGGAAAATCATAAACTGCTCTATTGACCAACAATGTGCATACAAAAACAATTGAACCAACTCCATTGACATGTTCTGAGCAGTAGGCAAAAAGAAGGATTGAATGCAAAACCTATATTAAGAATTTTCTTTACGCATACCCAGCATAATCAACTTTGTGTTAACTTCATGTGAAAAAGCAGCCAGAATCCAATGTCAAAGAAAGATTCCCACAAAGTTCTAAGCCAAACCAGATAGCCAACTAAATCACTTACAAGTAGGCAAAATAACAGACTAGATTTTAATGCCGCTCAAGATTGTAGCCCTTTGTCATCCCGACGTTATATACATCCATGAATAGCTCTAGCTCTACCATATTTTTAAATTTTAACATTCATATTGAAGCGAACACTATTATTTGATGTACACATGATGAAAGCTTGAATAACTATAGTTAGTTTCTTAAGCTAACATATCCTTTGCTCTGGGAATCATCAAAAATGAACATCACAAAGAAAAATTCCAAGAATAGCGGAGGAGAACAACAATTGAGTTGTTATTGAGATAAAAAAAGTCCTTTTTTCAATTTTTGCAATTGCAAAAGTGAATTGACAATGCTGAAGACCCTTATTAAAAATTCAATGCTCAGGTGACAGCAAAAGAGATACCACTGTGAATACATACCAATGATGAAGGGTTGCTTATGAAAACTATCATCTATAGAGGTTGTTGGTTGCTCAATTTCTGGAGTACGTGGCTGCTCCATATGGAATCCAGAATAATGAACTCCTGATGACGCTTCTATCAAATCATCAACTGCATTTGAACCCATCTGTTGGTTTTAAGCTCTGCATTTAAGTTACCAACAATCAGTGTGGACTACAAGCTTCTATAAAAGATAAATACCAATATCATAAATTGGAATCCAGATGGTTAGTAATATACTAATATCAGAAATTTCTCTTCTTTTTTTTTCAATTTTAAAGCAAGATTGAAATGGTGAGCAAGCCTGAGCAGTGTCCTGGCCTGTTGCCTAGGCATTTCGAGTAAGAATATCACGTCTTTCTCATCATAACAGTGTTTTCTCTATGTAAAAATTCATTTAGTTTTTTATAAATTATATTTTCTTGATACCTACAGTACAAGCTGCAACGACAATTATGCTTCTATGACACATTTCTGTCTAAATCATGCTTTATGTGTACAAGAGGGAAGCTAAGAATCAAAGAGATAAAAGTTTAGCAGACACATTAAACATCTAGGCTTTACAGTGGGTTGGCTTATCTTGGTGCCAAGGCAAACACCTTCAAAAGTTATGGCCCAAGCATTAGAAAGGAATTAGTTTATGTCTCCGAGAAAGCTAATTCTGCAAAAGAATCCACTCATATCGGCCTACCATGGTATCTTGCGAGACTGACTCGGTTGGATATCAAGAAACTGAAGTTCATCATTCATGATTCCTTGATATTTAAGTATGCATAAGTAAGACAATGTGTATAGGAAAATGATCAAGTTTGCAATGGTGGAGCTAGCTAGGTTGTTTTTGACAAGGGAACTTGCAGCCCTGCTCCAATTAGCTCACCAATCACACAAGAGAGGTAAACTGCACTAGGCAAACCCCATGCAACAAGTTTCACCAAGAAAGCATGTAGGGGGATTCAAACCTGAGACCCTCCATTTGGGAGATCACTCGGTCATCATTGAGGGTTGGGGCTAGGAATTTATATAAGGATATTTGAAAAGATTATGGAATGCCATAGTTGATATTCTAATTTGGAACTTGTTGCGTTCCCACATTGAGTGGAATGTGGAACTTTGGTCTCCTTAATGATTTTAGGCAATTGTAATCTCATGAGCTAGCTTGTGCACACCTCGACTATTCTGTTACCCACCCATACAAGTACCTAGTAACTCTATGCGCAGAAATCACCTAGTAGTTTTTGTTTCCACTAGAATTCGAACCTAGGACCTCAAGATTCTCTACCCACTTCATAGACCACTAGGCTACACCTTTGAGTGCAAGGGAACATAACACTGCATAATGCATATCTCCAGATAGAGAATTATATAATGTCACAAGCCACAGTTTAGCTCACTAACATTAGCTCAAACACCCCAACTATATTGCAGAAACCATCAACCCCTGCACCATCACTTTCTTTCCTTCATTTCCAACCTCTAACCCATCAGATTCGCGTACTACTTAAGTTCCCATCAAAAATAATATGTGACAATCTAAATCCTAAATGGATATACATCAAGACGCAGCAACCTCCTCGTATGTACGACATGGAACATGATCTGCTACATCGTTTGAGTAATATAATTCATAGATCTTAATGAGTCTAGACGATAGCAAGTTAGCACAACCACAGCTTCTAGTACATCTCCTAGTAAATTTATATAATCTATCTCTCACCTAAATAGATAAACATGACATTGCTGCATCCTACTTCAAACTCGTAAAACATCACACTATAACTCACTGCACCGTTAGCCTCAGCTCACACATCCACGATCCTCCACCATAACCAAACATCCCCGATGTTACCAAGCTAGGAGAGACAGGAAATAGCACAATCATCAAATTAAACTAGAAATCAAAAAAACTCTAGAAACAATCAAATTAATCAACAAATACGGATTATAGATCGTAAAACAAACTTTCTAGATTCAAAATTGAACTGAACAATAAACATAAACAGCTCGTAACAACTGAAAAGCATAAATTGCTAACGTGAATGCAGATTTACAGAGAAAAAGTATATATATAAAAGAAGATTGATGATACCTGAAGTTTGTTTGTTCTAAATTTGGGGAAGATTTATTTGAGATTTGAAATCAGTTGGAGAAGAAGAAAGAGAGATACAATGAACAGTAGTGTGTATTTATGAGTAGTGTATGTATATAAATTGTGGGCTTCGTTAGGGACATGATGAATTTATAGAGAGGAGTGGAAAGAGGTAATTTCTTCTCTATTTAAGACTATGGGCTTGGTATTTAGGTGATATTACAGGTTCGCCCACTGGTTTTTTTAATTTATTTTTGAGAGTTTAATCAACACTTTTGGTACCTTAATTATTACTTAATTAATTCTAAATAAGAATGTGTTATCGAGAGTTGAAGTTAAGTTCTATTGTGGGGTCGTTAGATCGACTATGTTGTACATGATTGAGTGTTGACATAAAGACATCTTGTCTTCAGAAGACGAATGTAACATAAATGAGGATTTTAGATGGATGTGTGGTTATAAAAGGAGAGACAAAATTAGAAATGAACATATACGGGACAAAGTAAGAGTGACTTTTGTGGTGGAGAAGACGAAAAGCGAAGTTGAAACGACGCGGGAATGTGAAGAGGGGAAGCACAAATACATCAGTGAGGAAGTGCGAAAAGCTGGTTGCGATGGGTCTGGGGACAGATAAAAATAGACTGAAGAAGAACTGGAGAAACGTGATTAAGCTGTAGAGGAAAACTTGGTATCACTTACTCGATAAAAGGTATAAATAGTCTCATTAATCACCACTTTATTATTTGAATCAATCGGAGGATCTCAAATTTTCAACATATGAAACTTCGCTAAATAATGCATTTCAATCATATAAAGTGAATGCCGAATTTGTGTGATGATAAAAACTAATCAAAAGAATTATTAAAGTGAATCCTTTTTTCTTTTGTAGGTTTAATATACTTCTAATTTTTTAAAAAATATTTACATAAAAAAAATCAAAATTATATAAATCGAGTTGAATATTATAAACGATGGAGGTTACACGTTGGCACCGAGTGGGAGTGGGGCCCAACCCCTACGATATCGACTCTGGACCAAAGTCGCACCTTATTGTAATTTGGTGAATCTACCTAAAACCCCTTGCAAAAACTTATAAATGCACTAAGGTCCCTAATTTAGAAACAAGTTTTTTTTTAATCATTTGGTACTTGATTTCCGCATTAAAGCCTGATAAATTTATAATTCACGCATTACAATATTCTTTTTTAGAGATGACGGTTCTAACAAAATTTATTTCATACACGGCTCGAATCTAAGAAATTTGAACAATATGAAGGGATTGCAATTATCTCACCACAAATCATGTTGATAAGCAAATATGGTAAAGATTTAGCTAATCTATAAAGCATATTTAACATTGATGAATATTCAATGAAATGTAGTAAAAAAGAGTACTTGATATTGTGGTTAGATATGTGTTTAGTTTCTTAAGGAAATAAGTTTGTTTGCTACTAAGAGAATTTAGTCTCGTCATTTTAATTGTTTCCATTAAGATATTCATAATATTTAATTTATTATTTTAATTCAATTCCATGTAAAATAATAATAGAATTCGCTTAATTTGTGTGAGTATTATTTCTATGGAAAAAAAGTACTAAGCAAATCGTTATAACGATATTGGATCTTACATAGAAATTAAATTTTCTTATCAATTATACCGATCCTTAACTGATTACATTAAATAAACAAAAATACAATATGTTTTGTATGGATTCATTAGTTATTAATTAGTTTATCAATCATTTAAGTATTTACTAACACTTTTTATTAAATACATATGTTAATTGTTCATTATTAATTTAATCTATTTTAATAACAACAAGAATATATTAAACCTTAATTATTAATGAAAAATAAATATGTTCTCACAGAATTTAGCAATAAATTTGATTTTTTTTTTCTTTCAAAAATGAATAAATAAACAAGCTCTACAGGAAAGTGCTTTGAAGATATTTTTTAATAACATAAATATATAAATAAAATACTGTAAATAAAAAGTACAAAAAGAAGTAATCAAGTAGCTATGATAATAAATAATATTACTCGATTAACGAGAGAAAATGACGTGGCGCTGCATGTTCTTCATGAAATTCATCAAGCGCCGTATGATGGTACTCAATTATTTTTTAGCACATTAGACACATTAATTACTTAAAATATTTTATCTACTTTAATTATACTCTACTTCATTCATTTGTTTTACTCTCGTCGTTTATTTTTATTTCACTTATATTAAAAATAGATTTTTTGATAATTTTTTTTTATATTTTACTTTTAGAATTAAATACTTATTTTATCAATACATAATACAAAACATCATTTAATAGGATCAGTTTGGTAAAATATTTATAGCAATAATTATTTTCTTAATGAGTGTGTCAAATCAAATAGTAACAATTAAAAATGAACGGAGGAAGTACTTTGTAAAGGTGTATTTAGAATTTTAAAAGAAACGGAAAAAATTGAATCGGAAGTATTGCAATTAAGGATGTGAGGATTTCAACTATTTCGACATAAATCAGGTTAGCTAAAAAAAAAAGAGTAAAGAATCATATAATTTAAAGCTTGTTTATCATTGAAAAGGTATTTTTAAAAAAAAAAAAGTTCATAATATTGTAATTAAAATATGTATTTAGTTTGTTTAAGGAAATAAGTTTGTGATGGCTAGTAAAGAGAATTAATCTTTGTCATTTTAATTATTTTAATAAATGGAGGGAGTCACAAATAAATTATTACGTGATAAATAAATTAATCTTGATAAGTATCATATTTTTAGTTGGTTAAGAAATAAATTATTCATGTATAATATTAATACGATTTTTGGTTAGCAATTCAAAAATCGACATAATTAATATACATATAAATTATGAGATAATCTATGTATCAAGAGAATGTGGAATAACTTATATATGAATAATTATTTCATACATAATTAATAAATGTATAAATTAATAATACTTAAATTTCCTAATCACAGTGAAGAGAAAAGTTGTTTTAACATTTAGACTTACTTTCTGTACATAAACCTTACGAAATTATAAAATTTTGCTATCAGTTTCTTTTTATTAGTACTATTTTTTTCCTTCTGAGTCATAATCAGAAAATCTTTTTCCAATTGAATTATCTATTCTTTATTTAGATAATGTACAGGTGAACTCTCAAATCATATAAATAATATTTCAAATTTTTTACTTGCTTCTAAATAAACTAAAATAAAATCTAATTTATTTATTTCCCCCCTAGAAAATTATAACAAGTTCAATACGTAAAATGATAGCAAAATAACCCAAAAATAGTGAGAATTTTGTAAACTTATAAATTTCCTATCTATACAAGGTAAAGAAAAATCTGGTTAAAGAAGAGTAATTGTATATTCTACAGTCATTAATAAGTAAATCATATTAATCTTTCTAATTTCTTCTAATTAATTATATTTGGATTCACAATCTAAGTGTTAACTTCAATATCTATTTTCTAACTCTCTTTGGATAAGCTTGGACTATTATAAAAAAGGAAGAACAAATTCTTTACTTAACACCTTCAGTTTAATTAAGATTAAAACAGAAACGTGACGATTGAATTGCAAAATCATGTGACAATCATTTTTTTATTAATCATCTTATATTTTGAAATTAGTAGCCAGATAATTCAAGTTTTGTACTTTCGCATGACTCTTTAAGAAGAAGCGCTTTTTATTGATCATTTTATATTTGAAATTCAGTAGTCCGATAATTTAGTTTTATACTATCGCATACAACTCATTAAGAAGAAGCGTTTTTTTATTAATCATCTTATATTTGAAATTTAGTAGCCCGACAATTTAATTTTGTATTAAGAAGAATATGAAGAATTTTATATACTTGAGATTGTCAATTTTGTTTTTTATTTGAGAACTAAAAGATCAATAATTTTCTATACACCACATATATTACATGACTCGCGCGTTACTAAAATCTCTAATCAACAATATTAGAGAAATCTCAATCATCCTATCACTTTGTTCGCTATTATGTCATGTAATAATTACTTACACTAATTCATTCGACAAAGTTATTTTGAATGCTATCCAAATAGACCTCAGAAATTAATTCAAAAACGTTGAATGCTATGAAAAAAATGTCTCAATCAAATTATTTGTTTTTTTTTTTCCTTTTCCTTCTTTCTCACCAATAAGAGAATTTTTTTTTTTTAAAAAAATCAACTAGACAATAGTGGTCTAGATGTGTGTGACACATTTGCTGGCACTTAGAGATTGTAATAATTAAGTTAGGTATTAATTAAGCAATAATTAGAAAAATCAAAGAGGACGGCTCCACAATTGGTCCTTTTTTCCTTATATTTTCAATTTTTTCAAAGTCATTTTTTCTCAATCCAAAACAGTATCAACCGACAAATCTGAATTAGTGTGACCATGGATTAAGCAATAACCTATCTCTTAAACTCACTACCACCTTCTCTATTGTGACTTGTTTTTCTATATTTGAAAAAAAAAATCAATTTAATTTTAAAATTTAATTATGTAATAATTATATATAAAACAATATTTGTTGTTAATATTATAAAGAAATGAATCATGTCTAACTCAACTTCAAAAATTAACTCACAAGGAAAGGATTGTTCAAGATCATCATAACCACCATCAGGACTCTAACAACCCTCGCACACGCTCGTGATCCATTTCTTTACAAATTCAAGTTCACATAAGCAAATTGTACTAGATGTAGGAGAAATGCTTGTGTATGAAAAGAGATTCGGTTAAAACCACATTATCCTTAAAGTATAATGCGATATTTTCATAACTATTAACAACATAATTAGTAGCTATTATAGTGAGCTCGACTAGTCTGAATTTGTGCCAGAAAGTATACTCAATATTAGGTACATCCTACTTCATTTTAAGGCTCAAATCCGACACTTATGATGAATACCTACCTTTGTACTACAATCTTTATGGTGCTACGTAATTGGTAGTGTGATGGTAATGACAAATAGATAAGCAATACACCACATAGAGAATGTTGTCATCCTTATAGCCCACTAAGATTTAGGCTGCTGTGGTTTTACTAGTCCATTGATCAAATAGCCCATATGCTCTTATGGAAGTGGCACTGACAATATTGATGGGCCATAAATTTGGTCCATCTATGAAAATATTCATGGACCATACATTTGGTAAGCTAGCCACTTATATGCTCTTGGCAATCTTCGCCTATTAAAATAGCTTTTAGGCTTGAGTTATGTCTGATCGAGTCTATATCTTGATTTAGTCGATATTGAGCATTGTTTTATATTGTTCATGTAGTAGATATCCAAACCATAAGTTCAAGTCACGTCTATTGTGGAAGGAAATATGGTCTCTTTATATAATTTCAGACAATCTTGACCTCTTAAGCTAGTTTCAAGGTTGGTTTAAAGCCCAATAGTTACTTCTTATCAATTTAACGTGTATATAAAAACATAAAATTTCACTGCACTGACGATGATAAACACCTTCTCGAAAGTCTTGGATATAGTTGGGGTTTGGTCCCTAGGAATCATTTGGAAGTATCATGCCAACATATAATCATCTTCTTCTTGTTCTCTCTTTTTCTTTTTCTTTTTTTTTTTGAAAAAGTATAGTGAAAATTAGTTAGGGGTTGTATAGTCATAATTGCCTATTGCCTGTTGGGTTAAAAAGAAGAAAGAGTGATCATCTTTTCCCCACCTAAAAGCCCAAAAGTGAAAGAAATTATTCCTTTCTTCAACTTTCATGCACTAAATAAAAACTATATAGTATACACAATCCCACAAATTACCCCACAATTGCGGACTCACCTCAAAAGAAATTAAAATTAGTCAACTAGGTAAATTAAGATTATAATGAAGATTATTATCCATTGAACATTGTCGGCAAACAAGAATGATTTAGAGTTTATCTCTTTTCTTTGTTTTGCTGTTGTTGCAAGTTAATTTCGTATACCCCATACTATCGTACACTATTAATGTGTCAGTCTTAAAAAAATTGGATTTAAATATACTAAACCTCATTCGTCATATTTTTTTCCCATTTTAGCTCAACTTATATTATCACTATACCATGAAAAGATAATTGTGCGTCTTTCAAAATAACTTTCTTCTATTGATTTAGGTGTATTTCATCTCATTTTAATACATTAACTCACCATGGTTTATCATATATGAACCGATGCATCAGGGGTTCAATAAAGAGTTTGAAATAAAGTTAAGAGCTCGATCGAGGAGTTAAGTTGAACAAAGAAAAGTTCAAGAGAGCACTTTGGTGCAGTGGTGACTGCATGAACCTTTACTTATATATTAGATCAGGAGTTCAATTTTCATGTCATCTTTCTTTTATCACGAAATATTACGGTAGGCTAGTAAGTATTTTTAATTATAAATTTCTATATATGAATGAAATCGACCAAAGAAATGTTCTACACCTAGTATAAGGGGGTTCAACCGAACCCCCTTCGGCGGAAATTTATATTATTTATACATGGTTAAAATAATTTTTTTATGTATATATAGTAGATGTCGAACCCCCTTTGGCTACTTCGTGGATCTATTTCTACAGATTTTGAACCCCCTTATTTAAAATTCTGGCTCCGCCACTGCACACACCTCTGGTTGAAAATAAAGAAATCGCTAACCATTCCACCACAATTCATGTTTTTCTCTACCCCTTTTATAATTATTTTGGAAAACACACCATTAGTATAAATTAATGTATAACTTACATAAATACCATAGTGTAAAACCTAAATTACCTTCTATCCCTATTATTTTTGTAATTACATAAATCCCATATTTTTTAGGCATTTCGGATACATAATTAAGGATCCGGATACATTATTGTTGATACATTATGTATCAATCTGTTGCACTTATTAAGGGGGGAAAAAGCTGAAAAATCAAATTAAGATCTCATAGTATCCATTTGTTGCACTAATTAAGGGGGGGAAAAAAACCTGAAAATCAAATTAAGATCCCATAAATTACGCTATTCCATTCCAAATTATTGTCAAGAATTCAAAATCCTATAGTGTAACAAACCAAAAAATTCAAAAATTAAATTTCTTCTTCTTGTTTATCGTTCTCTCTGTTTCATAAAAACTTTTGTCAAAATTTTGGATAAGCGAGGTGAGTTATGAAGGATACAAAAGTGATGGAATTGTTGTTGAACAAACGATTTCTTTTGTGAATCTTCAAGTTCATTGAATATCCTTTTGATTTTGATTCAAGATTGTCGAAAATTTTGAGATTCAAAATTCTTCTCCAGTTCATTGAAGATCCTTTCCGTTTTGATTCAAAATTGTTGAAAATTTTGAGTTTCAAAATTATTCTCCTAGTTCATTGAAGATTCTTTCAATTTTGATTCAAAATTATCGAAAAGTTTGAGAAGATACATCTTAAAGATCCTTTCAATTTAAATTGATAAGTGTTGTATTTCTACTAGATACATTAAATAAGAAAGTGTTGCCCATAAAATTTTAGATTTGAGATCGATACATTATTATTTGGTAATTGTTATGTATCAGATACATTTATAAATTTGAATTTACGTATCATAACTAAAAAATAGTGCATGATACATTATGATCTTATTTTGTTTGAGATCATGAAGTTCCTTTCAATTTAAATTGATAAGTGTTGTATTTCTACTAGATACATTAAATAAAAAAGTGTTGCCCATAAGATTTTAAGTTTGAGATTGATACATTATTGTTTGGTAATTGTTATGTATCAGATACATTTAGTATAAATTTGAATTTACGTATCATAACTAAAAAATTAGTGTATGCTACATTATTATTTATGTATCTTATTTTGTTTGAAAAATACTATATTTTAAAATAAAAAAATACATTATCCATGTAATTGTTCCAAAATAGCTTCTTTTTGTGTGTGTGTGATAAATAACACAAAGTTTATGTATCAAGTACATTTATATTGAACATGATAAACATTAATCAAAGATTCAACAACATTAGAGTTATGTATCAATACCTTAAATATGAACATTATACATTGCATAAAACAAATGTTATTGTAGCAGTGATGTATCAGATCAATGATAACACTAGCAAAGACTAATTTAAGACTCAAAATAAACGAGATACATTAAAAATTTGTATCTTTGATAGTGATGATCGTGCAATGACAGATCCAACTTTTTTCTTCATTTTTTTGGACATTTTTCAATAGTAGAAACATTAAAAGAAAATAAATATTTTTCAAGAAAAATTTTCAACGACAATATGATTAACTAAAATTGCAAAGGTTCAATAAGATTTCAATGAGGGCAGGGGGCGGATGTAATTTTATTTTTATTTTTTAAGATGAAAAAATTAAAAAATAATAATAAAAGAAATCGAAAATTGAAGTGATGGAAAGAAATCTACCTCTTGAATAATTTGAAAGCATTAATTGGAAATAAAAAAGATTTGAAATTCAAAAATAGATTAATTGATAAACTTGAGAGACATCTTTTGAAAATCAAAATGAATTTGAAATTTGTAACTGCTAAAGAAGTGGAGAGAATTTAGGGATAAAATGGAGGAGTGAAATGGGGAGTGGGAAACGTGAGTGTAGGCTGAAAATAGGAACGAAATATTTATGTATCCAAAATTTTTATGAATTGGGAGAATTAAGGAATTTTTAAAATTTTTAAAAATGATAGGAATAAATGGATATTAAAATAAGTAAATGTGTGTATATAAGTAATTTTCCCTAAATTAATTATTCATGTCCATCACTCTTGCTTGTTTTACCAAAAGTGAGGCCAGTAATAAATAATACTCTAATTAGCTCAAAGGAGACAAGTGTGACTAAGTAAAATAACAAAATTAATTAAGAAGATTATTAAAAGTGGTCCAATAGAGTACAGTAAAAGGTGACATGATAAACTTTTGCCTCTTTAAATCATTCAAAAAGAAGGTATCCAACGTAACGTTCATTTTTTATACTAACGGACTTTCTTCTATTTATATATTCCCTCTTTTTTCTTTCTATTTAAATAATATGTTAAAACCCCCAAACATGTAACAATAACTATCAAAAATAATAACGCCTTAATCTCAATTAACAAGTTATGATTGATTATATGAATTCTTATATTTTCATTTAGTCTCAACTCATATTATTACCATAACAAATAAAATAAATGTGAAAAATAAGTTAAATAAATATTCATAAACACACAAATATTGTAATAATAATAACATTATACATTATCCGATAAGTCTAAAAGTCTATGGTAACTAGTAAATACCACACACATGAATTTTGCCTCTTTCATTATATGTCATATTTTTTGTTAAGAATTTATATGCCATTATAATTTTCTTTTATTTGATTTGTTTATGTATCCTTTTGAAAATTGTGAGTATTTTGTCTTTTCTTGTGTTTAAGCACACTGTGGTCTATGATATTCCGTCTTAATATAAGATAATTATGTGATTCCTCACCCTGAATTTTTTTTTTTATATAAAATATATTTGTTCAGAGAATCTACTAGGACACAAATAGTTTTTGTCCTCTCCTTTTTTTAAATTTAAGTTTGACCCGCATTTCGAATGAATTTTCAATAATTTCCTAAAATTATATTAATCTTTTAAAAGTTATGATAATCAGTGAAGTAACAAGTACTTTTTCATTTGAGTCCTAGAAATAAAATTGTGATAAGATTTTAAAGAGTTATAGTTGATTTTTTTTCTGAATTCCATCCCTACTACAAAATTGAACGTGAGAATTTCTTTTCATCCGACTCGTTATAATATCAAACATTTTAAGTATTAACGTTGTACCTTATTCTAATTTTTTAATATTATATTTTATCTTAAAAAAATTAATAAGAAATATTAGTAGAGTCGAAGGACTTAAATGGAAAGTGAAAATATCATTTCTTTGGGCTAGATCTTGCCGCCCAGTCCAACCTTCAATGGGTCCCACAGTGGAACCCACTTGTCACCACCTGAATTGCTCTCTTAGCTCGCCACGTGGAACTTTTCCCGTCGCCGTCAAAAGCCGTTAAACTCTTTAACCGTCCTTTCACCTCCCTTCAAAGAATTTCATTATTGTAAATGCTAGATGATAGTCTAATAGTTTATCGATAAGATTGAATAATATGTGCATAGCTTTTGGTTCAAATAACTTGGTCTTTAATTTTTATCCTTTTAACAATGAAATTCATGCTTAATAGAGCGTTAATTCTTCAGAAACAAAACTCATGTCTAAAAATTACTTATGAATAATATAATAGTACTATAAATGATAACCAAATGAAAAGAATATTGTATGCTTCTTCAACTTCCGTGAACTTCCCCGTTAAATATAGAGTCCAATAAAGATAACTTTTGTTTTCCATTGAAAAAACAGAGTCTCTCTGTATCCGTTGCATTAAAAAAAAAACTCTCCCTATATTTTTTTGAATCCTTATTTACCAAACACGAGAAGCTCGTTAATTTTTTCGATCAATCAATTCATATTGTTTAGCTTTTCAGATCCAAAATTCCACAACCGTTTAATGCCTTTTAATTAATCTTCTTCTTCATTGTTCCTTCACTTTCCAGAATCCGTTGTAGTTCACTTACTTTCTCCGGCGCCGGCACCGGCGATTACTCATTCTTCACTCTCTGACAGGTACATTGAATCTACAAATCAACTAATTCGTTAATTTTTCTCATTTTTATAACATATCTGTGGAGCTAGAGCTTCGTCTACGGTTCAACAAAACTCAGTAGTTTTGGTTTAAATATTGGTTTTCTAGAATTCAAAACTTATAAATTCAAAATCATAGAGGGACCTTTGATTTTTGCTATTGTTCACATTTTTTGGATTGTATTAATTCTCAGTTTCTTAACTAGTAAATAATAATGTGCTTTGTGCTCTGTTTCATTCGTAATCATTTCATAGTAATAAATGTGATTTATGATTCATGTACTTGCTAATTTGCATGAACTTTTAATGCCAATTGCTTAAGCTGTTTATACGCGATTAAAATTATTTGTTAGATGTTGAATGCCATTTGACTTCTTCATATATTTATTTTTTCATATTTTGAGCCACTTAGTGAGAATTCTGGCTTCGCTACTTATTGCTGAGAGCTAAATTTCGTGTTTTGTTTAAAGTTTACTCAGAAGATTGAAGATGCCACAAGAGAGTAATCAAAATCAGAGCAATTCATTGTTCAACAGTCCAGTGAAGAATTTGAGAGGATTGAAGGGAAATTTGGGTTATAATTCAAGTAGTAATGAAGTTTCTTACACTGAGGAGATGTTCAACGATCGTGATTTAGCTCAAAGAAAAGCTGAAGAAGCAGGTACGTTAATATTATTTTTTTATAACAATAGTGTTCGGACACGTTACTCTCTCGGTGCCTAGTGGACATAGATATCGGATAATTCTATCCATTATAGACAAATGAAAACAAATTACATAGGATCATGACCTTAGTGGCGAAGCTAGAAATTTTACCCGTCCTAAAATGTCATACTTAGATTTGAACCTTGATCATAATTAAATTTTGTAATAATCTTTTACCACTATATCGGAATATTCCCTTGTGTCAAGAGAATTTATGTAACAAAAAAATATTATTTATTATGGTGCATTATATACGAGGACACCACGATTATGCATACGAACAAAATAAACTTAGATGATTCTAAGAGTGGTACTAGTGGTGTTGTTGCACCAAAAATTTAAATTTAAGATGAAATAAAAAAATAAAAAAAATAAAAGAATGTCCCTCACATCATGATGTTGTGGAGTTGTTGGGAACTTTGAGATATTTGGTTCACTAGTCTTTAGACTAAAAAAAAGTTTCTAGTAGCCAATATGGTCCACCCCCATTACTATACTTTTGCCTAAACAAAGTTAAATTAACAAAAAATGATAACTAATTAGGATAATTAATTGTATTTTCCTTAAATGACGCTTAAAAGAAGATGGTAATCATTAATAACACCAAGGTGCACTACCAACCTTATGCTACACGACTTGAGATAAAGATTGGATCCAAATAATATAACTCTACTTTTATGTACATGTGGGCCAAAATGCACCCATACTGAAGAGCAGTAATTAGAGGCAGATCTAGAATTTAAAGTCTTGACAAAAGTTATTGAGTTCACGTGAAATTTTTACTTTAAGGTTAGATCCCCCTCTTGTAATATGTAGTATGTTTTGGCACTTGTTTCTTGTGCCTTAATATTTGTACCTTATTAATGTTTCTTGAAATCTTGTCTCAAATTCTGACTCTGTCACTGTCTTTCATTAGACCTAAAGGCTGGTCTATTTCAGTAGCCTCTACTTTTAGGTAGGAAAAAATGGACATGAAAGCAAATGAGTAAGAAAAAAATATTTGGGCTTTAAGTAGGGCTATGTCTTATACATTATTGCCTGTCTATATTGCTTTGTTAAAGAAGGATTAGTAATTTTTTTAAGCACCTCCAATTTATAGGTTAGGAGTTCGAGTCACGTAAAATATAACTAATAAATGGATATGTTCATTCCCCTGAAATGGAATGGAGGTATAAGAAAACAATAATATTTACTAATACAACAACAATGTGGGGTGGAGTCTGAGGAGGGCGGTGCGTATACAACTTTACCCCTATCTTGTGAAAGTAAAGACGGTTCCCAGAAGCCATGCTAAACATAACGAAGAAGTAATAATAGCAATAACAGATAATATGATAACCGAATCACTAATAATACTCTTAATATAATTTTATAGGGAACATACCATGCATGAGGAGATTAAGCCATACATGACACTATTAATTTACTTCTAAAATTTCAAACTAAAATTAGATATTAATTACTTGCAGCTGCAAGGAGGTATCAGGCGGCGGAATGGCTGAGGCAGATGGACTCCGGTGCATCGGAGGTGCTCCCAAAAGAACCAAGTGAAGAAGAATTCCGTTGTGCTCTTCGCAATGGCCTCATTCTCTGCAATGTCCTCAACAAAGTCAACCCTGGTGCTGTTCACAAGGTACTTATAGTAGAGTTAAACTTCTACATATTGCTAGTATAATATAAATTATACGCTATCAGGTCACCTAAAACATAATTTCGGTTAATTACCACAAAGATTTTAAGTTGCATACGCTGACATTGTGATTGTTTTTCACAATATCAGTGAAATTCAACCAGTTATATCAGGTTTGATATGTAAAGTTACATGTTTTTGTAAGTCAACTATACCTAATAATGTGCACATTTTTTTGTACTGTTAGTGCACAAAAAATAAACTCGTCCATAAAATGTGGGATTGGTAACTTTAAATATAGTTTATATCCTTAAAAGAAAGGATTCTTGAACATATAAGTAACTATGTTTTGATACCTGAGATTAGGTGGTGGTGAATTCAGTAGTCGACATGTCCTCAGAATGTGCAGCTCAATCTGCAATTCAATACTTCGAGAACATGAGGAATTTCCTTGTAGCTGTTGGCAAAATGCAGCTTTTAACATTCGAAGCATCTGATCTTGAAAAGGTTAGATTTTTATCAGTTTCTTCACATTGGCTCGGATTACATGCAAGTATGCACATTGTATTCACCAAAGGTTTTGGACTTGTAGGGTGGTTCATCAAACAAAGTTGTAGACTGCATTTTGTGCCTAAAAGGATATTATGAATGGAAACAAGCTGGAGGAATTGGAGTTTGGAAGTATGGTGGAACTGTCAGGATCACGTCCTGTCCCAAAGGATCACCGTCTTCGTTTGGTGGTAGTGACAGTGCAGATGAATCAGTGGATGACTCTGAGTCATCACAATTCGACCAGCTGTTGGAATTTCTCCATTTATCTAGTGAAGTCTCGCTTGAAGAATCAAATGCTGCTAATATACTGACCTTCCTCTTTGATCGCTTTGGTCTCGGGCTTCTACAGGCTTATCTTATGGAGAGGAATGGAGTTGAGGATTTCCCTTTGAATTCAATGGTAGGTAAGACTATGTGTAGTTTATCTAAAAACAGAACGTCCTTATAGAAGCCGCCGCTTGTTAGATTAATACAATTTTTGTAAAATCTATCAGCAATCAAGTAGTTGGTATATGCATTTCATTTAGACATCTCATGTTAGACAAATTTCAAGTGTCGTCATTCCTTCTTTTGTACTAAGGATGAACATTTGCAGGTAATTGATGCTGTGCTGAGGAAAGTAGTCAAGAACTTCTCTGGATTGCTGGTTTCTCAGAGCAATCAGGTAACAACAGCAACTTTATCATAGGCTTTTTCTTGTGTAATACCAATGTTAATGCCAATTACCGTTGTCACCGGATGTGGTAGATTGATAGTTACTTTGACAACTGCAGCTCAGACTTTTTCTGAAGAAAATATTGGCAGATGAGTGCAGTCCTTTATCAAGATCAGAAGTTCTCGAAGCCATATCAAACTATTTGCGCCACAGAACTAGTTTGGTCTCCAGTGAATGCATTTGTGGTGGGAAACGTGGAAGCAGCTGGCGTAATAATGGTTTCAACGCTGCCAATGAAGAAATAGTTGATGTTCAACAAAAGGAGTTAGAGGTATGATAATTTGACTACAGCAAGTTGACTGAATTATGGATAACAATTTGTTGGTAGAAAATAGTATGGAAAACAAATAAATAATGTAGACTAACGAGGAAACGACTGATTCTTGTCTCGTTAATTTATCGTTCAGGAGCTCAAAATCTTTTGCAGAGAGACCAAACTAGATGTTCAAAAGTATAAGTCAGGATGGGAAGAAGAATTTAGAAGGCTTGGTTAGTACTATGTTAAATGTCCTTATTTGTACAAAAATGAATGAAACTTCGGTTCCATCTATCAACTTCTATAATCTTTTTGCTGTACATGAATCTGAAAGTGATTTTCCTCAGTGCACCATATTAAGGGACTCGAGATGGCCTCGTCTTCTTATCACAAAGTATTGGAAGAAAATCGATTGCTTTACAATCAAGTCCAGGACCTAAAAGGTAAGTTTCTTGAATTCTCACATTTTCATATAAAATGTTTGTGATATGGAAGTTAAGTTTTTACTTTTTCACCAGGGACAATAAGGGTATATTGTAGAGTTAGGCCCTTCCTATCAGGACCACCTGATATGCAGTCAACAGTAGATTACATCGGAGAAAATGGAGATATCATGATTGTCAATCCTCGTAAGCAGGGTAAAGATGCTAGGAAGATTTTCACTTTCAACAAGGTCTTTGGAACTAAAGTAACTCAACGTATGTCTTCTTTCTCACCTCGTCTCTCTCTAGCACCTTCTCTCTTTTTCTATTTATAATAAGTAGCACATTTCATTCTCTTTTATCACAAGATTGTGTTTGTGGAGTATTCTCTTAATCAACATCTTTCTTTTTGTATTTTCAGAACAAATATACGTGGACACTCAGCCGTTGGTTAGGACTGTCCTTGATGGTTTTCATGTTTGTATCTTTGCCTATGGACAGACTGGTTCAGGAAAAACATACACCATGGTAATTTTAAGTGATATAATGTTTTATGGGATTGAATTTTCTGTTACTTCCAAGTCTTGATAACAGTATGTTGCATTTTCATATCTTACAAATGCATATATTTCATGCTTCCAGAGTGGTCCAGACTTGACCACAGAGGAGACATGGGGTGTAAATTATCGTGCTTTGCGTGATTTATTCAGCACTACAAAGGCAAGACAGGACATGATAGAGTATGAAGTGGGAGTTCAAATGATCGAGATATATAACGAACAAGTGAGAGATCTCTTAGTCATTGACGGAGCTAACAGGCGATATCCTTTACACATAGATATATGATGAATTAAATAGTAACATGCTCACCTGAACTGCAACATCTACACAGTAAACAATTCGGATTTAGTTGTCTAACCTTGACATTTCATACATTGGATATACGGAATAATTCTCAGCTGAATGGCCTCAATGTACCTGATGCTAGTCTGATTCCAGTTACATGCACTCAAGATGTTCTTGATTTGATGAGAATTGGGCAGAAGAACCGTGCTGTCGGTGCTACTGCTTTAAATGAACGGAGTAGCAGGTCTCACAGGTACCTGTTACATAAGCAGATGAACATTATGAACTGTTGCATGATGTTATTCTTCTTTAAATTTCTTCCTACTTTTGCAGTATTCTGACAGTTCATGTTCGAGGAAGAGAGTCGGTATCTGGATCTACATTAAAGGGCTGCCTTCACCTTGTGGATTTAGCTGGAAGTGAGAGAGTAGATAAATCTGAAGCTGTTGGCGAGAGACTAAAGGAGGCGCAACATATAAACAGATCTTTGTCAGCATTAGGAGATGTTATCTCTGCTCTTGCACAAAAGAGTTCACATATTCCTTATAGAAATAGCAAGCTTACCCAAGTATTACAAGATTCATTAGGTAGATAATGATCACTTTTTGGTCATATTTTTCGAGTTTAATTCGTTAATGCAATCATTTTCACCTCCAATAATGATAGTATTCCTATGTCAAACTAGCTAGGCTTGTTACATCCATGCATGATCCCGCTAAAAAAGACCAAAAGTCCTGTAAAAGTAACATTTTTACCTTCTGTACTCTCTTACAGGTGGTCAGGCAAAGACGTTGATGTTCGTGCACATAAATCCAGAGGCAGATGCATTTGGAGAAACAGTTAGCACCCTCAAATTTGCTGAGAGGGTTGCCTCCATAGATCTTGGCGCAGCTCGATCTAACAAAGAAACTGGTGAAATCCGTGACATGAAAGAAGAGGTCTTAACTTCTTAATCACTGGTTGACAATACCAAACAATTTCTTGTACCTGTAATTGATGTCTTTGTGTTGTTTCTGGTTGATTTAGATCTCAAACCTTAAGCAAGTGCTGGAGAAGAAGGAAGCTGAACTTGAACTCCTAAAAAGTGGTGTAAGTGTTCGAGGGCAAGCATCACCTCTACGAACGATGAGACATATTGGTAATGGTAGCTTGAAAACGGGAGCTAATCAGCGTCCTCTAGATGACATTAGAGAGGTAAATGAGTTGGAAATCCAAGTAAAACATCCCATTCACATATCATACTTGCAACTGTTAATTACTCCTGTTGTGGTGAGATAGGTAAGAAGCTGTTCATCAGGTAAACAAAGGAGGTCTCAGTTTCCCTCGAAGTTCACGGACAAGGATTTCATCCCAAAAATGCCCTTGCTCACAGAGGAAAAATCAGCAGCCTCCTCCATGAGGAGATCACCATCGCCACCCGTTAGAAGATCAATATCAACAGATAGAGGTGCTCATGTCAGAAGCAGACACAAGCCTGAAACATTTGAAAATCAACCAGTAATGAAACTGCCTTTTCCTGCTAGAGCTCCTGTCACTATTAACAGGTCTAGTACCAATATGCCAGCTATTGTCTCTTCGGATAAAACGAGAGGATATCAGAGTTCAAGAGAGCAATCCAGGCAAGAAAATATCTCTGATGTTCTATATAGCCTCCAGAAGATGAGCAACAGGAAAATTCCAGAACACGACGAGGAGCAGTTTAAGCAAGTGCTTAATGTAAGACAAGGTGCAATCAGGAAAAGTAAAAATGAGAACAAGATCAAATCCAAGCATCAGTTATCAACTAAAATACAGATTAAATCAGATGTTTCAGTGACCTTACTTTCTGATGGATGTCATGGTGGAATGATCGACGAAGCTCAGAGAAGTGATGTTTCTGAGTCTGAAAATGAGAATGGATTTGTTGGTTCCAATATAAGTGGAACCATAAGGTTTGGTAATGGAAATCTTCCAAGAAGCTTCTCAAGGAACTCCCAAAACGTTGAACGGTAAGGCCTACTTCTTTGAGAATCAACATATACTATATAACAACTATTTTTTGTATTAACTAATTGATTTCATACAGAGAAATATCACAGACAGTTGAAGCATTTCTTGCTGGTAAATATGAAGACAGACCATCAAGTGGAAACAACATGCTTCGAAATGCTGAGGTAAACAATTCATTCAATCCTGAATTCAGGAAGCAAGAAGATAAACCATCGAATGCCAATAGAATTGCTCGGAATTCAAAGGAAGTGAGCAACTCATTGGCTCCAGAATTGAGAAGAAGCAGATCAACACCACGCGGAAAATTCATGTTTTTGCCCTGAGAGAAGTTTGATATTTATATACTACACATCATTTGGATCAACTAATTTGGTAGTTCTTGTACAGACACTTAATGCATTTTGGAGCATGCCCTTCATTACTGATGTCATTGAGGACTTCAACCACTAATGTATCCTCAAACTTCATTTGAAGTGATATATATTGCCATGTATTTATTTATACAAACTGATAAAACTTTAAAATATATGTAAAAAGTTGTTCTTTGTTTTGATATTTGGAATGAAACATCAAAGGATTTTGTGAGGATATAATGAACATTCGAGTTATATTCTCTCTGTGATACTCTTAAACATCATCTTTATTTATTAATTATTACTCTATTTTATGTAGATTTAAATATATATACATTTCATTTTTAAAAAATAAATAATTATGTTCTAATTCATGGTTAAAATTTAAATCTCAAAATTTTAATTGTGTCACACAAATTGAGATGAGATGAGTAGTATTTAATCACAAAAAATGTAATTGACGAATGGTAGTGCATTGCTTTTTTTTTTTTTTGGAAGATATCTCTTTTTGACATTACTATTTAGTAAATAGTTTTATTTTTATTTTTGTTGCGACTTAGAACCATTTAGAGTTTTAGACAATTTTTTTGGAACAAATTATTTTTATAATTAAAAAAATATATATAACGATCGAAAATTGCATAAGTTATTATAAATTCAATGTACGATTGAGCAACATATTATCAAATATTAGTGTAACTAGTAAGGTAGGAAGAATAACTTGAATAACTTGCCTCATTACTCAACGAATACAATGATATACATACATAAGGAGACTAAGTTAACTATGGTAACTAGATAGCCAAATCCCTATAAATCAGTTATGCTAATATATACACAATCATATACAAATCTGTAGTGATTCTGTAACAATTAGGAATTTCCAGCGTCTCTTTTTCCAACATTTTGGCGAAATATAAATTCAAGAGTTAAATTTTTTGACGTGTTAGCAGTTAGTTTATTATTTTTTTTCATGTGTCAGAAATTAGTCACATACTCGTTTGAGACATATATTTGTGCAAAAAAAAGCAAAGTAAATGCATAAAATATAGTTCAAGAGTCATTTTTGGCACTTTTGCCAAATAAAAATGTACCAAGCCCTAGCTCTGGGAAACAGAACATGGCACTTTCTTTCATAGTTAAAGCTTCAATCCAGCTTCATTCTAGAGCCATTATCATCCCCTGGTTAGCAATTTCCCTAACTTGAGGATTTATATTAAATTCTTTATACTAGCAGCTGCAACTATGTTTACTAGTCCTTCTGTCATGTTCACACATATTACTGTATTTCTTGATGTTATAGAATACTAGTATTTTTATAACCTGACATTTCTTTCAAGTGCTTCTGTGATTCTGTAAAGTGGGTTTGTTAAGCAAATATTTAATTTTTATGGCAAAAATGACTATAGAAAAGATAACAGCAGTTTATTGTCCAAATTGTTGAAAATGGGTAGTTGTGTTATGTTGGGTTTTTAAGCAAAGGTTTGATCTTTAGGACAAATATGACCATAGGAAGTGATTACAACAGTTCATTCTCCGAATTCTTGAAATGGGTACTTGTGTGAGTGGATTTAGTGAAGAAAAAGTTTAATTTTTATGGCAAAAATGACCACAGAAAAGATAACAGCTGTTTATTGTCCGAATTATCGAAAATGGGTACTTGTGTTATGTTGGGTTTTTAAGCAAAGGTTGGATCTATAGGAAAAATATGACCATTGGAAGAGATTACAGCAGTTCATTCTCCAAATTCTGAAATGGTACTTGTGTGAGTGGATTTAGTGAAGAAAAGGTTTAATTTTTATGGCAAAAATGACCATAGAAAAGATAACAGCAGTTTATTGCCCAAATTATCAAAATGTGTACTTGTGTTATGTGGGTTTTATTAGAGAAAAGGTCTGATCTTTAGGAAAAATATGACCATAGGAAGAGATTACTGCAGGTCATTCTCCAAATTCTTGAAATGGGTACTTGTGTGAGTGGATTTAGTGAAGAAAGGGTTTGATTTTTGTAGGCCAAATGTGACCATCGAAAAGATTATTACAGTTCATAGTCCAAATTATCGAAATGGGTACTTGTGTTACGTGGGGTTTCTAGAGAAAAGGTTTGATCTTTATGACAAACATGACAATAGGAAGAGATTATAGCAGTTCATTCTCCAAATTCTTGAAATGGGTACTTGTGTGAATGGATTTGTGAAGAAAAGGTTTGATTAAGTTCTTGTGTTATGTGAATTGGTTAAAAAAAGGTTTGATTTTTAGGGTAAACATGACCATTTAACTAAAAGAGTACCGCTGTTTATTCTCGAAATTCTTGAAATGGTTACTTGTGTTACATGAATCTGTTAAGCTAAGATTTGATCTTTAGAGCAAATTTGACCATTGAAAAGATTAGGGCAGTTCATTCTTCAACTTCTCGAAATGAGTACTTGTATTTCGTGGATTTGTTAAGCAAATTTGAAATTTATTGTGCAAACCTGCACATACAAATGATCTAAGCGAAGGGCAGAGGCTGTGGCAGAGGTTGTAACGGCTGCGGGTCATCCTGGGGTTCCAAAAAGAAATGATCTAAGCAGTTCGTTCTCAAAATTCTTGAAATCAGTACTTGCGTCTCATGGTTTGGCTAAGCAAAGCTTTGGTATTTAGGGCAAATATGGCCATGAAATATAGTACAGCTCATACACAATTTATTGAAATGGGCATATAACTATGGTTGGCTTTGTATGTATGTTAGTCCAAAAAAATGGTTTGTTTTAATATGATATGAATATATGATTATTAGGGTGCAGAAGTTCGGTGCCATAAGCTGCTCCCGAGGCAGAGATTATAGCGCCTTTCCAGTCAGGCACATTCCCAAGAGATTTAATGAATGCCAAGAGTCAGAATCTGCTTTGCCAAAGAAGCACTTTTTGGACAGAGAAAAACATAGCTTCTTAAACCGGAATATTCAGGAAACTGAATTTTCTGTCGGTGGAGGGTTGAAGATTGGAGATATACCTTTTCATTCCAAGTCTCAAAATCATAATCAAAAGCTTATCACCAGCCTAGATGATGAGGTTGAATGGGGTATGGTTGAATTCATTCACATCTCTCTGTTGTTTGTACCTGTAGTGGAAACTCAAATTCAAATAAGAGGCTGAATATGGAATTGCAGGGAAGGAAGATGAAGTTGATGAAGATTTTGTACTTGAACATGGTATAGCTGAAACTGATAAAGCTAGGCAAGATGCTGAAACAATCGCAGTTCGATTACTTGCTTCAAGGTTAGAATATTAAATGTCTCGTCTCTCTCTATCTGGTCGTTATTATTTGCTGTCAACTATTATTAGCTCACTGTACTGATCTTACTTGCAACTTGAGTGTTGATGACTCTGACTCTGACTTTTATACTAGATGGATAAAACATTCATCTCCTTAGTTATATATGGGCATACCGCATAGAGTTGTGTGAGCATTAATTTCACTTAGAGAAAGATGTGTGAACGATGAAACTGTTTGACCTTTGTTGATGCACATGAATTATCTTTCCAACCATTGAAGTTAAGAAAAGAGGCCCTTAGACTGATGCAAAGAGAACCACTTTTCGATGCATGCTTTTTTACTGTGCAGAGCACTTACGGCTGTAGAACTGAAGAAGAAGCTCCTGGGAAGAAAGTTTACACTCAATGTTGTTAACGCTGTAATAACAGATTTCCATACCAGGTAAATCAAACTGGAATCTTGCTGTTCCCATCATAGTTGTCAACCATGTCTTCGATAATACAGAAATGTTATTTCAAGTCTCTGTTACATTTTGGCTATTGGTACTCATTTGTCACTTGTTCACCTGCATTTTTCTATTGGTATCTAGAGTGAAGTGCTACACTTAAACTTGCTAAAGGGAAAATTCAAGAACATAGTGCGATAGGTTTTACGTGTCATTTATGAGTTTGTATTTCACTGATCCATCTTAATTTCATCATAATTGGCCTCATCTGGATTTGTTCGGTGTGTTGCTCTAGGGGTTTAATCAATGACGGTCTGTATGCTGAAATGCTTTCTCGGTCCAGATGGTCTTCCTCAAGTTGGGGTCCACGACGAATCAAGCAAGTAAATTTTCCTCTTTGTGAACTGCTTCACCAATTGAGATTTTGAGCCTACTTTTTATTCTTTTGTGTAGAGTCAATTGGTTGTATGGTTAATAACATGATCCTCACCTACAATTTCTCTTTTTTACCCCCTTCCAAACTTGGTTTTCGTCAGGCTAGTGATGTGTAGTAGTTGCTAGATCACTCGTTGAAATTCCCTTGGATAATCTGATATTTTCCTTTTCCCCGGGTTTATGCCCATTGAATGCCTTGTCATTATTTTGTTTAGGCCTTAATCAAGAAGGGTGTAAGTGAAGTGGATGCAGACAATGCCATAAAAATGGTCTTCAAGAACGACGAAGCTGGTGAAGAGCAAGAATCAACAGAATCAGGACATGCTATATCAAAACCTTCTCTGGACCAATTGTTTGTCCAGGCATCTAAACAGTGGCTTAAAGGGCAGGGCGTGCCTAGAGAAAAACGTAAAGCAAGGATTATTCGTTGGCTTCAGTACCGCGGCTTCGATTGGAGCGTGGTTAGTTTCATACTTCAGAAGTTAGAATCCAGCTATCCTCAATAGAGTCCCTTTACTCGGCAAAAGGGATTATAATGATCTGTTAGATGTTGCCTTAGCTAGATGAGGTAGACAAGAGCTCTTCCTACTGTAAAATGGCCCTTAGTGGAAGTACACGGAACTGGATCGGTTATTCGGTCTATTTTAAGTGTTAAGATCAACACAGAAGGCAAGAGGTCAAGAGCCCTAAAGTCTTGTTGTATCAGGAAGTGAGCAGTTTCACTGCAGGTAAATTGTACTGTATTGTGCCACATTAACCAGATTGTAAATAAGAATGCTTCCATATTCAACTTTATGTTTTATCCCCGGGTTTTGATCTAGTGGTAAGAGTGCAGTGTGATGTGTGGATTAGATGCACGTCATGAGATTTGAATCCTTCCGTAGACAAAAACTTGATATGTAAGTGGAGAAGAGTAGAGGGGTGTGCTCATTATCTGATGAGTTTCTAACTATGTGCCACCTGTCCTCAGGATTTCCAGATTATCAAAAAAAATTATAATAAATTTTCAAATAGTTTCATTTTTGTAGTCTTCCTTGATTTAAGTAATTCTGTCCATTCTCCATGTATGGTTGTGGTATTTATTTAGTCATTATTTTCCCTTGGATAAATATGAATTCATTTACCAAATTACATATTAATGTTGTGTAAGGTTCATTACAGGAGAAATCGCTCCTTATCAAGATATTTTCACAGTGCTCAAACTCAAGACCTGGTTGTATATAAAACTATTTTCAAGCTAATGGTATCATGGTTTTACACAAAATCCCACATTATGAGGGTAAATTCCAACTTGAAATTGAAGTTATGTGACATTCATCCCCAACCCACTAGCCTACTAATTGCTTATTAAAGCTTGTCTCAGAAATCACATGATCATGTGATGGGGCCAACTCATAGTTGGTAGCTTGACTATTTCTTACAAGACAATTAGGAATCTTAATTTGCAGTCAATAAATTCAAGGTACATAATTCCAAAACCCTCTCCCCACAATGATTGATTCACTTCCCACATGTACTTTCTTTTAATAACGGTGATGCCTAGATCAACTTGTATGCATATAATAATTTTAAGAGATTTATTACTTTTTACCAACTTGCTTACTAAGGCTTAGGCAGGTGAGAAAATAACAAAGAAATGCTACTTTTTAGCCCGCGTCTTTGGAAAATAGCCATTATCTTAGAGTTTCAAATTTCACGAGTGAAAACTCTCTTAAGTGAACAGTCATTTGAATTGCCATTTATATACTAATTGGTATATGTAAAAAGGTCTATCAATTTCAGATATTGATGAACACTGATCTTTTCAGTCTATAATGTTTATGCTAAATTGAAAACTTCCTTAATAGGATACATGATTTTCCTTTTAAAATCTATAATCTGCTCTAACTCATACTGCTAATAAAACATGCTATATTCACAAATTTGTTCACTATGTTGATGCCTTATTTGGAGATAGAGTTATCAGAAAATACAAAAGAGCAGCTACAAGACATTTGAGAATCCACATTCTTGGTGCCAGGTGATTTTCGAAGAGGTGTTACACTTGCATTTTTCTTCAACAAGTCGGATTCGGACACAACAGGATCAACATTCCGAATTTCCTTGAGCATGGCTACGACATCCCTCATCATCGGACGACCATCAGCTTTTGTGCTCACACACAGGAATGAAACAGCTAAAGTTTGCAGCATTTCATGCATCTCAAGGTCAGCTCTGCCTCTAAGCTTTGGATCAAGAATGTCATTTGGATCGCGCTTGCTTTGTAAGTGATCGCGTATCCATTGTACTAAGTGTGCACCCCCGGGCAACGTTGGGTCCAGTGGATGCCTTCCTGTTAGTACCTCCAAGAGGACCACACCAAAGCTGTATACATCACTCTTTTCTGTGATCCGTTGCATCGAAGCATGTTCTGTGGACACATAATAAGCAAGAGTCTTTGTCAATTCAAGAAAAGTTGATGCAACTAATCAAGCTGACATAATGACTAATGAGTACAACACCAACAATATCTTTTGTATTGTGAGGATTCATCATAAATTGACTAGTTTTACGCTCGCTTTCAGCTAGCTGAGATAATGAGTACTACAATAATGGTATCTTTTGTATTGTGAGGATTCATCATAAATTGACTAGTTTTACGTTCTCCATCATCAATCTAAGATAATGAGTAAAAATGCAGTAAAAATAATTACCTGGAGCCATATATCCATAGGAACCAGCAAGATGAGGCCTTTGGCTCTCCTTCAACAAGTCTGCATCAACATCAGTGTTGACAATCCTTGCCAACCCGAAATCGGCCAGGTAAGGCTCCATTCTAGAGCCTAACAATACATTCATTGCTTTGACATCTCCATGCATTATAGGGGGTACACAATCATGATGCAAGTATGCAAGTGCATGAGCTACTCCAAGGACCACATCAAATCTGTTCCCCCATTCTGCTGCTCCTTTGCCAACACCATGGAGCAATGAGCTCAAACTCCCATTGGGAAGGTAGTCATAGAACAGAAGCTTCATGTTCTGGTTTGAAGCCCAACCGAGAAGGCGTACTATGTTCTTGTGCCGGATTGAACCAAGTGTTTGAATTTCTGAACCAAATGCTCCTGATTCCTCTGATGACCACATTTTCTTGACTGCTAAAGTCACCCCATTTTCGGTCATTATTCTGTAGACAACCCCAGAGCTCCCAGTGCCAATGACATTAGCTGATGTTAGATTATGAACAATGTCATCTATCGAAAAGTCCAACTTCTGGTAAAGAGTCATTTCCCAAGTATCAACTTCTGGTCCATACTTGGCCGCCATTCGCATCCTGATCAACGTGTAGATGGCTAGCAGCACCAGCACAGCACTTATACTAACAAGGATTGACATAGCAAGCTTCATGGTGGTTTTGGCATGTCCAGCAGGCCCCGTTTGGATCACGTCCCCACCAGAAATGTATAGAGCTTGGTTTCCAGTAAGATCACTCAAAGGAAGCTTATGAAAGAATGGAGAATTGGGAAGTTTTCCATAGAAATCATTGAATGATATATTGAGTGAAACAAGGTTTTGAAGGTTTGTGAGAACGTCTAAATTCCCGGTGAGTTTGTTGTGGGAAAGATCAAGGTTTCCTAATTTACTAAGACCTGAAAACTCACTTGGAATCACTCCTGTAAACTGGTTACAACTAAGGTTAAGTGAGATTTCGAGGGATGGTATTTGACCCAACTCTTTAGGTATATCGCCTGATAAACCATTGTACCCGAGATCTAACAGCTGAAGCTTACTACAAGAAAGTATCTCAGCTGGAATTCTACCAGAAAGTTGATTCTTCCCAAGATTCAATTTTGTTAATTCTGTTAAAGAACCAACACTTGGACTTAACGAACCCGAAAGCCTGTTGTATGAAATATCCACATACTGTAGACTCCCTGGCAGTTTCTCTGGCAAAGAACCAGTAAACGCGTTCGAATGGAGATCAAGAAACTCAAGATTTTGACATCCTGATATTGATGATGGAATTTCTCCCACAAAATGATTTCCACTCATGTCAAGAAAATTCAAATTACTCAACTTCCCTATTTCTGATGGAACAGTACCCCCTAGCCTATTTCCATTCACTCTGAATCTATACAAATTTGTGCAGTTTCCAACATCAGTTGGTATAAAACCAGACAAATCATTGGAAAGAAGCAACAACTTTGTAAGATTTTTCAAACTAAAGATTTCTTTTGGTATGGAACCAAAAAGATTGTTGTAAGAAAGGTCTAAAGCCTGAAGATTCTCACAGTTAGACAATGAAACAGGAATTTCACCTGTTAAATTATTTTGCCAAGCAAAGAATAAAGTCAAGCTCTTTAACTTACCTATTTCATTAGGAATCTCCCCTGATATACCATTATTGTCAACTTCCAAATGAGACAATTTAGTACAATTTGATATTTCAGTAGGTATTGTACCTGATAACTTATTGACACTCAACTGCAACTCTTCAAGACGTGAAAGTTTACCAAAGCTTGTAGGAATACTACCTGTTAAGAGATTCTCAGACAAGTCAATAACTGTAACAGCCTTACAATTCCCAAGCTCATTTGGAATCACCCCAACTATACTATTCTGCCAAAGCAACAAACTTTGAAGCTTCCTGAGTTCCCCTATACTCCTTGGAATCGAACCGGAGATCGAATTCTGATACAAATACAAGTTCTGTAGTTCACTACAATTCCCAATCTCTTCTGGAATTGGTCCAGACAAAAGAGCTGTATAAATTGCAATTGTCTGAATCTTTTTCAGGTTTCCAATTGACACTGGCAAATTCCCTGAAATGCTTGTTTCAGCAAGGCCTAAAAAAACCAAGTTCAAACAGTTTCCAATCTCATAAGGGAGTTCCCCTTTAAGATTTTGATTCCCTCCAGCTCTAAATTCCTCAAGATTCTTTAACTTTCCAATACCCTTTGGAATTTCACCACTAAGTTGATTGTCATAAATCAATAACTTCTTAAGATTAAACAAGTTCCCAATCTCTAAAGGGATATCACCTTCAAGAAAATTTGAACTAAGTGATAAAGTTTGTAACTTTGTAAGCTTACAAAGTTCTTGAGGAATGACACCAGTGATTGAATTATCACTAATATCAATAAACTTAAGTTCAAGATAATCTCCAAACTCTTTTGGGATTGGACCACTAAGATTAACAGATGAAAGAACAAGAGTGTTCAAGAATTTAAGAGGCTGAAAATTTGAAGGCAATGGACCTTGTAAATCAACTGATTTAAGACTTATACTAACAACATGACCATTGGAATTGCAGTTTATGCCAAACCAACTACAAGGACTTTTATCTAAAGAATCCCATGATGTTAAAACATCATTGGAAGTTATGTTTAATGTTTTTTTCCATGCAAGAAGTGTTTGAGTTTGTACATCAAGTGAATAACAAGAAGAGAGGAAAAGTAAAAGAAGAAGAAAGGGATATGTTGAAGGAGCAGGCATTGTTTGCTGCTGCTAAGAGGGAAGAGGAGAGAAAGTTGAGGACTTTGGGATTGTAAAGGGGGGAACCCCATGTTTTGTTTATAGAGGAAAAACAGAAGAAGATCTGGATCCAAGAGCACTTTGAATTTTTCTATTATTATTATTGAACTTTGGTGATAGTTGTTAATTCAGAGTTGATGATGCAGATGGCTTCATTTGGATTTATTTATTCATATATATATTAATGTTTATATCAATACCATCTTTATCTTTCTTTGTTTTCTTTTGTTTTATAACAAGTCCAATAAGTTCACTCTATGTTGTTCGGACTTTTTAAAAAATGTTATTTTATTGTGACTTGTTTGTTGTCGCAAATTAGGAACACTTGCCAGCTAAGCTAGAGTGGAGCAAGATAACATATTCTCAGATTTTGGGGACAAGGGGCGTAACGACCTCTCAATCTACTTATTTCAGCTCAAGAAGAAAAATGTCATCTAGGTGTTCCTTATTGCTCGAATCTCCTCTATGCCTAGGACATTGTCTGGTTAAGAGTCATAGTTAGTTGTTGTTTTTGGTTGTTGATACCGGCAAGACCCATCAAAATTATGTCTGTTGACTCTATTCTCGACTTGAACTATATGTTGAAAAAGATCCTTCTCTTGGTCATGATTTCTTACATTGTCTAGTAGAGACGTGGTTATCTGAAGTGAATTTTCGTACCGCACCTATTGTGCACGGCCGCTTGGCAGCACATGTGTCGTTATTATGGAATAGAAAGAGAAATTAAAGAGAGAATGAATAATAACTCTTTGTATTGATTCTTGAGTTGATTCAAATAGAAGAGTACATCACTATTTATAAATAATTAAGAAGAATAAAATATATTTTATTTTCCTTCTGGATACTAAACTAAAAGAAAACTAAATATTTTGCAATTAATGTAAACCCTAAACTTGAAAGGAAATTAGATACTCTAGAATATTTTTAGACTAAAAAGAAAAAGTAAAAAAATTCTATCAAATTTCACCAGTCGTATCATTTATACATGCATTATTTTAGAAGAATTTGTCACGTTAGGTACCTTAGAGTATTTTTTAAAAATCCGAGCAATATTAATTTGAACTGTATGGCTCAAAGGGAAACAAATAAATGCCGGTTTTAAATGTATAATTATCATATCCCTTTCTTTTCAGTTGTAAAATTAATGTCTTGATTTTGAAATGAGGCCAGCACCATTACAAATAATAACTCTTTATGAGGACCATTTCCTGCAATTTTTGTTGTCTATATAATTACTAGGTACAATTCATTAAGATTTTTCTTTTTGTTTGGTTTTTTAGGGGTAGGGGTCAGGGTAGGGTTATTTTGGTAAATATCTTTTTGTTTCCAAAGTAGTGAAGAAGAGCATGTTCTTTCAAATGGTTTTAGATAAAAAGAAAGTGCAAAAATGGTCCATCATCTCATGTACAATAGTATGAGTTAGCCAGATGTTATAGTTATATAATACTTATGGTTAGTAATGACTTTGTGATGAAGCAGAGGACAAAATTAAGTTTGTGTACGTCTCGACTATTTCATCAGATAGCATATACATTAACTGGTTGTCAAAAAGCATGTTCCGACTATTTTATCAAATATTTATTGTTTCACACTAGCATAGATATCGACGGGCTTTCAAAAAGCAAACTAAAGAATGAAGAAAAGGATAAAACTAACAAAAGAAAAAATAGGTCAAGAATGTGTTCTTACTATACGAAATATCTTAATTGGTGGTAATCTTAAACCATGTTAAAAAATGTAAGTTTGAACATTTTTCAAAAATATTTTGATACGTGAATTCGACCAAGTTCATGTTGAACCTCCATTTAAATCAAAAACAAATATAAGACGATTGGTTAACGATAAAGATATGAACAACCATGAAGTATAATAAAAGGTAAAACTAAATAGTTTGTATAATAGAGAAGTAAAACTTAAACCTTTTTTGCCAAAACAAATAATGGATAATTTTCATAAAAAATAATTAAGCATAAGGGATTACCTTGCTAATCTTTCTCACCCAAAATTAAACAAATAATTAAAGAGCAAAAACATATTGTTAATTTAAAGCTTGGGGATCTGGATCCATAATTCTTAGGAGGTAGTAGAAGAATAAGTGCTTATGAATAAATAAATATAATGTATTTGTAAGACAATAATTATACTTATAATATTATCATTAAGATGGAGATCTCTTCTAGTAGTAGTGATGAGAACATGCAAATTTTTTTAAAAAATAACTAAGCTTTAGTTAATTTAATTAAATTGGAAAAGTTTGAGGTCATGTTGTCGGGAAGAATATTAATCTTGTCTTAAAATAATACTTAAAAATTAAAAGACAAAGAGCACTGCCCTTTAATGGGAGAGACAAAAGTACAACAACTTAACATTTTTTTAATTGCTTTCTTTATTTTTAAAATAATAATAATTGTAGATTAGATCTCAATCCTCTTGTTTTTAAATTTAGTTTAATTCGATCACGGATTCTTCACTTAAAAAAATGTTATTAATTCATTTTTCTCCATCAATAGTCAGTGGTGTAGCCACGTAAGATAAATGAGGACTGGTGACCTAAATGTTAAGGGAGAACCAACTAGCTAGGTTTTGACTTAAGCAAAATTTTCATTCATAAATACAATATCACTCGATTTAGCTTTACTCAAATTTTATTAGGATTATAAACAAAATTGCATAAGTCTATGTCTGTAGGAAGTAACAAATAGCCTTACGTATCAAGATTCATTATTTTTTATCTCGATTTGATTCTTTTAACCAAGTCGTTGTCTATAAATCGTATGCTCATTCTATTGTAACATATATCTTTGCTCCACACTAATTTAATAACTTTTCAAATCATTTAACATTTCTTCTATAAAGATTTTGAAAAAAAGAACCTAATTCAAAGTGATATATGACACATAAAAAGAAGTGAAAAAGAAGAAAAACTCTAAAAATGGGATGAAAATATTAATGTACTATATGATAATGGAATCTTCACCACCCTTTTCTTTCTTAAGTCATGAAAAAAAAAAAGTAGTACCTTTTGAGAAAGTAATTGTTGATTTTAATGTGGGGAAAAAAATAATCACATTTGTTACTTATAGCAATCTAGTGAATAGTCATTCTCTTTGAGTAAAAATATGTCTGACAATTATACTATATAGTTGGGAAAAAATAAATGTATAGAGTAACTGTCTATTTAATTAAAAGCTACTCATTTTCAATGTAGTAGCATTGATGGTGAAATAATTTTCTTGTGGTTCACATGGTAAATATATAAGAGAAAGCATTGAGAATGTGGTATGTAATTAATGTAAGTATTTTTTTTCCATCGTCGATAAGATTTTTGAGACTTTGAATCTTGAAAATGAAGAAGCATTAATTTCCCCTTTTTATTTTCTTACATATTTACTAAGAGGCGAATTTGTGAATTTTTTTAAAAATAAAAAATTAGGTGTATCTTCAATTTATTAGACACGTATTGTATTTTAATTGGAGCTGCCACATGTATGTCATGGCTTTTATATCATTTACTCTGCATGATTACAATATTAATTCGATATATATATATATATACACACTTATACTTTTGTTTTTTTATCCAAAACTAATAATAAAAATAAAAGAAGAGAAACTTCACCTCATTCTCACATTCTGCAGACTTTTTTAAAAAAATTATTATTTTTGTGAATTTATTTGACTATTTCTTTAAGATCTAAAGATTCAATATCTACTCTATTTTTTTTAAAAAAAAAGATGCAATATATGTGATCACGTGAGCAATGATATAGATCTTAGCAAATGCATGGCACATGATATTGATCTATTTAAATTGGTGCTCACATGAGAACATGACATGATTGGATTTTGTAATTTATCCAAATAATTGAAATCTCACATTACCAATCATGGACAAATATTGGTTTTATCCTACTAAGGAAAATTGAATAATCAAAAAAACAAGAATCATTAAATATTGCGATGAAGTAGTTATCCTTAATCAGAAGTTTGAGGTTCAAATTTTATGTATGAAATTATTTTTTATATTATAGAGATTCATACGCTAAATACGTATTCATATTAGTCGAATTTTCAAAAGGGAAGAACAAAAAGGAATAAACTAAGATAATAGGATAGGAGTTTGTGGATGTTCCATAGAGTTAATATTGATTATATTATAAGAATATTATATACTATATCAATGCCCCCAACTATATATATGTGAATGTGCCCCATGTTCCTCCCACAACCCCTCCACCTCCATTTCTTTTGAAATATTTGAGTATTTTATTTTTGTCTTTTTTGGCAATAAAATTAAATTCCAAATTATTTGTCTTCCATGGTTTCTAAGTTGAATAAAATATATAACAATTCTTAGGTCTTATTATGCAAAAAGAATATAATGATGGTATGTTTGCATATAGTTTGCTAGATACAATTTGAACCTACTGTTACAAAACATAGCATTATGAGTAATATAATAAGAAAGTACTCTCTTTTTTCACGCTACATGTATAATATAGAAAAGTCCTTTAGAAATCACAATAAGATCAAAAAAATATAAAACTCGAAGATATACATAATACAAAATTAATTTAATTTACAATTATAATATACATCATGTAAATTCATCTATTGAACGCTATTGAAATACTTACTCACCCGCTTATATTTGTGAGTTATACCAAACTTTATAATTAATTAATCGAAGTTCGTGCAAATTATTTTAAATATTTTGAAAGTGGAAAGACATCTGGTTCATATGGATGATGCATGGGCTTTCTGGTTTTAGCCCACCCACTCGTGTGAGTAAAATTAGGACACTATAAAAAAGTTGATTGGATAGTAGGTGGACCCTCTAAGCCCACAAAATAATTTAACCATATCCTCCATTTTGGAACTAGTGAAAAAGTTGTATAATGATTAATGTCTAATAAATTTAAGTAAAGTTATATATTATGATATTTTATACTACTTACGTGTTTAAAATTTGTATGTATGGTTAGGCTATAACAATAAAAAATATTCATATAATATGATATTGTCCGCTTAAGTAATGTTTGTATAAATTTTTTAAAAAAATTCTCAGATCATTAAGAATATTTAATATTTCTTATACGACATTTTCTTTTAATTATCAACGTAGAATTCTATTGGTATGCTCCATTATCTCCTTCTCAAACTATGAGTTTCAAACTGAAATTTAAATGAATAATCCGTGTATTTAGTTTTATTTTTTTTTCCCACCTTTAGAAAATTTAGCATAAGCATTTCTACTAGTGTAAGAGTTTTAGAATTTTCTACACGATCTATCAACAAAAATTTCTTATCTAGAGGTTAATGGTGTGTCTTCCATATTAATCATCGAGTATTTATAGCCATCGAAGCCCACAAAAATTCTTAATGTGTATGCCCTAAGACGGACAAAGCTAGTAAGTAGAGCCCTACATTATCATTATCAGTGGTATGTGATGAGTGAGCAGTTAAGCACTCTTAGTTGAAAAATTAGATTATATATATAAAAAAATTATGTGAAATATACCAGGTAAAATATATTTTTCATATGTATTTAAATCTTGAACATCCTTAATGAAATTATTTTACTTCGCCATTGCACGTTATCACCCCAAATCCTTATAGTCACCCCTAAAATTAATTCCCCTAAATATTATGTAGAAAGTAGAAAGATAACTCAACGGTTCATGACTTTTAAATTTCTGAATGAAAATTCTGGATCCATTGATACGGATTATACCAACCCAAAATACTCCTAGCATGGTGTGTATATGAATACCATCCCGTAAATATTTTAGGTCACTACCGTAATCATAAAGAAATCACTTCAATAAAAATAACATTGTCGATCAACAACATTCATTGAATAAGAAACTTAATTTCAGCAATCTTTTGTATATATCTTGTTTTTTTTTTCTTCTTTTCTATTTCTATTAGCTAAATGCCACACCAAAGTGATATTGACCCATTTAACTTTTGCAATTTGTCGATAGTACGTGTTAGCTTTATTTTGATCATCACATTACTCTAATATAATAATTAATTGATAAATCAAAGATTATGCCTGTCTAATCAAGGTCACTTTAGATGTCATATCACTGTCTCCAAATTGCAATTCTCTTGTCATTATCCTTCCTCAATTTCAGGCTTAGTTGACTAATATTATAACTTATAACATACACATAAATGGGTCTAAATGTGGAGTGTGACCTTCTTCCATTAGAGTTTAATTAGTTTATTTAAGCTCCTAACTTTTACCTAGCGACCTAACTTCTAATATTTAATTTTGATTATGATTACTTGATGAGTCAATGTTTGTGTGCTACACACAACAAGAAAGAAAAAGGAAAAGGAAAAAAGAAGCCCATTAAAAGGTAATGTCACGATGAAGTGAATTGAGAATCATGAGATCTCAGGTTTAAATTTCAATAAAGACAAGAAATATTAAATGTTTTTTTCAATCTGTTATAGACTTGGTAAACAAAATAGTTCATACTTGTTGCTAGTAGAGATGGTAAATATTGCATGAGATTAATTGAGATACGCGTTAGCTGACTTGAATATCGTGATTATAAAAAAGAAACAAAACGAGATGTCACAAGGTGTTTGGCTCACACTAACCAAGGGCATGCTGAAAATGATTATGGAGTACTCCTTTTGATTAAAGTTGCTAAATAGAAAGGGGGAACCCACAGAAATTTCCCAATTTGTAATTTTTTTTTCACTTTCTTAAGTAAATAGTTTTTGTTTTTTTTCATTTTAAAAAATCAAGTGTATTATTTTGACACTTTTTTTTTTTTTTTATACTAATATACACGTGCGCACATTTTTTTTTTGAGGCTTTTTGTAAATATTCTGATTTTTTTGTAAATCGATTTCAAGGGAACAAAAAAAGAAATCAACTTCTTTCAAATGGAAAAACTGTTTTATTTCTTACCTTCTTCATTGAAAATTAAATTGATTTCAAGAGATAAAAAAGAAATAAAGAACAACCTCCAATGAAAAAAAAAAGAAATTTATAAATCCCAGTCGGAATAGCACAAGAAATCATCTTCTTTTAAATGTCATATAAATTTTTTCGATTTTTATGATTTTCTTATTCTCCAAAATGTATTTTACTTTGTAAAAAACTATATATTCTTTTTTTTTTGATGGAGAAGAACAGATGAAGGGAAAGGAAGAGGAGAAGAAGAGAAGAGAAGAGGAGGCAGGGTTTGGGAAAAAAAAAAAAACAAAAAAAAAAAAAAAAAAAAAAAAAAAAAAATAAATTTAAAAATTACACATTTCACATATTTTTTTTTTCATTTTTTTTTTAATAAATGCACGTGAAAATTAAAAAAAAAAAAAAAAAAAAAAAAAAAAAAAACAAAATGACCTTCTCTGGAATGTTTGAATGAAGAAAATTGCTTCACTTGAAAAAAGAAAAAAAAAAATGCATTTATTTCAAATTTGATTAATCCGATATTCAAATAGAAATTATAAGTGAACTCGAAAGCAAAAGTACAACCACTCTTTTTGAGATTTTCATTTATAAATTTTATATTTATAGAAATACAGTAACCTATCGATACAGAATTTAGAACTTGCTACACCTAGTAGATACTCAATTTAAGAGGTATCGCTTGTTAAAACGATATGATGTGAACTAGGCCGAGTATGAATTAGCAAAACAACAGACCCAACTGGGGCGTGGACTCTAATTGGAAACTTCCAACACACAACATAAGAAATTTCTGATGCAATTCATGTCAACTAAAAAGCAAAACGTGCCATGGTTCATAGTGAACCTGTTTGCTTACGAGCTGGACTGTACAAAACTTCCCCAACAAAATAATGATCAAGAGGTGAATTACTATACAGAACCCCAATTCATTGAAAGAAAAAATAACTCAAATGATGACTAGAGCTTCTAGCTTATATTTCCCCTTGCTTTCATATACAAATCTATCAATTTAGGATTCTTGTATATAAGTTGTTAGTCATAGAATACAATCTATAGAAATTGAGTAGTGGCTGACCCTGGCACAAATCCAGCAAGGCTTCAAAGGAGAAACTGAACTAAATTTGTCAAAATTGTACACCATAGTTTCACAATATGAGTCTACAACTACAGAATGTATACTAATGAACAAAATAGTATAGAAACATATAAAGCTTAAAAGCTGAGAAAGTTGACACAGTTGTGTTACAAGCCTTCACCTGCCAAAGCATTTCAACACTGAAGAAATCATAGAAGACGACAGAAATTTCAAGCCAGCAGAGCCACCGGGAAAGTAAGATATTGCATAGTATGCTAATGCCAGAACCTAAAATGACAAGGAAGTGTCGATAATAAGATTTAGATAACAATAATTGCTTTCAGCAGTTGAAAACTGGAAGTAAGAAACACTAGAGAGAGAGAGACAAGAATAAATTATGATGACAGACGAAAACCTGCAAATGGTTAAAGAAGAAATAGAACCAACAGAGAGAGAAAAAGATCACTGAAAGTTGAAGTACCTGAAGCACAGAGAAGAGCACCGAAAGGATATAGCTATGGAGTGCCATGGAAACGTAGAGAGTGCCAATCATGCTACCCATGAATCCTAGCGTAAAAGGAAGTCTCTGGTACAAATGACGGGGTAAAGAAAGATTTAGAGGACAATAAGCACAAGACATAAAGCACCAAAGACCAGCAGTAAAGGGAAAAATAAAATACCTCCATTGACAACATATGAGCAAACTGAGTCTTTGGGCCCTTGAGTGCGAAGAATGACCCAATGATAAAGGAACATCCAAGAGTAAAGCAAATGGCAAATTTCTGAGGCACCAATACTATCACTGGAAGGAATAAAGTGAATGCCATGAAAATGAAGAAGACTCCAGTCGCCATGAATAGACCAAAATACATGAGGGCTTTCCCAGAAGGAATGTTGCTAGTGGCGGACTGCAAGTTCCCTGGAATGTCCCTCACTCCTTTAGAAACCCTGAATAAGGACCAATAACCAATATTCTGTCATCAAAACAATACTCAAAATGTCAACTTATTCAAAAAGCAGGGAAGAAATACATTTTCCATATAACATTTCACTGTATATCCACAGCTTCTCTCCAATCCATGAATTTCATTTGTCTGAAACAAGTTAATATGGTATCACAATACAACAAGAAATGAAGAGATAAGGTTGGGAGTCTACCAAGCAACCATAGAGGATTCCTCCGAAATAAAGACATGATCTCGGCACAGAGTATGACTTCACAGCATTGATGATGATTATGATAAAAATCATGACTTCCACAGCATTGATGATGATTAATATTATGATGAAAATCAATCCACAACAAGAAAACTCCAATATGTACAGGAAGAGGATTCTTTCTCCTATGATAAGATCCAACCAGGTAACGACAATTTTTTGCGTTTTCAATACGTATAGTGTCATCTTACTTAGTTACAGAAGAACTAAGTTTCACAACATTGACAATGGTTATGATAAAAAGTTACGACTAAAGCTACAACCTGCACCAAAAGAGGATTCTTTCTCTAGGATAAGTACTAGCCAGCTAACTACAGATCTCCATGATTTCCACTTCCCAAAACCCCAATTGTTATCTCACTTGTGCCATTCACTATGCAATTTGGAGTGAAACTAGGAACTCTGATGTTAGTAAATCAGCTCTCTGTTTCATAAAGTTTTTTTTTTTTATGAAATCAGATTCAGGCTCATAAGGTTCATAACATGCACAAATTTACGATCTCCCAGAAAATGGATCCATCAACATGAAATATCAATCAGATTAAAGATTCTTTTTTCCTTGGGGGTAAGTTCATTTTACCTCCTGAATTCAATTGGCTCTCACTTTCTCTCCTTATCCTCAGCAGACCCTGAAGTAGGCCAAAGCACTATCCTGAATGATGGATACCGCCTACTTGAAGCTGAATTTACAACTTTGAGATATAATTTGTAGGAAGGAGATTTATCTAGACAAAAGGACCACCCACACAAGTATCATTTGGACATCTAAATGATAATTTCTATATCAATACTCACGTCTAGGTACTCTGAGAGCCCAAAATTTCCAAAAGCGCATCAAAATAAAATAAAAGTATTAGCTTGCACACCTTAATGTTTTTGTCATTGCTAAATGCTAACACTATCAGACTTTCAATCAACAATGGGAATCCGTGTCATATAAGTAATAACATTGATTTCGATATAAATACTCAGGTCTAGGCTCATTTTTGGATGTAAGAATCAAGAAAAATTTGTACCTTGCTCGTGCAACTCACTATTTAGCAATGTTGGCAAAAGAATACCTTGTTACACTGCTAGTCTTGCCTTGCTTAGTGAGGTTAGATTTATTACTAGCCATTATGTTAAAAATAACTCTTTCAGATTTTTTTCTGGGAAGCGAGCAACAAATACAATTCTGTAGTTTCAAACTTCTAATTTTTCCAGTCTAACCTGTCAAACACTATTGAGAAAATCCCTGAAGCAATTCCTCTTTGACCAACCTATCTTTCGGAGTTATCATCTCAAAAGATACAGAGATGTTGAGAAGACTAATAGTCAAGGACAGGGATCAGATATTAAACAATGTGATAGAGTGCACAACAACAAAATTAAATATGAGAAAGACTATTTTAGGAGGAGAAGTCCAGGATACTACATAATGGAATTAGAGGAATTAGAGATCGGGATGAATTAGAGTTTTATCTCTAATGTTTTGTATACCTGTTGGTATAATGGAATTACTCTTCTAGACAAGTGGACTAGGTAGCATTGACCAACTCCAACAATTACGCCTCAGTCTCAAACAAGTTAGATTGGCTGTATGAATCCTCACCGCTTCATTTAAACTCAACTCATATCATCATCACACCAAACCACGTAAATTCTTTATATCCTTATTGTTTTTGTTAGTCATTATAAGGCTTATTTGTTGAATTTATCACTATCTCGGACTCTGATCCAACAGATTACAAATTGTGTTTTACTAGGTGGATACATATATTTAGCAAAAAAATCTCATGAAAGCAAAGAGGAGTTAGAAAACGTTAAGGGCGTCTCACTGACTGACATAATGGATATATGACATTCGACAATACTCGCTTGATGAGCTAAATTTTGGACTTGATTAGATCAAATGTCCATTTTCTTAATCAATAAGACATCTCAATAGGTTTGTCGAATCCAAACTACCAAATCCAAACTATATTGTCGATTTCAGAACATTTCCAACAGGATCAGCGTGAATTAAGAGTAATACAGAACGTTTCAGCTACATGTACTCGTTATCAGCTTCTTCCTCAGCTCGAAAGCCAAAATTGGGGTAGTATTACCTATCATTTCCTTCAAAGCACATATTACAGGGAAAAAGGAAATTGCACGATGAGAGAGAAGCTTACACGTTAAAAGTGCCAGAAACGGTGTCGTTAGCGGAACGAACAGCGGATTCGAGATCGAAGCTGCCTATGAACGCAGTGCTGGAGCTCTCTTCAGATGATTTTGCGGATGCGTATGAATTCCAATCAGCCAGCAAAGAAGGAATTGAAGAAGAAGCTTGTTGTTGCTCAACATAACGATCATCTCCGCCGCCGCTGCCCGCTGAAAACCACTTCTGCATTGTGTATCTCTGTCCGGCGAGTCGACTACTGCCGCAGTGTTATAGTAATTGTGAAATATGGAGAAATTGAATCGGATCCAAACGGAGCCCCGCCGGAGACCAAACTTGCTTGTTACTTTCCCACCTACCGGCAACTCATTTCCCGGTTAATGCTTCAATAATCTCCGGTTTCCAGTTCCTTACGTTTTAATTATTTATTTTTTCTAATTTTCAACCTTGGTCATTAAGCCATATATCAGTGCCTTTGTTACATATTTCACTTTTAACTTTTTTATTTTTTATCCACTAGATGTGTAAATTGATCAATTGCACCTATAGTTTAGGCCCTCATTTGTATTAAGATTAAAATGTCGGAATTCGGATGTATTCTTTAGATTAATATTGAATGATTAAATTTTTTATTCAATATTTCAGCTTGTGTAAGTTATTATTTGTAGATATAATGAATCTACAATTAAGATAAAAAGTAATTAATATTATAAAAAATATAAATATAAAAAAATAAAGGAGTAACTATTTATTTGACCCTGAAAAATGAAATATTTATATTATCGGTGATAGTGGATATGGTTCGTTATGGTGATAGTGATCATAATGGTTGGGGTTAGTCTCTAGGTAATGACAGTGGTGATAGTTGTAATGTTAAAGGTAATTGGTGTTGTACTGACTAATGTGATAGTGGCGATCGATGGTGATGGTGAAGTTAGTCAATATGCTAGTAGCTAGCGGTGTGAATGCTATGGCAAAAGAATGTGTAGTGATTGACGATTTGTTAATTTGAAAGTGACATTAGTTGTGATGGTGGAAGGTGGTTGGTAGTAGGTGTTGACCGCAATGTTGGTAGTAATTGATGGTGATGGTGGAGGTGGCGACGACGGTGATGATAGTGAAGGTGGCAACCACGGTAACATGATAGTGATAATGATATTAAATATATAATTTTTTTGGTATATTATTATTTACTAATGATATAATATTATTTTTGGAATAATGTTTTGGGTTCAAAATTTATAATACATGGTTATATTTTTACAATATAAATTAAATAATCACATATTTCTGAAATTTTCTCTAAAATATCTCCATTTCTTTTATATCTACTACTAATATAGATGATATTTACTATTTAGTCAAACTTATAATCATATATAATCATAGACATATTGATTTAGGAGTTTTTTTTTTTTTTTAGCTTTTATGTGTTTGATTAACATTAAAATGCTTATATGAGTAAAAATAAGCCAAAATACACATAAACTCAAACTTATCATCCATATTTATGACATTTTGTCATATAAACACTTCTAATTTAATCGTATATTTTACTACATTTCATTATTATGATTTATGGGTATGGGGCTTTATGAAAATCTATACATAAAATAAAAAAATGCATTCTAGCTTTTCATATTATTATCAAAGATCTGGAAAATAATAAATATTCTTAATCAAATATTTTGACTTCAAAATTTCAAAATTAAATTAATTGTGTGGAAATTCTTTTTTTACTCAAAATAATTCTTTCAAATTCAAATTAATCAAACCAAAAAAATCCCAAAATAAAACACCGAAAAGAAAAATATATAATTTCCCAAAATTGGTTGGATAAGAAAAAGGCGTGATTAAAACTTTATTTAAAGTACGTCTCTCCATTTCCAATTATTAGGAAAAATAAATAAATAAATAAATAAATAAATAATACCCATAGAAGGATCTAGAAACCCTAAATAGACTACTATATAAAGTCGCTAAAACTTCCCTTGTTCCTCCTCTTGCTTTCGAGTCCCTTTGTGTTTCATCTTGCCTTTCAGTTTTCTTCTCGGTAGCAACAGCTCTTTAGATCTACATAAAAATGTCGGACGTAGAGACGTTTGCTTTCCAGGCAGAGATCAATCAGCTTCTCAGTCTTATTATCAACACTTTCTACAGCAACAAGGAGATCTTTCTCCGTGAACTCATCAGCAATTCTTCCGATGTAAGTCTCCGACGGTTGAGTTTTTTTTTTTTCATTCTGTATTACTCTGATCTTCTAGGATACTGTAGTTTTATTGCTTTTTGTTATTTTGAAATTTGATTATTTTAGAGCGATCTGAGCATTTTTATTGTCTTCATAGATAGCTTAATGTGATCTATGTGATTTTTAAGTTTGATTATTCAAAAGCAGCGTGAGTCTTTTTCGAGTTTTTTATATGTATTTTCTTCGTGTATAGCTTAAAGTGATCTTCTAGGATACTGTAGTGCCATTGCACTCCATGATTTTGAAGTACGATTATTTTAGAGCAGTTTAGTTTTGGAGGTTATTCTTATCTGTATTGTGGTTGTGGATAGCTTAAGGTGATCTTCTAGGTTATACTGTAGTGCTATGGCGCTCTTTCATTGTGAATTATGATTATTTTAGAGCAGTTAAGTATTTTTTTGAGGTTTTTTAATATGTATTATATTCATGGATAGCTTGATGTCTGGGATACTGCAGTTCCATAGCGCTGTCTTTTTAATTCTGAAAACTGGATCATTCAGAGCTTTGTTCTGTTTTGTCATCTTAAAACTTAGCTGATAGGAGTGAGTGTTTAGTTTGTCATGTATCTCTAAGGGTAATGTAAAAATTTGCCTGGTTTGTGTATTGTGCCTTTCTAGATCCCTAGTCTGAACGTAGGTATCATCATAGTGTTATTATATGGTTTTGTTGATGATATACCATTGTGCCATCACCCTCTGTGGCTTCGAAAAATAATTTGAGCAATTTAGAGCAGTTATATCATATCATAACAGTTCATATATCAGGCAATCTTTGCATGTTTTGCTGCCCATTTGAAAGCACCTGATTCGGTGTTCTGCTTTGACATCATAATACTTAGCTGATAAGAGTAAGCTCTATGTAGTTTTCTATTGGTCCTATTTTTTATTGGACTAGGTAATGCAAACAGTTGCGTGGTTTGTGTCTTCTAAAGTTTATTTTAGATGTTGTCCAAATGTTATATATACTATGGAGATGTTATCATGGTGTTGGTGTATGATTTTGTATACAATTGATTGAGGTTAATTAATTTAAGTTGGCATATGAGGTTTAGTAATAAATACCGGCTTGTATTTGTGTTATAATTTTTTGTTGAAGAATCTTGTGATTAATTCAGCTTCTTAATACAGGGTTCTGAATTTTGTTTGCCCGATCAGCATTTTAAATCAATATGTTACTTGTTGAGGGCTTCTGTTCTGTTATCTCTATCCCATTGTATTGTAGGATATAAAATGTTTGTTCTTATCTGGTGGTTAATTGTATGTCATATCTGATATTTCTTTGTATTTTGGGATTATACTTTTAGGCTCTAGACAAGATCCGTTTTGAGAGTTTAACTGACAAGAGCAAGCTAGATGCTCAACCAGAGCTCTTTATCAATATTATCCCAGACAAGACCAACAATACTCTCACTATCATTGATAGTGGTATTGGTATGACAAAGGCTGGTAAGTAGTAGGAACATATTGGAAGCTAGATGCTCAACCACAGTTTCATCCATATTATCTGTTCTTAATGTTACATTTCTATTTGCTGATCTTCTTTGTTTTATTTGCAGATCTGGTGAATAACCTGGGTACAATTGCAAGGTCAGGAACCAAGGAGTTCATGGAAGCTATTGCAGCTGGTGCTGATGTTAGCATGATTGGTCAATTTGGTGTTGGTTTCTACTCCGCTTACTTGGTAGCTGAGAAGGTTATTGTGACCACAAAGCACAATGATGATGAACAGTATGTCTGGGAGTCTCAAGCCGGTGGCTCTTTCACTGTTACCAGGGATACATCTGGTGAGAACCTTGGCAGGGGTACCAAAATGGTCCTTTATCTCAAGGAGGATCAGCTTGAATACCTTGAAGAACGTAGGCTCAAGGACCTTATTAAGAAGCACTCTGAGTTCATTAGCTACCCCATCTCTCTTTGGGTTGAGAAGACCATAGAGAAGGAAATTTCTGATGATGAGGAGGAAGAGGAGAAGAAAGATGAGGAGGGAAAGGTAGAGGAGGTCGATGAGGAAAAGGAGAAGGAAGAGAAGAAAAAGAAGAAGGTTAAAGAAGTTTCTAATGAGTGGTCACTGGTGAACAAGCAGAAGCCTATTTGGATGAGGAAGCCAGAAGAGATCACAAAGGAAGAGTATGCTGCTTTCTACAAGAGCTTGACTAATGATTGGGAAGAGCATCTTGCTGTGAAGCACTTCTCTGTTGAGGGCCAGTTGGAGTTCAAGGCTGTCCTTTTTGTCCCTAAAAGGGCTCCTTTTGACCTCTTTGACACAAAGAAGAAGCCCAACAATATCAAGCTGTATGTTCGCCGTGTGTTTATCATGGATAACTGCGAGGAGTTGATTCCTGAATATTTGAGCTTTGTGAAGGGTATTGTGGATTCTGAGGACCTTCCTCTCAACATCTCCAGAGAGACATTGCAGCAGAACAAGATCCTAAAGGTTATTCGCAAGAATTTGGTAAAGAAGTGTGTTGAACTTTTCTTTGAAATTGCTGAGAACAAGGAGGACTACAATAAGTTCTATGAGGCCTTCTCTAAAAACCTCAAGCTTGGAATCCATGAGGATTCTCAGAACAGGGCAAAGTTCGCTGAACTGCTGAGGTACCACTCCACCAAGAGTGGTGATGAGATGACCAGCTTGAAGGATTATGTAACCAGAATGAAGGAGGGCCAGAATGATATTTACTACATTACTGGTGAGAGCAAGAAGGCTGTTGAGAACTCTCCCTTCCTGGAGAAACTGAAGAAGAAGGGATATGAGGTACTTTACATGGTTGATGCCATTGATGAGTATTCAATTGGTCAGCTGAAGGAATTTGAGGGCAAAAAGCTTGTTTCTGCTACCAAGGAAGGCCTCAAGCTTGATGAGAGTGAAGATGAGAAGAAAAAGCAGGAAGAATTGAAGGAAAAGTTTGAGGGACTGTGCAAGGTGATGAAGGATGTGCTAGGAGACAAAGTTGAAAAGGTTATTGTTTCTGACCGTGTTGTGGACTCTCCCTGCTGTTTGGTGACTGGTGAGTATGGCTGGACCGCTAACATGGAGAGAATCATGAAGGCACAGGCACTTAGGGACTCTAGCATGGCTGGATACATGTCTAGCAAGAAGACCATGGAGATCAACCCAGAGAACTCCATCATGGATGAGCTGAGGAAGAGGGCTGATGCAGACAAGAATGACAAGTCTGTGAAGGACTTGGTTCTCTTGCTTTTTGAGACTGCCCTTCTCACCTCAGGTTTCAGCCTTGAGGAGCCAAACACCTTTGGCAACAGAATTCACAGGATGCTAAAACTCGGTTTGAGCATTGATGAGGAAAGCGGAGATGTTGATGCCGACATGCCAGCATTGGAGGATCCTGAAGCTGATGCTGAGGGCAGCAAGATGGAGGAGGTTGATTAAGTTCATTATTAATGTTTTGGTAGTTTATGGGTTCCCTTACTACTTATTCTCTAGTTTTTGCTTTATCCCATCAGAACAATATGTGATAGGGTTTTAATGTCATTCTTTTAGAATGGCAGTTCATGTTAGGTTATAATTCTCCTTTTGTTTTGACATTCGTGGTTAATATTAGTTCCTTTCCTTGCTCAACTTATGTTTTCTGTGAAATATTTTACTTGCTCCCCTACTAATCCTGGACCAAATAATTAGTTTGGTACCCAATATCACATGAGGGGGGAAGTTGTTTCCTTTTGCTAACTTGGTGAAGAGTTTGTAACGCATTTTGGTTATAGTAAATGGAAGAACAAAAATGATTCAACTGTCATTCACGAGAGGGTAATCTTCTGAATGGAATAACTTTTTAAGCCATCACAAATATTCACCATTTTTTAGTAAAATATCAGTTCTAGGGCCTCGGGGGTTTGTCAATGGGGTCGATTATTTTTTAAAAATTATATGATTGCAATTTTTTGGGTATTTTATAATATATGATCAAAATTTAGGTTTCTTAAAACTATGATTGGTTTCTCTTCGAAATTGGGTACGGTTTGATTAATTTTCGGCTTTTTTATTTTTAAAATCTCACCTCAAAATATACTACTGTTAATATAATTTCTTTTACAGATATGTTTTTGAAGAAACACTTTAATTCTTAAAGACAAGAATGCAAAATCTTGTTGCCGTATTAAATATTTAATAGGAATGTTTGGATATGTTTTGTTATATTGTTTGATAGGAGTATATATTACAATATCTTTTAATTTTAAACCTAATTAAATAAGCGCAAATTAAAAGAGCAAAGACCCAAAGTCGTTTAGTCACTAGAGGCATAAGACAAGCCTAAGTTGTATTTATGTTTGAAAAATGTTATAAAATATATTTATATATTAAATTTAACGTATTGATAATATATAAAAATATATTTACATACATGTAACATTATTCGGTTCAATTTTTTTCCAATGTTTTTCACAAATTAAAAAGACCATCCCAATTATTCGAAACAGTTATACACTTAAATAAAAGTCCACAGATTATATTGAAAAATAGCATATATTGGTTTCATGACGGTTGGTAAGTGCAACATAGATTTTCTTTTCTACTTCAACATTCAACTAGTTAAGATTGAAATACATGAACTCACAGTCGAAATAATGTACGCTTATCACACATCGCATTTGGCTTTGAGCCAGATAATCACACTGCAATTTCCTGCTTGTGGTTTGAATAGTATATTATAATCAAGACGATGTCTTGTTTGGTTCTAAATGCAACATTATGGTGTGTACCAAGAAGCACAACAGCTATCACTCAATAGAAATTCGACATCAATTCATAGAAATAAATCACAAAACAACTATTCAAAAAAAGAATAATAAACCATGAAGATGTCGAATTTAACATGGAGAAAATGGAAAGAGCAAACATAATGTTATATGTTCATGGAATCAGCCAACTACGATTCCCAGAAAACAAAAGAAAAGTAATATACTCCTCTTCTCAAATCCCAAATTAGGTGTCCTCAACTCTTGAATGAAAGACAAAGCTTGGAAACGTTGTAGTAATGTCCCTGTTTAGAGGAGGAAGATATTCGAGCAAATGAATTAATACTACGAAAAAACAATAACTACCTAAACTGTCAATATTTCATGTGTCACTTACTTGAGATATTGGAGGGTCATATTCTTCAAAAGTGAAGGATGTCGCAACACTAAGTTTCTCCATTCCTCCTTATCAATCTTTCCGTCATGCTTGGTATCGGCTTCTTCAAAAGTCTGACAAAGCAGGGAGACATTAGTTAATCACAAAAAGGTTCCATCACTACTTTTTTAAAAAAAAAAAAACTGAGAATGGCAACATAGTTCCATGACAATACTTTTATCTATATGAGGAGAATGGGTCGGGAAGATGAAATGTGAGCACGAGTTTGTCCCAATGCATTTGCAGACATGTAATTAACTAAACATAGAAAACAAAAGTCAAATAAGTGAGCAATCTTGTAATTTCAGCATCGAGCCTGCACGACAATTAAATGCATCTGGTTCCTTCCTTAATTTCACACAAAATTAGACTCAAAGCCGGAAACGTTCCAAAGGATAGCAGTGATGATAAGACAACAAATTCTGAGCAGCAACACCAGATCAGTAAAATAAGAAAAAATGCGATAAGATTATGGTACCCTCGGGGGATTGAAAGCATAGACTTTCCCTTAGGTCCAAGATAAATTCCAAACCATCATAAACTTAGCAACATTGATAAATAGGCAGAAAACCAAGAGGTGAATCACTATTGTTATGTATGACTTATACAACATGCAGAAACAAGTACTTTTTAGGTTGATGAAGCACCTTGTCAATTATGCTCTCTATCACATCGTCAGAGAGGTTCATACCAGACTCCGCAAGAGTAGCCACCACCATTTGCTTTACCTGCACTCAAAAGCCACATCTTTTATCTTATCAAAAAGCACACAAACAAGTAATTTTAGTTAATAAAGCTCAAAAAGAGACATCACTGAGGTTTCATAATTAGAGCAACTAAAACCGGGACATAATAAAGTAGGACAATAGAATACGAAACATTCAACATATTATGGCGACCAGTACTTGAGAAGGCTAAAATGTTAGATAAAGGCAATGCTTTAATGAGTAAACTACTAATGGAATAGTTGTCAGAAGTTTTAGAAAAAACAGAAAAATGGTAAATAGAGAAGTAAATCAGATTGAATGTGGAGTGTTGAAAAAAAAAAAGAACGGGGGCAGAGGTAACCAAATTATCCCATATTAATCTGAAATATGGCACAAAAAGGACTAGAAATTTGACTCGCCCAATGCAAGACCTAGAAGATGCCTGTAAAAAGGTACATTCATTAGCCTAAAAGCCCTGAACGCAAACCCCTTGGTGGAGCTTTGCCCACCTGGACACAGACCGTTTAATGTCTTTTGCCTTGCCTCAAGAGGCCATTCAACTACTTCAACAAAGACTTTCAAGATTGGGGACATTTGATCGTTTTCACTTATTGAGGTTTATAATTACCTCTTGTCTCTCAATAAAACCTTGTTGCTTGAGATCATATAGCTGAAAAGAAACTGCAATAGTAGTAAACCATTAGAAGCAGTCGAGACCAACTAAAGTTAATAGTCATGACTCATTAATGCAAACATAAAACGTACACTCAATCTTGTCATCGATAGGTGCATTTGGATGGAAAACAGAGAGTGCACGAGCAAATTCCTCGAATCCCAAGATTCCGTTGTGTTTTGTGTCAAACAAGTCAAACACCTACAATTAGATAGGTCAGAGTGGGGGAAATAAAGATGATTCCATCTGATGCGTCTTCTCAACCTTCCAGATCAATAATAGAAATGTTAAAAATGACAAGGTTCCTGGAATTTAGGCGATAAACTAGAAGGTAAGCACATTTTCTAGGGAGAGAAAAAATAAAAAGAAAATAAATGCAATAACAACACATAAAACTAGCATAACCTGCAAAATTTACTCAAAATTCAAAATCCACATGTCCTAAAGACATTCCTGAATATTTGAAATCACATTTGGACCATATTAATATAAAGACGTTCATGAAATCACAATTGGACCATATTAATATATAAACCTATTCATCCTCATGATTGATTAAAACATACAAAACTTCATCATTATTATATAGATCTTATTATCTGCTTCTGCCTCTTCAACTTCTTTATGATCAAGTAGATTCTGAAGTGCTTGATGACCTTTCTATTCTGTTTGAACCTGAACTGTCTTAAACTATGAAAGAATTCCAACTCCTCTTGCCTTAATGAAATATCCCTAAGTCAATCCAAATACGCCATCAAATACTTATCCATATTCATGGAATTCCAATTGTCATTCATTAGCTCCACCAATTTTGTCCAAAAAAAGGGACAAGCAAATTAGCAGCCTTTACAGTGACATCTTAAATTTTTATTGTAAAATCACAGAGTTGCTTCATCTTGAACTAGTTTGTAGGAAAAATGAGTAAAATATCTTTAATACAATTGTTCACGCATGATCTCGTAATACAAATAACGTACTACTTACATGTTCAACTCAAAGCAATTTCTCTCACATTCAATATAAGTAAGCTTATATCTTCTTTTTTATATCAATAGTGTTTGGATCAACTTGTGCGTACCTCAACTATTCCATTGAGTACCATGTTACATTCCATCACCACCACCATAGGTACCAAGTAACTCTATCCAAAACTTTTGCAAATGAAGAGCAGAAGAGCTATACTACGACCAATGGCGTAGACAGAAATTTTATCGAGGGAGTCCAAATTTTAGAAAGTCAATGAAAAGAATAAATGAATGAGTTCACAAAAATTTTAAGTCCACCTACGCAATATTTAGCTAAATTATAATAGGGCTACAATTTTATGATTAAAGCTAACATAAGAAGGTAAAAAAAAAAATTCTACTATAAACATCTTATCCAATACATCATCACAATTTTTTTCATTATTTTTTAAAATTATAGACTCATTAATAATAATATAAAAAAACTTTTCTTTCTATATATACGACACTTTTAAAAATCATCATCACTTCGATTTTGTAAACTTATGATGGCACATAGCAATAGACACAAGGGGACGGATGGAGACAGACTAGCAATTGTCGTAGAGTAGAAAGATAGAAACCTAGAATCAAATAAAAGAGAATCGTGAGAATTTGTAATATATAAAGAACTTTTTGTTAAAGAAAAATTTGTAAATCTGGATTTTAAACTTTAAGATTTCTTTAGTAATATTTTAAATAAAAAAATTTGTAAGAAATAATTATTTATTTTTACATAATTTCTGAAAGTTATTTCTTAAGAAATTCTTAGATTTTGAAAAGAATAGTTAAAAATGTTCCCTTATTGCATAAATAAAGATAGACTCAACTTTCTTTTTTTTTGTTTAAAATAGGTAATGCACGGATGAAAAGTACAAAATGGGATTCGATCCCACGACTCGGAACTCCAAGCGAGCAGGCTTTACCACTAGACCGTGCCTCTCAGATCTATCAAGGGTGTCCAAATCAAAGAATACATTTAATTAAAACAGTGTTTGAGCTATATACATCGTATAATTTTCCGACGAAGGGTGTCCAATTGGACGCCTTGAAGACACTGTAGCTCCGTCACTGACTACGACTACCATTGGACATCCAATATTAAAGCATATAAGGTAAAAATAGAATTTTAAAGGATAAAACTGAAATTGATAACCTAGATATATTCATTCCCATGAGACTTTAAAAATTCTTAAACCTCGTTACCTTTCCTGCTTCCTTCGCAAACCTTCCATTATTATACTTTTAAAAGTGAATACTTTTGTAAAACCATGTCAGTTCCCTTTTAAATAATATTTAAAGTTAATCTTGCTGGGCCCTACCAAATCACATTTCTATACCTCATCATATTCGACAGTAATGGAAATTTTTGCGTGCACTTTGACAGCCAGACCAAAAACTTCATTGAAGAATGCCATCAAAATCTAATTTATTCTAGGCGCTGCATGTGAAGGGAGTACATAAGCATGGGTGTACTTCCTCCATCATGTTCGCTTACTTAAAGAGGAAGAGCAACTTAGCTGATCTGTTAGACGAGAACAGCTTCAGCTGTATAGCAATAATAAGATACAGACAACAGATCTAATTTTCGGTGAGTAACAGACTCTTATTAAATTCGATTAAATCGGGATTACATTTAAAGATCTTAGAAGTTAAGGAGAACGTACCCGGTCAGCAAACAAGCTTTCCTTTTTATTTGTCTTGAAAAGGGCCAATTGAAACTCTTCCTGCAAGATAAGATACAAACTCAATCCAAAAGAACAGCGGAAGATAAATACATATTAAGCATCCATGCCAGGAAGAGACCATGTAGATAGTTCTTTTTCAATGACAATGGATTGCTAGAGCACTGATGCTAGTATACTAGATTGTTCTTAGGAAACCAAGTGACACAAACCTTGTTGATTAAACCATCATCAATCACTGCACTGCTTATCTTCTTAAAGAGCTCGTAAAGAGCTTCAATCTCGCTGACGCTAACTGCAACGAGAAAGAAGATTATGTAGGCTCAGTTATAGTACTTCTACTAGTGGTTTTCTATGGGTTATAGTAGTTTCAAATGCTTTACAACAATAACAACATAGCAAATTCTGATTATAGATCAAATTAGTATTCAGACGGTTTCCTCTTTTTTTTTTTATGACAAGGGAAACCCGCAGTTGTTACCCTTTGGATGCGCACAGGGTAAAACCCCGCTCCTATGCAATAGCTCGCAAATCACATACGAGAGGTAACCCGCACTAGGCAAGCCCGGTGCGACGAGCTCGACCTAGAAGGCAAATCCCTTGCTTTTGCTGGCAAGGGGTTAACATGGGAGTCCCAACCCCAAACCATTGGGCCACCCCGAAGGGTTTGAAAGATACATACTCTCAAATGTTAGAATATCAATGTATTACTCTAAACAACTTAATGACCGTAAATTCTTTGAGGAATTTCCTTTGGAAGGGAATGGTATCAAACATTTTGATACATCCCGATATGGGAAGAATGTCTTATAAATTGGGACAAAAAGAGTATACGCTATCCATCTTCACAGAACCGTAATAAGCTTTAAAAATGATGGTACAAATCATGGAAATAGAACCATTAAAAAAAGGAAAAAGCTCAGAACTAAGTAGACTTTGCTTTTGTTATTTTCCATAATCATTTTATGTTTCTAAGAAAAATAACAAAATGTCTAAGTAGCATACAAACTGTCTCTCGTGCAAGTATCTCAGGATCGTCGAGGCCCCCTGATTGCTTAAATTCAAGATCGCAACACCTCGAAAGGTAAGAACCTAAGCACTGCAGCATGGTAACGTCTCAGATTCAAAACACTCCATATCTGTTCAACAAGAATGGCAGAAGACGAAGTCAAAAATCTATTTTAATTGGATCATTTGTACCAAAGAAACGTCTCTCGGACATGAAAAAAACAAAACTAACCTTTCGACCATTCTCTGTTATGTCTATGTATGAATCCGAAATATTGAAAGTTTCTGAAACCTATCTATATGCAGCTATATATCTGCCATATCAACATGTAAATACACAATTAAGTTCCATAAATATCTACTGAAACTAATAAAAGAAGCAATAAACACGCCGTCTAATTCCGTCAACATGGTCAAATCTTTCAACGTAAATCTCATTATTGATTATCCTCTTCTCATGCAGTTTAAATCCCACCAATTTATCACCATAACTTAACGTATCTCTTCAACCTCACCGATTGCATCATTCGAACAAAAATAAAAAAGTTACAACTTTTTCTTCTACAACTAATTATACTATAACCCCAGTCCCCCATACCACAAATTGACTTACAATTCATAGATTTCAGCTTCAACATCAATGTACAAATTTAACAACAATACTAAACCTCAAAGATAACACAACACCAAAAGATCATTCTTTTATTAATAAAAATGAAACAAACAGTCACCTCCATGATTAATTCATAAGTGAGAACTTGCAAAAACAACTTGGCTAATCTGTTCGGGCCAAAATCACATTCCTTTCTGCAGGGCGATCGGAATTGAATTCTTTAAAAATTGAATCTTTATATCTAAACTCAATTTTAGCTTAAATTTCGAAACTTTACTTATATAAACAACAAAATTATACAAACCCCACATCAAATTACACAAAAAAAAAAAACTTGTATATCACATCAAAATTCAATTAGATCAAGAATTTCAACTATTCAATCAAACAGTTCGATTTGATTAACAAACAGATCTAATAATTACAAAATTAACATGAGAATCAAAAATAAAAAAGGGAAACAAAAAAAAAAAACTTACGTTTATGAATAAATGGAGATTTAATTTGAGATGATTGCAAAATCAGAGATGAATTTTTGAGGCAGGAGAAGAAGGAAGCTCCGTAACCTTTTTTTTTTTTTTCTTTTTGGTTTTTTGTAATTTGCAATAAGTTGTGTCCTTGTCGTAAACTATAAATTATATTTTATGGGTTTCTGATGGTGCCCCAAATGTCTGATATTAGGCCCACCCATGTTTGCCAGCTGTCAAATACATGTTAACATTTTACAGTCTAGTGGTATTGATGAAAATATGTTACGTAAATGAAGAATGAAATGAATTGATCAAAATTTAATCTATCGATTTGTTTATTACTTGTTGTTTTTTTTTGTTTCGATTGTTTTGTCATTTACTGTTCTTATTGTCCTCGTTTACTTTGTTTTTTCGCTATCTATGAAAGTCTTTGACGTAAATGAAAAATTAATCAATTCATCAAAATTTAATTTATCGATTCATTTATTACTTGTTGTATTCTTTACTTCGAGTGTTTTTTATCATTTATGATTGTTATTGTCCTTGTTTACTCTTTTTTTTTTCACGTGGCTTTTTTATTGCAGTATTTCCTTTCAATATTTGATGTTGATATGTAATACTTGAGCTGAGGATCTATTAAAAACAATCTATTTGCCTTCGTATGATAGTGTTTATATATATATATATATATATCCCGTAGACACACCTTGACTAATTTAAGGTCCTATTATCCCCCAAACTTATTTTTTTTTGTAATTTTATACATCTTTTGACTTATGTGGCACATTGAGTGACTCCACATAGTTGAGTCGCAGGAGATGTTTGGATGTCACTTAAGCCAAAAAAAAGTGAACAAATTACAAAAAATGAGTTCAGGATAATAAGACCTTAGTTTAGTTAAGATGTATCAGTATCTCTAATATTTTGATCACAGTCTATGAAATTCTTGTGTCTTATTCTATATGTTTAAATATTCAAAATTGGTGTTGGAAGTAAGGAAGAATACAAATGTACCCAATAGTACAAACAAAGAAAATAAAAGTTAAAGAAAGAAAAAAGTACAAATGTTAAGATGGGCCCAAGGAGTTTTAATGGAGAAAGCCCATTCGTTTAATGGTCCATAGTAAGGACTAAGGAGGTGGGCCAAAAGCAACTATTAAAGTACTGGTCCAACATTATTTTGTTTATTATATTTTGCAAAAATGGTCAAATCATTTCATGTCATCAATAAGTAACATAATATCTAATATTATTACTAGACGTTTGGCCGTACGATTTCAAATTATGATATGAGATTATAAGAGTAAATCAGTTTTTGAATATGTGATTTTACACTGATTTCATCTCATTATTTTATATTATAAGATAAAATCACAAATTCTCCAAAAAAAACATGATTTGAGAATTTCAAATTATGATTTGAGATTTTACAAATACAAAAATTAACTCACGTTTATATGTATTAACCATTTATTTCATATGTAAATAAAATTTAGCTTTTGTTGTTCTATGATTCACCTCCAAATAATTAGTAGGTAGTTCGATCCTTCTTATTTCAAAACACTATATATGGATAGTATGAACGGCATAAACAAGAATTCTTAACAACAAACAACCAATTCAGATATTCACGACCAAGAGAAATAGTATTAAAATTGTTTTATCTTGGATCTTGGGTGGATAGCGATATCTAAGTCCAATCTATGGTAGAAGAGAAGGTTTCATCAGAAAAAATTATTTATTTCAGTTCAAGTACAATTCATATAATTATTTTTTAAACCATTTATATCTCATATAACGATTATTGTCATCAACATAAAAATTTTATTATTTCAAATCAACTTCTATTTTACCATTTATATTTTCCAAATTCATTATTTATTTAATCAAATTTATTTTCCAACCAGATTTATTACTACTTCATTCAATTAAAAGTTTAGTAAAAATATAATTTCCCATCGTTATATTGACTGGACAAGTTGACTGACCGCCGTGACATTAATTGATAAAAAATAATTTTCTTAACTTGATCAATAAATGTTCAATTTATTTTAATTGATTTGAAATTTGATCAATAAATGTTCAATTTATTTTAATTGATTTAAAATTTGATCAATAAATGTTATCTTTTTTTAGAATGACTTTGTGATAGTGTACTATGCGATTTTATAAACTTTTGCTTATCCGGTAAGATTGAATAAATAACTCGTTTCTATGTTTACGAGAAAACATACAACATAAAAGTCCTAATTGCATGTCCAAACAAAATTTTAACTTTATCTCACAATTTCATATCATAATTTCATAACATGATTTCATATCGCATTACCAAACATATTCCAATCTTAAGGATAAAACGACTAATAAATGATCACTTTGTTATCAAAAAAAAATTCTTGGTTTAAAATTGTGGTCAATCATGTCCCCGTCGTTACAAAATTGAAAATTGGCACATATGTGACTAATCATAAATTCTTCCAAAGCTCACTTCAATAGCAACATACATAGTCACTGGTGAACTATAATTTACAATAACTTTTGCTCACTCTAGTAACTATATGTCACATACAATTTATGTTGACTTTTGACTTAAGAAATTAAAATTAAAAAGAAAAAAAAAAGAGGAAAATTTGGATGTGGGAGTAAAAAATAAATGAAGTATAATCACTATCAAGAGCTTAGTTTTTTTTTTTTTTTTTATAATTGTGATTTTCAGACGATGATACTTGCTATCTCCCATCAGTATAAGTATCTGATAACTCTGTCCATAGATTACCTTTCTAATTCTTGTTTACAAAGAGGACAACAAGAAATAATTTTGAGCCATTGATCAACACAATTGAGATGGAATATATGAGAACAAGGCAACTGCCTGATTTCTTCTTTCTCTTTGTACTTTGCCAAACAAATACAACATTCCTGTCATGCCACAAACATACGGTCAAATTTCACGTATAGTCACTAAACTTTATTTACTATATCTGGAACAGACTAAATAGAAAGTAAGACAAACAAATTGAAACGGAGGAAACATTTTGTAATTCAATAGATCACTTACATCACAACTTGTAATCTCCTCTTTATTTCCAATTTCTTTGTACTTCCAACTAGGCAAATTGGAGAGTTGTTCATCAGATGCACCTCTATCTACTGATCCCATATTCATATTGTAGCCAAGAAAGTTACTCAAAATTGGCACACAACAACACAACAACACAAATAATATGAAGGGAAAAGAGTATGTGACAGCATTCCAAGCTAGTAGTGATATGCAAAGAACATGAAGTTTAGGAGCATTATGAAATGATCCAAATCTTGAATCAAATACCCAAACATTCCCCATCACAAACCATATAGCAAAGAAGAACTCTATCCATGTCCTACATCTCTCCATCCGAGACGGCAACGCCCTGAAAAAAGAATTTTCACTATCAGATCACCTGAAAGATAACAGTTTTATACTGTCAGTGTATATAAGTTACCTTGATTCGTCGTGGCTTATTTGCTGCTCAAGATCAGAATCATCTGTTTGGCTCACATATAATGCCCAATATCTCAAATAAAGCAGAATCAAACTAATAACACAACCAAAACCATATCCAAATACCCAAATCCTCATTGGCCAAACAGGCCTTTCCTCTTTTGTAACAACCAATGTATATGTTGTAACAATTATTTGAACACTTAAAGCTATACACTCCATAATCATCCAAGTCACAGAATTAAAGGGATTTGAGCCAAGTTCTGATCTTGAACCATTTTGGTAATGAAACACTCTTCTCAAGAAACTAAAACATCTTGATCTTGATATTCGAATTGCCATTCTTATCAAGAATGAAGTCGAAGACGAAGAAGAAGAAGAAGAAGAAGAAGAAGAAGAAGGGGGTGTTCTTCTTACATCAAGATCCATTCTTTCTGGACCAATAATCCTAGAATTACACAATGAGTCTGTTGTAATAAAGTAACGGCTACTCATGATTCGAAATGATGACACAAGATTTTTGTCAACAGCGAGAAATTTCTAAGAACTTTCAACTTTGTAGTAACATATCATCCCTTATTAAGTAATAATACCTTCGAATAAGGCGTGCTAGCCTGCCCCTTTTGGTGATGATTTTGCTATGCTGAGCCCTATGCTTCACGTATCTAATAAGCTCGTATGGTTCACTATTTATATCGACTAGACCAAAAGAATGATTTAATCGATATAGACAAAGGTTTTTGCATGCCAAATTTCAAGAATCTCAACGGATAAAAAGTTCCCACCTTTTTAAGTGAAGAAAAGGTATTTACGAGTCCTCTGCCCCCACACGTGTATCTAACCAGCTCACGATTCACCAAAAGAGTGATTAAGTAACAACTCAACCTATTCCATAAACTCAAGTTTCAATATTTAAAAATGGTTTTGCTAATAACTGCAAAATTTCAACAAAAAAAGTGAAACAGAGGAATCAAGAAAAGGTTGGATCAATCAAAGGGGTTACTACGTGCCCTCTGCCCCACGTATCTAACCAGTCTGGTTCACCACCACTAACACCGAAAGAGTTGATCAATCAAAGGGGTACTACGAGCCCTTTGCTCCACGTATCTATCTAACTAGCTCGTATGACTCACAACTACTAACACCAAAAAAGTGATTCAGTCATACAGAGTCATACAACAAAAAAGTTCCCACCTTTAAGAATTTAAACAAGACAAGAATTCAGAATACAAAACAAGAGAAATGAAAGTGAGAATAAAAAGGGAAACAATAAAACAAGAAGAGAAAAATAGGTTAATGGAGTTGAACAAACATGACATAAGGAAGGTAAAGATTGGTTTCAAGATGGTGACCAAGAATCAAACACACCTTTTTTTTTTTGCTTTGATTTAAAGTCAATTTTTAAAAGAAGTATAATAACTGTTGGCCTAACTTATTCAGAAGATTTTGGCTTTTTTTTTTTTTGTTTATATTTGAGAAGAAGCAAAGTATGAAAGATGAAAGCAAATGTGGGGTTCTTGAAAAATACATTACTCTTATTTTGTGATGTTAACTTTGAGTCAATCCAATTTTTTTGATACAATAAGATAATGTGTTACGTATTTTTTATTTATTTGTATAAATAAGTAATCAACTTTTTTGAAAAGTGGCGCGTACAGTAGTTAATCGGTTGCTGAGGATAGCAGTTGGCGACCTAATCAAAAACCAGCAGTACAAGCAACTTCAGTCATTGTGTTGTGTCATCGGAGCATGTCAGACGCGAAGTCAGAATTTTAATTTGAAAAATAAGTATGATATATTCTTTATTTTGTGAATTAGAGCTGATATATCCTTGTCATAAAAATGATTCGTTATAGAAGTGATTCACATAAATGACTTATAAATATATGCTCTTTTCATCTAATAATAGTGAAAAACATTAATTTTACATTTTAAAAAATTACCCATATTATTATTTATATATACTATATCAGTGGTGTATTCAGGATTTTCAAGAAGGGAGTTCAAAAATCTGTAGAAATAGATATACAAAATAGCCGAAGGAGGTTCGACATCTATTATATATATATAAAAAAAATATTTTAATCATATATAAATAATATAATTTTCCTCCGAAGGAGATTCGATGAACCCTCTTTCTATAAGGTGGCTCCGCCCCTGTACTATACGTTAAAAAATACAGAATTTAGATGAATCTGATAATTCTACCAACATGACTCTCTTTGCGTCTCCTGCCGACTTACCAAGAGAACGTGTGGTTTAATATTAGTGGTCAGCCACTGTCAGGGCTGGTGCATTTGATTTTGTACAGATTACAAATAATACTAACTTTTGATTAAGACTTTTTATTTTCATTTACTTAATTTTAAGCTATATGAGTGCATCGAACATAATAATTTTAGGTCAAATTTACAAGTTATGTATAAAAATTAAATTCTAAATTCAGTTAATGACATATGATATTGCTATCTTGAAATTTTAGGCTCATAAAATAAATTTCAACTTTGTCTTTAACTTTAGTCTATCTTTTTGCATTTATATATTTTGGATTTTGAAAAATCTTAAAACTTAAGTTTATCCACTACTCAAATATATTGCTTCTTGCTAGTCCAAGTACATTAAAACTAAATGTTACATATCTGCTTTTTTTTTTTTCCCAAAAAAGATATAATTTTATTCTTTTCATTAAGTAATTATTAGAATATTAGTGGTTAAATTTACATTTTCAAACATCATTAATATGGGCAACTTAAGAGGAGCGCAAAATCGATATTGTATTAGTAAAAAAATAAATAACTGAAGTTGATTAAGTAACTATTTATTTATTAGAAATCATATGATATTTGAGTTTTTTGAGTTCAAAATTTCAGAAAAACAATTTCAAGTCTCAGTCAATCAAAATTTAATATTAATGTATATTTAACAAATTTAATATGTAAGTTTATAAAATTTGAAACTAAAATTATTAAATACGATCGAATCCGTAAGAAACAACCAAGGCCTCGTGTCGTTGGCATCAATGGATATGGATTGTCATTGTTACATAACTTCTCCAACTAATAATTGTGACTAAGAACAAAGACAATCATAAAAATCTTGAATTGTGGGTCTTTATTTTTAGATATTTTTCCATTTCTAAGTTGTTGCCTTAGCATACTTTGCTCCTGATTGACCTCTATTAGTGAATTAACAATTTAAAATTTATCTAATTTTCTGTCATAATCTACACTTGTATGTTCAAATGGTCATTTGTCTTTAGGTTGAATCACTCAATCAAATTTAGTCGATTTATGCAAATGAGTATATATTCTTGATAAATTCGAATCAAAATATATATAAACAGAATGTAATCAGATCAGACATAATTAGAAAGGATTTTTTTAAAAAAGTTAATTGAATAATGCATGATTTGGACCCCACATACTATAAATAGTGAAATATTTGGTGGCGCTTATTATTTATCCCCAAGCGCATAGGCGGTGCGTCCTCCCCAAACAATCCGGTGTGAATCGGGTCGAACCAAAACCCGACCTCCCAACTCCGATCATCTCTCCGATTCCGCCGGCGATTTCCATCACTCGTTAAGGTAATTGAAAATCCCATTTTCGAATTTCGCAATTAGGGTTAGAAATGAATTTTTGTTTTCTAGGGTTCTTAGTGATAATTTTAACCTAATTTGATTGTTTGTTTGTTGATGTTTACATTCATGAAAGAAAATTTGGATTTCTGAGTAAAGAAGTTACTTTTTATCAAAGAGAATTTTGAAGTATGACAACTGCTGCTAGACCTACATGGGCACCAGCTAAAGGAGGGAATGAACAAGGTGGAACTAGAATATTTGGTCCATCTCAGAAGTATTCTTCAAGAGACATTGCAGCTCACACTACTTTAAAGCCCAGGCAAGTAATTTGAAATATTGCTTCTTTTTTATTTCTACTTCCGTGTTTCAATCTGTTTGTATGGTTTTTGACTTAACACGGAGTTTGCCGAGTCTAAAGATGGGATTTTTGTGGCTCAACTTACCTGGCTCCAACCTGCATTCCTTTTTGGTTATTTAGTCGGTAGATTTATGATCTTATTTTGCATTCAGGTGAAGTGAAGTGGCTTATGCTCATTTTTTTTAGAAGGTTAAATATAAGTGAAGTGGATTATGTTAAAGCGGAACTAAGCCCAATTGGAAGGTTATGTTGAATATAATTGAGGCTTATAATGATAATATGGTCAGTAGTTCCGCTTCTAATATTTATTGTCTCCTCCTATAGTTGTAGTCCAACAGACATGGTTTCCCCATAGAATTACCCGGGAAGTTCTGTTTAGTCAATCTTCTTAATAGAAAGGCATTGCACATTTATGATACGACTAAAGATATGCAGTTTTATTTTCTACTCTGTATGGGTAATATGGTAGGTTGTTCTTAATTTGAGTTGTTGTAAATAAATGCGTCAATAGTATGTCAAGGATCAATTTATCAAAATGATATCATGGCAAGGAACTGTGTGTATCACGAATGCTATAATTAGAAAATGTTGTATAGTGTAACATATGCTATGTCCATTTTATCTACTTATTGCAGTTCATGGTATGAATGTAGGTTATTGTAGATTCTAAGTGAGTTTAGTTCGTGTCACTTACGAGTAGAAACAGTTCTGATCCAAGTTGATTTGAGGGCTGAATTGATATATTTGCGTGAGAAATAGGGTGGATGATGTATGCTGTAATTTGTCCAACTGGTTGATGAACTTGAATTGGTCGTATTCCTGGCACATGGAATTTTAGACAGTTTATTTTTTTAACTCAATGGGTTTGTCATTAAGGTAACATAAGTTGGTTGTCCTCGTAATTGTATCATGAATCTGAATTGAACTTGATACTGTTATCATGCACATTACACACAAGGTGTTTCTCTATTTCCATTAATGATTCTGCCCGAGTTGCGTAAATTGATTGTCCTCTAAATTCTATCATGATTCCAAATCTCTATTTCCATCGTTGTGTATGATTCAGAAAGGAGGGACAGGACACTCAGGATGAGTTGCATAGGAGAAATCTCCGGGAAGAGTTGGAGGACCGTGAGCGGAGACATTTTTCTTCAAAAGACAACGGCTACGGTATGTGAAATGTGAACAGACTCTCTCCCTCCCTGCCTACCTCCTGCACACACGTATGGACTCATGTCAAATTCCTATCTGATTAAACTTATACTGTATATTGTTGCAGAGGACAGAGATCGTAGAAAGAGTGGTCAACTGCTTTTAGATGGTGAGTGCTGTTTGTTCAATAGACTAGTCTAGAATTTCAACAAGACATTCATCATGTTTCCATTATTATATGATATTCTGCTGCAGGTGCTAAAAGAGAGATTGAAGACCGCATTGTTCCACGCAGCGCTGATGCTGATGATGATGCAGACACCAAAAGTGACGATGAGAGGTTTGTACCTTGTTCCCCATTTGTACAAAAATGCTTTTAGTAAGCTCCTATTTGTGCAAACGTTGGAATGCTTGATAGTTTTTCATTGATAAATAAGGGATGTTGGACATTTGTTTTTTGTTGTATGATGAAAATTTGTTGCAGAATGCATGTACTTAATATTTCCAGTTCATCGCTGATATTTTTCCACCCTTACTGCAGCTTTGCATTAAGACTGTATTATTTTGTTACTTCAAAACCTTGTAAGTTGTTTACGCTGATTTCAGTGAGGACAATGACGACGATGATGATGAAGATGATACAGAGGCTCTACTGGCAGAGCTTGAACAGATAAAGAAGGAAAAAGCAGAGGAGAAACTTCGAAAAGTATGTGATACTAAATGCTTGATAGTTTCTTTACCAATTTGTTATGTGGGTCCTTCAAATTTCTTGTTTCTTAAACTGCATTTCCTGAGGTTAATAAGTATTAGAATTGACGGTATTCCTTGTCCGTGCGAATAGCTTCTATAACTGTGTAAAATTTCCATTCAGAGCCGTAGAGGGAAGGGGTTACCAATCTTCGTATTCATCTAAATACCAACAATCAACACTGCTATGAACTCAGAGTTGTGTGTTTTTAACAGGAACGACAAGAGCAAGAGGAGGAGCTTAAAGCAAAGGAAGCAGAATTGTTGAAGGGAAACCCTCTTATAAACCAGCCAACGTCTTTCAGTGTGAAGAGAAGGTTAATCCCTCAAGATATGGCTTCTTTTAAGATTCATTAGCTTTACTTCTGTGTAAAATTTACCACATTTGTCTTTGATCTGTCTCTCTAGGTGGGATGATGATGTGGTCTTCAAGAATCAGGCTCGCGGGGAACTGAAGGTAGCCAAGCGCTTTATAAATGACACCATCCGGAATGACTTTCACAGGAAGTTTCTCCACAAATACATGAAATGATAATAGAATTTTGATGTGAAAAAAAAACTAGCAACAAACATCAGTGCCTAGTGGATTGTTTTTTGTTTTAGTTTTTGTTTCTCAAATGTCTCTACATCACCCTGTTATAACATCCAAGCATTACTGTAATATTGTCATTCTTAAACTAGCTCTGGAAATACATTTCTGTTTTTGATTATGTCCTCTCTTACAATTTGAACTGATTAGCAGAAAAGCAACAAAGGAAAGGGAAGGCCAAATCATTGGACAGGTGAGAGTTGTACCTACTGAACACTTCACTTATATTCAAATTTAGTTAATTGAACACATATTTCATAATTCAAAACTTAGTTTAATGCTTGAATGCCACTGGTTCTGATGTGGCACGAGCGACCAATGAGAAAAAGCCATATCACAAAAGGAAAAATGTCGGTCATGACATTTAAAGAGAAAAAAGGCAGTTTGGTGCACTAAGCATTTTGCATTCATGCAGGGTCTAGAGAGGGCCGCACCCCTGAGAGAAGGAAAAGGATATGTCAAAACAATTCTATTTCTCTTCAAAAGATCCAGATTTTTACAAAGAAGATACAATACACAATTGTGTACTCCAATTTGAATACTATAAACAGCTTTTTCTGAGAAAAAAAGAAAATCCTCAAACACAGGTAGAAAACAAACAGTTGATTGGGAGAAAAAAGAATTCACTTTATCTTGTAGTGGTTTTCCATCAAAGAAAGTAAATAGGGGGTTCTTCTCAATGTCTTCAAAGGTTCAGGCATTGCAAACACAGATTTGTTCTACTTATTCTTTCTGTTCTTCCAATACAAACTCAACATACAGATCTTTAATTGCGATCACAACAGTAGTTATCAGTGGTCCCATTATTGCTCCCTGCGCAACATAAACACACAATTAACATCAAAGATGCAACCTTTATGGTAATGAAATCATCTCAAGTGAAAGAGATAATGGTCAAAAACACACATGAACTATCCTTGTTTTTACGAGACCACACCCAACTACCAGTTGTTCCCTTTTCTTGCAAGAACTATGAACATCTATGTATTAAAACACACCTAGGTGTGTTTGCAGGTCCTACTCAAGTCATCAAGTGACATATAAAGCAAGGAGACATCTTTATACATGCACAAAAGGCGACAAAGGAAACAACTGATAGTTGGCCTAATTAGTCATGTTTTAATACATAATGGTGATAGTTTAGGTAGAAAAGGAAGCAATTGATAGTTGGGGCGTGGAAGTGGAACTTGCAAAAAAGTACTAGTTCGGGAACTTGCAAAAAGCACTCATAGCTTCTTTCCCCAATAGAATTAATAGCTGATGTATAGCAGTTGCGAATTCTCCATGTTCACTTCGTTCTTCATACTCAACAAGAAGATAACATGCCAGGTAACATAAGTAATGGAAGAAAGTCATAATGGAAATTCAAGAGAGAGTATTGTTTGTGATTACCTCAAATGCAGAAGGGAACAATGTCATTCCCCCAATAATGCTGAGACCAGTGAGATATGCGTTATAACCAGGTATATCCTCCATAATTTCGGATGTACCATAGTCCATAAGTACGAGATGTATAATCGATAAGCTGACGGCCAATACATATTGGCCTTCAAGCACCAACTGTAAAGCAGCTGGGATAGTTGAAAACAGTGATGGGAAAATAGGAAACAAAGGACTAAGAAATGCGAGGATTGTTGACATGTACAAAAAATGTATGGAGAATAATCTGAACAAGAGCCAAGTTAGACACCCCTGAAAGAGTGCAATCTCAGCAGTTGCTAGAAGAACCCCAGAAATAGCTTTGTTAAGAACCTCAACACTTCGTCTCCTTGCAGAATGTGACATAGGGAGCATAGACATGACCTGTTCTGTCACTCCACCAGAATCCGATGTGATGAGATAATAAAGTACCCAAATGAATACCATTAGCTGAGATACAAAATTAAAAAGACCAGCAGCACCCGAAACTATGGAATTCCCAATCAAGAACACGACCTTCATGCTTCCACCTAAAACAGATGTGCTACTAACCAGTATCCGTTGCATTACATTTACTCCTTGGAGAGCGAACCCTTTGGCTTTCTCAACCAAGTCCTCTCTAGTGATCAGAAGTTCCCTGAACATCACATCTACTTCTGCATATATTTGTGCCCATTCACGATCTTTAACCCTCCTTTTCAGGCTTAAGAGTTTCTCTGCATAAGGAGAGGGGGATGCCAAAGCCGTGGATTGATTAAATGTGTTATTTGCAGGAACTATTACAAAATGTTTTATCCCAGAAACAAACTCCGTCATATTATATTGCATAGCATAACCATCTATCTGGGTAAATACTGTCTCGTACACTTGAGATGTGTACTTATCCACCATCCCGGGGACATCATTTTCATCCATCCACTGCTTAACACCAATTTTCTCAGCATAGTTACTCTCCTCTACATGGGATTTCAATGCAATAACAGCATCTTTCCCCTCCATACCAATCTTATACGAGAAGAAAATCATACCTGCCAAAGAACCCACACTCAATCCAACAATCAACCCAATCGCCACAATCGTCTTCAACTTCTTCAATATCCCTCTAGTAAAGAAAGCAGTAATAGCGAACCTACGAAAGCTATGACTTCTTAAAGATGTTACTGCATTCATAGTTGAATCCACACTATTAGCAGTAAACATAAATCCCAATGCAAGAAGTGCAACTGATCCAATCCCACCAATCTGCTCATAAGCAATCACAAACACCCCAAAAGACATAAGCCACCTCAACAACACGAAAAATCCACTCGTATGACGCCTCGTCGAGTTACCTTTAGGCCTCCTAAGAACAACCCTAGAAATCTTCTCTTTAATATCAACAAGGGTCCCTAGAAAAACACTGAAAACAGCTACAGGGACAGCTAAAATAGTCTCAGTAAGACCTAACTTTAAAGGTTCAGACCAAAATGCAACAAGGGTTTGTTGAATTCCCCTTAATGGAATTGAACAAAGCACGGCCCATAACATAGCTCTCAAATACTCTTCAAGCAATTTACCAACACCATAAATAATGAAAAATGTGAATACAAGTCCAGCATGAGCCATAGCTATATAAAGGGCTAGTCTCACCTGAGGGTCAGCAGACACTGAATCTTGATTTGGGTCATTTTCTTTTCTTGGCTGAGCCTCTGAAGGAACCTTGTTCTGGGGTTTTGGTTCTTCTGGTTTCCTCATTGAAGCTGATCTAAACATATCTTCCCAAGGTGGACTAACAACACTTGATTCAGATTTTGGGTCTGAATAAGGCACCAGCTCCATTAATTTCTGATAAAGATTGGTTTTTTTTCCCTCAGAAAACTCAAAAGACTCAATCTTTATGACTATGCTTCTTCAAAAATGGGAAAATTCTTAAGATTGACTTTCTTGATTCACCATTAATGGTGACTTTAAGTTTTACAGTAAGATTTTTAAGGGAATTTTCAGGGTTGAGGATATTTTTGGACTAAGCTGACACAAGAAGAATTTGTCAGATTTGTGAATCCTCCAATGGGAATTTTTTTGGAGGACTTATTATTACTGATTCATAGACTCATTATGAAAGATGTCTTTATTAGTATCCACAACTTCAACTGATCCCAAAAATTCAATGATTCGAGGACCACTTAGTTTTTTTAGCCACATGGTACATTACTGTTTCCTTTACAATGACAGTTTTGCCCTTTGGTCAATTCCTCATATAAGGTTATTATTGTCTTTTAAAATTGTTTAATACGCATTTCGTTTTCATTTGTTTGTCTGATTTTAACTTGACACGTGTAGTCTTTGGCTTTTCGTATACGATATCATCTATGATTTATTGTGTTTAGATGACCACATCTTGTTGTTGTTGTTGTTATGATTCCTTAGGTGACTGACTGACCACATCTTCTTGTTGTTGTGTTACTTGCATATATACTTCGCCGCTTTTTACTTGCCATGTTTCTCTCTACTATTGTTTTTCTTTTAATGACGGTTTTGATTTGCTTGAGTCGGGACTCTTTTGAAAATAATCTCTTTACTTTGAAGAGTTTGTGGTAAGGCTTGCCTATACTTTAACCTTTCCAAAATCAACTTTGTGAGATTTCATTGGGTATGTTATTGTTGTCCCGTGTCCGTGGTTTTGAGTTGACAACTTAAACTAAAGATACATTGAATATACTAATATATTTTGATCTTGTGATCTTAAATATATTTCGTGAATAGTTGAAATTAGAAATTTATTGATTAAGAATAAAAATATTTCTTTTTTTAAATAGACTAAAAAAAGTAATAGCTATAGATTTTACCCCATGACTAAAAATTTCTTTAGGACTTGAATTTGCCAATGATGTTCTTCCTTTCAAATATGTCCCTAGAGATATTTGCAATAATAATTGTTCCATTTTACCCTTTTGATGAATAAAATAAAATAGTAAAATATTAAAAGGGGCTATTTATATAATGATGATAATTAGAGGGGTCAAAATGTGATTAAGCAATAAGTCAAACAATTTGAACGTGGGATGTGGGGTCTAAGGGACCCACCGAAGAATACGGTAGATGTAGACATTAGCACCATTACTACCAACGTGATTCACCCTTTATTTTACATATTTTTTTTTGTTCGTTTCATGCTTGATATTTGTATTGAGATTCGACTAAATTTAGATTATTATCAAAAAGTTTCATATTATGAGGTAAATTGTTTTCTAATAAAAATAATTTCATATCCTAGAGTTTGATCGTAACTCGTGAGAGTTTTTATTAAGAATAAAAGAGTGTGTTCTATATTCTTTAATTTTCTTTTATTTCTCTCTCAATGTTCGATACTTATATTAGGATTGAATTAAACTCGGATCAACACCAAGAAGTTACTTGGAAAAAAGATGCTCTCTAATTAAGATGACTTTATATTTTAGATTTTAATTTTGAAGTTTTTTTTTATCAAGGACGAAAGAATATTTATACCTCTATCACTATAGTGGTCGATTATGATTTAAAATAATATTTCACTAATTGTTAAGTTGATCCCCATTATTAATTGGTTTATAGATAAACGGAATATCATAATTTTAATTGTTTGAGACTTGACTAATTCAATTTTTATTTACATTATAATTATATTTTCTTATCCTTCAAATCAAATGATCTTTAAACATCGTTTACACCAACCAAAATAATTAACATGTTATTTAATTTAATATCCATATAGAAAACCTCCTTTCTTCGTGGGAGGAGGAACTATAAATTAAAATAAAAAGTAAAGATCCTTTCATTTATTTATTTATTTTAGCTTCATCTCACAAGAAAAGATTGATAAAATCAAAATGATTACTTTCAAAGATACAATCAAAGAAAAAGAATTTGATAATTCAATTCCCCATTAGTCAATACATCAATAAATTAATTTCATTTGTCATCGCTTCACATTTTCATCAACCAAAAAGAATTTTTTTTTTTTTTTGGTTTTAAAGATTACAACTATTAATTTTTCTGCTTAGGCAAATATAAGCTAAAAATCTATAAACAATAGCCATTGCTAATAAAACCCAAACTTCTTTTAATCCACCATTTAATCCAACTGTGTCAAATGAAGGAGAACTTTGAAGAGTTCTACAACCCTCTTTGCTTTCACAATTATATAAATCATCTCCTGAATATTGCACTTTTAATAATAGCCTAAATCCATAGTACATGAATGATAAGTACTTTAGCCACCTCATGAATTTTGGTATATGCTGCAAAAAAATAACAATCTCATCAGTGGCGGAGTCAGAAATTTTACTAATGGTATTCGAAATGTAAAGAAGTAAACATAGAAAGAAACCAACGATTCAATTGATTATACAACAACATACTCAGTGTAATCCTATAAGTAGGGTCTGGGGAGAGTAGAGTGGTATACCCGAAGGTAGGTAGAGAGGTTGTTATTAACATATGATAAAAGAAGTATCATCAAGTTTAACTTGGGTAGGATTCTTGGTTTCAACTTTTCTTAGCATGAATAATAATGTAAATAACTTAGCATGAATAATAATGTAAATAAGTACTATTGCTCGGACTCTTTAAAAATGTTGACTGATGCTTGTTGGATCCTCCAAAAGTAGTGTATTTTGGAGAATCCGACACGGTGCAGCTACATTTTGGAGGGTCCGAGCAACATAGCTATTTTCTAATTTGGTTACCTGAACATAGTAACCTCCAGTGAGAAGAAACAACATCAATATCAGTGAAGCAACCATCCCAGCCCTTCTAATACTCATAACTGCAGCTCCAAACAGCTCTCCAGCTCCCTATAACAAGAAAAAACATTCATATTTTCCAAAACAATTGAGTACAACGTTTTCAGTTCGCGAAAAAAATTGGACTTACCTGACTAGTTATCGCTATTAACAGCGTTGTAGCCAACGTTAGAAAGAAGCATTGGACGGTCCTCTTGAAGCCAGCCATGAAATACACAATGCACATGAAAAACGTCGGATACAAAATGTGTGCTATCATATCACACAATGTGCTGCAGACATAATAGACACTTAGTCTATACATGTCTGCTTTCCTTTCCTTCACCAAATACATCTTCTCGAATGGAAAAACATACACTGCTCCGAAAATTGATGAGGAAGTCCAGAAGATACAGATGTAGAACATTAAACCAATCTGCAATGAAGGTATAAGTTTTAACATTCTTGAAAATACTACAAGGAGAGAAAAATGTAAGATCAGGATTTTGCCTGATCGCGGAGTTGAGCTTCAGTTGCAGTTGAGGATTTCCACCAAAGAAGTCCGAGCAGTAGTGCAACTCCAACAGATTGAACTAACCGGAGCTTGTCAAAATAGTCTCTGCATCTCTCCCTGTATGTTCGCTTTGACAGTACCCTGAATTGTTCCCACCAGGATATAGTCCAATCTTTCCTTACTTTAACAGCCATTTGAAGATGCTCTGGTGCTTTCGACCCTTGATGATTCTCTTTCGGCTCCAACATGACTTTGTACTTGTGTTGCAGATACTAATGTTCATAGACATAATTTCTGTGAAAGTATGTCCCATAAAGAGCTTTCAAGTAAACTAAACGAAACGCGTTAAATCAGTACAAGTACAAATGAGAATCATACTCTGATGACAATCTTCTCTCGTTCGGTTGTGACTTGAGGTGGATACAGATCATCAGGAACACTGATATCATTTACTTGTCCTGTTGCTAAATCCAGCAGGAACTCTGCTGGATTCATGGCTATTTCCGGGATGAAACCTAGAGACGAAAAGTACTCCATCGAATCCCCCGCCTTACCATAGTAAACCGGATAACCTTCCGCTATCAACAGAATTTTTTCAAACATGTGGAAAATCCTGCTTGATGGCTGGTGAATTGTTGTTATGATTGTCTTTCCCATCTGATGAACAAAATGTATTAGTATTTGGCTAACTTGTTCCAGAGTAAAGAGAATGGTTTACTCCCTCCGTTTTAGTTTGTTTGTCTGGTTTTGACTTGGCACGGATTTTAAGGAAGTAAAGAAGAGTTTTGAATCTTGTGATCTTAAGCTAAAGATATGTAGAATGTACCAGAATAAACTTTAATTTTGTAGTCTTAAACATATCACGTGGGTAGTCAGAATTACAGAGTTGCAAAAAAAATTGACTTTCTTTTTGAAACGGACTAAAAAGGAAAGCAAGACAAACAAATTGAAACGGAGAGAGTAGCAAATAGTGGAAATATGGTTGAAGTGTTTACCTTAGCAAGCCCTTGAAGAACCTGAAGTAGTCTATTTGCAGAGGTCGAATCAAGGCCTGAAGTTGGTTCATCAAGCAAGAGAAGAGAAGGATCAACAAGGATTTCATGACCTATGCTAGCTCTTTTTCTTTCTCCACCGGAAACACCTTTAACAAGTCCTCCACCTATTCTTGTATGACGACATCTACAATTGTGAAATTCACGAGTGAACAGTTGCAACGATAGTTGCTTTTAGTGAGTATTGAAGTTCATGAAAGGCAGAAAGGGTAATAAACGTACCTTTCAAGGCCTAATTCCTTAAGAATCACTTCTACTCTTTCATACTTCTGACGTCGATTCATCTTGCATGGAAGTCTTAAGAATGCAGCAAAAACTAAAGTTTCCTCAACCGTCAATTGTGGAAAAAGCACGTCGTCTTGTGTCACGAAACCCACCCTAGACGTAAGCACATATCGCAAACTGAAGTTAATGCAAATCCATGTACACTGAAAGAAAAACTTGTATCTACTCTCTGGTTTAAGACAACAAATAAAAGGAGGCAATTTTTTTTTATTGATGGATAGGTACCACCTTCTTTTAAGAGCTGGATTATATGGAATGTCATTGTAAGTGACGGTTCCTTTGACATTTTCGTGCAATCTTCCACCCAATATCTTTAACAAAGTCGTTTTTCCACTGCCCGAAGGTCCCATTAAGGCAAGAATTTCACCCGGACTAATGCTTCCCGTTATACCCTTGAGTATATGTTTGTAATTATCATTTTCAAACTGAGAAGCTACCTTTGAGACAACTGCCTTGACAGGATTGTTGGAGAACGCTTGATTAGTCTTCACCTTGTACTCCACATTTGCAAACTGCATACAAAACCATTCACATTACAGAAGCCACGACTTGTAAGCATATATCATGAAATTTAGTGATGCCAAATGGGGCGGGGCAGATCAGAGCAGGTGAAGCCTTCGCCAGGCCACTAGTTTGACATGTCCTGCCCTGCCCCGTTTAACATTAAGAAGAAAAAGTACCTTGAGGAATATGGGAAGAGGTTGATCTATATGAGCGATAGACGTATCATGTTCAACTTCTATATCAATTTCGGAGCTTCTGTTTCTAAGATAAGCTTGAGACATGAACTCTATGTTATGTCCAAAACCATTACTTCCAGCAATCTGCATCGAGCCAACAGTTGGAAGGGACAACGACAAGTCCTCGATTTCATCTTGTGTCACATGCTCCATTGTATCATGAAAAGGAAAATTTGAACAAATTTGTATCTTCTTTACAAAGTTCATGACAATTATATATGGTAAGATAAGTTGAGGAACAAAACTAGAATTTTGCCTAAAATCTTGAAACTTGTTGAAACACATGCTTTCTATTGAAACCTACTAGATATACTTTGGTTGGTGATCTTGATGCATTGTATGATCTTTGAGGTCAATTTCTAGTTATGGCAGCACAACCTTGTTGCTCTTTCACCTATTATTTTATTATTATTACTAGACTTCTAATAATATTGAAACTATGAGGAATGAAAATGTAAACAACTTAAAAGCAAACTATTTTATCATTCAGATCTAAGGCTTGTCGGATCCTTCAAAAATGGTGTAGTTTTAATGGATCCAATACAAGCAACAATATTTTTATAGAGTCCAATCAACTTAGATAAAGATAAGGGAGTTACTGCATGAAATAATATTGATAGGCAAATATTATAGGAAAAAACAGATGATTTCTAATATAAAATAAAAATAATAATATTGTCAAATTATTCATAGGATGCCAAATGAAAGGGAATATGTAATTATTGTACTAATAAGTTATTTCCTCCTGCTCTAACAACTTGTTTGGATGATTTTTACCTGTCATTTCATAATGTATCGATATTTTCGTGAATATAATTTTGTATAAATCTATATTGTTGTTATGATTTAATAACATCTTTGTTATTTGGTATGATTTATCAACAATTACTCATACAAATAATCTAAAACAACATTTTTTCTTTTTCAAATTTATCACCAATTTTACCTTGTGAAAATATTAAGTTATTAAATTAATAAAACTTCCAATAAAATTATTAAAATATAAAGTATATAATGGAATAATAAAGGGATCTAAACCCGTCAAAATCTTCAGAAGAGAAATGGAAGAATCGCAAGATATTCTACTGAACTCCATCGCCGGCTCCGGTGTGACGATTCCTCCCGGCGTATCATCTGTGAAAGATCTCACGCCGGCGACGTTATTCTCCATATCATCCCAGGCGTTGCACCTCATCGACCACCAAAACTCGTTGTTTCCCGCTTCGTTGCCGGAGAATTCAGTTGCCGACCGCTCAAAGCTCTGCTCGGAGCTTGCCTCCGCTTTCAAATCCCTAGGTTTCGCCGGAGATATCAGCTTTCACAAGGTTTTACTTACTACTGTTATATATACCTCTCCATTGTTTTCTTCTTCCTTTGATCTATGTCGAAAAATGTCGTCGTTTTGCAGCGTTCTGCACGTTTCGAAGCTGCTTTTGCTGACGAAACCGAATTTCTTACTAATTATTTTTTTCCTGTGTCAAATTATACGCGCTCGTAGTAGGTGAAGCAGCTCAATGCGGAATTAATGAATTTGATTTGGATTAATTCTAGATTGCTTTTGTGTATTTGTTAGATTTGTGCTTAGAGAAAGCATTTGTGTTTATTGCTTAGGCAGTTCCTTTATCCATCGGAAGAGGACTTGTACGAGTTGATACGGTTCTTGGTTGGGAGGCTATCTGATGTTGAAGCTCGAAAAGATGTAGTTGGAGAATCTAAAAGAGTTCTTAAGACTCCAGAAGAAAAGCTTGATGATGCAGGACTGCTGCCACGTAAGGAGCTTTCAGAGAGACAGGGTGATCCGTTGATGAGGATGACACAAACACCAGAGGCGTCAAAGGAATCTGATCTTATTCCGAATAAGATGGAAGAGGTCTATGATGGTGTTGATATACCTATAGAAGGTGGAACTGGTTCTAGCAATGAGACATCAAGTGGTGAACAAGACGTCCTAGATTTGGTGGAGGGCGTGAGGAGGAGCTCTTTGAGAGACGGTGAGCATAATTTTGAGTATGGACAAGGACAACAATCAACTTCACCATGCGTGCATTTGCCTCAGGTACTTAATTATAGGTGGATTGCATTGCATCTTTAGTATATTGTGGTAGACCTTTTAGGATTTGAGCTAGCTGTCCAATAGAGCAGAACAAGCCAATGATTTTTGAATTGGAGCATATGAAGATAATGGAAATAGGGAACAAACAGTGATACTATTTGATTTGGTGGTTAGGCATTCAGAAAACCTCCAGCATGTCGTCTTATCTTCTAAATTCACGCCATATTGCAGACAAAATGCAAGACGGAAACTTTACAAGATCAAAAGGAAATGCTAGTGGAGAATTCAGTCTCAAGCTCGGTTCAATTACAAGAACTGCAAGAAAAACTTGATTTGTTGAAAGCAGCAGTGGATATGGCTTCTGATCACAACCATCCCAGTGACTTTTATGTGAATCAGCTAAACGATCAGGTGGAAGTGAAAAGGGGCAAAATTGTTGAAATGGAGAGTCGCTGGTAGGATAATGATGTTTCTATATTTTGAACATTTTTACTTATATTTTCCCTATTGAAACTTGGATGATATCAATTGTTAAGCCTTTTTAAAATCTCCTACAGCATTGATAGAAGCAAGGCCCTTGAGCAGAAGAAGGTTTCTCTTGAGGAAAAGTTAAGAGCAACAGAACCAGATACCTATGTAAAATATAAAAAGGTGGAAGAGATTGAGTTGAAGCTGGAGTATATATTAACCGAAAAGAAAAGAAGGTACCATCTTTTATTAGGTCATGTAAAATATCCGTCGTTTATTAGATTACGTAGTTGAACCAAGAGCGAAATTGAGAGAAGAAACTGTACCATTATTGGACATTTAAGAATTTTCATTACTCATTATGGAAAGAGGTCAAGTAGCGTGGATCTATTTGTATATCTGAGCTTTAATGCTGCTTAAGGCCTTTTTCATATACCTAGAAAAATGTTGTTTTGGTTACAGAGTAACTCATTTCTCTAAGCATGTAGAGAAATTTAATCAACTTGGTAGCTTTGTCTGAATGTTTGCTATGCGTCACTCTGCAGAGAGGACGAACTTATTGAACTCTCAGCCAAGGCTGAGAAGCAGCCCAAACTGCAACCTAGGAGAACCTACATTCAGCGTGTTGAAGAGATCACCAAAAACAGCCGGAAGCAGGATGTTGACATAGAAAGAATATTAAAAGAAACAAGGGAGCTTCAGTTGGAGAGCAACTCTGTCCAAGAACGGCTTAATCGAACTCATGCAGTGGTGGATGAGATGGTGTTCAGGTACAATCTTTTGATATGCTGGTGACCTCGAATTTAACATCTTCACGAGAGTGTAGATTGTTCTGATGTAAATTGTCTGATCTTTTACAAGGGAGGCAAAAATGGACCAAGTGGGACAACAAGCTTACAGGATACTGACTAACATCCATGACAGCTTTGAACAAATAGCTGAAAATCTTCTTGCAACAGATAGAGCCCGACGAAAAGTGTCTGATTATGAAGGCAAACTTGCAACTATGGTGTCTCGAAGTGTTGATATTGACAAGATGAAAGCAGATCTTGATACTATCAGGAGGGAAAATGATCTCCTCGAAAAGAATTTATCCAAAAACTCATCGTAAAGTGTAGGGTAGAACAGTTGGGGTTGATTGGTTATTTAAGATGAATGTTATGAACACTTAGGTTTCATTTTATGCTGTAATGTTCTAGCAACACACACACATTGATCTACCTATCAACTTTTTGTGGAATCCATTGCCGAGTGATAATAGTGCTGCAATATCTTTGATGATATTGAGACTTGCTCTTCTTGTACTCAGGATTTCCCATCGCAACATTATAATCTTCATTATTTGATTACCAAGAAATCATTAGAGGCTAAACTTGGTGGATAATGAATCCGTAACGTGTCCCTAAATCATACATCATGCTTTGCACTAGCAAAAACCTTGCCAGATATTGTAACACATCATAGGATATTGCACTAAAGTTTTGTTGGAACAAAAAAAGAAAATCAACACATCCAAGGACAAATAGCTCATGTGTTTATCTTTATGGTGACCAAGGTGCAAATGTCAAGCCTTTCAAGATGTAATAGTATCTTTTTGCTGTCAGAAGTTGATATACAAGGTAGAAAGAGAAATGGAAACAATTGGTATATTCACCAGCTCCACTCAAACATCAAAAACTTCTCCAGCCTAAAAAAGATCAGGGAATTGATGAAAGCTAATGGCTAACTATCAAAAGCAAGAAACTTTATCTTAGAACGAAAGGTTGAGAAGCCAACGTTCCAATGTAATCTCACTGAGAGTGCCTAGTTTCTAGCCACATCTAATGTACACTTAAGGGAACGGCTTTGATCTATCAGTGATGTCTATACTACATACTTGGGTAATGTAAACAGTAAGCATATCTATGGTCTTTATTCTTAAACGTTTTCTCTATTCAGCAATTTGTTATTCCAATGAATATTAGCTTGAGGTTGTTGAAAAGCACCAGATGTAGGAAGGCCAGAATCACCTGATCTGGCAACAGTTTGAGGTTGCTGAGCTAGGGGTTGAACATTAGATTGTGCAACTAGTGTCTGAGATGCATTAATTCCAGGAAAAGAGCTATTGGAAGAATGTGCTGGCGCAACAGCAATGTGCTGGTCCTGAGGGATGTTGTAAAAATAATTGGTCTGAAGCATTGATTCATCACGTCCAGGTGCAGAGTTTCTGTAATGGGAATCTTCATTCTGCACGAAAAGATTAGGTGATATCTCAATATCAGAATTGGACAGAAAGCGATACATGCTTTATGATAGGTTCACATAATATGCCACATTCAAATCAACCAAAAGTAGAAAGGAGATTAGTTAGAAAAGGAAAAGGGGGATAAAAATCCAAACCTGCTTGTGCATGGAATAGGCATTCTTTTCTTTCAGATCAGGTGTAGTGAGATTTTCATTGCTAGCAGAAAAAACTAGAGCTGGAGTTCCACTGTATGAGACAGTTGATGACCCATATGAACTGTAGCCAGTAGGGATGCCAAAGTGGTTCAAGTTTCCAGCAATAGCTGCTGGTTTGTATAGAGATGGAAGTGGTAATTTGACACCAGCAGCAGTAACTGATGGTGACATACAAAAGTTGGTAGGAGAAGGCTGCTGAGGGAATCCACTCGGGCCCAAAAACTGGTGGGCACTCTGTGGCATGTAAAGGTGGGGAATGTAAGGGTTATACGGCATATAATTAGGAGGAAATGGTTGGCGTACTAAAGGAAACAAATGTGGAGGAACGCTGACAGAACTCTGCCCAAGGCCTCTGGGTTGAGCCACAGGTTGATTAGAGCCCAATGTTGAAGGAGCTTGAGAATTCCCACCCTGCAGCAGGCCATAGATTTATAAAAACTTTGTCAGACCAAAAATAACAACACAAAAAAAGAGACGACAGAGTGGGTGATGTGGGGAGGGAAGGAAGATAAGGCACATAATTCAAGAGCCAACAAGCACCAAATAGACAAAAGTTAATTCGATATGTCAAATACCTTCAACTTTAAGCAGAGACAAACATTCTTCTACAAGTAATGTCACAAGAATCTCCAGCAAAAGAAAGAAGGTAACATTCAACATTGTTACCCATATATACAAATACGTGTATCTTGGTTGGGGTCCTTGGGGAGAAGAAATTGGGGGAGTGAGAAATATAAAAAATTATTTGCAAGCCAGTTCTTGTCTGCTCTGACAGAGGTAATAAGGCAGAAAGATTGGTTTGTTCAAAACTCACTGGTTTGCCAATGATCACTCTGCTAATGGAAACTAATGCATTAAGAACTTTATGTTCATATCCATCTCTTTGTTTGATATAAAGGAAAGCACTGAGTAAGTGTTTTACCCTGGACATACACAGGATATAGTTTTAGTGAACTGTTGGCCAACACAAATAAAGCACTTCCACTCAAGAGATGATGTCTACTCTGAGTATTTCATGGTTGCAGGTCAGCTTTGTAGAAAGAAATACCAAATAAGCAACTAATCTGCAAGTGAGCCAGGAAATTATGCCAAACTTGTTCTATCTTAAAGTAATCCTTCAACAGCCAATACTACAAGATCTTCCCATTCAAATTGTTTACACAGTTAGCATTGTCTTATGTAAGAGGAAACTGACTAAATATTCATTTTGACAGCACAGACTGGAGCAAGGGAAAAGAAAGCCTTTCGAATGAAATATGGGAAGTAGAGATGTTTTAGGGACACAGTGACATGCCTGCTGTTCTGGTCCCTCAATACAGACAAGATGGGGCCCAAGCATGGGTGGTACAAAACCCAAGCTATAATCAGGAGGAGTCTGGAGAAGTGGCAATTGTGAACCTGCAGAAGCTGGACATTTCTCCGACTTTGACAGATCATACACAGGAGAAGCACCAGATACTTCAAAAGGTGATATATTTTTAGATCCATGTTGGTGCGACAGCAGATTGTCAGGATAATCACCTCTCAGAGCTGCTGAAGATGCATCTTCGTAGCTGCAGTTAGTTTTATATGGTGATGAGAGGCCAAGTATAATATATAAAGAAAAGATTACCCAATAAACAGTTACTGTGTTACAGATCAGATCAGGATAAGCATAATGGCATGGCCATCCTAGTGTTACTATAAGCTACAAAAAAAACTCGACAGTCCAGAGGCAATTGGTCATGGAATCTTCATCAAAATGTTATACATGATTGCAAAAATATATTGACATGCTCACAGACAACAACGAATCAGCAAAAATGATTCAGTAGAGATACATTTAGATATATAAAATCACAAATGAATACAAGACATGACATGTCACTCCGTTACCTACCTCCCAGGTTCCATGGAAGTAGTATCATTAGCTGGAACAGTCTCCACAGGCATTGAGTCTTTGCCGCAGCTTATGCTTTGATCCAATTGAGGATCCAAACTACCGAAAGTCAATCTGCTCCTAAAAGATTCAGGTACTTGAAGATTATTCTCTAAAATAACAGGTTCACAACGGGCAGAGACATTTAACTTCTCCAACTTCATGTCAAGCTGTGGAACTGCTTGTTCCACAGAAGAATTTGGTTTAGAAACTGATGGTAAATTGTCTCCCTTTGCAACAGCTGCTGCCTGAGATGGCAATACTGCATCAAGATTATGATAAAGTGAGATTACCAAGAAAGGAGAAGTATAAGAAGAAAGTGAGAATCACAAGAGTTTTCCTTTCTCTCCTCCTCAAAAGCAACACATGGTAAGCTCATGATGGTTATGCTACTAATATCTGATTTTCTAGAAAGCCAACCAAATTCAATAATTGAACAGACGACAAAGCCAGTAAGCAGTTATCCACATCATGAATTGGTGGCAGTGAAATGGACTTGTAAGATAGAGCCAGCTATTTTTCTCATGTATATCTCGAAAACCACATTAACAATAATACTTTGGCCTTTGACATTGAACAATGAGCAACTGTAATAGTTTACTAGAAATCCATCCACATTACTTGATTGAAGGAGGCTGTATCCCCCTTAAATTCAGACTTTCAGAAAAGATAAAAACAAATTGAAGGAGAGTCGATATAAATTGAAGTGGTACCTCCTGAATGACCTTTAACTTGTTTGGAATGCTGACTTTCATGATTTGCAACTGGTTGTATGGCAGTGACTGAAACTCCCCAGGATTCTTTTGGCTCTGTTGTGTTTATGTAGTTTACAGTTCTAGTGACTGCATTAGTATTTTGGGGAGCATCTTGACAAGCATCTGATGTTCCCTCATTCGCAGGAGACACAGTGGAGTCGGTACTAGTGCGCTGGCTACCTATCTCACGTTTTATCGTACCAACTGTTCCTGGATTTCGTGGGTTCAAGGCTAGCACTAGCACAGGAGCCGATGAAGAAGAGTAGACACCAGAAACTGATGCTGAAGTTGTGCTTTTCACAAGCTCATTAGGTATCGATATGAAAACTTTATCTTTAAATCTGGTTCCAGGTGCAAAGGTGGGGGTGGGGGTAGGAGTGGGGCCAGGATCCAAGTTCAGATGATGATTTATTAAATTAGGAGGTACAGTTGAAACTTTTGCCAACTTATTTACATTAACAAATGAAGTAACTCTACTGACATGACTAGGATCATCTCCAGCAACCTCAAAAGCAAATTCTTTGCTAGGATGTATACTAGCATCTTCTGTTTTACGTGCAGGTGGCATGGAGGCATTAGAAATTCTATCCTTCGAACTATTGACTCCATTTTCTTTCTTAATGTATCTTCTGCCACTGGCATCTGTCGACAATAAAGAAAGAGGGTAAGTTCACATTGCAAGCCATAAATACAGAAAATACATCTCCCTCTATCAATATGAAACACTCTTCCAAATTCCAACAGATGCCATGTTGTATAAGTGATAACAAACCGTGCATGTATCAAAATATTGCACATGAAGGCAGGAGTGGACCAGCCAGCATCCAACTACTAAGGGGGACGACTCTTTTCTTTGCTCATGAAAGTTGCTCAATTATTCTTGAAATGTATGCTCAAAGACTCAAGAGTAAAACTAATACACAACATTCTGGATACTCAATAAAAGTAGGTGAGTTAATCGATCAAGATCAGGACTACATTATGACAGTAACTCTTACCCCGAATTGAAGTCCCATATCTACTATCAGTGATGTAATTTGCAGAAATTATCTCACGACCATCCCTAGCCCTTCTCTGCATGCCTGACATCCACCTGTAATCGTCAGAAGTTTGGCTGCTGGCTTTCTGTGATAAACAGATGGTGGAACAATGAATGATCAAGCTAAGTGAAATTTTTGTAATAATATTTATAACGACTATCCCCATATTACTAGCTGTGTCCCCTGAATAATCCTAGTCTGAATCAACATAATCATTAAGAGAAATGCTTACCGTTTTCTTTCTGTCTCGTTTCCTTTTGACCTCATGAAAAGTATCTGCATAATTAGATAGTTTTTATTCAAGTGAAGAAAACAATAATGTAATAGGCTCCGCAATTACATGAATTCACGACGGATTATGAAACTTAGATAATATGTTCCATAGAAATCGCCAAACATGTAACGAGATAGGCATCACGGAGGCAGATGTGGAATCAACAACCAACAGGGATTTCAAGAATGTTAGAACAAAATATACTCCTAGTTTCCATATAAACATATACTGACAGGAGAGTTCTAAGCATAGAGGAAGTACCTTACTCTAAAGCATAAAAAGGAAAGAAAACAAAAACAAATAGAAGTATTTGCTTCCTATTCTTCCTGCAGTACCATGAGTATACCGGTGAAACCACAATTAGCAAAATTGACCAGATATTCACAAAATTAGACACAAAATCATAAAATGATTTTTTTCTATCCTAGCTTTGGCAGACAAAGTTGCATCACCTTACCTGGTACCTGTTGTTACTGGTGGGAGATGAAAGATATCCCATGAAATTAGTCTAAGTTGCGTGCAAGCTGACCCAAACACCACGATGATAATATGAAAAAAGTCCTATTTCTATCCTTACCAACCTAATTTCGGTGAAACATACAAGCATCAAATCAAAATGGTTGTGAACGTAGAAATATCAAATCAAGCTTGGTTGTTAACTACTATTGTATCGCTAAACAAGCTAAATAATTATATAAATTGGTGATTAAGGTAACAATTACCGAGATATAAAAGCTTCTGAGCGGTGTCATTGGGATCCATATTGCATTCCTTGAGCATTGCGTAAATGTCTTCATCGGTGTGCTTGCCGGCGGCGATCTCCTTTATATCGTCGATCGTTTTCCGAACATTGCTCGGAATAATAACTCTCGAAACGCCGGTGCTCATGGTGACAATGAGAACGGAGAGATTACAGAATTAGATTCACATGTACCCAAATAGGAGCATGCACAATTGAAATCATTACGAGAAAAAAACAAATGATTGCAAGTTACTTTAAGATAGAGTACTTATATTTTTCTTAATGTATATTAATATTTAAATATTATTCTCTTCGTTTGGAAATAAATGAATATTTTAGAGCATGACACACAAATAATTAGTTAATGTAATATATCCCTACATTTTTTTAAAGGTCCGTATCTCATAACCCGTTAGTGTTTAATTTGAAAGATATAATACATAAATATGCTTTTTAATTTGATTTTAGCTAACATATACGCTCTTCAATTTTGGATATGCATAAATAGACATTAAAACGGTATAAAATTGAACAAGTAGATACATATATGATACTTGGCATAATACATGGAGCATGCCATGTTGAATGTCGTGTTGGACATGAATTGTTAGGTAAGATACCAAGTATGATGTGTATGTCTACTTGCTCTATCGTATATAAGTTTAAGTGCATATTTATGCACACCTAAAATTGAAGGATATAGATGTCAGATGACACCAAATTAAAGAACACGTTTATGTATTATGTCATTTAAAAATACATATTTATACAAGAAATATCTAATAATAACATTTTAAAATGACTTGTAAATTAATAATTAAATCGTCAATAATTAATAATTTATATCTTAATAATTTAACATATTTATAAATAGCTTATAAACTAAATTGATATATTTAAAAATGAGCTGAATCAGAAAAGCATCCCTAATTTATATTGTATTTTTATCATGATATGAAAGGTGTAATGTAATTACTTGGTTCTGTAAATAGAAAGAATGATTATTAGAAGAATATTTAGTACTATAGATTACTCTAAATTTTATATATAGATATATTATTAGGATAAATGTGAAATTGAATAATTATTTAGTAGCATTAGAAACGACAGGAAAATTATACCAAGGATCAGAGAGAAATTGCTGTATCGGGTCAAAATTGGGCGCGATTTTTCGGGTCTACTGTAATCGTCGCCGGTAAGCTTCCGTCGGTGTTCCGGTCACCTTGTTCAGTGAATTTGTGCTTTCTTTCTCTTCAAGGTTAGTGTCAAGTTTTTCGAATTAGCAGAATGTTTTATTGATTTATAAGTTTTTGAATAATTATGCATCCTGTTTTTGGTAGGTGTAGCCTGTAGGGTTATTGATTGAGTTGGATTCATATGTGATTTGATTTCTGATGAGTATTGATATTGGTTTGGCCTTCATGGATGGAAAATAATTGGTTTTTTTACTTGTAGAAAGAAATGGCATCTGGAATTTCTGATTGTTTGATTTTGATGTTCCTTAGAAAACACTCAAAAGAATTTGCCTGATTTAAAAAGCCACTTAAGAATTATGAAACATTTGATAGTCTAAACAACAATGACATACCCGGTGCAATTCCACAAGAGAGATCTGGGGGAAGGTAGGATGTGTGCAAATGTTGCCCCTACCTTGATGTGGTAAAGAAGTTGTTTCCAATAGAGATTCAGCTTAAAAGAAAAGAAGAAATCGAAGCACGATTATAGGATGTATGCAAACCTTGCCTTTACCTTGATCTATACATTCATGCAACCGAGACTGTGCAAAGGTAGAACACCTTGGAAACTTTGCTGACTGTATCTTCAATCTTGATTTTACTATGCTCAATAAGAATCCAGAAGGGCGGAAATAGGTTCTGTTCCGCTTCCAAAGTCAGTCGTCTGCAGTTCACACTTGGGCAAAGACGACTCTCCAGAGGTGCTATTCTTTGTTAAGTAAAATTCTATCACTATAGGGTCTAGGGGATGCAGATGCTGTTGATTTATTGCAAAATGTATTTCAGAACTGAGGTAAAGCGATAGTGTCACTCAACTGAGACAGTCGACTATACATGTAGAGATCCTCTGGATGGCATATGTTTCACCAGGTTAATTCGGATTGGCATCTTACCAAATAAAAGTATTCTCTTGACCATTGTTTTTCTGATTGACACCGTTTTTCTTTTTTTCTCTAAACAAAAGAAGTGTTCTCTTTACAAGTGCCTCAAAGTTAATAAGGGACAATTCTTCACTGTTAGAAGGTCGTCTTAGCCTTTCCAGCAAATTTCACAAAAAAAAGCAAGGAGATCAGGACAGTGCTATTTGAAAAGTTTTCCTTATGATACAATTCAGAAAAGGGCTGTCTATGATAGAATTGGTGTGATACTCGCTCAATTTAGTGCTTTGAATATCAAATTTATAAGAATGTGTCACCTGTAGAGCTTTACAAAATGGTCTATGAGTTTTATGAGTCTCATATACTTTTTAAATTATAAGCGCCAAGTAGAAGCGATGTAAAGGTCTCATTAAATCCTGATTTGGGCATTTAGAATTTGATGATGCTTCAGAACGAGGATCTGGCCAAAGAAGACATTCGATGTTTTGGTTTGTTTGTTGAGATTTGGGATACACTGACTGCCGAAATCACTAAAATGCTGATGCAAAAATATCATTCCAAGACACTTTTGTAAACCTTATAAACAAAAAAAATTCCAGAAGTGATACTTCTTTTTTATTTCTCTTATAATTAGAGCAGCAATGTCGTGAGTGTGTTAGTGACAGATTAAAAGTCAGGAAAAGTTATCAACACTCATGTGTTGCAATACATGAAAAATGTTATACGTATTAATATACTTTTGTAACAGCGTAGACTGAAGTAGTGTTTCGCCTTTTTGTTCTATGTGTATCGAACTAATCTTTAAAGTTATCCTCTATACGTAAGATGGTATGTATTTTTAAATTCCAGCTTACTTTGCCAACTTATTATATATTCTGGTAGTCCGATCCTTGTGTTCGTAATTGTTGGTGTTCTTTTGAGCTACCTTATTCAGGGTGATCATCTGACAAAATTTGCAGACATCTATTCATATTCAAAGAGTGGGAATTCTAGTGTATGGCTTCTAGGCGGAATATTAATTACAGTCGTCTCGCTGTGGATGAAGATGACGACTATTATGGAAATTCTGGCAAGCGAGCTGACCCTAGATTTGATTATTCACCAAAATCGTTAGATAGAATCCCCTGGAAGTCCATTGCCCTTGCTCTTTTTCTGCTCTTTCTGGGATGTCTGCTTCTCTTACTATCCTACTTCATCTTATCTGGTCATATGGAAGGAGAGAATTCCCAGGCATATGGTCTCCTTGGACTTGGAATCCTCACTTTTCTCCCCGGTAAGTCAAAAACATACCTCAATTCATATTGCTTTGGATGCTTAAGCTGCAACACTTTAGTCGATAATTGTTCAAGATATCCTCGAGGAGAGTGTAGTAGTTCATTAAATCCAGGATCAATTTGTGGCTGCACCATTTATTTGACAGCGTGATTATCAGTTTGTGTTAACAGGGTAACGTACATTGAATTTGCAGCACAATAAATAGGTGAGATAGTAAAGGTTGAGCTACATGTTACTGTATCTGTCCTCTCTGTAGTTGCTAGAAGCCCCATATCAAGGTGATTGTAGATCTGCACTTGAAAATAGTCATATTTAATCGATCTTTTGGGATGTCCATTACATGTTGTAAACTTCTGCAATAGGCAATAGATTCTACTTCCAGTCATATTTTCTCTGTTTTGTTTAGACAGTCTTGAGTTTAATACTGCCTACACTTCTGGTTGCGTATTAAGTTCTTCATGTAAGTTTCATATTCAATTTTACATTAGTAAGTTGATTAGGCAACTTCAACGATCAACTTTGACTTTGATAATTACTTAACAGGTTTCTATGAGACGCGTATTGCATATTACTCTTGGAGAGGTGCTCAAGGTTATCGATTTACTGCAATCCCTGAGTATTGAGGTCTTCACATTTCATGTAAACTCTAAATGTAGTTACTAGTTTCTATAATGAGTTTTGTTATAAGTTGTATTTCTAACACGCATTTGGTCCTTTACGTTTCAAATAACTTGTGAATGTAGTTACTGTGTTTCTTAATGAGTTTGAGTTTGATGAGTTTGCAGCATTTATTTTGTTCTAGTCCCTTGCGCGTTGATTGAAATTTTGTTCATTATGTAATTTTTGTATGGTTGGCGCCCCTATGTGGTGTATTCGATACATCAGATTCTACCATATGAAGGACTAACTTCAGGAAGCAGTTTACGCTCCGTGGTTCTTGATTTTTCGATGTGCATACAATATGGTTTGATACTTTAGAACTTCCAATTTGAGAGAGGATGTTTTAAACTTGATTTGTGTGTGAAGTAAAAATCATAGGATAAGATGTGGTGAACCATTTAGGCAGAATGACCAGGAAGATTCTTGTGCCTATTGTGGTTTGTCATCTTGACTCTTGTACGAAGTTTCATTCAGACACTTCAACTCGATTAAAACAAGCATTTTAAACATCTCTATAACTACATGTAACCCTCAATCGTGATGTAGATGAAAGTTGTCACATCATTTTTCATCTTTACAAATACTATTGAGATTATGATGATCTTCTATAATCTAATTAGCCTTTACAAATATTATTGAGATTATGATGATCTTCTATAATCTAATTAGCCTTAGGAATTGAGATACATTTGCAACATTGAATAAATCGAAACAAGTATAATGATATGTTTATCTCGATTCTAAATTTAGATCGACTACACCACCAAGGGGTGTGATGGGAAAATTGTGATACTTCTAATTTTTATCAGAAGTCCCGTGTTCGAATTTCGAGAGTTTACTTTTGCACTAACTACATGAAGTTAGACGTGGAATTTAGTTGAATCCTAATGCAAGTACCCGAACAACAACAAAAAATGCTATATTATATAGGCTTATGCTTTATTAGCAGCTAACATTGAAGCCAAGGCAATGCTGCATTCTGTTTGCTTGGCATCTCCACTTCACTCTCCAAAGCTCAAAGACTCCATTAATGGCACTTCAGAAGTCCCCAATACTACCCTTCTCCACCATTTCACTTCTCCATTCGAGCTCAAACAAGCTGTTGCCTTTCTCATCAAAACCAATAAACCTCTCTCACTACTCCCACTTTCTCGGGTAGCTTCCATTTGCGCACTTACTCCCGATTTCCCCTTTGCTCAACAGATTTTCAGCTCTGTTGATCAGCAAGAAGTTTCTATATGGAATAGCTGTTTGAGAAATCTTGCTGAAGGTAGTTCTTTAATTGATGCTATTTTCTTGTTTCATCAAATGCGTTGTTACAATGTGAGTCTTGACTGTTTCACTTGCTCTTTTGTTCTTAAGGCTTGTGTTGGGTTACGGGATCTTTTACGTGGGAGAATTGTTCATGGGTATGTAGAGAAACTTGGGTTTCAATCGAATTTAGTTTTGTTAAATGCACTTCTTCACTTGTATGCTACTTGTGGAGCAATGGCTGATGCGAACCTTCTGTTCGATAAAATGCCTCAACGAGATGCTGTGTCCTGGAACATAATGATTACCCAATTAGCGAAAAAGGGTGATGTTGATGGGGCGTTTGACTTGTTTGAGAAAATGCCTGACAGAAATTTAAGGTCTTGGACTGCTATGATTACTGGTTTTGTTCATTGCGGGAAGGCTAAAGAGGCTATTAGACTTTTCGTAGAAATGGAAGAGACGGGGTTGAGGGCGAATGAGGTGACTGTAGTGGCTGTTCTTGCAGCTTGTGCTGATTTGGGTGCACTTGACTTGGGTAGGAGGATTCATGAATATTCAAATAAGAGCGGGTTCAGGAGAAACATTCACATTTGTAACACTCTGATTGACATGTACATTAAGTGTGGCTGCTTAGAGGCTGCAAAAATTGTTTTCAATGAAATGAAGGAACGAACAATTGTATCATGGTCAGCCATGATCCAGGGTTTAGCTATCCATGGACACGGGGATGAAGCCTTAGAACTCTTTAACGAGATGATCAAAATGGGAATGAAGCCTAATGAGGTCACGTTTCTTGGAATCTTGCATGCTTGTAGCCATATGGGGTTGATCAATAAGGGGCGAGAATTTTTTACTAGCATGAGTAGAGACTACAACATTTCCCCTCAAATCGAGCATTATGGTTGCATGGTTGATCTCTTGAGTCGAGCAGGACTTCTTCAAGACGCATATGAGCTCATCACAAGCATGCCTATAAATCCAAATGCTGTTGTATGGGGTTCTTTTCTTGGTGGATGTAGAATTCAAAAGGATGTGAAAATGGCTGAGGAAGCTATCAGGCAACTAGGTGTCCTGGATCCTCTTAACGATGGATACTACATTATCATGTCTAACATTTATGCAGAAGCTAAGCGTTGGGAAGATGCAGCAAGGGTGAGGAAGTTGATGAAAGATCGCGGAGTAAAGAAAACTCCAGGTTGGAGTTCAATTACTATAGCAGGAACAACGCACGAATTTGTGGCTGGAGATGATAACCATCCTCAGGCTGAGCAGATCTTTAAGAGATGGGATGAACTGCTAGAACAAATGAAGTCCAAAGGGTATGTACCAAATACATCAGTGGTTCTTCTGGACATAGAAGAGAATGAGAAAGAAAAATATGTGTATCGACATAGTGAGAAATTGGCTCTTGTTTTCGGTTTGATGAACATAAAGCCAGGAGAAGCGATCAGAATAATGAAGAATCTTCGCGTTTGTGAAGATTGTCATGCTGCTTTCAAAGTAATATCAGAAATTGTCAAGAGAGAGATAGTTGTGCGTGATAGGAATAGGTTTCATTGTTTTAAAGATGGATTTTGTTCTTGTAAGGATTATTGGTAACAAATCTTGTACTTGGAGACCTTTTGTATACTGCAATATATTGTTTCTTGATTCAAATGAAGCATTGTACTTCCCATACAAAGTCAAAATGTATTTGTTTTTGATAATCGAGAAATCTCTGAAGGTCAGTATCACATAATTTGAAACTCAGGAGATAATCGGCTTGGTTGAAATTGAAATGCAGTTTGTTGATGCTTGATTCTTGTCACTAATTTTATTTTTTACCAACAACATTTTAAAAAATATATTTAACAAACGAGGAAAAACAGCATAATCATAACTTGCCAATGTGCTCTTAATAAATAAGTTAAAACATAGAATATTGTTAAGGAAATGCAACATAAAAATCCCAAGACAATAGATCTATAAGTGTAAGAGCTCATATGAGATGGATGATAATGGAAGGGTCACATTGCATCACTTTCCTAAATTAAAAGGACTAGTCTACAATTTAGTATTTTGTTTTTACTCCAAACTTTTAATAATCGTGTTTGATTTGGGGATTTTTCAATAGAGAAATGTTAAAAATGATCCTTTATGTTTGAGAGTAAACTCAAAATAATCATTTAAGTATCCACTAAATAATTTTGGTCCTCCAAATTTACCAACAAGTTGAAACACTTGTAATCCCATCAAATATTTTCCAAATTTTATCTTTGTTAGATTTGATAGGAATAGTTGAAACCATATAGCACTAACTACTAAGTATTAAAAATAAACTGAAATTATACCTCAAAAAAGTCACTAGACTTGAGAACTAAATTTAAAATAGCAGAAACTACAAAATTTCACCTCTAAATACGAGTTTTCGCTAATTTCCTTCTTCTTTTCATAGTTTACATCAAATATAATAGACATAATTCCATAAATTTGACGGAGACAAAAATTATTAACTTTTAGCAAACTTAAAAGGACCAACATTGTTCAATACATACTTGAGGGATTTATTTTTAGCTACTCTCAAACATAGAGACCATTTTTGCCATTTTCTCGCCCTGTTTGAATCTTCCAAAAACTACATTAAATGCCCAATAAAGTTTTGATTTTTCACAATATCAGTTCAATTGTAATTTGCAGAAATGGGATCTTCTGAAGGTCGAAGAGCAACTTTAATGGTGTATAGAAATCTATTCAAAGCAGTGAAAAAACATATAGGGAAGGAAGAACACAAAGCTCATTTTACTGATTTCAGCAGGGAAGAATTCAAGAAGAATGTCAATCTGGAATACCCAAAAGACTCTTCTTTTATTCAGCAAAGAATTAATCTTGCTCAAAATTATACTTATCTTCTCAATAGTATCCATCATCATAAGGTAGCTTCATCTCTTTAATTAATTATCCCCAATTTTTGTTAAGTTGTTGCCCCTCTTTTTCTTGTGACTTGTTGTATTGTATCATATTGTTATTTTAAGTACTATGTTTGTTTTGATTGTTATGAAAGATTTCATTTTTATGTATAATCACTTATTTGGTGTGGTTTCATCCGGTGGCGGATTTAGGATTTTCACTAACGGCCTTACCTAGCTCCGCCCCTAGACTCGTGTCGTTATCTTATTTGGAAGGGGAGCCTTGTGTAACTGGTAAAATTGTTGTCATATGATTAGGAGGCTATAATTTGAGTGTGGAAACAACCTCTTGCGGAAATGTAATGTAAGACGGCATACAATAGCTCTTCCCCGGACTCCATTCATAGCGGGAGCTTTTGTTTCTTGACTAAGATGAAATATACATAGTTAATTATAACTCTTTATTATAGTGCTTGTAGTGGAAGAATAATATAACAACATATCCAGTGTAGTTCCACAAAGTGGGGAAGTAGTGTTGGTAATGGAAGAATATATGAAAACAATCCTTAAAAAGTAATTAAAAGTTAGTTTGAGAGTCATTTTAAAAGTGTTAGATAAATTTGGACATGAGAAGTATGTATATGAAATGTCTAGTTTGTTTATAATGTTTTAATTTACTTAGTTAAGGCGTATAGCCGAGTGAATTGCAAGTATCACAGAAGGTAGTAAGGACAACAATGTTATGTGGATTGAATGTTTCATATCTAGTTGGCTTATAATGTTTTAATGTACTTGGTTAAGGCGTATAGCCTAGTGAATTGTAAGTATCACAGAAGGTAGTGAGGACAACAATGTTATGTGGATTGAATGTTTCATATCTAGTTGGCTTATAATGATTTAATTTACTTGGTTAAGGCGTATAGCCTAGTGAATTGTAAGTGTCACGGAAGGTAGTGAGGACAACAATGTTATGTGGATTGAATGTTTAGCCTTTAAGGTCCTATGCACCTACAAGATTAGAGCTCACAAAAATGTCGATGTCAAGATGTATGTGTAATCACACAATATCAGATAAGATTATAAGTCATCACATTCAGTAGAGAGTGGTAGTGGCACAGTGTAGGGTAAAATAAGAGGTCACTTGAGAGAGTGGTGCGATACTATGATAATTGGAGGTGCTACAAGGGAATGAGGTAGACTGAAAATAATATGGAGGAAAATTCTCATTAGACGTACAATTTCTTGGAATCAATGTGGATTTTGTTAAGGATAAAAAGGGCTACATAGAGTCTATACCAATTGGTTAGATTAAGGTTTTGTTATTGTGTCATTGTTAATGTTGTATATTTGATCATATTATGAAAGATTTTTTTTCTTCTGATAAGCCTAATGTACAGCAGTAACTAGTCGTCTTATCCTTATTACTTGACCATAAGTTGAGACAATTTAAAGGGTGTCATGGGAAGTCTTTCTTTCTCAACTATAACATTTTTTGCGTGGTGAACTCTCTTTGCGATCATGATTCTTTGGCTCTTACGTTCTTGTTAGCTTGAATTGTGATATTAATTGTATCTTACAAATGTGGCTTTCTTTGTTTTTGCAGGACTTGTTATTTTCTTACAACATTGCAGTGGATAGATCAAATGAGATGACAAAAGTGCTGGGCAAATCTGCTGCAAGTGTGGGTCTACGACTTCCTGATGTTTATCAGCATTAAAAGTTGGTAGGTTTTCACTGTTTCCTTTCCATTTGCTTGATTATGTGACTTTGTGGTAAACGATGGATCCATTTATGTTGTGTTGTTTATGGTCCAAAAATTCCCATGTCATAGCACGTTAAGCTTGGAAAGTCCGTATGTCTAAGAAATGAAAGAACCAATGGAAATGACAGAGCTAACGAGCTTCATGTTGTAGCATGTTACTCAAATTTATATTATTTCAACTTCTTAATGGATGTTTCCTTTCTAGCAATTTGGTTAGGATCTAAATATACTTTTTTTCGTTGTTGATGAATCCGATGAATAGTTTTTCCATGTGGAAAGTAACCTCATTGCTGCAATGGCTAATTGAATTTAGGACTCAGATCATTAATTGGCTCATCTTGATAGAATTTATGCTTTCGGAAGCTGCATTACTCACTGTCTTTCGTCTTTTACTTGAGTGGTTGTATTGGCCGTGAAATTGTGTAATCCAGGTCAAACAACTGTAATTGATGGAGTCGTAGCTAGAAATACATCTAAGTAGGATTAGGTCCGGGATGGTGGTGGCTCCTGTGTTGCTATTGTTGGGTTGTTGATAGAGATTTGCATCTACGATGTTACTGGACATTGTGGTGGCTCTGATTTTGCCAAAAGCTTGATGTACTTTTATATGAACAAGTCGGATAAATTCTTGTGGAAATGTGAATGGCTCCATTAAACATTTTAACATTTACTACTTGTCTGCAAAATTTTTGATCCATTTCCACATTCTTTCTTGTTTGCAGCATATGCATCACATTGAGTCCATCTCTTATATATACACATTTTCTCAATGTACGTGTTGTTTGCAGTACTGGTATCATGTCGAAGGTGGTTTCAGATGATTCAACAAAACTGGAAGCTGATATCGCAGATATCCTAGAACAACTTTCATTCATATCTCCTTAGGATAACAATTTCGCAGATCTGTCCCATGTTGGACAGAATGTTTTTGGTTCGATGAACACCAAACCAGGAAAGTCAACCAGAATAATGAAGAATTCTTTGCGTTTGTGAAGACTGCCTAAGAAATTGCCATGCTAGAGATAGTTGTGCCTGATAGGTTTCATTTCATATGAGAACTCATTAGTCCATTTGAGCATGTTGTTTCTGTTTGTTGCTATTGTCTCTTTTTCACTATTCATTCTACTGAGGATCTTTTTGAAACAACCTCTCTACCTACTTTATCATCCCTAGACCCCACTTGCGGAATTACACTGAATTCGTTGTCGTTGTTGTTGAATCTCACTAAAATCTTGCAAGTTATGTTATACAGAAACATTTGGTCAACTGTTGAAAAAGAACATGATTACTCCTTTGTTGCAAAAAATAAAAATAAAAATTAGTTGTGGTCAACGATGTCTAGTTGTTTTGTAATGTTAATTAGTGAATGTATCATCCTTCAATAAACTATGCACTTAGTCAAATAACAATGGCTTTGAAAGTGACAGAGGTCAGACCAATTTGACCAAATCATGTCATGTCATGTCCCTTTGTAGAGTTGTGGAGTACCTCAAATTCAGGTACTCAACTATAATCTAAATTCTAAAATAATCAAACTCTTTTCCGTTTCGTATTATCTGTCTTTTAAAGTTTTCACTTAATCATAAGAGTTTTAGTCTACCTACTAACCAATGACAGATGGATAATATAAGTAGTGTTTTTGATACATAGTATAAGAATCTTTTGTTTTCTAATTTAAATAATGTAAAATCAAAAGTCAAGTAGAGCACTAAGTAAACCTTACAAAAACTATTCATGAAGATTCTATAATTATTCCGTATGAAAAATCACTAAAATGTTAATAAATAATATATTCTGAACTCATAATTTCTTGAAATATGTAATGATTTAGTCGTAAGAACCTAATATGTTCTACCTTCTTTTTTAAAAAAAATACTCAGCAAATTTTAGTATATCTAATTATTTGGCCAGATTCAATAATTATTAGATACAACATAATTTGCTTTAAAAAATTTAGGAAAAAAGGAAAAATTTGACATTATTCCCTCTTCACATGCAATTAAGAGTAAACCTGTGACTCTTTTTTTTTTTTTTTCCTCTTTCTTAATTTTATATACAAAAATATTTTATATTTATTTGTTTGTTCTGCTTTAGATCAGAATCCAGACTGTTATGAGGTGACCTAATAAATACAATTGCTATGATCCATAACACAAATCATTTTCACTTATAAATTTTGCTACCTAAAATTAGATCTCATTTCTTAATTTTTGCACCTAATATGGACCATATACCATTTGTCTAATTGATTTGACTGCTAACAACTCTATGAAAGCCACCATTTCTCAAGCCAAGAACCACAATATGGTGTGGCTAGTGGTTAATGGACCAAGCGCCCATGAAAAAAGTTGAAAAATAAAATAAAAATTAGCTCGAGAAATACCCTACCACACGGTATGGTATGTTGTATGGAGTGGAGTGTTAATGTAAAGTCAAGGTTAGATAGTGCAGAACAAATCTTTGAACTAAGAAACATGTCAATTTAAGTTTTCTATTTTTTAAGTTATTATACTAAGCTTTGTATGAAAATTTACCTACTTGTTGTAAGTGAACCTAACATGTTGGTGAAAAATATCTATACATTACTCAAATTATAAACTTGTAGAGCGCTCCAAGATGGAGTTAGGACCAATTTTACATTCTTTTTGAGGCTTATCTTGCCTTAACATCCAAATAAACAAAGGGCGAACACCAAAAAAGGATCATCAGTATCTCTTAAAGAAAAACTTTATCAAATAGATTTTGCTTATTCACTCAAACAATGCATTAAACATGAAAGTGTCCAGTTCTGCCCATTTTAGAAAATTGTTACAACCTAATTTTCTATAATGATTTGCAAAGACCATAGTGCATTTGAAACTTCCTACTATAATTACACTCATTATAATCTAAGCTCAAATTTTCTTTTGTATTAAAAGTTCATCAAAATATGTATAAATAATGTATATATGCAGAACTCAATAAGCAAAACTTTTTATAATAAAAAACTCATAAACTAATAATCTGGTTGACACTAATGTTAACCATAATGACATACAACTGAATTATAACCCCTTATATGTAGTTGATATAGCCAAAGATGACAACAACAACGTCAAGAACTACAACAACAACAAACTCAGTATAATTCTACAATTATAAGTGGAATCTTCAAAAAGTAAGATATCTTACTCCATTTTTTTTTATAGAGTCAAGATGTTAAAGATGAGAAAACTAGTAGTAATAATACCAATAACTCTTTGTTATTATAGTTTTGTGGAGATTGATGATCTCTAATTTTTTTGTATTTTTAATTTGGAATGACACAATAAAAGAAAGCATGAGAGGCAGGTTGGAGAGGCGTGGTGGCCCATATGTTTGTTGATTCAGACACTTGTGTTTGGGACAAAATACAATGAAATAATTGAACGTGAAAAGCTTTACTTTAGCTTTGACCCCCCATGTTCTCAATTTGTTAATTGGGACTCTACTAATTTTAGCCTCAATTGTCAAGAATCATCCTTTTCTTCACTCCCAAACCTATTTCTCTCCTCACAATTAGGTCCCCTCTCTCTCTTTTATATCTTTTCTTTATCTAACAGTATAAAGATTGCTTTTTTCTGTCCATTCTTCAACAAAAAAACCCTCAAAGTTTTCATCTTTGTGACTTCAGGTACTATTTTTAGGCTGCTTTTTTTGGTACTTTTGAACTGGACCAGTGATTTGCTGGGTGGGTTTTTTAGGCCTTCTTTGTTTTTAGCATTTGGGGTTTAGTGGGGTTTAACGATTTTGCTTGATAGGGTTTTCTTGGAAAAAAAAGGTGGGTCTACTACACAAGATCTGTGTGCTTTCATTGACCCTTCTTCTGTTTCTTTTTTGTTATCTATGTGGGGTTGTTCTTATCTTCTTCTATGTGGTGTTTGAGTGCTCTTTAATGTCTGCATTTTAATGTTTTGCCTTGTTTTAGGTTCCTGTTTCCTGGAGGAAAAAAGGAATTTGATTGTTTTTGAGGTAAATGTTTGAGACATTAGGTGTCTTGGACCTTTAATTGTTGCTAAGTAATAATGATCTGCTGTCTGTTGCTTAATTTTTGTTGGATTAGTCTACTAAATGACTGTTGATTTTTGACCTTGTGGAGTTTGGTTTCATCATTTCAACCCCTTTGTGTGTTCAGATCTTTTTACTTTCTATTTTGCCCTTGCTCAATGATTTCAAGTTCTGCTTCTTTTTGTCTCTTTGAAATAGTGCCATCTGTTTTTGCTTTATAGTTCTATTGCTTCAAGTTAGGAACTTTTTACTGTGATAGCGCGGTTGAGTTGTGTTTTTATGATTTTCTTGTTCCAATTTCGGAACTTTTGACTGTGATTGTGCGGTGGGCTGTGTTTTTATGGTTTTCTTGTTTCAATTTAGGAACTTTCTATGTTGTTGATGGAGCTGCTTATGTTGGTGTGTTTTTCTAATAAGAAGGGGGTTAATGGCTTGAGCTTGGAGTCCGGGTAATGGGTTTGGTAAGCACAGTATATTTAGGTATCAATATTCGTTTCTATGGCCTCGACTCCTTCTTCCAAGAGTTTAGCCGAAAAGCTGAACAAGACAACTGCAAATCAGACAACAGAACGGAGTTCTCGCAGGTCTACACCTTCCCAAGTTCCAAAAAATAACAAATTAGAGATCGCGACTTCTAAAGAACGAGAAGTTGTATCGAAACAGCTTGTGGTAGAATCAACTGTCAGCCAAAAATTGCAGATCAGTCAACCTAAGGGATCTTCCAACTCACTTGCTGATAAATTTGATTCAAACTTATATTTGGGCAATTCAAAGTATTCAGCCAGTGGAGTAGGTTCTATGCCTACGGAGGCAAAAGGCTCACAAGGGACAGCTGATCAGGAAAGGAAGAATTCTATTAAGGACAGCTCAGCATCAGCCAAAGTTAGTGATGGGGCTAGCAGTATTGCAAAAACAAGTGGAAGTGCCAAAATTAGCGATCGAGCAGATTTTCTTGAGAGTGGTAAGAGCAGCATCTGTAGGGGGAGCACAGGAACTGACGTAAGTGAGGAGAGTACTTCTAGCAGCTTGAGCAGCAGTGTCAACAAACCTCATAAAGCTAATGACTCAAGATGGGAAGCCATCCAAGCTATTCGTAGTAAAGATGGGGCATTGGATTTGAGGCACTTCCGGTTGCTGAAGAAGTTGGGAAGTGGTGATATTGGAAGTGTGTATCTGTCTGAGTTGTGTGGAACAAAGTGTTATTTTGCCATGAAAGTTATGGATAAGGCGTCGTTAGCTAGTCGTAAGAAGTTGCTTCGTGCTCAGACAGAAAGAGAGATATTGCAGTCCCTGGACCATCCATTTCTCCCAACATTATATAGCCATTTTGAAACAGAAAAGTTTTCATGTCTAGTGATGGAGTTCTGCCCAGGAGGAGACCTGCACACTCTCAGACAAAGACAACCAGGGAAGCATTTTTCAGAACAAGCGGTGAAGTATGATACTTGATCTCTGACCTTACTGTCTTAAGATAGTTTGCTCTTCTTTCTTTTAAAAAAGTTGGCATCTTTTGTTGCTTTCAGTCTGGAGTATTATTTTCACAATTTACAGCATTGACTATATCTTTAACTGTTAGATCTAGATATGTTTTTGTTATGGCTGTAGACATAATTAATCCAACATCATCCATTATTTATTCATTTTAAATTAATTGATCCAACAGATGTACTGATAACAATCAAGGGATATAAATGCCTTTAAATGGCATGATTTTCTTGGTGGTACCAAGAAATTGAATTGAAGCAAACTGACTTCTATGCAAGTTCTTTCAAGTCCCTAAAGCAGTCGGATTGCATGTACTAACCAGTTATATCATTTACCTCTGGACAATGAAATGCATGTTGACCTCACTGTTAGTTCAAAAGACTGGTTATTTGATATTCTGACTTTATTCTTTGCTCAGTGGTTTAGATCCGACATCTTAAATTCATAAAATGAGTGTGCTTGAGCTACTTTTGGGATCATTTGCTAGTTTTTTTTCCTCCATAGGTATCATTTGCTTGTGTTTTTCTTACTAAGTCAAGTGGATGTTTAAACTGGTTTAAATTCCTCTCCTGTGTTGGATCCATAGTCTATACGTAGCTGTTTTTGGTCTCTGTTGCCTGTTGCATGTTCTTCTTGTCAACTATTTCCAATTCATAGCTGCAAGTTAGTGGGACATCTATTTTAATTGGACATAGTAAATGCTGTTTATTTTACTTTTAAGGTTTGGTGCCTGCAGGGACATAACATATTTTTGTAGTCATTAAGATCACTGTTTGTTGCATGGTCCTGTAGTTGGGGTAATCAGCTAAGGTGCAAGCAGGTGTTTTTTTCCTTCTGGCAAATGAATCCTTCTGTTTAGTAGTCATCCACCTGATTTTAAATATTAAGAGACATTATTGACGTGTTGGTTGGTGTTGGAGCATTCAGAGACTGTCAAATGCTCACTTTGACTCATTCCTATGACATGCTTTTCTTTTAGTCATTTGCAAAACATTGACCTCTTTAATGTAATGGGAATATCTTTTGCTGAAGTAGATAGTTGTAATGGATATATTTACTTTGTCAAAAATATTAGATTCAATGGTATATGACATCTTAAAAACTTCCTGGTTGTTCAGCTATTAATTTGATACATCTAATGAACTCTTATAATAACCCATCCAACTGTATTATCAGTGCCTGCATAACTCATATTCAACTAGTTTATACAAGTCAGAGGAAGCATTTAAATAACCAGATCTAGGGTAAGTGTTGTGTTCCCCTCCCCTAGAGTAAAGGGGGGAAATGTTGAAACCCAAACAAGGGATAATATTTTGGACCACTGAAAAAGTTGTCACTGTCGGACTAAATCACTACCATTCAGTAATACACTTTTTTTTGGGTGGTGTTGGTGGTGGGCGGGGGACACCTTTCTGGCAACTTCTTTGTTTGATGATTCTTGCCCGTCTCCCAAGTCACTGGAATAATGAAAGCTGTAACCAGCTCTTCAATTTTGCTGGCAGTTCTCTCTTCCTTGCAATTAAAATCTTCCCACCCTGCACTCAAGGGTGTGGCCTAGTGGTCAATGAAGTGCGTTAAGAACCATGTGGTCTCTGGTTCAAAACCAAGCGGATACAAAAACACTAAGAGGTTTGTTCTCATATGTTCAAGCATTGATGGACAGAGTTGTCTGGTATCTATGCTGGTGGGGTCTAGTAATTGCATACTATGCATATGAAGAATGTTTTAAACTAGTGTATTCATACTTGTTTCTTGACATGATTTGAATGGGATGTTGCATGTTTACGGAATATGTGAAGTATCGTAAATATTTGTGTACTTTTCTTTTGAGTTGAATAGTTGATATAAGCCTTCTGTTGCTAGTGCTAAAACTCCAATGAAGGAAAGCAGGAAGAAATTATCAGGATTTTCATTTCTGCTTTCTGCCTTTGCTCAATTTCAAACTCATGAACGAAAAGTTTATGTTGGTGGCTGCGGTTTATTGATTCGCTTGTGTTGTATTGTATCTTAAAATTGCAGGTTCTACGTAGCAGAAGTGCTCCTTTCTCTGGAATACCTTCACATGCTTGGCATTGTATACCGTGATCTCAAGCCAGAAAATGTGCTTGTCAGAGAAGATGGACATATAATGCTGTCTGATTTTGATCTCTCCCTTCGCTGTGCTGTCAGTCCAACACTTGTCAAGTCATCATCTCTTGAAGGTGAGCCACTGCGCAAGAATTCAGCTTATTGTGTGCAGCCAGCATGCATTGAGCCCTCTTGTATTCAGCCGTCCTGTGCTGTTCCTACAACATGTTTCGGGCCTCGCCTCTTTTCCAGCAAGTCAAAGAAAGAAAAGAAATCTAAAAATGAAATAGGTAACCAAGTTAGCCCATTACCAGAGCTTATTGCTGAGCCTACTGGAGCGCGGTCAATGTCATTTGTCGGGACTCACGAGTATTTAGCACCCGAGATAATCAAAGGTGAAGGACACGGGAGTGCAGTGGACTGGTGGACCTTTGGTATCTTTCTATACGAGTTACTGTTTGGCAAAACACCTTTCAAGGGATCAGGAAATCGACAAACTCTTTTCAACGTTGTTGGTCAGCCCTTGCGGTTTCCAGAAACTCCAGTGGTCAGTTTCTCAGCGAGAGATCTTATCCGAGGCTTGCTCGTGAAGGAGCCTCAGCATAGATTGGCATACAAAAGAGGTGCCACAGAAATCAAGCAGCATCCTTTCTTTGAAGGTGTAAATTGGGCTTTGATACGTTGCGCGAGCCCTCCTGAGATCCCGAGGCCCGTGGAATTCGAGAGAATTTCAGTTCCACCAGCAGCATCAACCAGTGAGAAAGGTGTAGCTGGAACTGTCCCTTACCAGAAGAATTCAGACAACTATCTTGAATTTGATTTCTTCTAATCTATTTTTTCAATATCTTTTTTTCGTCGAGGCGATTGTCTGTTCATCTTCACAAAATGAAACATAGGAAGGCTGTACAACATTTGGAAGATGTTATGTGAAGGTTTGATTAGTTTGATGATCATATTATTGTTTGAGTTGTAATTCAACAGTTGAAAATTTGTTGCATGGCAAAACACTACAAGTTTGATGCTACCAATCGATAATGTGAATTTGTTAGTTTATTTAGATCTCCTTTTTTCTTTTATGGTTCGACAACTCTTTTTGATGTATGAGGTTAGTTGCTTCAATAGTATTTATTTGAGTTATCGACACGATATCGTAGACTATAAGCCTTTGACATGATATCACTAGACTATAAGCCTTCGATTTGTAGTGTTCGAAACACTCCACATGTTTTCGAGAAGCCAGACAAATAATCATGATGAACAATATGAAATGTGATATACACAAAACATTTAGCGTTTATATAGTATCGACTTTGAGCTATAAATGATAGTTTGATATACAAAACAATCTAGCGTTTATGTAGTATACTATCCCCAAGTAGCCTATCAATGACTAATCCGATGACTCAAATTTGTAACTTATAAATGTTACGAGATAACTAAAATTTGTAACTTATAAATGTTATGGAGATAACTATATAGATTTTATTTCAAACAAGATAGCAAAATGATTTCTTTAAAAAAAAAATGAAATTAAAAATGCGGTGAACGTGGATCGAACACGTGACCTTAAAGTCTTCAGTCTGACGCTCTTCCAACTGAGCTATCCCCGCTTTAGATAGTGATTTATTAAAAATAATATATAACCACTTTGCAAAACATTTTGCATTCATATTTTATGGGAACATGATAACATTTCTATTTTCTTACATTGACCTATATAAAAAAAAAAAAAAAGTTTGATGAACGAAATATTTCATATTCGATTAAGGTTCAGGAAATATTTGTATCTCAAAAACATATGATGTAGGTAGTCTACCATAACCTATATACACTATAAACTATTTTACTAGATTTTAACATGTCATAAAAGATGATTATCTTATCTTTTAAATTACCACTTTCAATTTTAATAGATTAACTAAAAAGAATAATTTGGTGCACAAATAATTTGTTTTCACATAAAGCTCGATAAAGAGTTCACATCCAAAAATGTGATTTGACAGCCTACTTCAATAAAAATATTTAAATTTGTGATCTATTATACTCATAAAACCAATTTGTAATAGACATGTGTAATCATCTTTTAGTAACTGATGATAATATTTAAAAAAATCACACTATTATATCATTATGAACCAATAATCAAGCTAGAAAAGATGATTCATTTTTATTTTTTTATTGGGGTTTGAGTTATTGGGACTTCATGGAGGAAGAACATTGATTCTATACCTTATACTTTGGTTATTGTTTCCACAATCAAACAAAAAAAATATGAATAATTTTGTTCCCAAAAATATGTCCATGCAAATGCAATTGGATTGAATGTTTGCTATATTAAACGTGGAGCATATAGTAAAGTTCATAAGATCTTCTATTTGGAGAAATTAAAATAACATATCATATTATAAAATATTATACATGCATAATAATTAATACATCCAAAAAGCCAAAAAAAAAAAAAAATCATACATCCATAACTTTTTTAAAAAAAAAACTTTTCAATTAATTATATATTCATGACCTTACCATAAAGAAAAATATTCCAATTGTTTGGACATCCTTACAACTTCCACTCACACCACATGAATAGTGTATGTACAATATTGTGCGGATTCGAGATTTAAAACTTTTAGAATTTTATAGTGATGACTTCAAGTCAATTGATCAATTTATAGACGAACAAAAAGTTATAGGTAATGTAAATTTATAAAGTATCCTAGATTCACATACATGTGAATTAATCAGTTAGGTGAGTAATTTGTGTTCAATGATCAGATTTATTTTGTATCTGGAGGATTCATCATATAGTTTTACTACTTTTACATTGACTATTAATTTATTGTAATTCTCCTTCGTTATTCAATCTTAGTGACAGTTATTTTATGCATATAAACAACGTCGTAAAGAATACAAATAAGCACCTGCTATTTTAAAGGTATATATAGTGATGTAAATTAAAACATTAGATATGTAATATATTAAGTCCCACTAATCTATAGGTCAAGCACATCATGATTCTCCTTTATTGAAAGCTATATAAAGTTTTGTTCTCACTATTTATGAAATAACAAATGTAATTATTATTAGTGTGATGTAGATTGCTTGATGGAGTAATAGTTAAAAACTAAAATTGAATATAATTGATCATGGGCCAATTAAATTGGAACCCCAAAAAATTAATACTAATACTTGGCATATATATTACGTGACATTAACTTATAACTAGTGGACAAGACTTGACATAATAAATGGAAATTAGCTTTATGATCCATCACAAATATAATTTGTTAATTAACTAGTCCTTTATATATATATATATATAAAATAACACGTACAACTCGAAAATCAATATAGTTAGCAAATTTTTCGATAGAGACTTCCGAGGATAATCTATCAAAAATTTCATATTTCTAACTAATCTCTCTTTGAAAATTTTCATTTACTTTTATTAAAACTGTAACTAGTTATACATAGTCACGATGAGTTTAGAAGGCCCCATGAATTGAAAATCACATTGTTAAATGTCAATAATACTTGGAAAATAACACAAATTTCCGATGTAGGTCCTACTATAGATTGATTCGTCATTAAGGAATTTCAGCGTATGTCAAAAATATTTCTAATGACTCAATTTTCAAACCAAATTCGTTGAAAATCTACATTTTAAGTATTGTGCATTTGAGTAACTTTTTTTCATTTCATATATTGTATATGATAAATTTCTTAATAAAAATCATACTTATGAGTTACTGGTTATACGAGATCATTTCCTCACCTAAAATGGTGTTAAATGATTCAAGTAAAAAGGGGAAGTTTCTGGCATGGGCATGTGTCTGGCAAACACACGTGTCAAGATTCTCCCTACAAAACTAGATTAACAATTTGCCATAAAAAACATTTTGCTTTGAAGAAACAATTACTTCATGTGTGCACTCATATAACATAATGTTTTATTAATTAGTCTTAAATCTTGTCTAAATTTGTCTTCACCTCACCATTATATATAAAAGGATTCCCATCCTTTTGGTGCTCTTCTTATTCAAATAAAGTTAATCTTAGTCATAAAAACATTGCATTTTAAGATAATTATACTGTTTACTTTACTTTATTAGGTCTGTCTATATCCAATTTCATGCTTTAATTCCTTTATTGGTAAAAGTCAAGTTTCCTTGGTTCTAGTGTAACACGTTATTTGTTATACGAATCAAGTAATCCTTGCTATCAAGCACCCAATCTGCGGCGGAACGGTAAGTACTCTCTCGAATTTAAATTCTTAAAATAGAATTTATCATAAAATGTATATATGTACCAAATTTAAAGTTATATCACCTACTATTATGCTACTTTTTTTTTATTATTATTATGAATTCATATCACGTCAATATATTAAATAAGAAATCATTTTTTATCAAGAGTCTATTTATTTTTATGTCTCAAATTAAAATAGAGACGGTGTTTATATTGAAAGTAGGAACCCTTGAAAGTATGATTTGATTGGTTCCAATAATATAAGTTCGAACTTTATATTTATTGATCATGTTCATATAATAAACTTCATATTCAAAAATAAGTTTCAAAATCATAGACCTACCTCGATTTGAGATTAATCCAAATCTTTAAGAGTAGAGGAATCACATTCTTCTTGCCATAGTTCTGGGCGGTCACGATTTATATATATTTTAGATAAGCTAATTCGAAGGAAAAGAACATATAATTGTTTAATTTAAAGAATGATTTATTTAGCTAATTAATGGTAGGCACGCATCAAATCAAATTTTATTGAATGGCTAGTAAGATTTTCAGTATATTTATTATGTGCTCTTTTTTGAATTTTCATTCTCTGAGTTGTTGTGTAGATTATAATATATATTGCGCTCGAAAGTGAGTGACATTTAAAACAAATATAGTTATTTTAAATTATTTATATTTAATTTAGTTTTTTTTAAAAATGACCGAAATTGAAGGGTAAACTAATCAAAACTCATCCTAATTATTGTTTTTAAAGGAATATGTAAAAAAAAACACGACAGATAATTTGAGACGGACGAAGTATATATATTTTTTGTTGATTGTATGCATATTCCATCCCAACACTATCTATGGAATTTATCAAAAGAATGGCTTCAATTATTTTTTGCAAATCTATTAAAAGAAAATGCTTTCTCTTTTAGCTACAAAATCTTCATCTAATATGCCCCATTATTAAGACATTTAACATTACTTTTCATAATTAGTTATATATATATATATATATATATATATATATATATATGTGTGTGTGTGTGTGCGCGCGCGCGCGCGTTCGTATATTGAAAATTTATAAAGGAATTAAAATCTTTTTTTTGTTCTTTTTAATCGTTGGTATATATGGAAAATTTGGCCAACTTGGTTGAAGAATTATTCACTTGGAACTTTGTTGACAAATTTTGGACTTATATATTAAATATAAGATTCCACTAAGTGATAGATCACAACTAATAATATCCTATAATTTAATTAACGACAACCTATGGTAGCACATGTAATTTTTAAAATATTTTTCTTTGGAATACGAAAAATGACGGTGCAAGAAAAATCATGCCCCAAAAAAGATATATATATATATATATATATAGCCATGGAAGTGTTAAAAAGTAAATAAAAAAAAACACTTAGTAATTAAGTGAAAATACTTATTTATTATGTATATCCTATAGTTACATCAAACAGATAAATACGTAAGTGGTACATGTTTCTACTACACTTTATTACTTTCAAAAATATTTTTTCTAATTTAATATAAACATTGAATACACGTATGTTTTTTTATATTTTGATATTATTCTGTTTGTTCCACGTAAAAAAGAAAACTAAAAGTTATAAATTGATCGAGGAATATATTTTTTTCTTCTTTTTTTCCTTACTTGATGATAAGTCCATTTCTGGAGGTAGTGATTCTGAATTTTTAATTAAAGATAAAGAAATTTTGAACTATCTCGCCACAATTAATATTGGTGTCGATAAATATTCATGTTTCTTCTTTTCAATATATTTACATTTTACAGACAACTAAAGTCTCAAGAGAGATATAATATAATCAAATACACTTCTTATAACCAAAAATATCTTAAAGAGACAATAAAATATTTTGTTAAATATAAGACGTAATAACTCCCCTTATGCATTCACATAATTAAAGTCTTAGGGGATCAATTCATAGTATTAAACAAGGGCTCACATTAAACAATAGCAGGATTATCCAATGAATATATATTTTATTTGTAGTAGAAAAAAAGATATATGAGTATTATATAAAATATATATCTTAACTTTAAATATCAACGATTAATTTTATGACTCAAATCTCATAATCTACCAAACTACAAGCTAAGTCATATATCAAACAACTTTATCATTTTTTTTTTAAAACTTCCTTTTAAATTAAAATTATTTTCATAAGAGAAAAGGTAAATATAATTAAGTTACATGGGACATTTAAACTATAGAATAAATACTTGGTGGTGGACCATAAAATTCCCTTTGAATTGTCCAAATTCAAAAGGATGTTAAGATGTTTGGATCAAGGGTTGTGGCCCTTTAATTTCTTTACCAAATTCCATTTATTTCTTTTTGAAAAATAAGTCAAATTAGTTGCTTTCATTTCTGTTTGATCATCAATTTTGTACACCAACTATTTTATCACACCATTAATATCCATTTACTGTTGACCACTACATGTATCTATTCATGACCTATGTCTTTCTATAGCCAAAATACTAGGGTCTATCGAAAAAATATTACGTTTTTAGATTATATGCATTATTATTTTCAAATTTTATCTATTAAATATGTTGTTATTGTTGTTCTTTTTCTAAGGTCGGATTTCTATGTAAAATTTCTATTATAATATCCAAATTTGTGGATATAGTTCAAAAAATTTCAAACGAATGATATTTTTATTGACTATCGATTATTTTTTATCAGCACATATACGAAATAACTATAGCCGACAATATTTAGGAAAATAAAAAAAATCACCAATTATATTATTATGTCATTATTTTCTATTAATGGATCTAGTATTTTTTGGTATTAGATTTTGTGTTTGTTGTAACATTAGGAGTTGTTATTTATTTTTGTCATAATACACAATAAAGTCACATAAACACGTGTTTGTGTGTCACCCTTCAAAAAGTTTGCATCAGCTCCATATATTATTTTTAAATTATTTTTTCATTTTGATAAATTTAAAAAGTATTTATTATAAAAAATTGCTAATTTTCGACTAACATCTTATTAATTTATTTATTTTTGTTAGCAAAGAATTATCAACGAAAAAACAATAAAAATGTTGCCCACAATCTAAAGTCCTATAGGATTATGTCGAATTTTTAGTTGAAAATTAGTTAGGGTGATAAGTATCTTTACGTTATTAATGAGATATTTTTAATTCGAACTCTTAAGTAAAATTTTCTTTATCACATTAATGAGATATTTCCAATTCGAACTCTATAAGTAATATTTTCTTTGATAAATAATATTTTACTTTTAAGATGAAGTTTTTTTTAAAGCTTATCAATATTAGTTGAGATATACATTTTCTTTTTCCTTAATTTTAATTAATTATACAATTAAATTGAAATTAAAAATGAATCATATAACTAATCTACCTAAAATAAGGTAATTAATAATATGATTAAATTAAAATTAAATTAGATACGAATCATATAACTAATCTACCTAAAATAAGGTAATTAATAATATGATTAAATTAAAATTAAATTAGATACGAATCATATAACTAATTTACCTAAAATAAGGTATTATCAAACCGAATTAATAAGCTTTCTTTGAATTATCTAACTCGACCCCTAAATTTAAAAGAAGTAGGCTGCTTTAATTAATTATTGTCCCAATTGCAACATCACACCGAAATACATTAAATGACCAGTAATTGTTCGTTGACAATTTTTAAAAATAAATTAAGTAGACTAAAATTGGGATGATATTCCTTGTTGGTTTTATAAATTGATTAATAAAAAGAACTAGTCGTACAAATAAAACACAATAATAAAGTCTAGTACCAAGAATTGACATTTTCTAGCACATAAATTTTAGCATTTTTATTTAATTTTATACAACACTAATTTCTTATTATCTTTAATTACATATTTTTATAGCTATAAAATTTATGAAATTGTTTAAGATCATCATATTTAAATACTTTCTTTCTTTTTTAAAATCTAATTAAATATCGTTGCATAATTAAAATAAAAGAAGTCTGTTTTTTTCCTCATTAAAAAGGAATTATTATTATTGATAACAATATATTTAATTTCAACAAAAGTAAAATGTGGAAAATGCTAAAAGAGAGAATTGTTCAATAGAAAACAAATGATTTCAAACAAAGACAACAAGACATCAACGTTGAAATGTTATGGTAAACAGCTTAGTTGAAAAGACCAAAAAGAAAAAGAAAAAAAAAAGTAAATAGTTTGTTTAGTTTAAAATACTTTTTAAATTATTAAATATTATCAAGGATTTATCGAAAACAATTTCTCTATATCATAATGATAGAATTAAGATTTGCTTATAGACGTATATCTTATTTTTATTGGACCTCACTTATGAAATAACACTGAATATGTTGATAAAATTATTGTTATTGATCTCTAAAAAATAATTTCTAATAAATTGTGATTGGGATCTTATTTTCATTCAAATTATCAATTAACTACACCTCACTCTCTTCGTCAAAATTAATGATGTGAAAATATTTGCATTGGTTCTCCTCTATTTTGCATACTATTTTTATTTATAATTGAAGGATATAATTATCCCAAATAATAATTCACTCAAAAAATTCATAAAAATACTTCATGATTTCAAGTTTTGGAAATATACATTGGAATGAAGTACTCCAACAACAACAAAAATAAATAAATTAGGCATGTGTACTCTAGTTTATGTCTATTTAGATTTTGTAGTTATAAGATTATTTTTTCCATCTCAATTTATTTCAGAACTTATTAATCTCATATGCAGTTTAAAGTTACTCCCTCCTTTTTCTAATAAAGTTTTGCACAATTAATCTCATATACTATCTCTTACTATTAATTCTTTAATCATTGTCCATTTGCATGCCTTTTAGCTAGAATAATTAATGCTAAGAGCAATATAGGGAAAAAACAATTAATTCTCTTTTATTTTTTTAAAATTAGCTAATATTTAAAAATATTTAATATATATAAAAACCAAATAAAACCGGAGGAAACAACTTATTTCTAAAAAATAAATAATATAGTATTTTTGTTAGACCAATTAAAAAGGAAAATATAACATAATTGACTAATATTCCTAAATTAGAACTTAGAACAACGTCCACAAAAAGGAAAAAAATAAAATAAAATTAAACAGTGTGTTGCAGCCGTGCCTAATATTCGTAAAGAATAACAATAATAACTATTCTCCAAAATTACCATCAAAACTCTGTTATTATAGTGAATGAAACTGCTTCTATTATCTTTCGATATGAAAACTGTTCTCAACACAAATCTTTACTCAAGTCTTAAATAAGGAGCGTTATCCTCGAATAAACTTCATTCAATAAAAATATGTACTAGTCAAACTTCAGTACGAATAACGGACACGAAAACTAAAAAGAAACTATTTTACAAAATTATTATTCCGTCAATCAAGATTATTATTACATACATACAAAAAATAAATAAAAGAACCTCGTGACGGTAATCACGTTAGTACATACTTAGCTTAAAGATTTTAATACTACTTAGTATTAATTAAAAAAAAAAAAAAGTTGTCTTTTGCCCAAATTTAAGAAGATCTGACAATGAAGCAGCACCTTCAATTCTTGAGTCACTGTCCTATGAGGAAGAGGGAGGAGAGTGGAAATTGAGAACAAAAAAAAAAAAAGTCCCTTTTTTCACAAAATACAACAACCCCTCTTCCTCTTTAGACCCAAAATCCAGGAAAAAGTCAAGATTTTGAGGTTTTCTGATAATTTTAGGAGGTGGGTTTGAATCTTTTTTGGGTAAATTTGTAGTGGGATCAAGAATGGTGTGCATAACTGAAGATATGATTAAGCAGTTGCAGACTTCAATGGATGAAAGTTAGTATCTTTACTACTTATTATGATCTTGTTTGTACATTTCTTTTGAGTTTCAGCTTTATTGAGTTTGGATCTCCAATTTTGTTGTTGTTGTTGTTGCAGTTGCTGAGCCACTTCAGAAGACTTTCCAGGTTTTGCTTCTAATTAACTCTAACTTTTTTCAAAATTTTGCTAAAAAAAATTAGTTTTTGGATTTGATCTGTGTACTTGCTGTGATTCTTGATTTTGGTTTATTCAACTGTGGAGTAAGTTAGTCCATGCCAATTCAAAATTTTCTAGATTTCTTTGTTTGAGTTTTGACAAACTCGAAATCTAGTAGCTTGGTTGACTAGCTAAACTTTCAACTTGTTGGTGGGGTCGATTCCCCACCTTGTAAATCTCCTACCCCAATTTTCTGTTAGCAAACTCTGGTCTTGGAATGTTGACCAAATTGCTTTAGTTTTGCTTGCTTGGTGTGATTAATTACACAGAAGGTGCAAAGGGAAATTCTCCTTGTTGCTTTTTTGCTCTTTTTTTCTTTTCATTTTTTTTCTTGTGGTGGGCTAGTTATGAATTAGGATGCAACAATTTAACATAATAAGGTAAGTTATTGCAGTTTGGTTGTATTTCGTGGAGATGGATGTTCAAAGCTAGCATCTTGATGCAGAATCTGAAGTCACCTAAATGACGATTGGTCAAAATATGCAGCTAAAACTTATTGTAGATCTAGTGTTTTTGAATTAGAACGCCCTTGTTCGTATGTTAGAATGTATGTGATTTGCAGTTGGAGAATGCTGCGCCTAGTTAAACAATCCGAAGACTTATATCCATAGCTAATGGTAAATGTGATGGCACCGGTGAAGTTTTTAGCCAAAGATTGGTCTTTTACCTTGATTATCAACTCTCTGTGAATGACCAGTATCTCCTTTTATTTTTATATGACTAAAGAAACTTACGAGTTCTCGTAGCAGCAGGTGATCGCTCATGTTAACACTTGGAAAAATAGAAGGTTTATTACATCTGGTGTCAAAACTTAAATTAGTGAAGTGGCTGAACAAAGTAAGACGAGCTAAGCATTTTGGCATGTGCAATAGTTAGATACTGAATAAAAACTTGGTTATTTTCATTGCTCAATGTTAATTGTAGGTTTGAGGAATAAAAATGGAGATCCTTATTAGTGATGTTTCATGAACCTATAACTATGTTATGACCGTACGTATATGATGTCTCAAATTTTGTGCAGAATGTACATCAGGGGTACCAAACCGAGACACTGGTGAGGTTTCTCAAAGCTAGGGATGGCAGTGTGTCTAAAGCACACAAGATGGTAAGTGCATACAGTTTTCATTCACATTTGAAGCTCAATATTGCTTCAGGATGAATATTGCATCGAGGAAATATTCTAACTGTAATCAGCACTTTGCAGCTTGTTGACTGTTTAAATTGGAGGATAGACAATGAGATCGATCAGATACTTGCAGTAAGTTTTCTCTTATCATAGAATAGTTGAATGGAAAACCTTTAGTTATGTCACAAATAATAAAGAAATGAAGGCGAATTCCACCTTTACTATGTGGCTGATATTTGTCATTTATTGTTGCAGAAGCCAATTGTACCCACTGATTTGTATAGAGGAGTGAGGGACACTCAGCTTGTGGGGATGTCTGGATATACAAGAGAGGTAATACTTTGATCTGAATATACAAATTTATCATTGATTAGCTCTCTTCTCATTCAGTTTATGCAACTTTTGGCGTTCTGCTTGGCCAATATAATCTTATTGTGTGGTATCTACTTGGTTTTAATTTGTGCAGGGTCTTCCCGTCGTTGCTGTTGGAGTAGGCCTCAGCACATATGACAAAGCATCGGTAAGGGTCATAGTTTGGATTCTTTAGCTCTGTTAACAAGTCAATTCAGCTGCTCAAACATTTGTTTTTTCATTTGTCTCCTACAGGCGGCATTGAAATTTTACTGACATAGTGTTTTTCTATTGTAGATTCACTACTATATTCAATCACATATCCAAATGAATGAATACCGTGACCGTATGATATTGGTATGTCCTTGTGCTTGTTCATTCAAATAGGAGATAAATACGAAAAAAATAGCCTGTGATGTTGACTGACTGATGTTCATGTTACAGCCTTCTGCATCAAAGAAATTTGGGCGGTATATTGGGACCTGTGTTAAGGTTTTGGACATGACTGGTCTAAAGCTTTCTGCACTAAACCAAATTAAGGTATCTTGTTATTTGTTTGACATTGTAATTATACTTCATTGACCTTCCTACCAAAATCCTACGGTGTCATTCCTTATCACCTTTTTTCTAGTCAACATTCTTCTTGGATATATAGATCCACTTATTTAGCTGAAAATCTTTGGTTCTACATTTGTCATCGACACTGCTAGTAATCTTGTTAAAGTTTGATATGATGTTCAATTTTGTCACTTTCTCCAAATGGAGATAAAGTTGAAGTTTTCGGATTTAAAAAGACTCTTTTGAGTGCATTTGTTCATTCACTAACTACTGCTATTTACAAAATTTGAACTTCTGAAAAAATTTATTGATCATCAATTACTCAAACAACCTAAAAGAAAGCATATATTAGAGCGCCAAGAGAAGTTCTTGGGTGGTGCTGGAGAAAGAAAGGAACCTGCATCAGATATATAGATGTCGGAAAGGATATGGACAAGAAAATGGTCACAAGGACGAGAACAACAGCTTACAGGCTTATAGCAACTAGAAGATCAAATGAGAGGTCACATGAGATGGTGCAATAATAGTGATTGTAAGTGATAAAAGGGGGATGGGTAAAACTAAAATTGGATTGAGAGAAGATGTTTCGAAAGACGTATAATATCTCGAAATCAATGCACACTTAAACTAAGAACATAGCACAATGGAAACAAAGGATCTATACAGGCAATACAACTAGTTAAGATTAAAACTTATGTTTTCCTAGAGTCTTTTTGGTCTTGTTAATACTTAGATGTGGATGTGGCGCCACCGGATGCCTGGTGGCTATAACACGGTGGTGTCTAGGCCAGTTTGTGCGTGCCTCGATTATTCCACCGAGTATTTGCTACATCCCACCAACACAGGCGTTGAATAAATACCTACCAAAGGCTTAGGCAGGTAGAAATAATTATTAGTTTGTTGTAGAAAACAAATCATTTGTTACTGGAATCAAAATGAATGTAGAGGATCATATAGCTGGTTCCAATTACTTTGGGATTGAAACATTTGATTCATATTGATTATTGAAATGATTTATTCATCATAAGATGGAGTAATATCTTCTTTTACTTAATCACACATTTATCTTTTTTAAACTTGACATTTTGTTTATTCCTCTTGTAGCTCTTAACTGCTATATCTACCATTGATGACCTAAATTATCCTGAGAAGACAGATGCATATTACATTGTTAATGCTCCATACATATTCTCAGCCTGCTGGAAGGTTCGTGTCTAACTTGTAATTATGCACGAGTCTTGCTGAATCAGTTAACCTAAAGCTAACTCTGTACTAGCAGGTTGTGAGACCTCTTTTACAAGAAAGAACTAAGAAGAAAGTCCAAGTGCTCTCTGGCTCAGGAAAAGATGAACTGTTGAAGGTAAGATGTCTTTTTTTTTTTAGTCGAGGGTCAAAACACCCCTGAAGTATCTTTGATTATTTGAGTTTACCATCTGAACTATCACCAAATGCTTATCAAAACACACCTCTCAACTATTAGTTTTTCCCTTATCATACCCGAACCAAGTAGGAAAAGGGAAAAACTTCTAGTTGAGGTGTGTTTCGATAAACATTTGGTGATAGTTCAGCTAGAAAGGTAGTTTAGGTATGGAACTCGAAAAGAGGAATTCTTCATGTGTGTTTTTGACCCTCCAACTCTTTTTCTTTTTTGAGTTATTAAAGGTAAGATGCTGTTCTTTAAAGTCGATTGCCTTTTATCCGTTGATTCTCTCACTTCAGGAGAGGCTTACTGTTGCAGATGAACTCAATACTATTCTTTGTAGTTTGTAGAATCCATCTTTATTCACATTAATAACGTTCGGTCACACACCTCGTGTTTCTGAGGAATACGATACTTGACTTCAAATCTAACTAGAATTATCTCTGACTTAGAGCATTGAAAAAACTCTTAATTCTCAACTTGCAGATAATGGATTATGCATCGCTACCACACTTTTGTAAAAGAGAAGGCTCGGGTTCATCTAAACATAGTAGAAATGGTACAAATGATAACTGTTTCTCCTTCGATCACGCTTTTCATCAGCAACTCTATGATTATACTAAGCAACAAGCTCTAGCATTAGAGGCTGTAGCACCAAGCAAAGAAGGATCGGTCCATGTGACCTTACCTGAGCCTGATCCAGATGATGCAAAGATTGCTGAAACAATAGAATCCACATTACAGAGGATTGGTAAGAAAAACGGAATTTGTCAATCATTTCATGAAATAAAGATAAATGGCGATTGAAGCTGATTCGCTGAAGTCTTGGTAACTGCTTATTCTGAATCCGGCTTTTACATGACGAGAGGATTTAAGTAAGCGTTGTTATAGTACTAATATGGCTTGCATCATCTCGATGCAGGATTTAGTTAGAAGCTAAGTTGTAACATGGCATTTATGCTACCTTGGAGTGGACTATCATATGAATAGTCAAAAATGTTAATCCTCCCACGAAGTATTTTACGCGAATTTCACTGATTTGATCTGATTTTTACTGCGGCTTTCATGATTCCTGAATCTTCTCAAGACAGAATAAACTTTCTTCTGGTTTTAGGACTGTAAAAGAAAGGGGGTAGGGGAAGTTATGATAAATAAAAAGGGACAAGAGAACGTTTTGTATATTTTCTGTGTGTTTTGTGCATCTGATATGGTTTTTTCGTCCAAGCACAATATTAAGAACCTTGGCCAAAACAGTCCCTCCATCCAATTTATGTGATGTCGATACAATTTTTAAAATAAATGAACGATCAACTTGTGTTCATAAATAGCTGTTAAAGTTTCTCATCAAAGAGTAAAATGAAATATTTAAGATGCATCTATATAATGTGCCATTTTTTTTAAACCTTCGGCGTCACTAAATTTAGGAGTGTCACATATATTGAAACAGAGAGAGTAATGAACCACCAAGGACAAAGCGACCATTTTTTTTCTCAAGTAATAAGAGCCAACAGATTCATAGATCAAACAAACACTTCAGACACCAGGAAGTGTTTGAAACATGCAAACAAAAGAAAACTCCTAAATTTACAGAACAATAGTCTATCATTACAACACTATTTTGTTATCCCCCAAGTAAATCAAATTCTAGACTTCCTTGCAAGTGACTTACGCACATGCAATAACCTAAATTTACATCAGACAAAAGCACATAGATGTTTTTAACCAACAATGAAATCAAATGTGAGCTTCTTTATAAATAATATTACTTCAGCTGTCTGTAGCAGTTGAAGGCATAGGCAACTGATATGGCAGCACCAACAACAGCAAGAACTGCATACGTATCTTCACGCTCCCAGCTCTCGTACCAAGTAGGCATTGAGCACACCTTGCGAGAACGAGTCCCTTTGCCACTGCTACTTCGAGAAATTTGTCTCTTGAAGCTGCTCTTCTTTTCAGTTGTAAACTCAGCGTTCTCTTGGTTGAGATTGAAATTGTCTGCATCAACTGATGGTTGAGTGGTCTGACAACATGAGATATTTCCATTTGCCTGGCAACAGCCCGTACCCTCTAATTGGGATCCACATGTGCGAATATCAACATCATTTGAGTTTACGGTGCCTCTGTCCATATCTGTTCCACCATTAATGCTGAGCCTATGTTGTTGGGATGCTTTCTGTTCGTCTTCAGATAGCCCCATCTGGCCCCTGATACAAGACATTAGTATTCTAGATTAACAAATGCAAAAACGCCTTCTGCATTCCTGCAGATAGATTAGCTAACAAATGAATCTTGAAAACCCAATGTTTGAACTCTACGAAATTAGGATTGTTGTTACAAGACACTTTCTCTTTAGCACTATACATCACATTAATGAGTAAACTTGAATCAACATTATGTGTTCTTAAACCCTCAGAACTTTACGTAGCAGTGAGTTTCCATTGAATTGCAATGTTATATCTAAAAAATTTGTTTCACCAAAGACATAAGTTATGGTCCATAGGCAAATCACAGCACGGGTTATGGAACTTAAGACATTTAAGAGGTAACAAATATTGACTTAACAATGCCTTGGCAACATACATAACTTGCATCCTAACCACAATTTTTAATGTAACATTACTAATGTTTAAGAGCTGACAAGTATAGCTTAAAAAAGAGTTAAATTCATTTAGAAGCAATCAAATGCAATTTCTCAAGATGTCAGATTATAATAGCAACAGGAGAGAGAATTTACCTCCACAACCAATCAACAATTTCTCCTTTAGCAACATGCTGTTCAAGCAACTGTGGTACATCATCAGGTGTAACATAGCCATACCTAGTGCACAACAAAAACAAACATATAATTAACTACCCAACTAAATTTCATCAACTGCCTACAACTGAGAGAGCAACTTCCAGAAGAAAAGGGGCAAAAGGATTTATCCTAACCAGTGTCCGGAAACTTCCTTGTGAGTGTTTCGTCCAAATATGATCACATTTCCAGCAAACTTGTGCCCCCCGATGTGTGAGCATGGACTAACCGATACTTTTCCTTGAAGACCATTTGATTCTATTTCCTCCAAAAGTCTACTAACTATAGCTGGTCCACAAACACCACATCGACGATCTCTTGAACCATGACAACACACAAATATGTACCATCCAGTGAGAGCTTCAGGATTTCCAGGCGACCATTCACCATCCTTCACAAGCACCTCCTCAACAAATGTGTCAACATCAAAATGAGTCAATCTCCTGCATAATAGGTAAATTCAATGTCATTTAATAGATATGCAATCAACAGCTGCAGATGCACTAGAATAGTATAGCATAGTCTAAACCTGTATCTGATCATGTCCGGAAAGATCAACACATCCCCATTCGATGTCTCAGTTCCATCATGCCCTTCACATATTGTCAACCGAGTCTGGAAGAAAGAAAAGTTACAAGGTAAATCACTACAGATATTACTGGGATCATGAAGAAAACATAACCAACTAAGCAATTTGCTTTAGAAACGGAATTTGTGAAAACTACAAAAGCTCAATCAGAATGAGATCAAACGAGAACAATTTGCTCTTCAACTTGAGGCGAAGCTATACAGATTGGAAAATGGCAAGTTAATGATCATTTAATCATACAGGTGGATGGAAAATTTTGAAACTTGGGAAGAATGTTAGTCAGGAATAAGAAGGAAAAAAAATTGCAAATGCCAAAAAGTGTATAAGAACAGAATGTAGGACCTAACTTTGCAGTTTGCATTTTGTTCTATCCCTACATGCAGGATAAACTTAGTCCACACATCCGAAAGTAGCAACAAAAACAGTAAGGAACGTCCCTCTTTCAAAAGAAAGCATCAGCTTAAATTAATGAAGTTTGAACTTGTAAACTGAAACGAACCAATCACACCTTATAAGCATGTTAAGGTTGGCTGTACAAATACTTCGTATTCATTTGACTCTAATCAGGCCCATTTCATATAAATTCTAAACAAATTCTCCTTTCAGTAAAATTAAGGGTAATCTAGAATTAGAGTTGAGAGGAATATTCAATCAAAACCCTTAGTCCGATAGGGGGATAGTATACAGTCAATCCGGATAAGACACTGAGATGAAAGACGAATCAAGCAAGAAAGGCAGAAAGTGTCGCCGCTTTCTCGAGTGAGAGTTCTTTTTTGGGGTTAGTCTGACTGTCCTCATTCAAGTTTGTAGGCGTGCGAGTAAGAGGGTAGTAGGCGGTTTAAAAGACTTAATCTTTTATTGGTCAAACTCTAATAAAAGATTTAATCTTTTAGTTGTCTGTCCCTAATTTAGCAACTTTGTTGTTCTGAAGCTAACATTACTTTCTGATTTTGTAATACTTTGCATCTGCTTAATGCCTATTAATGATATTTATTACTAGATGAAACGGAAAACATACACAGTGTAATCCCACAAGTGGTGTCTTGAGAGGGTACATAGACCTTACCCCTACCTTTCTGGGGTAGAGAGGTTGTTTCCGATAGACCCTCAAATGAAAAAAAGAGAACAGGTTAGCAACAACAACAATGAGCATTCTAGAAGCTAATAACAGTTCATACAATGCAGGATAGCTTAACATTTCAAAAGCAAAACTCAAGGATTTGCAAAGAGAACAAAATTCAAAAATGACAACAGAATAAACCTGCTTCTTAACATCATTCTTTCGAGCAGTAAGAGCAGCAGCAAGAAGCCTAGGCAATCGATCAAACTCAGCAGCCTCAATACGAGGAGGCCAAACTTGAGGATTCTTATAGCAAAGGAACACGTGGCGTTCATAGAAATCAACAGTACCAACAAGCGGCGTCTGGCGAAAATCAGGACGGGAGAAACCGAACTCAGCATCAGCGGCGGCGGCGGCGCCATCAGCACCGGAGAGAAAACCCTCGTTCTGGAAGCTTCCAGAAGCGCTACCGATCTGAGAAGAATCTAGAAGGAAGCTGTCGGCATCGGAAACAGTAACAGGAGAAGAAGTGTTAGGGTTTATGAAATCGTCCCTGTTCGCCATCAACGGTGAATTTTGAGCTTTTTGACTCATAAGTCCTCAATACAAAATGGAGATGAATAGATTAAAGACCTTCTAGGACATTGAAATATGGACACTTACATTAAAAATAAATATAAAAAAATGTATTTTTTTTCTTCTTTTTCATAAAAATTGGTTATAGCATTTGATTTAGCATAAACATCGAAAGATGGCATGTTTTAGTCGTTACATTATAATTATCGTGAGGGTATAATTTAACATAACTATTACATCATATTTACCATGACACCAATATAGCAGCAAGCAATTTAGTCAGATAAAAGAATTTCCGAGTGTCACGTAAATTAGTCAATGAAGCACACACTCTTTAAAAGGAACAACATGTAATACTTGTATGTGTTCTTTTTACTACACTACATATTGTTGGGTTATGAAGGTGAATATGGCGTCATGCGGAAGCTTATAATTGCAAATTATATATGGTTGATAAATCAGACGACAAATAAAATCATATTAAAAACATATTATTAATATTGTTTGGTCAAGCGACCTACATATTATAAAACTAATATTGAAAAATATAAATATGTTTAGGAGAAAATCTCCCCATAAACAAAACTCTTAAGCGTCTACATTGTGGATTCTATTGTTTTTGATATGAGAAAAGTGGTCTTCAATTTATAGATCTCCTAACTCTTCCTCTAAAGAAAAGAATAAACCAAATATGGAAGAAAAATATATTTTCCTTTCATTAAAAGTAAAAACATTTATGGTAATGTTTTGTCTTTTCTTTTAGAAAAAAATAAACTTCAAATAAGATAAGAAAATCAGGGCAAAACCCTAACAAATCTCCCATTTTGGCTGGATTTTCTTGACAAAACTTGATCCACCTTCTTCAATTGCATGATAATCTTTGTTCTTCACATAGTCTTCATCACTGTTGCTTACCATGATTAAAAAAATAAAGTTTAAAATATACGGGTTAAAAATGGTTTAAAAATATTTCATTTTTATTTTTAAAAATTGCAGCAACAGGAATGTTGAAAATATGGTTGAAACTTATTCTCCACATGTACCTTGACAAAAAATCTTCATTATCATCAAATTGATTTGAAATCATCTTGAGCCTATCTTCAACCTCATTCCATTGGATCATTTAACCATGCGGTCTAATACCACTTGTTGGGTTATGAAGGTGAATATGACGTCATGCGGAAGCTTACAATTGCAAATCATATATGGTTGATAAATCAAACGACTAATAAAATCATATTAAAAACATATTATTAATATAGTTTGGTCAAGCGACCTACATATTATAAAACTAATATTGAAAAATATAAATATGTTTAGGAGAAAATCTCCGCATAAACAAAACTCTTAAGCATTTACATTGTGGATTCTATTGTTTTTGATATAAGAAGAGGGGTCTTCAATTTATAGATCTCCTAACTCTTCCTCTAAAGGAAAGAATAAACCAAATATGGAAGAAAAATATATTTTCCTTTCATTAAAAGTAAAAACATTTATGGTAATGTTTTGTCTTTTCTTTTAGAAAAAAATAATTCTTAAATTATGGTAAGAAAATCAGGGCAAAACCCTAACACATATATCGCGAGACTCATACAATAGTGCACAGTCTAGCCAATGAGTCACATGTATGTGTAATGATTACAAATTTGTAGTTGCTACACCATATTTAACGTGATGCCAATAGAAAATGCACAACCTAATTAGTTATGAAAGTATGTGTGCCTCACGTGACTTAGCTGACAAAGAAGATACTCTTTTAACTGAATCACATGTAATAATTGCATGTTTCTAATCGTTATACCACATTTATTGCAAGGACAATACAATAGTGCAGAGTCTAGCAAATGAGTCACCTGTATTTGTAACTAGTTTCTGAGTACGTACTTTGCATGTCTATCTTATATTGAAATATGGACACTTACATAAAACAAAATTTAAAAATATACTTTTGTCTTCTTTTTCATAATTGGGTGTAGCATTTGATTTAGTGTAAATATCGAATGAATGCATATTTCTAGTCGTTACATTATAATTATCGTGAAGGTATAGTTTAACTCGTTATAAGAGTACCTGGTCTTCACATGAAGTAGTCGATGAATTAAATATTAATTGATCTGAACCACCAGAAATGACGGCATATTTCTAGTCGCCATACCACATTTCTTGTTTGGCTAATACCTTAATGCATAGTTTAACCAATGAACCGTCTACGTTTATAACCGTTGCAGATTCCTACTTGCTATTTTTTCTTTATCCTATTATTCATATGAAAGTATGCACAGTCTGACAACCAGCTATGAAAGTATATGTGCCTCACGTGAATTAGCTTACGTAAAGATTCTTTTTAAAATGAACCGTTTGTAATAATTACACGTGTTTTAGTCGTTATGCTATATATATATTGAGGCCAATAGTATAATAATGCATAGTTCATTGTAATAATTGCACGTGTTTTAGTCTTTATGCTATATCTATCGTGAGACCACTAGTATTATAGTGCATAGTCTAGCTAATGATTCGTCTGTATTTATCATGATTGCATATTTTTAACTGTTGAACCACATTTATCATGATGCCAATATAGTAGCAAACAATTTAGTCAGATATGAAAGTAACTAGGCGTCACGTAAGCTAGCTGATGAAGTAAATACTTATTGAAATGAACCACATATAATGATTGCATGGCTTCATGTTACTACATTACATATATCGTGAGACCAATATAGTAGCACATAGTCCAGCCAATGAGCCACATATATATGTAATGATTTACAAATTTTTAGTCGCTACACCATGTTTATCGTGATACTAATAAGAAGCGCATAACCTAATTAGTTATGAAAATATGTGCGCCACATGTGAATTGATTGACAAAGAATATACTCTTTGGACTAAGCCATATATAATAATTGCATGATTCTACTCGCTATATCACATTTAATGTGAGGGCAACACTGTAATGCAGATTCTAGCTAATGAGTCATATGTATTTGTAATTAATTTTTGACACGTATATTCTATATTAGTTAGTATGAACTTTTTAAAATATAAATATTATTAAAATATGTGCGATTTTTTTTTCCTTTTAAAAAAAAATTATAAGCTCGAGATAAATAAGAGCTTAATATATCTATTTTATATTCACGTTTACACACAATTAACAAGCACATAAATACAATAAGCGGTAAAAGTAAAAGAAACAAAAAATGAGAGTATAGTAAAAAAAAAATGCATAATGAGCGGCAACAAAAATTATACTACTTCCAAAAAACATGTTTTCACTATAAGATATACTCATGTTCATATCAAGTAAATAAAATTACATATGAAGCAATAATACTACATCAAAATATAACAAAAATATGAGGAATATAAAAAAAAAGTCACCAAACAAACTAATATGGTGTCAAATGGAATGAGAAAACTAGTTGTGCGCATTAAAAATCAATTGAAAAAAAATTGTGCTATCAACCAAAGGAAGAAATTTGACAATTTTTTTAGTCTTTCTTGTAAACTGTAATCCCAAAATTCATGCTACATTGTTTGCAAATAGTACTTAATATGGATTTATACAAATATATTGGTGCAATGCAATTCAAAAATATCAAATACATTAAGTTTTATTTTAATAAAAGTAGATAAAAGATTTAGCTACATTATTACAATATTACTCCATAAAGTACTTCATCAATTTTAGTTTTTAGTTTTTGTAAGTTTGTCCTGAAGTATTTCAATAAGAGTAGATGAAAGGACTTGACTACAATATTATTTATTTATTACTCCATAAAGTATTACTTTTTTATATGTTTATTGTGAAGATTTATGTCTCTAAGAAATAATATTTATCAGTAAGATATATATGTATATGTTTATATCAAAATATTACAGGTTCAATCACCTAAAAAGAAACTTAAGATTTGCAGAATTTTTTTAATCTATATTTTTATTTATTATTGTTTAAGAAATAAGTTAATTTTAGCGGTATAAAATCCCAACAATTTTTTATGAGTATGTAATTCAATTTTTTTTAACTTAATGATTTTTTTGCTTAGTCGTGCCTTTATGTAATTTAAATACTACATTATCAAATTAGACATTTAATAAGGAATTAATTAAATGAAGTCAAAAATTCATCACACATCTATGTAATTAAAATGATATAGCATTTAATATTTAAATAATTATATATTTTATAACATTTTAATTTACAGAGGAACAAAAACGTAGTTCAACTTTAAAGTTACGAGCTTTCTATTTATTGTATAATATGATGATAATTGCAGTTTTTTGATTGTTACAACATATTTATCGTAACGCCAAGACGATAGTGTACAACCTAGGCAACTATGAATTATTTGGATCTCACATAAATTAGATGACGAAGAAGATACCTATATTTATTTGTACACTTGACGAACAACGTTAATTTCATACTTAATTTTTATGTTTTCCTTAAAAAAAAAATGTTGAAATATATTTCTAAGAAATAATTTTTCATAAGAAGTTTAGTAAATAAGATTACAAGTAATGAGAAAAAAAAAATGATATGTTACAGCCTAGAATCAAGATATATAACGTTAATAAGGTAAGATTTTTTGAATTTAAGTTATACGTATCGATAATTATAATGAATTTATTTTCTTGTCAGGATAAGTGCACTCATTACTACAACTTAACATTTGAAATAGACTATTTATTTAACACAAAATCCAAGCGCTAATTTTCAAATAAAATGAAAAAATCATTCCAAAAAAAAAAGTAAATAATTACTATGACCAAGTAGGTCCTTACTAAGTAATTATACAAGCATCTATTCTCCTTGTTCTCTTGTTTAATCCTTTTTAAGATTCAAAATTAATTTACACGACTAATTCAAATTCACATCATGTAGGATAGGACGAGAAAAGATCCTTACAAGCGTCTCGTACTGATCATGCTAACGAAAGGAAAATAACATATTAGCAAGGGAAGAAACCAAAGAAAAACCAAAAAAAGGATTCATTTTTTTCCTTCTTCAATGGAAGTCAAGGATAGTGAAGCGACGTGTCACATAAGCAACAACAACAAAACATACCTAGTGTAATTCCCCAAGTGGAGTAGACGAGTCCCGTAAGCATATTATTATTATAGGAGACAAATGTATATAACTCTAAGAAGTTGCAGACACACAATAAATACCAAAAGTGAAAGGGGAAAGAAAATTGCTGCTCCACAGGTTTCAGATATACACACAATCCATGGCATAGAGACCAGTTCCTCTCCACCACACATATTTTGCACAAAATGTTACCAAATAGGTTTCTCTCCAAGCAGATATGATGGAGAATTTCCCTCTACTTGGTTTTTCTTCTTGTGGAAAATGCCACTGATACTAGGCATCAATACTTTCTTCTTTGACACTGATGTCTTTGCTTTCTGCAACTTGTGCGTTTCCATAATGTTCTCTTGTGTGTTTTGCTTCTTGGTTTCAACGGGTGAGTGCATCTTTAAATGTGATTCCACGAATTTCTCAGATGGTTTCTCCTTCTGAACTGTGTAACTTTGAGGAGATGATCTGTAGTTCATATGTGTTTCAGCAAGAATACGAGAAGCTGCCTCAGCTGCCTTCTTTTGCTCACGTTCCCGCCACCTTCTAAGCTCCCCTTCTACGGCCTTCTTGGCAGCTTCTGCCATCTCTGCCTTCTTCAAGGCTTCCTGAGTTGCGGTTTTTATATCATCAATCTCCTTTTGAGTAGCCTCCAACTTCTTGAGGGCCTCATTCTCACTTGCTTTCACCGCCTCTACCTGAGCTATTGCGGCTCCCACTCTTATTTCTGCTAAATTATCAAGTTCTTCAACTTTATGGCTCAATGAGTCAAACTCATCTCTTGATAAAGTAATACGAGCACCAGCCTCAGAAGTTGAGGATCGTGCAGCTGTGGTTTTTTCAGATAAAATCTTAATTTGATCACGAGCCTCAGCCTCAGCTGATTTTGCTTCTTCAGCTTCTTCCATCGCCACTTTAAGCTTCTTTTCTGCTTCTTCAAGCGCCATTCTAGTGGCTTCAGCTTCTTTCTTTAACTCTTCTGCTTGCATTTTCATCTCTTCAGCTTCAAGCTTTGCATTTTCAGTCTCCAAGGTCAGCTGGTGGAGAGTGGAGATCATTTCTTCAGAAGCACCTCTTGCTTTAGCTTCTTCTGCAACTGCTACTTCAAGCTCAGATTTGGCTTTCCGGAGCTTGACATGAAGACCCCCAGCAAGTGATTCCGTCTCTGCCTCCTTCTCCTTCAGATCAGAATGTTCTTTCTTGATATTCTCCAGCTCCAGTTTAAGGGTCTCCACCAAGGTTTGGAGAGTACTCTCTTCTTCTGCAACCTTATGTAGTGATTCCTTAGCATCATCCAGCTCTGCAGTGACAACTTTCATCATATCAAGGTCAGAAGACTTCGCACTGTCCATTTCATTCTTCAAAGCTTCAATTTCAGACATTGTTTCAGCTAACTGTGTTTCAAGACTCTTGGCTAACTCCGCATCAGTCTCTTTCTTCAAAGCAAGTAACTTCTCTGCTGACTCTTCAAGTTTAGCCTTGTAGGACTGCTTCTGGACATCCTTTTCAGCATAAATCTTTGCTTCCTCTTCCTGCTCCTGCACACAGGCAAGTTTTAGTTGATCAACCGACTCATGGACAGCTGCTATTTCCTTGGAGAGCTCACTAGCTCTTTCCATATTTGCTTTGGCAGTACGCTCAGCTTCTGCTGCCTGCTCAATAGCGCCAGTTTTTTCTTCCATAAATGTATTGCAATCCTGGCGGATTTTCCTCAGCTCTTGTTTTGCTTTATCAAGATCAGCTATTTCAGCCATATACTTTCCTCTAGCAGTTTCCAGATCCACTTTCCAAGAACCATCCTTCCCCATAACAGAGCCATCATTTGGTGCTTCAAGTTGGTTCACCTGACTCTTTGCTGCTTCTGTCGCCTTGACAGCCAAATCCTTTGACTCGCAAACAATTTTAAGCTTTTTGGTGAGGTCATCAACGGTCCGTTTTGCCCTTTCGAGCTCAGTAAGTGCTTGGGCTCTAGTGGTTTCTGCATTTTTCAACTGTTCCTTCAACTTGCTCAGCTCTTTCTGGGCTAAGTGAAGCCGTGTTTCTTTTGCCAGTACCCTCTGAAATCAAGACAAGATAAGGGTACTTAGGTGAGGCTATTTTATTGCAGTCTCAGAACACTAACTAATCCTTAGGTGTAAATACTTTTGCATTCATGCACTCCTGAGAGCACCTGATTACATGTTACATTCAGTACTCAAAAGACTCAAGTATGAGCGTATTTACCATTTAGTGAAAAAGTTCTGAAACTCTAAAATGAAGCACCAAATAATTATGAACACTTCGAAGTCATTAAACACCATGTGAAAACATTTGAATAATCAAAGAAAGAAGATGCTTCAAAGACGCATACACCAGAAAAAAGTTCAATGAATAGATGGAGATGCATGCACGCACAAATTTCTATGACAGCATGACTTACTTGATGTAAAAGACAAATTACAAGTATTTGTTAGACAAAAGGAAACTTTGCTTAGATGTTCATTCTCCAACTTTTCTTTGTTTCGATCTTGGAAATAGGAGAGGGAGAAGAAAGCTCAATAAGGTATTAATTCAATCTTAATCATAAAACGAATGTTTAGCACAAACAATGCAGATAAAATGTCATAATAAAAACACCAAGCTTCTCCATTCAGGATAACGATATACATTTTGAACCACAGTATTGTTTACCTCTGCAGACTGATGTCTTGGCTTCCTGATTGCAGGTTTTTCCCCTGAGAATGCACCTTCCCCAAACAAGTTAACAGCATCTTTGACAGACTGAAATGGTGCACTTGTATCTATCTCCCCAACTTGTACTTTTGGAGATCCAGTAGGTTTCTTACGGTCTTTTGAAACCATATTTTAATCTTTTAAACAGAATCACCTACCAACAAAAAGCAAAGAAAAGTTTACTGAAAGTGACGAAAAACACAGACGGAATTTCAACATTGTGGGTGGATAAGAGTAGCACAGAAGCTTGAGATACCAGTTTACAAGTGGTCATCATGCAATACAAGCTAGGTATATTTATAACATCAGCGTCCTCCTTTTACTTGAAATTCTTTTAACTTTTTTTTTTTTGATAAGGACTTGAAAATCTTAATGATGGATTGCGAATAGCTGCCTGGGCATTTATTATAAGAAACAGATGTCTTTCTGAGTGCACAGAAGCACATACCTCTACAACCATTATTGACAATGTATGCTATGCCAAAAATGTAGACATTTTCACTCTCTAAGGTCACAATAAACATATACAGAAAGACGCTCCCTTTTGTCACACTGAGGGGAGTAGGTTGTTTTCGAATTCTTCTTTCATTTAAATAATGGTCATGTTATGTCATACTCAGAGAGCTGTATGTACACATGACTTGTCAGAAAGAAAAGAAAGTGGGGAAGGGGTGATATGTCTATGAAATGCACTTCATTCCTCAAAATTAATCACTCTAATCTCCAATTCTAGCCACTGCAAGCGCAAGCTATCCACCGACTAAAACCTTCAAATAATTCCTATATGACAAAAAGATAATTGGCTTGAAATGTCAGATGAGAATAGCCAAACACTCATGTTAAACATTATTGACTCAAAGATATTCAAAGAGAGTTATGTTACTGTACTTTCAAATTAAAAGGAACAACTATATTGAGCTCTGCTTTGCTGTATCTGAGGGTGCGGAAGATTAAGATGTCAATATCCCATTGCAGCAGTTGTCTCTACCACGACATACAAATGCAAGTATCTCATTGAAGCTCTCTTTAGGAATTTTAACTATCAAATTGGCCTAATCAAAATTTTCATTGCTTGCCAACAGACTAAGGTGTTCTTGTGACAGGTCCCTTTTCATATCTTGTTTAAAAAGAGTTGGATTGTAATATACTAGCAAATCGTGACAAGCTTAGATCAGACTAGATGAGAGTTATTGTAAAGTCCAACACACACCATTTCTATTTTGCACTAAACAGCAAGGAAAATCATAATTTGTTATAATCCGACCTTCCCCTGGATATAGTTAAGTTTAGATCTAAAATCAACTAAAAACTACACATTAAATACAATCCAGAAAATTTTCAAACTAGAACCAAGTTTCTCTAGGTGTATACAGAATGATGGGTTGTGAATAGCTGCCTAGGCATTCATTATTGGAAGTGAAACAAAAAGATCGAAACAGACGTCATATTGAGTGCAGAGAAACAAACACCTCTACAAACATCCCTGACAATGAATGCTAAGCCAAAAATGTAAACATTTTCACTCTTTAAGGTCACAAAAAACATATACAGCAACACCTTTCGACTTTTTTTTAGGTAAACAAAATTTGAAATCTGTTAAAAGGGAAGCAATCAAACCATTTCAGTGCATTAAATGATTAAAGTGCAGGTGTACATACACATATTCTTACACTCCAACTTAACAATTCGAAGGCGTTAAGAAACACACAAAATAAAAAAAACAGGACAATTGTTTAATCTGAAACCCATAAGAAATTTAAAAACTACTCAAAAAGATAATCATTACATTTCTCAATTACAATTTACCCAATAGTATAATAGCAACTACCAAGAACCAAATTCTACTCACCAAGTCTAATAAAGACTTCAACTTTAACCCTTCTTCAACAACAAATACAACAACAACAACAATAACAGGCAAGCAAAAGGGTAAAAGAGGAAAAAGTGGTTACCTAAATGATAAAAGCTCTAATCATCCATAAACCCTAGAAATCATCAATCTTTCAATTCCCAAAAGGGTTGATACACAGCAGCAAATTCTCAGAAATAGGCAAAAGTGGTTGACCAAAAATCTTCCAAAAAGTCAATCTTTCAACTAATCAACACAAACCCACAAACCAAACAGCAAAAAAAAACTGCCCCAAATACTCAAAGACTAACTTTTTTTTTACCTAAACCCTCAATAGCAAAGTATAAAAGAAGAGAAAAGGCAATTCCTTTGAAGGGGAAAACACTATTTGGTTAGTGAAACTATGAAAAGAGGGAAATTTGAGATATGGGTAGTTGCAACAAGCAAAAACAAAGAAAAAATTCAAACAGTAAAGACAAGGAATCTTGAATTGAGAGATGGTTTGAAAAATTTACAAAAAGGTAAAGAAAAAAAAAGCTGTGTATGTCGAAAGACAAATATAATGTATACTACTACTATGAGCTAATCAGAGAGGAAAGAGAGAGAGAAAAGACAAGTCTAAGTCAGCAAAATGGCACCGTCCAAAGCTGACTCCGTCTTTGAGCACGCAAAGGGAAAGAAAAACACACCAGCTGAAGGAGGAAAAAGGGGCTTATTTTATTCTATATCTCACACTTACGTTAAAATTTGATTAAATTTAACTTAATTTCGAAAAGTTTAACATAGGAGGTGCTTACATTGGGGGTAAAGCACAAAGACGACTATGTACTTGATTTGAACTTGAGATCTCTGGATAAAGATTAAGGGTATCAGTCCATCATAATCCTTGCTGGTGAGGTATGTATCGCTTCATCACAATAATGGGAGGTGCTTTCTAACAAAAATGATTTCACACATAAGAGACTCAAATCTAAAACTTCTGATTAAGAATAAAGAGATACTTATTTGTTACCACTTCATTACAATAATAGAAGATGTTTTCTAACAAAAATGACTTTACATATAAAAGACTCAAATTTAATATCTCTTATTAAGATTAAAAAGATACTTACCACTCCATAACAATAATAGAAAGTACCACTTCACAATAAAAACAACTCCACATACACAAGAGCCTCAAATTTAAAATCTACGAATAAAATAAAAATATATTTGTATACCAAATGGGTAATTGTATATTGAAAATGACTAATTTTATATCGAATCAGATGGCAAAAAAATGAAATATTTGCTGCAAATTACAAATAAAATAAATTATGACTAGTTGAATTAATAGTTTGCTATTTCATATAATTTTCCCTATATATTATGACTAAAGGTATATTAGTATATTACCATACATGTGTCGTATATGCATTTGATGCAATATACACACCATGTGCAAGTAAATTGCTCATATATAGGTACTACCTAGACTATAAGCTAGGTTTACACCCCACCACCTTGACTATTAGGAGTTTTTTTTTTCTTCCTTTTTTTGGCTTGATTTGATTTTCCTCTAATTTGTGAGGTCCCAATCAATTTAAAGTTACATTACGAAAGGTGATTAAAAAGAGACACTCTTTATTAGGATATTTTTTTGGATATTAGTGATGTTGAGAATATCCCACTACACATGGGAACTAACCAAATTTAACTTGAATTATTCAAAAAGATTGCAACATAATACAAAAGGTGTTGATAAGATAAGATAAGATCCTCTTATTTTACTTATACTTAAATTAGAAAAAAAGGTTGTACAAGTTGTAATTTGCAACATGTAAGCTTGTAAATGAATTGTTTATCTAGTCACTTTCATTTTTCTAATTTGTCAAATGTTAAAAAACAAAACAAAAAAAAAGTGATTAATTAATCTCAAAAAGTTAATTTGTGACCATAATTTGAGGTGTCCCTACAAATTATCTCAACAATATATTTTGTATAATAACTATCTAATCGTGATTCGTAAATATCAATTCAAATTTTAACGAATTAATAAGTGAATGAATTAAAAATCCACTCAAACACAAACAAACTAGATAATTTACGATTTTTTGGATTAATTTTGTCAACTCTACGTCCATCAATCCGGGTCGGATCCAAACCAAAACAGATTTATCATCCCATCTAAAAATGCGCCACCTCATTTCGAAAACATGACAGCTCACCGTGTTATTACACACGTGTCATGCTGAGTCATCATCAAACCGCCTTTGCAATAGATAATTCCCTCTTCATACATTAATTCCACAAACAAAAAAATAATAATTAGTTTTCCCCCAAACATTGTCATGGCGACGGAGAAAATGGTGGAGCACGGCGGCGATCACCGCAAACACGATCTGATATTATCGAACCTCGAACAGGCGATTAAAGAAGAAGAGCAAGTTGAACGAGAACTCGATGTGAACGAATTATCGCGGTTGTGTCAATTACACGGCAAAGGTATTCCGGCGAGTCAAGGGTTGGATCGGAGGAAAGCTACGGTGGAAATTTGCGAATTTGATGATGATGTTGTATTATGAATATAACATTTGGATTAACTGTATCATAGTTGTATGAATACAACATTTGAATTAATTGTATCGTTCTTCATTGTTACATAATATTCATGTTTAGGATGTGAATGATAAATCTACAGGCAATTATAGAGCAGGATGGAGGTATTATGAAATGGTAGGATAAATGATAAAATAAAATTATTTAATAATAAATTAAGACGGTGGAGTAAAATGATAAAATCAAAATTATTAAATAATAAGTAAACGATAAAAGGAGAAGAAGATATTAAAGTAATGATACGATTATATTGAATCATTAATTAAATGATATGGTATAATAAAACTTAAATAATAATTAAGAAAATATTATATTTGAATTAATAATATAATATAATGGATAGCAACTATCAAAACAAGATATAAATCAGTCTTTATGTTTTTTCGTAGAATTTGAGAGTTAAAATCATTATCAAAATTATAATTTTATATTGCACGTCCAAATAAGAACTCCATCTTGTGTTTTTTTTTTGAAAGTCTCAAAAGAAAAGGTTCACCAACCCTCTAGTTGTTAAATAATTTTGGCCATTTGGGGTCCATTTATGAGTATGGTCGTTCATACTTCCATTTTTTTTTTTTTTTTTTAGTTTTATTCGGTACATAATTTATAAAAATAAAAAGATTTTTATATTTAGTTAATTTTAAATTAATAACATATACAATATATAAAACGCTTTTATTTGAAAATTTGAAGAGTTGTTAAATTTAAGAAAGAGACATTTTATTTGAAAATAAATTACGTAAAACGCAGTGATTACTATTTTGTTAAATGAAGAGGACAAAACTGTCGTAGTCACATGGAGACCTCCACCATCTATATTTTATATTTTATTTGAGCAACTAGTGGCTACCAACTCTGTGGGGATCCTATTTTTTTCGGTGTAAAATAACATGATTAAACTTTTAAAATTTTACTTACTTTAAGAAGTATTTTATCAAAAAAAATATGTTGGAAATCTACACACAAAAAATAAAATTCGAGTTTTATTAGTTTGATTTGATTTATAAATTTAAAATTTTTACCTAAATAATTTGGTTTGATATTTGAAAAATCCGAATCAATCCGGCCAGGTACATCCCTAGTGCTAAATCATCAAAACGTCACCACAAACGTAAGAATTCTCTTTGTTAATGTAAAAATATATTTAAATAACTGTTATATATGTATAAGAATAGAGGAAGATAATCCTCAAAGAGAGACTCATAAGTACTCATATGGAAAAATTAAAGTATGAGCCTTTATTTGAGACAAAGAAGGGAAAGGGAAGGATATTATATAGGCTATTTGCAACTTCACTTTTTTGTGGGATTATTTTGATTTGGATATATAGACTTTGTAATATACCAAATTCAGGTGAAAATGGTAGATATGTTTGGATTGGAATGCTTGGAGCTGAACTATGGTTTAGTTTTTACTGGTTCCTCACTCAGTCTGTTCGTTGGAACAGAATTTATCGTCATACATTTCGAGATAGGCTCTTAATGAGGTATGTTATGACGATCTCATCTAAAAGTTCAATCTGTTAGATTAAGGTTTAGTGAATTCGTGATGATTCATATAGTTGATTCCGACTTGTTACGTAGTTGTTGTTGTTAGTTGAGCTGATTAGCACTTGTTTATTATGATGACATGAGTTGACTTTTAAATGATTCAGGTAAGCGATCCCAACTTGTTTGGGACTGAGGCGTAATTGTTGTTTTTTTTATTGAGTTGAGCACTTGTTTGTAATGATGACATGAGATGAGTTTTAATGAATCCGTGATGATCTAATTCTTATAGCCGATCTCAATTTGTTTGGGTTTGAGGCGTAGTTGTTGTTGTTGAGCTTGTTTATGAAGATGATATGAGTTGAGCTTAAATGAAGCAATGGGGACTCATATTGCCGATCCAGACTTGTTTGGGATTGAGGCATAGTTGTTGTTGTTGTATACTGATCAGCTGAGAACTCCTTTATGATGACGACATAGTTTGAGCTGTAATGAAGTACGTGAGTATTCATAGAGCCGATCCCAACTTATTTGTGCTTGAGGCGTACTAGTTGTTTGATTCATATAGTCGACCCCAACTTGTGTTGGGACTAATGTGTAGTTGTTGCTGTAGTTTATTGAGCAGAGTACTCATTTATTCATTTAATTATATTTTCAACTCGCCCCGCATATAATGGCCTGATTGTTTTATATGTCATCAAACATGTTAAAAAAAGGTTTTTCGATTAAGAGTGCACGTGGAATTTGAATTCAGAACCAAATTGTCTGCTCTTAATTAAACATGTTGAATTGTGTTATCTTCTCGTCTAAACATTTGAACTGTTAGATATAACAGAACACTCGTTATTCATTTAACTACATTATCAATTCGTCTTTCAAGGATCAAGCACGCAAAAGAACAATTTAAACGGAAGTAGAGGTGGAATTTGAACTCAAAACATTGCCTGCTCTAGCGCCCATGTTGAATTGTGTGACGATCTCGTCTAAAAGCTTAAGTTCAAGATGTTAGAGAGAACATAGCTTTGTTAACATTATTATGTATTGTTGAATGAAAATAGGTACGAGAATGAGTTGCCGAGAGTTGATGTATTCGTGTGCACAGCTGATCCTGCAATAGAGCCACCAATTATGGTTATCAATACAGTTTTATCAGTCTTGGCTTACAATTATCCACCAGAAAAGCTCAGTGTTTATCTCTCGGATGATGCTGGTTCCGAGCTTACCTTTTATGCTTTGCTAGAAGCTTCTCGCTTTGCAAAGCATTGGCTTCCTTATTGCAAGAAGTTCAACGTTGAGCCGAGATCTCCTGCTGCCTATTTTGCATCTTTGTCTGTTTCAGATCAATCTGATGCAGATTTTTCCGAAATGAAGGTACTCCCTTCGACTTCATTCCAGTTTATATGATGTCAACTTCTTTTTAGTTTTGTTTCAGCAAAATGCCGTGTTTATGTTCTTTAAAGAATTTAGTTTGTTTATCAAAACTTATTGATCCAAAACTGTTGAATGTCAAGCATAAAATGCTGAGGTATATATACGGATTTTGATAGCCAACGTCTTTTCTTAACACTGCAGAGGTTATACGAGGAGATGGCAAACAAAATTGACGTTGTATGCAAGGCTGGGATAGTCTCAGATCAAGCAAAATTAGAATACAAAGGATTTTCCAAATGGAATTCATATTCATCCAAGAAAAACCATGCTGCTATCTTGCAGGTACAAAAAAATAACAAAAATATTGGTTCAAGTTAGGCTATGTACTCGTTTCGTATGTTTAGAGAGATTCAACAATTTATTTATACACAGTTATTTTTTATAATTTTCTGATGAAGGGGATTCAATTGAATGTTTGAATCCTCTTTTCGTTAAAGGTAGTTCTGCTGCTGACTATCACATTATGGATAGAATAAATGCAACTTACATATCTGATATCTTATATGTCTGCTTTCATTCACGTACTAGATACTAAACGACAGCAGAGACGAAGAGACAAAGGACATTGACGGGGTAAGACTGCCAACGTTGGTCTATGTGGCTCGGGAGAAGCATCCTGAGCACTTCCATAATTTCAAAGCCGGGGCAATGAATGCATTGGTAAGTCTAGTATCAGTTGCTCATCACATAAGTGAAATCTTGAATAAACCTGTGGATGATTTTGTTGATTACAACGTTCAGCTCAGGGTGTCCTCGGAGATCAGCAATGCGCCGGTAATTCTGAATGTAGATTGTGATATGTACTCGAACAACTCAAACGCGATTCAAGATGCTCTTTGCTTCTTTATGGATGAAGAAAGAAGTCGTGAAATTGCTTTCGTGCAATTTCCACAATCTTTCGGAAATGCCACTAAAAATGAAGTTTATGGTTCTCTGAGAGTAATTGATGAGGTTAGTACACTGTACATCTCTATTTGGTTTTATGGTGTTGATGAATATTCATTACTGAAATTTTCGTATCGTTACTTTTATGTCAACTTAAGGTGGAATTCCACGGTGCTGATGGTTACGGAGGCCCTTTGTATACTGGAACTGGCTGCTTTCATAGGAGAGACACCCTTTACGGTAGAGAGTATAGCACGGAAGCTAGGATTGATTTGAAGCGTGCATGTCCTGAGAAGATGGAAGAAAACGTGCACGAGTTAGAAGAAAGACTAGAAAGATTAGCTAGTTCAACGTACGACCAAAACACTCAATGGGGAAATGAGGTATGTCCATCTGCATTTCAAATTTTAGATGAGATGGTCACACAGTTTAGTAACTGACTCGTAGTGAACTTTATTAACATGGCAGATTGGTTTGAAGTACGGGTGCCCAGTCGAAGATGTACTGACCGGGTTGACAATTAAGTGTAAAGGTTGGAAATCTGTTTATTATCGTCCGGAAAGGAATGCCTTCGTAGGGGTTACTGCAACAACGTTGGATCAGATATTAGTGCAACATAAGAGATGGTCCGAGGGCGATTTAATGATTCTGTTTTCTAAGTATAGCCCTGTTTGGTATGGACTTGGAAAGCTCAATCCTGGCCTTGTGTTGGGATATCTCATTTACTGCCTCTGGTCTCCGAATTGCTGGGCAACTCTGTACTACTCTATCATCCCTTCGTTTTGTCTACTCAAAGGAATTCCCCTATTTCCACAGGTACTTTTTGCCTCTTTATCATCACATTTTCTTAACAAACATAAAGCAGAATCACTGGTCTACAGAAGACATTTGACAAATTTTGCTTTTGTTCTTAACTTTCAGGTCTCCAGCAAATGGTTCTTGCCATTTGCATATGTGATAATCGCGGAACTAATATATAGTTTTGCTGAATTCCTGTGGAGCGGCGGAACAATTCTTGGATGGTGGAATGAACAAAGAATATGGCTTTACAAGAGAACAAGCTCCTACATGTTTGCCTTTCTTGATACAATGTTGAAGTTATTTGGTTCTTCCAATACAACATTCATAGTCACTCCAAAAGTAACTAATGATGATGTGTTGTTGAGATACAAACAAGGGAAAATGGAATTTGGAAGTGCTTCACCTATGCTTACAATTTTGTCAATATTGGCAATGATCAATCTTTTTTGCCTAATGGGGTTGGTGAAAAAATTGATATTTACAAGAGAATTGGGATTGGAATATATATTTGAAACTATGGCTTTGCAAATTTTGCTTTGTGGGATTCTTGTTTTTGTTAACTTGCCTTTGTATAATGCTCTCTTCTTTAGGCAAGATACGGGGAAAATACCTAGTTCCACTGCATTTCAGTCAGTTGCTTTTGCACTTTCTGTTTGCACATGTATTGCATATATGTAATTGTCGGATGAAATAGAGATATGTGGTTTCCTTATATGACCTTGGACTATGACTGTCTGTTGGAGTGAATTGGATGATCAGCTGAGGGCTGGCCCCTCTTCCCCTTCACTCTCCTTTCAAAATCTCTTTTGACCCGGTCTGGCTCATTGTTAGAATTGCATAAATTTCAAATTTTAAATTCACTTATAAATGAAACGTATGAAATTCCTCCAACCTTTAATTAGAGATCACAAATTTAAGTAGTGGGAGTTGAAACTTTTTTAGTATATAGTGGTTTCTCTTTACGCCCTCTGTAACGCAAATTTTGATTCAAAACAATGAAATTCTCCGCCTTGATTGATTCCTCATCGCATAGTCCATGGTCATTTTTTTCTTCAAAAAACTTGAAGCCTTTATGCAAGTAAACTTTATACTAATAATTGGACTGTATTGAGAAAATGATCCTTAATGTATTGGGGTTGCTTTATTTTGGTCCTTAATAATTTTGATATGATCCATATAGTCCTTAATGTATTATAAAAGGTGTTCAAGTTGGTCTTTTGCCCTAAAAGTTTCAAATTCATCAAATTTTTCTGTTAAGTTTAACCTTGGATTCCTCCGAAAACTAAATCCAAAAACTTTTTCATTCCACTTATAAGCCATAGCGGAAAAGCTTGTTGTAATTTTCTCCATCATCACCTCTTTCAAATCTCATTGTATATTGCTGTAAAAAACACTTCTACTTTCTTCATCATTCCCAAGAATATTTATCAAAAGAAATGGACACAAAGAATCAATCCTACATTAAGGTAAAATTTGATTTTTAGATTTCACAATTTCGGTGTAACTTGTCGATTTTCAAATACTTTTAATATACTTTCAGCTTCACTCAATTTCTTTATGAATTTCAGAATCACAAACATTGATCGTGGATCAATTTTTTTTGATTTTGATTATTGCTATTGTTATATTATCTTCAAAATTATTTTTTTTTTTTAACAAACAATGAGGCTTCTTCAAGAAGAATTGCTTAGAGTTCACTCATCACCTTTGATGAATAAAGTTGAAAATTGAAAAAAAAACTAGACCGATGAAAGAGAAAAAAAAACTTTCTTTTTGACATTTCATGTTCATTTCACAGAGAGAGAGAAAGTCATGGCTGAGGCAAAAAAAAAAAAAGAGAATCACAAGCTGACAGAGAGCTTAAAAAGAAAAAAAAATAGAGAAAGAAGAAGAGAAAAAATTTTTTTTTTTTTATTTTTAAAACTTAAAAATAAAAAAAAAAAAAAATATTGATGAATTTATTAAAGAAAAAAATAAACTTATTATATATTTTATAATACATATATATATCATAAAATCAAAAATATATTAAAAAATTAAAAAAAAAAAACAATTAAATAAAAAAAAATTTTAAAAATTCAAAGAAACGTAGATGCTACAACTTTTGGGATATTTTTGTTGAAATGTATGAAAGAGATATAATGATCTTAAAATTTGAAATTGATATCAGAAAATTAAATTATCTTCTAAATTCATAAAATATCTAATTAAATTAAATTTATTTTATATATTTTCTGCCTATTTTGTATTTGTTTTTTGAAATTGCATTGAATATAAATTAATAAATTGAAGAAATTATTAAAATAATAATGTTTAAAATAATTTACCAATGTAATAAAAATTTAGTATAAAATACATATCCGTTGTGTTTAAGCAAAAGCTATGTTAAAAAAATAAAAAAACAAACAAACAAGTTTGAAAATGTGTTCAAAAAGGATTGGCCTTGTTGGTGACAGAGAACCTTTGATTTGGGACAGCCATGCCATGACAAACAAACTGCAAACAAAGACACAAAAAACAAAAACAAATATGGTACAGTTTTATACACAATTAAAACATTTATACTTATCTGGTTATTAATTATTTAATAAGTCAATTTTAAGTCTTTAGATCACGCTTAAAATAGACTTTTAAAAAGAATAAATAATAAGCATTAAGATTTAATTAAAAATTAAAAATAGCAATTGTTCAAAATTCTTTTTTGGACGTGTTTTATTTGATGTCATTCTGAACCTGTCATACACCACACCTATTCCAATACAATAAAACCAACTTTTCCAATAAGAACCATTTTATATTGAAGAAGAATGAGGTATAGATGTGGGATAGATGGAAGAAAATGAGAAATATAGAATGAAAAAAATGATCATGATGTGATACTGATATACAAAGACATCAGAGATGATAAAAAAACAAATGATGAGATGTCAACATGGGGCTTTTATGTAATCGACATGTGATGATAAAGGCTTCAAGGATGGAAGACTATGTCAATCTACTATCAACGCCTATTTTTTACATTGCTCACAGAAATTGGTATTACCCAATGAGAACCTTTAAATGGGATCCTCTATTCGATCCATCAGAAGAAACGTCAACAACAATTGGCTGAATATCGATGCCAGCTCTACCTCCAATTTTTTTAGGAAAATAAACAATTTTCTCATTGGCGACTGCAGTTGGTAAGGCGTTACAAGTTGACAGGGCAACCAACAACAAAACGAGACGAAGTTGTGCTAGGATAAAGATGGAGGTAGACCTTCTGCGTGAATTCCCAAAGAGGGTCAATGTTGGGATCTAGAAGAAAACAGGAGAAATAGTGATGGCTAAATGAATAACCATCAAGTATGATCATCTTCCTAAATATTGCAAAACCTATAAGTTGCAAGGTCATAATGAGAAAGAATGTTTTGTACTACATCCGAAGTTATATCCAAAGGAAGAAGGGGATAAGAAACAAGAAGAAGATAGGAACAACATTAATGATACGAAGGTTAGCACGGAAAAAGAAAAAGAATGAGATGATGGATAGAGGAAAAATGAAGGACAACAACCTTCAAAAAATCAAGAATAGGAAGGGGGACAATAGTGAAAGATATCGAAAATATTTTAATAAAAACAATCAAAACTCAAAATACTTTAAAGGATTGGTCCTAATTAACTACACTAAATATTTCTACACTATGACTCAATTAAAGATAAACCTTTGATATTTTATAAAAACACCTACAATTTTTATATATTATGAATATCCTACGACTACATTGGTCATTCTCCAATGAAGTTATTCATATTTTTCTAAAGACATTCAAACCTTGTATTGAATAAAAGTCCCACATAAATGAAATTCTTCTTAAATAATTATATATAAATAATTTTAAACTAAAGTGAAAGAATAATAAAAATGAAAAATAAAGGAGGATAATATATACCGTAAAAAAATACTATTGTTAAGTAAATTAAAAATAACATACATACCTATTTAAAGGAAAAAAAGTTGTTATTAATAGTATTAATAACATTATATCTTTTAAATTGTATTTTAAAAAAAGATATAATGATTATGAAATTAAATAACAATAAGAATTAAGCCTCACCTTTCGTTAACTATAAAATACATTTTTCCAAAAACCCAATCCAAACCCCTCCCCTTCTAAAACCCTTTTCCTTACCTTACTAAAACTCTTTATCTGATCTGAAACCACTTTAGAAAATCCATGGCAGATTGCCCTATATGCGATGCTGCTTTCGGTGAATCAAAGCATGAGTGCCTTATTTTTATTCAACAAGAAGACACAGTTAACACCTTTTTAGATTAGTGTTACGGAATGGTCAAAACTGAGTCGGCTCCTGAGATAAAAAATGAGCTGCACTTAAGATCGAAACTGAGCCGGCAGCAACTGAGATCAAAACTGAGACGGTCGCCTCTCCAATGGCCTCTCATCACTGGGGTCTTGCTCCAGTGGTATCTCATCATCGGGGTCTTGCTCCGGTGGCCTTTCCTCTAGCCTTTCCAATGGCCTCTCATCTTCAGGGTGTTGCTTCAGTGGCCTATCCTTTAGTCTCTCCTCTTTTCAAGCCCCCTCCTCGTCCTCATTTCATCATTGAACTTGGATTAAGTCCGAGTGCAACTGCAAGTGTAACTGTGGCCAACAATGAGGTTGAAAAAATGTGGGAAGTAATGAAACGTATTGCTCGTACGGTGGCCACTGGTCTTGTTAACGCTGCAATTGGGGTTGGTGTTACATGTTTGGCGGCGGATTGTGGGTGTTGAGTATTAATCAGAGACATTAAGTGGTCGTTAGATTAATTAGAGACATAAAGGGGTATTAAGTGGTCGGGTCGTTGGATTAGTTAGAGCTATTAAGGGGTATTAAGTGATCGTTGGGTTAATTAGAGAAATTAAGGGTATTAAGTGGTCGTTGGGTTAATTAGAGAAATCAGGATGGATTAATTCTTTTATGTATTTTTTTCTCTTAATTTTTTAATAGAAGTTCTTCTAATGTTTTGAAATGATTAGATTAGCCTATTAAATTGTTATATTTTAAGTGTTTATTATATTCATGTTTTAGTTTGATTTGAAGGATAAGATAATAAAAACTATTAAATTATAATGGCTCAATTGGACCTCTAATTCTACGATAGCAGCCCAATCGGACCCGGTCATATTTTTATGCACAACTTCTCATCTATGAGGTAAGTATTAAGTATGGTAAGGAAATTTAATCAGATTTCAAAATGTTTAAAGTTTTTTTTTTTTTAAATATCAAGGAGCTTTGCTTGCGCATTGCATAAGAAAATAGGAGATGCTAAGAAGGTTGAAAAATTTGAAACTGAAGTTGACGATCTCAATAAGCATGAAAAAGAATTGGGGTTACTATGGAAAATTTTCATGGAGATGCTAAGAAGATTGAAAAACTTGACATTGAAATTGCCGAGTATAAAAAAAGTGTTGGTGTTACTATGGAAATTTTTCACAAGTTGAAGCCCGGCTTCAATTTGTATATACAAGTCAAAGTCTATGGAGTAAGTATCAATGCATAAGTTACTGAATTAGTTAATTATTGCTTTAGTTACTGTTGAGTTTTACCTAGGCATGACAATGAGACGGGGCGGGCTTAGACATATGTGGGGTGGGATGGGTTTAGGCATAGGCGGGTATGAAGCGAGGCGGGGTGGGTTAAAACTAAATTTTCTAAATTCAAAGCGGGTGTGGGGCGATTGCGGGTTTGAAAGAACTCAATTCATTTATCTTTTTTGAATTCTCATTTCTGTTTCTTTCTTGAGTCCTAAAAAAGAAAACTTACTAATAAATCAACATTTTTATGATTTGAGTCTAAACCTATTAATTATTTATGCCAAATATGACTTAATTAGCCCAAAATCTAAAGTTTGTTACAGGTAATAAATAAAATTAAAATGGGTGATATTATTTAAGAGACTAGTATTTGGGCACATGTTAAATATGAATTATTAAAAATGACATAATTTCTTTTAAAATTGTATTTGAGTTACAACAAAAATATGAAAAGTAAAATAATAAATGTTTATAGTGTATAGTTAACTCATAAGAAGAAACACTTTTGAATTTAGTCCTTCCCTTATTATGTGTTCGATATATAAATTTTATATTGTTTTAGAAGACAAAATAAAATTGCAAAAACAAACATAGAGGCAAACTACCTTATGATTAACTTCCTTAAAATGTCTCTCGTCTCATAGAATAGAGTAAAAATGTTAAAATCAAATTAATAATTACACATTTCAAGAAGATAAAATGTTTTATCATTAATTAGTTAGTACAAGATGAAATTCTCCTTCTCATTAAGTAGAATGCAATTAAGTTATTCAAATTTATAACTAAGGAAACTTAATTAGAAGGAAATAACTAAAGAATTAAAATATTAATATTTAATTAAATAAATCAGATTTTAATTTACTTGAGAGCCAAAATGACAATAATAATATTTTTACAATTAAAAGTTTGTTAAAATATATTTCACATTTTTTTGTTAAAAATATACTAGGAGCAATATTTGGTCGGAGGTTAAAAGATCTTCTAACTTCATAAGCATTTTGGTGTAACATTTTTTTTTTACTTTGGAATTTGGATCTCATGATAATTTTAATACAAATTGTCTTAAAAATATAGATTTTATCCACAAGCACATATAAGAATAATTCTTTACAAATATTTAAAATTAAAGGTGGAAAAAATGTATTATTAATAATTTGAAATTAGAATATCTTGCAGGCGTTAATTGTCTGTTTTTGTATTATTTTCTATAGGAAAATACACCCTTCAATAATATACATTCTTAAAATGAAATTACAAATACAAAGAAAATTAAAAATATCACAGGAGCAAGTTTAGCATAAGGCTACCAACGAAAATTGAAAAGTTCCAAGACAATCTCTTTTTATTGATAATGCAAATTGAAACAAAGCTATAGTAATAAACATTCAACCTTTGACCATAAAAAAAAAAGTTAAAAATCTCAGAAGACAAGTTAGCGGAAGTGACATTCAACTACATAAATGGAAGGGTCTTATCATAGTTCTAATATCGGCAAATAAGTAAAAAAACAAATACATCAAGCTCCGATATTCTAGTAATTGAAGTATTATTGATCCCTATAATCACATTATGCCTTATAATTTTGACACAAATCCTCTTGTCTTGAAATTTTCTTCACTTGATTAAAGCTTCTCTAGTCTTCCACACACAAAATTGTACCACATATAAATCTTTTTATGGAAATACTATTGAAAGATTTGTATTTATAGGAAAAAATATAGCTTTAGAATATGAAGATTCACGTACAAAGTTGAAAGGTCAAGAGTTACAACAAATTAAAGACAAATATTAATTAATAACATAAATTAATTTGGAAGATGAAACACGTACATGCATCTATTTAATTTACATACTTCAAATGCAACTCTTTGACTTTTCTGAGACATGACATACTAATTACTTAAGTAAACTTGATTCGGATTCCAAACGATACACGTTTTCATGAGGTCAAATACTACTATATTAAGTTATTTATATTACTCCCTCCGTTCCATTTTATATGTCATCCCTTTCTATAAATAGTTGATCCATAATACTTGTCATTTTATAAAATCAATGCATAAATTAGCATATTGTTCCTTTTTTACCCTTGTGAGTTATTAGCATTGAAAACATACATTTGACCAACTTAGAAAATTTAAGTAAATGATTCATGTTCATTGGTTACATTAATTAATCAAAATAAATTAATTCATATTCATTGATTGAAAACTTGAGTTCCAAAAAAAATTAAATGAGGGTAGAAGCGTAAAGTTACATCATTTCTTAATGCAAGTGCAAAGTAAAAATGTGACATATAAAATGGGACGGAGGGAGTAACTAAGAAAAGTAGAAAAAACTTAGATGATTTTCTTTCAGAATAATGTAATACTTTCTTATGATTATTTTTATTTTTTAAGTTTTGACTTAATATCTCCTCACTTTTAAAATTTATGATAATAATAATAATATAATATAATATAAATAATTAATAAAAGGAGATAGGCTTAAAAGTGAAAAGGCTACCATTACTAAATAGAAGAAGATAAAATTTATAAAGAAGATAAAAAGACTACATTCTTTCAATTAAATAGTAGGCTAACATTAAAACATACAAATTATTATATTTAATAGGAGGAATTTACTTTATAATAAGTGATTCTCATTTTTTTTTATTTAATTAAGTATATATTTTATTATATTTTAATTTGGTGTAAGGGTAAAATGGTATTTCAACTTTTAACTTTGTGGCTTCCCACTTTTAGTATAACATGATGATCAGTTGACTTTTAATCAAAACTCTCGATCACAAATCATTTTGATAAGGAGTCAGAATTAATCTTTTGAATTTATTCAAGATATGAATAAAACTAATTAACCGATCTGAATTCGTAAGTGATGGAAACAATTCTAATAATCAACTGAGAACAAAAGAAACGCTTCATTTCGTTTATAAAAATCTCCTTCTTTTTTATGATTTTTTTTTGTACTAACCAATTTTGAGTTGTTAAGTCTCACTACTATAAACAAATCACATGATTTTGTACTAATTAGTTGTGAGTGTTAAGCGACGATTGACTACTACAATTCCTTTTGAAAAGGCGGCTTAACTAATGAAGGAAAGATCGAATCCAAACACAATATAGATACCTTCTTAAAATAAAGTGATGACATGATGATGAAAATAACATCCTAAACCTTAAACCTTACGATTAACTTAAATAAAACATTTAAGCCCTCGTATTGTGGATCTTAAACTTTGAATAGTGAATTAGGTGATAGTGTCAATAAATGAGGCACAGACCAGAACATTTTGTTCAACTTTACCTATTCAGCTGACCCAAGTCAATTTACATCACTCCATAACAAGAATGTGTTGGGTTCTGAAGGGTGATTAGGGCGTCATACGGAAGCTTACAATTTGCAAATCATATAGGTGATAAATCAGATAACAAAAAATTTATACTAAAAATCAAAATATTATTATATCAAAACTAATATAAAGAAAAACATTGAAACGAGAGAATAATCTCCCCATAAACAAGACTCTTAAACGACTACATTGTGGATTCTATTTTTCTCGTGTTAGAAGAAACAAACCTATATTTATAGAGTCCTAAAACCTTTTCTTACTAGAAAATGACTAGTTACTCTAAAACCTTTTCCTAAAAGGAAAGAATAAACCAAATATGAAAGAATATTATATTTTCCTTTCAGGAAAAGTAAAAACATTTATGGTAATGTTTTGTCTTTTCTTTAAGGAAAAATAAATATTAAATTATGGTAAGAAAATCAGGGCAAAACCCTAACAAATCTCCCATTTTGGCTGAATTTTCTTGACAAAGCTTGATCTGTCTTCTTCATTGCATAATAATCTTGTTCTCCACAAAATCTTCATCACTGTTGCTTGCCATGATTAAAAATAAAGTTTAAAATATATGGGTTAAAAATATTTTGTATTTATTCTTAAAAATTGCAGCAACAGGAATGTTGAAAATATGGTTGAAACTTCTTCTCCACATGTAGCTTGACAAAAAATCTTCATTATCATCAAATTGATTACAAATTGATTTGAAACCATCTTGAGCTTGTCTTCAACCTCGTTGAACCATAGGACCACCGGATCTGTGAACCATGCGCTCTGATACCACTTGAACCTTTCTTCAATCTTGTTGAACCATTGGATCATTGAACCATGTGCTCTGATACCACTTGTTGGGTTCTGAAGGGTGATTAGGGCGTCATGCGGAAGCTTACAATTTGAAAATCATATAGTTGATAAATCAGATAACAAAAAATTTATACTAAAAATCAAAATATTATTATATCAAAACTAATATAAAGAAAAACATTGAAACGAGAGAATAAATCTCCCCATAAACAAGACTCTTAAACGACTACATTGTGGATTCTATTTTTCTCGTGTTAGAAGAAACAAACCTATATTTATAGAGTCCTAAAACCTTTTCTTACTAGAAAATGACTAGTTACTCTAAAACATTTTCCTAAAAGGAAAGAATAAACAAAATATGAAAGAATATTATATTTTCCTTTCAGGAAAAGTAAAAACATTTATGTTAATGTTTTGTCTTTTCTTTAAGGAAAAATAAATATTAAATTATGGTAAGAAAATCAGGGCAAAACCCTAACAGAATGACGACATGAATTTGCATAACAAAAATCTCCACAAGTACCTCTTGAAAATTATCGAAGGTAGGCTGAGAATCATGAATTTTTCGATAGCAATAGAAATACAATGAGAAGTTTGATGAAATTGACAAAATCAAAGTCAATTATTATCTAACGTATAAAAAGGCTCTATGAATAATTCCATCATACACTATATTATACGTTGAATGATCATCATTATTGTATGTTGTAGGTGGACGAATTAGTATTTTGACACATTTTGAGCACTGGCAATGATCACTCTTTTTACCTTGGTGAAAAAAATTGATATTGACAAGAGAATTGAGATTGTAATATGTTTTTGAAACGATGCCTTTGCAAATTTTGCTTTGTGGGGTTTTTGTTTTTGTTAACTTGCCTCTGTATAGTGCTCTCTTTTTTATGCAAGATAAGGGCAAAATGCCTTGTTTCACTATAGTTTAGTAAGTTGTTTTTGCACTGTCTGTTTGGACATATATTGCACATTTTGTAATTACTGAAGAGTTGCACATCGAATGAAAAAGAAATGGGCGATTTTTTATGGTCTTGGGAAATTATCCCGTCATGAATTAACTTTTGAGCTACAACTTGACTCAAAATTCATTTTTTATCGCAATAATAGTATGAGATCTTTTAGTAACAATATGTAATTTTGTGATCATGAGAAGAAATATATATTGCATCCTTACTGAGTTTTAACTTTTATGTACTATATGCTATTAATGTCAAAAGAAATACTTTATATTATCAGTATGACTTAAATTATTATTAAAGAAAGTATATGAGTCGTGACACTAAAAATAAAAAAGATTGCAAATTTAACTAACATATGGGGTCATTCTTTTAATTTAACATCTTTATTATTTATGTATAAAATTACTAAAATTTTACACATGATTTACGAGCTTTCCTTGTGGATCACTTGTTTACATAAACGTTGGACTATTTACCTAATTAATCTCTAGCTATTCGTTATTTGAAATAAACTAAATAGTGAAAATTTAAAATATTGTTAACTTAATCCTTCCAAAAATATTTCTTTTCAAGGAGTACTAAGGACCTAATGTAATATCAAATTTGAACGCATAACATGATTTGCTTTTTGTTGAATCACTTTACGTTACAAATGTTCAAACTCCATCTTTCAATTTGTTTGTCTTGTTTTTTTTTTCTAAGTCCGTTTTAAAAAAATAAAACTATTTCTTTCCTTCTTTAACATAACGTTAATTACAATTTTCGTAATGACATATTTAATATCATAAGATTAAAGGTCATTCTATATCTTCTATATATGCATATGTTTAATTTAAGACCAGAATCTTCTAAAGTCTACCATTTGACTTCCCAATTACCAAATTCCAACTAATATGGGTTTTCGGGTACGGATAACCCGAATACAAATACGGGTATAGTTCATCAAATTTTAAGACAAAAGCAAAGTCATATGTTGTATTCCTTAACTAAGTCAAACAAAACACAACAAAATCGTACCAGTTTCAAACTCTTGTCCAAAATCCCAATTGTTTCGCCAAGAAAAGGTAAACCCTAGTTCTAAAAATCCGATTTTGATGTTTTTTCTTTTGTGAAATTAAAATTGAGAATTAATTGCAGATGAGAATTGGGTCATTGAAAGTTTGGATCTTGGTGACTATATTGGTGGTGGCATGGAGGTGTGGAGGGGTTTATGGAATTAGATTTGTGATTGATAGAGAAGAATGCTTTTCACATAAAGTTCAAATGGGAGAATCAGTTCATTTTTCATTTGTTGTTATCAAATCAGAAGGTTCTTGGCATTATAGTGAAGAGGGTGTTGACCTTGTGGTAACTAAATTACTTTAATGTTTTGTTTGTGTTCTCTTTTGTTGTTGTTATTCTCTGTTTGTTTGTTAACTTGTATGTAGGTATGTAATTTGCAGTTTTTGTGATTTCTGATGATTGAGAATTGTAAAGATTTAGTCTTTATTGAGATGAGAGGAGATAGAGTAGTTGTCGGATTAGTTGTATATCTTGTTGGTTTGATTCTGCACTGTTAATAATGAAAGTGAGGTTTGGAATTCGAGCTTTGCTGTTTTGTTTGCAAATTTGTAGTGATTTTGATTTTAAGATTCATTATACACTTGAATTGTTCGAGCTTGTTTGCCGTGAGGTATGTAATTGCATTTTTTGTGATTTTTGCTGATTGAAAATTGTAAAGATTTCGTCTTTATTGAGATGAAAGGCGAAATAGTAGTTATCGGATTAGTTATATATCTTGTTGCTTTGATTTCTGGATTAGTGTTAATAATGAAAGTGAGGTTTGGAATTCAAGCTTTGTTGTTTTGTTTGCAAATTTGTGGTGACTTTGATTTTAAGATTCATTATACACTTGAATTGTTTGAGCTTGTGAGGTATGTAAGTTGCATTTTTTGTGATTTTTGCTGATTGAAAATTGTAAAGATTTCATCTTTATTGAGATGAAGGGTGATATAGTAGTTATCGGATTAGTTATATATCTTGTATCTTTGATTCTGCACTGAAATAATGAAGTGCGGTTTGGAATTCAAGCTTTGTTGTTTTGTTTGCAAATTTGTGGTGACATTGATTTTATGATTCATTAGACACTTGAATAGTTTGAGCTTAATTGTTTTGTTAGCTGGTATATAGTTATGTAATTTGCATTTTTTTAAATTTGTGCTGATTGAAAATTGTAAAGATTTCATCTTAATTGAGATGAAAGGTGATATAGTAGTTATCGGATAAGTTATATATCTTGTTGCTGTGATTCATGAACTACTGTTAATAATGAAAGTGAGGTTTGGAATTCAAGCTTTTTGGTTTTGTTTGCAAATTTGTGGTGACTTTGATTTTAAGATTCATTAGACACTTGAATTGTTCGAGCTATATTTTTTTTTTTTCAATTTTGTGTTTACTTTGATTTTCGAATTGTTGACGAGAAACTAGCACTATTTTTGTTTATTTTTTTACTTGTCTCTCTTCTTGTGTCTTTTGCAACTTCAATCCTTTTTATACACATAAAAAAGGACATCATTAAATTGCAATTTGGTGGAGGAAAGTCTATCACTTTTTTTTCTTGTGGCTTGGGGAAATTGAGTCACAACTTTGAGAATTAGGATTACATGGATTCATTTTCAACAAAGTTCGTATCTTTGAGCTGTAAATTGATGAGCTATTTTTTAAGACCTCGTAAGGGTTACTTCAGTAAACTTTTCTTGTCACTTCACTAAAGTTTTTTACCTTATGTCCCATGGTTCAAAGCTTGGTGGATAATGGACCCACACATCTAACCTTTTTTGTATTTACTTAAATATCAAGGTTTTGTCTACACCAGGGTTTGAAGCCGTGGTGGGCACCTTACCACACATCACGTGCTGCACTCTTACTACTAGACCAAAACCTTTGGCATTAGTTTTGAACTTTGTTGCAATTGGTTCTTTATGCTTTTCATAGGAACCATATTTTACATTCACTTCTAGAGAAGAAGTGTGTTTTTATTCTCTGTCTTGTGAATTGTTCAATTGATGTTGCTATGTTGGTGGAAATTAGGTGAAGGGACCTTCCGGGGAGCAGCTTCATGATTTTCGTGACAAAATAAGTGAGAAGACTGAGTTCGTGGCCCATCATGAAGGAGTTTATCATTTCTGTTTCACCAACAAGTCACCCTATCATGAAACCATAGACTTTGATCTACATGCTGCCCACTTTTCATACCACGATGAGCACGCAAAAGATGGTTAGCGTGTCACTTTGCTTCATCTTAGTTTGTTATTTGGGGGCTCTTTACAAGATATCTTACTTTTTATTATGATACTGCAGAGCATTTCAAACCGTTGTTTGAGCACATTGGACAACTAGAGGAAGCTTTATACAACATTCAGTTTGAGCAGCATTGGCTTGAGGCCCAGACAGACCGACAAGCAATAGGTATTAGCTTTTGCATATTTCTTATATATGACTCTCCCACATTTCAGCAAATCAAAATTTTACCAGTCACTTGCCATTTATCTAGTAGAAACCATCCTCTTCACCCTTTAGTGTACACTTCAATGAGATAATTCTCCTCTCCCATTTTCCTCACTTTTTCACGTGATGTTAGTCATAAATCCGGTGAAATGATCGTTATTGCTTCAGTTTCAGTTTGTTAGATCTAAATTTCATTTTTTTAGTTGATCAATTTTACAAGCTTGAGGATGCATATCTCTCGTCCATCTTAAATATGTGAATGGTCATGACCTTTAGCACATGACCATTTAAGCTCAATAATCTTGGTAATGCTAAAGAAGTGCGAGATTGTTTTATGCTGTGTTGCTCGGACTCTTCAAAAATGTCGACGGGTGCATTTCGGATACTCCCAAAAGTAGCGCATTTTGGAGAATCCGACACGGCTGCGGCAACAACTTTGGAGAGTCTGAGCAACATAGGTTTTATGTACTTCATAGGTTGTGTTCTTTGGATAGGATACTTATATTATATATCCGCGACTTAGTGATTCCAATATTCACAAGAAGCATCACATTTCTGTTAACTAACAAGAAGAGAATATCATTTATATGATCTGTTTCTCTTGGGTCTTGGCATCTCAATTTTATACTAATGACAAAAGTCGTGTTCACAAATCTGCCCGATTCATGATACTCTGCATGCTCCAAAGCTTGTAGTTCTAATACGTTGATATCGTTTCTATTTTATGCAGTGAATGAAATAATGAGCAAAAGAGCAGTCTACAAAGCTTTGCTCGAGTCTTCTGCTCTCATTGGCGTTAGCATTCTGCAAGTCTACCTTCTAAAGCATCTTTTCGAACGAAAGCTGGGGCAGTCCAGAGTTTAGCTTTTGACAGAACTGAAGATATTTATACTGCTGAATCTTTGAACTTCAAATGTATTGCCTTTCTGTACTGTAAAAACTAGAATGAACGGTTTTCGCCAGAGATAAAAGTTATTATAATTCCTTTAGTTGAATGTTGAAGTCTCAATAATCTTACCTGAAAAATTACAATTCCTTTTGGACTTTTATTTGGTTTTGTGTCACATCCCGCCACTTAAATTCCTAGAAAGTGTAGATTTTATTTATAAATAGAGGGCTCTCATTTGTAAACCAACCAAGCAGTGTAGCAAGCTCTCAAGCAAAAAAAACAAAGCCAAATCTTTTCTTAGTCTTAAAGGCTTACTTGAGCTTACAAGATCGTGAAAGATTCGTGAGTAAGTTGTCAAGTGCCGCACGGAACTTTAGCCAACACTCTAAGTCCGTGACATTTGTCTCTAATTTGATTTAATTCTGTTGAAACAACATTGATGTTGACAAATACAGTTTTGAAATAAGCAAAACCAAAAACATTGGCAAACCACAACTGGGAAGTTAATAGAACAAAAAAATTGACATAAAAAAAAAAGAAAGTTCAGACAAGATCTTAATTATTCAGATGTGCATTCATATTTAGACGCTTCAATCTTAATAAAAACAAATGAGGCCTAAAAAGTAATTTGGAAGAAATCAAACTTTCTGAATAAACGAATCCTTGTAGGAAGCGAGCATATGGGGAAACAATTCAAATGGTCCTTTGGATGTCCCAAACCCACGAGAAAAACCTTTCTTCATGTACATGGCATTTCACCATCCGCAAACATATATTTCGGCATGATATTATAATACATATCTCTCTCTTGTATGGTAAATAATTCAGTCCAAGATTCCTTGACACCATAATCTTTCATTACTCATAACTTAAAAGTGCTCCCCTCCACTTTTATACAAGTAGAATAAGCATAGAGCATTCCTTCTATTACCGAAACACCACGTGTTATATATACCATGTTGGAAATATTGCAAATTCCATCTGGCAATGACATCTCTTCATACACCTCATTTGATATATTAAATAATATCATAAAGTACTTGTTTAAATTATCCTTACAGATCCAATGAAATGAACCACGAATAAATGCCAAAGAGTCCTCACGACGCATACGAGTGCTAACCTGACGATGCAATACACTACTGCCAAAGAGACGAGGATGTTTATCAATTTTTCTCCAAGAACCACTCTTTAGTGCAAGGATTTTATTGGGTGATCTCAAATCATCACCATCACCTTCATCGTTGTCAATCTTAAGAATCTTATAGTCATTACTAACCGAATCATATCCCAATCCGTAAGTGCTATAGTGTGCCTCTTCATGAGTGCCTTCTCGAAGTTCATGATTAGGAAGTTGTATTGATTCATTTGTGGATGAGTTCCACAGTAAATAGCCATCACCAAAAAGAAGAACCAAACCATCGCAACATCATAATATTACGTATTGCCTCTCCCGATGATTTGGAGGGCAACAACTAAGCTTTTGTAATGGTTGAGCCGATGATAAAGAAGAACAATAATATGAAATCGAATCAACTTTTCGGGCAATAAGAATTTTTTTATTATTCTTTGCATGATTGCAATGCTTTGTTTTAAGTAATCCGAGGTGACCAATGTTTTTCAAGATTTTGAAACACATTTGAATCGAAGAAGAGACTAAACAGGTAACCTGATGAGGATTTCCACAATGATTTCCTCTGGGAATTAGATTTTCATGTCCTACATATAAAACAATTAAAACAAGTGTTTTATGATTACGTGTGTATGTATATACGTGCAGGTAGGAGCAACATAAATTATTTGCTATAAACAAATAATGAAAGAAAATCAAATTAAAACAAGAAATAACTTTGTGCAATAAAATTCACCCTATCAACATCCATCTGATTTATACTTTTTGACGGCTTCCTCATAGCTATTTTTATCTCATCAGATATATTTTCTAATGGCTTTCCTGCAATTAAAAATTTAAAGTTTTAGCCACATCTAGTATGTACTAAGCTTTCGTTATGCGCTAGATCCAAAAAAAGGTTAGAACTCCTTCAATAGTCAAACAAGAACTAAAAATTTTTTTTTAAACAAATTACTTCACAACTACCTTTAAGATCTGGAAACATCGTCGCAGGTCATAATTGATTTGAAAAGTTTAGCCATTTTTCCCAGCTTTAGAGCTTAACGTTTTTCACTATTGAACATAGCTACCAACGTCCCTATTTAATAAATAGACATAATTTGAATTTTACTTTGGAAAATTGTAAACACTTTTTTTAAGGATTTTGCCTTACCATATTGGAGTTTTATTTTTTTCTAAAAGGAAAGTCAAATATTACCATAAAAAATGACAGTATTGAATTTGGCGTGTTTTATTTATTTGTTTATTCTTAATTTTTAAAAGAAAATTATCGAGCCATTCATGCAAAGACGTACAGTGTCCTCTTTTTTACTCAACAGCTTCCGTGCTCTTGCAGTTGAAGTATGATATTGTCAATAAAATTTTTTTTTAATAATGTCTTTCATATTTGGTTTATTCTCTTCCAAAAAAACAATTACATATTCTTGAACCGTATGTTATATGCACGAGGATGTTTAACATGCTCCGTGTAATTCCATAAGTGGAATGTGGAGAAGATAAGAGTGTACACAAATCTTATTTCTACCATGTAAGATAAAGAGGTTATTTTCGATAAACCCTCCGCTCAAGAAAAATTAGCTGTAAGGAAGATCATAAAATTAGCCAGAGGTATGCATTTGGACTACAGTTTGGCCTCATGAGCTCAATTTTCTGAGACTCTGTCCATTTTTTCACTTAGCAAAACTGTAGTCTGTATCTTCAGTCATGTCTATTTCACCAAGCCTCTCTCCAAAACCATGTCCATTTTTCACTTAACAAACACATAAATAGGAATATGAACTATAATTTGGCCTCATGAGCTCAATACTCTAGGCCGCATCTTCAGTCATATCTATTTCACCGTGCCTCTCACCAAGACTGCCCATATATTTCACTAAGCGTTACACACAAATAGGAATTTCTACTACGCATTTTCTACTTATTAGGAAAAAACGACAGAATCTCATGAAATCAACAGAAAAATTTACTGTTGAAAGGTGCTTTACAAACCACACTATGTGCTTGTCTGCTAAAGGTAAAATAAAAAGATACAACATATAGGTACAACATCAAACATTTTTGTCTTTCACATTTTGTTTCCCCAACAATATAACACAAGTTTACAAGACAAAAGGGGACTTTGAGCAATGCCTCAGTCTCCAGCACCAATCCAAAAGAAGTTGTGGGGTTTCATTATGAATATGCATCCTATATTCAGCTTTTACAGAGAACATTGTCAAGATTCTGCATGAGGGCTCTGCATACAGCAAAACCATTTTTTCTGCAAAACAACAAATATATTGGTGAAATTCTAATAAGAATGCTTCAAAGATTAATGAGAGAAGTAGCATATATGAAAAGTATAATCAGATGGGTCACCATTTGTCATTACATTAAAAAGCAGTCACATGATTGCAGTAAGCTCACAGCCTGGCTCATCTAGTCATATTAGCAAAGACGAGAGAAAAATCTAGCCTGATGATTCCAAAACTAAAGTTTGACAATGAAGGACAGGACAACTCTTCCTAACCCAAGTCACAATGGAGCTGGTCAACTACTCTTACTCATACTGAAGGAAAAAAAATGCAGCTGGTCAACTACTTAGATAACCTGACAAGTATTTTCTTTTCCTCAAAACGACTACGTGAAGGAAACACCATTTGAACAATGACATAATTAGTCTTGCTCTCTAATCCCTTCAATATTAAGTAATACTAGGTGGCAACTATTGAAGTTCATTACGACGAGTGTAGAAAACAAAATGCCGAATAATATCACTCATTTTTTGGAGACCCTGGTACCATAGCAAGCTTGCAAGCAGGTTGACTAATTCATTGGGCAGTCTGCTACAGACCACAAGCATAGGTACCACCAAGGCTAGCAGGTTGGCTCACACTGAAAACTACGATCTCTATGTTGTTAATTCTATGCCTGAATCACTCAACTATCACGTTGGAAACAACCCAGCCATCCCCGAGTAAGAAAAGCTAGGTTCTTCTGTCCAATGTTTAATAGTAGAGGTATATAATATTAGGGTCCACCCCATAAAAAAATTTATATCATGAAAGTACATTTAAAATTGTATTAATCAGAACCAAAAAATGTACAAAAGCAAATAAAATATTGTGTCATAAAAGTTATACTACATCTTCAAACTATGGAGCAAACAAATATTAATTATAGAAGTTAATAGTTTAACACTTAGAATGAAAAGCTAAGTTAATGTCTTACAGTCTTAGTACGTACAAGATGAACAATCAAAGTTGTGAAGTGTGCGCTTGAAGTTCTAGAGACATACAAGGCGGACAACCACTATGAATAGTATGCACAGGATGAAAGCTACAAATCTCAAGGCGTTATCCCTATAAGACTTCTGCTCTTCATGGTTGCCCTCATTCGTTTAGAAACCTACGTCACACCTAGAAAATCCTAGAGGATTCCTGATAAACATTGCCTCACATATTTTTTCCTTAGATAGTTGACTAGAAGGGAAGAGTGATTAGAGCAAATAAATTACATGAGTTCCCTAAATGACGGTTTTAATCATATGCTTATATGGGAAGTTCCACTTGGAGTTCCAATAGATGATATATGATCTGACCACTGTACAATAAGAATTTACTGATGCTCACAGCCAAAGGGAAGTTCTCAACACAACAAGAATTGCTATCAGCCTAAAATACCTACTACCATGTGTTCTAAACTATAGCTGGTCAAGTTAATGCCCGGGATCTTAAAGTAATTAAGCTCAAGCTTTTGCATTAGTCTAGCAAATTATTCTTAAATGATGATTATACAGTGTGATGGAAATTTGATTTTGATAAACATGCACATACAATTCACTATATTACAACCAAAATATTATGAAAATATGAGACAGCAGAAGATAGCTGAAAGTGGCTTAGTTCGTGTAGAGTGAATAATTATATCGTAGATTGGATATTGGCGTCCTTCAACTGTTTTGAGAGGGCCATTGAGTGGGACGGGATATCACCTATTTGATAAATGAATTATCCTCTGAATGGAAAAAATCTCTCTGTGAAGATGCAGAATCACACAGCTAATGGCAGTTTAAATATGTGAAGAGCAAAGGGCAGAATTGGTAACATTTAGACCAAAAAGTGTAGAGGGTATAAGTCATTAAATCTACTCATCTAGAAAAAGAAGTTAGCAAAATAACTTACAGTTTGAGGTTTTAAAGGTTCTTCTCCTTCCTTTCTATTACCATCAGCCTTTGATGGTGAGTCAGGCTTGCCACCAGTTTTTTTCTCATCCCTAGCCTTGTTGAAAATCACAGTAAATCCCTCTGCAGAAGCTGGATCATTGACATCCCATTCACCAAACTTAGGCAATGGTCGACCCTTTTCCTGCTTGAAGATAGATGTGAAAGCAAAATAGGAAAGGTAAATAATTGGACCAAAAGAAGAATACTTCAGAACAGTATAATTGCCATTAGTCAAGTGAGTAATTTCATGAATGAACCGTGAACAAATATTATAGCAGTCGCAGAGAAAGAAGCTAAATTATCATTATGCCACTACAATTTTGTTGATACAACGTGCAGGAATACATATCTATGACTCTATCCCATAATCAACTAAGGACATGAGAAGAAGGCCAAAATTCTCCAAATCTATAATACTACATGAAAATTCGAAGTTGATGCATTAGTAAGCATGCACAAAGTCATGGACAACTCTGAAATTCCTTTGATCTCACCAAAGGCACAAAATTTTGCCACTGCAAAAGGATGTGGACAAGGTACGAACAACTTAAGAACAAAAGAAAAAACACCTGCTTGAAGTCTATATCCAAATTATTAGAACTGCTTATGTTCAATATTATGAAGTCTTCCCGCAACTGGCAAACTACAATATGCATCCACAAAATGTCAATTCTATTCTTCTTAAAATGAATTAGAATTCATATCAAACTGATTCCAGAAATTGTACCCTGGTATTGCTGGCATGTTACCTCTAAAAAGCTCTTAAACCACTATGATCCAAGACCTCAATGCCATTAAAAGGGCTATGACAAATCAAGGAAGGTAAATTTACTCTAAAGGTCATAACAAAACCATCATAGTCACATAGTGTCAACTACCTTTCTAAAACCACTCGACTTAACTCCAACTGGATATATACACCTTCCCATTAGTTGATGCATGAGCAGATCAAAGCATTAAAAGGAGAAAAGACTAGAAATACATACATTGACACGGCTTATGAAATCCACACAAGAGGAAACAATGCAAACATTAACTTTAAGCTATTCAGATTTTCTCTATTGAAAAAACAAGCAAATAGTCAACTTAACAAATTCAAACACTGAACATAGAATGCAACAACTAATCACTACTGGTAGGAAAGAGCCTATCTAATTAGCGCATCCAAGAAATTCTAAACTTGAATATCCCTATATGGCCATAGAGATAGTAAAAATACACTCCAATTTGGAACATCTGTATGCATAGAAGTATACGTTTTAGATATGTAACTGAGCTAAGTACCCCACAAGTAGGGGCAGGTAAGGCCTGTGTATATCCTACCCTCCCAAGACCCCACTAGTGGGAATAGCTATGCTGTTGTTGTAACTGAGCTAAGTGTATATTTTGCAAAAAGTAGACTCCACCTTAGGGGAAAATGGGGTAATTGCAGTTATGAAGTTAAAACATCTTAAGACAATCATCACATCACATCAAGAACTACCCTTTGAATATAAAACACATGAAAAATAGTTATAAAAAAACTAAAAGTACTAGTAATAAGGAACCCACCAAAAACCCCAGCTTGGGACAGCAAGGGGTTGACCTCCTAGGTCGAGCTCATCGCACGGGCCTAGTTTGCGAGTTATTACATAGAAGTGGGTTTTACCTTGTGAGCACCCAAAGGGTAGCGACTTCTGGTTCCTTTGTCATCAAAAAAAGGAACCCAACAAAGCTTTATCAAAAAACTAAACAACCTAACAAAGCAAAAACAATTTTCCTTTTGCACATAGTTCAATGAAAATAAACAAAACCCAACTGGATAGCAGTGATCCAGGGGGTCACTGGGAGTCCAGCTCATAACATTCCATTCCAATTGCAGTCCACTGGCCCCTTTCTTGCCCCCCTTCGAAAAGGGGTAGGGGCATTTCAGCTCAGCTTAACCATCCAAAGTCATACCAAAATGAAAAGCAAAAATTTCAAGAATCAAAATTCAACAAAACCAAGCTCTATACAGGATCTAGCTGAAAGTCAAGATTTTCGATCAAACTCAAAACTCAAAAAAAAAAAAACCAGCAAATCCCATTAAGCAAAAAACCCCAATAAACCCCAAAAACAAACAAACCATAATCATCCATTTACATGATCAACACACATATATCACATCATCAGCTAACAAAAATTGAAAAAAAAAAAAGGCAAGTGAAATCGAGTGAACAGAAACAAGTAATCGAGATGATTAAAAAATCAATCTTGGGGAAAAATTACATACCGACATGAATCCAACTACAGAGAATGAGAATTTTCCTCACTGGGACAGAGCGAAAGAGAAAGGAATTTTTGAGAGAGAAAAGTATGAAAATGAAAATGTGTGTAATTTGGTATTAGGTGTATTGAGGTGTATTTTGGGAATATGGAACATATATATGGAAATGGGACTACACATTATTATACTCTTTTAAGATAACTAGGCATGCTTATGTCAAATCAATTAATCTAAGCTTAGTAATTAAAATAAAAAAATTAATTATAATTAAATGATAAATATTTATAAGAGAAATTTATTTATATAAATAATATACAAATCTGTGTGTCTAAAGAAGGTAGAGTACATGTGGACTTTATTCTTATCTTGTTAAGATAGAGGGTTTTCGAACGATGAATGAAGAAAAAGCACGAGAAATAAACATATTGGTCAGTGATTGTGAGAGGCTCCATTTCTTGATTGGATGGGACATCAAAGGCCTTTGTCTTTCCAATTCTTGATAGACATGGAGGGGCGAAGCTTTTGATTTTTTTTCATAGTGTTGAACGATGTTTTTTTGTGTTGTTAAAGTTTGAACAATGAAAATACATAATGGGTACTTGATCTAATTGATCATGTCATGTACGAATAAGGTTCCAATCTAATTGTAATTGGTTAGAATGTCTTAGTTATATACATCATTGTACTTTTAATTGACATCTATCGTATTAAAAAATAATTCATCTCGTTGATGATCTTGAGCGACTCAAGATAAGTATAAACACAATATATACAAGAAATAAGAGACAATAATTAGTGATTAATATAAATATCGAATACGAATAAATTTGTTATTGCCTTAATTTTTGTGGACCAACCCCATGTGAATTTGTAAACCAATTTACATACACACTCGACTAACTAGACATTGGGTCAATTTTTGAGTATAAAACGCAAGACTAGGAATATTCGGACTCCCCACTTTTTTTCCAATGTGTACCAATATAAAGTAAATAAGTGAATACAACTTATTTTATATTCAATCATTTAATTACACGATTTATCTTTTAAATGAATTTTGATTTTAATTTATACCTTTCAAATATGTTAATTTTAATTTTTGTTCCTAAAAATCAAACTTAAGAATATGAAATATAACTTGAGAAATATTACTATACAAAATTATAAATATATACCTCGTAAAAAAAATTATTTAGCACAAAATAAGAGCAAAAGTGCAAATGACCCTATATCAAGTTCTCATTGATCTTGAATTGAATATGAAAGTTTAAATGAACAATACATAAGACTATTGAAGGATATACCATTATAATTTCCTTACTAACTTTATGAATTGTGATTCAATTGTGACGATGTATAATTAAGCGCAAAGCCTGATAACATGAAAAGGAGTAAGTGAATTTCGAACTTAAGTTAGTGACCCTCGTAAAATTCTTAGTTATAGCCATAATTATATGTTCCCTAGAATCTGATTGATAATCCATCTTATAAGCAAAAAGGATTAAGGAAACTAATCATGTTTTTTTTTCTTTTGGGTTGAGACTCCTTTTTTTTCCAATAGGCCTATAACCTATTCACATTACTCAATTATTAGACCCTACTTGATTTTGTCGTGTTATGAAAGCCAAGATTTGACTTCTACATTTATTATAATTTTCTTTAATTGGTAGAACCAACAAAAACAGAACTAAACCATTTCTACATATATAATAACATTACTCAACCAACAAATCATGTTTAAATATAATAATGAATGAGAATGTCACATTTTCATAAGTAGAACACTAAGCTCTCGCTATGGACGAAATCTGAGGAAGGACCAAACTACAAAGGTATATTATACGTAATTTTATTATGCATTTTTGAAAAGAAAAAAAAAAGTTTCCACTTTCCACAATTCAAACCAGCTCCTAGGGTCTCCATTGAGGATAAGTTCGTTTGACATGACAAGTTAATGTCAAATGATCAATAAGGTACTTCTAAGTTTCATTAGCTGATTAAAACGTAGTTGTGACATCTTACAACCAAACCAACAACAAACAAAAAATAATAATAGTAGATTAGAGTAGATGACTATGATTAGTATAGGAGAGGATATTGAATGGATATATGGTACATACTAAGCAATAAAATCAAAAACAAAACTATCCGAAATAAGGTGAAAATGACCTTCGTTGTGGACAAGATGGAGACGAAGTAGAAAAATAAGTGTTGGGTGACTCCCTCATCAGTATTCTCCTAAACACCTACTATCTTATTTTTCGGTTTTAGCATTACCTAAACCTAATTTAATTTATTATTTGTTGTTGCTAATGTTCTGTTCTGTTCTTTTTTTTCAACATGCCATCTTTGCTACTATATTTCCTTTATATACTTTGACTCGTACTATGTGGAACACAAGCCGGAGGGCTAGCAAAAACAAGTCGGTTGACATGATTAGTTTAGGCTTATGGAAAGGTACAAGTTGAAGGTCTCACAAATTTCATGATAGAGAGTAGCAGTGAGGAAATCTAATCAAATAGGAGAGATAGACAATGCCAGGATAAAATACTTAAAAGGGCGACCATGTTCGCCATTTCCAAAAGAAATACCAGATCAAGTATAGCATTATAAGCTGATGTAAGAGTTGATCTGATGCCAATCGGTAACTAATTAAGTTCTAAAGCATGAAAGAATTAGCACCTACCCATTTCCCAAAATAAATGTAGACCTCCTACACTAAACCCCCTGACAAAAAGAGAACGACTTATCTACACGGGGATGATATTAAGGCTGTAGGAGTGTCTTCTGAATCTGTTGCAATGGAAGGAACAACAAAATAACAGAGCTCCTTGCCACTGTGCAAGAAGATCGCCACTTGTAATGCATAACTCACTACCCTCAAGATACTAAACTGCCATGTACATGACCAGAGTGGTGTGGCCAACTACCTAGACATCCTTGAGGCAGGCTGTGCATGGACTCAAATTTGTAAGCAATACCACTCCAAATCTATGTTGGGCAGTTGATGTCGATCAGCCAGTCTGCATGAGACAAAGTGAAGGTCATCAGCATTTTTCTTTGCTGAATTTGAGTTAATTGACCAGTACAACTAAGCAGAAGACCTATTATAAGTCTTAAACTTGATAACTAGAATCACCCAATTCGTGTAAATTAGGCACGCATGACAATGGTTCAGTAATTATATTTTTAATTACTACTTGAGTGGGGCAGTACAGGACAGGAGAGCAACTAGAACACAACCCAACTAGGGAAATTAGACAATGAGAAAACAGATGGTCAAGGCACACTAGCACCGAAGTTTCAGACGTGAACATGCAAATATTTGAGCACATTTAGAAACCAAAGTCACATATATTTCCATCAATCACGTATCAGAAGGCATGCTTACCATAGGACACACACAGGAATCTGCAGACACCCCACAGAAGTGCAAATCATATGCCATCAAGTAGAGCAAGCTCACTCAACAAATAGACAGAACTAATGGTACTCCAACAACCTTTATAACAACCTCATCTAAAGAAGGTGAAGGAAACAAATTTCAAAAGATCAAAGAACAGAATTCTCATCACTTGACAAAGCAGTGAACAAGTGAGTGGTTTCAGTTACCAACTACAGCCAAACAAGAGAAGAAAAATGAAAAGAGGACATACTTACATTTACATGGCAATCACAGGGTGATCAAATATATGCAATTTTCAGGAAAGCTGCACAAGGGAAGCTTATCTCAACCAAAACCAAATCCTTCACTAGCCTCATGGATAGCCAAAAGCAAACGTTCTTGAAGTTGTTCTTTGGAAGTATACTCCGGAAGGTCAAGTTGGTTGAAGCTGGAAGGAAAAGACAAATGACAGTAAGGATCACTAAAGCTTTGCTATATACTATCACCCAGATGGCATCTACTTAATTATGAGTGAACTACTGATAAGCATACAATACGTCTGATATACAAGCACCAACCAGGTATGTGCAGATGGAAGCCTCTCAGGAGCTCCATAAGCTTTGTGAATCTGAAATCTCTGAGGGCCAGAAATCCCTTGCAATGCCTTGAAACCCTCCAAAGGAACCTAAGGCCAACAGCACCCACAATTAATCACAACGAAGAAATCCACAGGGCACAGACATTTACAGGGGAATGTGCATGCACTATACTATGTAAAACAACCAAACGGCATACAGAACCCTGAACCACCAAACAAAAGGACAGTAAGGTCTTTTTTTAAATGATTGAACAGTAGATATACTGGGGAAACAAACATCAATCTGCAATCACAAATTACCAGAATTCAGCAACACATAACAGAATTTTGAGCACCTGAATATTTGGTTTGCGAAGAGAAGAGGATCTTTTCTCAAGGAAAACCGACTTTGGTACAAAATTGATCTTTACTAGGGTGGGGAAGGAGGGAGAAAGGGGTTCTTGTAAGTTTGGTTCCACATCAATAGAAACAAATCATATCGCCATTTAGCAGATTCTATATGTGACAAAAAAAACCTGTGGGTACAATGGTATCTACTAACCTTGGATGTGCCGGTCACAAATTGAAGAAATCTTGCCATGTCTTCCTTGCTAAAGCCTTTAACGACCTCCCAAAACCACTGAACAGCAGTAGATGCTGTGGTATATCCAGTATATTCAGTGTTGGCCTTCAGATCGTCCACTGCATATAGAATCATTATAAGAAGCTTCATAGGAAACAACATGGTGTATACACAGCAATGGTGGAGAAGCATGTCCACTTACTGTCAATTTCTGGTAGACCACTTATCAAAAGTTCAAGCTCTTTATCATTGAAAATGGAGATAAGTTCACGTGGTACCAATTCACTGAAACCTTCAAGGAATGCATTTATTTGAGGGCGAATAGCATTTGTCAGAATATGGTCAGCAACGAGATCAACATATTCGTGCTTTGTCTCTTCTGTGACCCTTATATTTCTTCCTCCAAGTTTAAGCTCATAATCAGTAACCTTGATCATGCAAGATTTAAAAAAAAGTTACTTTAGGTATCACCTGAACAGAGCAATTTATGACTTGCTGTTGCTCATTTAGCTTTTTTCATTTTTTTTTTTTTTGGGGGTGGGGGGGTGGGGGGGGGTGTGTGTGGTGGTTCAAAACGTTATGTATACTGACCTCTGTTTTCTCATAAAGAATGAGTTTTTCCTCATCTGCATCCATGCTAAAAGTCAAATCTGGTATATCACTCACATCATTCTGGTATAGGAAACCAAGAAACCATCAGAAGTTCCATAGATGAAATAGTAGATCAGTTACAAATTACTACATCTTAATAAAATCTCACCTCCAGCATCCACTTCAAGTTCTTATAGTAATCAGGATCGACAGCCTCTATATCATGATATGTGACCTTCACACCAAGGATATGTTTGTAGAATGACCGGGTAAAGTGAACATCCAGCAACTGCCCGTCAAATAGTGCTTTGGCAACCTATAAAGAGTATCACATCAAAGGCTTGAGATTTAGATGTGAAACAAGGATAAAATTATGGCTTGGATATTAAAATTAGTTCCAGAAGTCCTACCACACGGCCTACAAATTTGAAGTATGAGAGATGTTCAGTTTGATAAACAGAGTTTGGGTTAGGTTGGAAAGTTGCATTATTCCCAACAGTCGTAAACAGCAAGGCTCCTTTGTCAAATATGACCCTTGATAGCAATTGATACCACTCTCTTGTCAAACCACCAGCATCAATACCCTCTTCACCTTGAAAATGCACATTTAACCGTCCTTTCAGGTCTTGATTGGGTCGCATACGCAACTGATTATAAGAATCCTCCAACACATAAGCCCGCCGAACACTAATTCGCAGAGGACCTGAGAGGTGCTGTTCATGCTGCTGCCTTATTCTGGAGCGAAAATAAGCTCTTTTATTGTCAAAATCGATGAGTCGAGGGGCTTTCAGCATCACACAAAGTGATTTCTCCAGTAAGCCGGGGTTCTGCCTGACAAAAGCGTTAAGCAAGCGCCTATGCTTTTCCGCAAATCTTACAAATGTTACAGCACCATCTACTCTTTTATGTGAATCCCCAACAGACTTGGAGGACAACTTGACTGAAGTACCGGCTAATTCTTTCACTTCTCTTGCAGTTGCATTGATATGATCTTGCTGCATAATAGAGATGTTTGCCTGAAGCTTCTCACACAGAACAAAGAAAGCCTCAATAAAAGGTAACAGACGCTGAGTTCCAGGGGGCAATGGAGAAGATACAGATGAAGCACCGGCTTCATGTATATGCTCCCCAGTGTTGGTACTTGACATAACTGAAGAAGAAGTGCTCTGGGTGAGCTCTAACTCCATGGTGCCTATGCATTCACTCAGGCCTTCCCACAAAGGTTCTAGTGCAACATTTAACTTCCACATGATGTTATGCTCATCATGTTCTTCCTCCATAGATGTGTCTGTATTGCCATCAGCAGAAGCTGTACTTAGTGAACTAAGAGTTTGTAGTACACGAAGGACTGCAGCTCCAGCCATAGATCCAGCACTCAATCCCAGCATGTGTGTATTCTTAAGTGTGATAAGCTCTTCCACAGCTGACTTGCTCAGCCTTTGAGTCAACTCTGAAAGTTCAGAAATGAAGAACTTCCGATGGGGAGCAGCAACTGAGGCTAGCTTCTTCAACACCTCACCCGCAAGCATGTAAACTTTATCTGAGAGCCTAAACGATATACACTAGAGGTCAGATAGTTGCAACACAACATTTATCTTTCAGAAGTGAAGAGGAAAGATAAACCAAAGTGGGAAATGAAGGAACGGGAAATGCAAGATTTCAAATCACGAACAGATAGAAACAAAAAGTATTTAGGCAAATCAAAGTACAGAAATTTAAATAGAAAAATACCCTTCATGACCAAGAAGACAGCAAAGATTGTGCAAATCAGAATGTGGCAGCTGCAAGAAGATGTCATGAGTGTTTGTGCTTCCATTGGCATCAGATGCAGGGTTGGCAGAACCAGTGCCGCTATCATCTTGAGGGGACTTTATGTCTGGCAACGCAGGATCTTTCTGTATATCACTCATAGTTTCATTGCCATCAGGATTATTAGAACCGTCAACTGTTTCATTATGAGAACGGTCTACTGTTTCTTCAGAATGAGACTGACACTCCATCTTGGATGCTGCAGTATAGACAACTACTTGAAGGAGTCCCATGACCTACACAGTACATTCAAGGAAACAACAAATGTATCTGAATTAACTATCGCCAGACCTAAATATTTCAGTAGCATCAAAGCATTTGACCATAACCTACCTGTTCAAGATGTGCTATGCTGCGCAAAAAAAGTGGCTGGTTCAAGAGCTTCAGAAACAAAACCAATGGAATATCCCTCTTGTTAGAGCTTCTAAAAGGATTGGAGGAATCTCCTCCAACAATTTTCTCCTTGCCTTTGTCCCTCTTGTTTTCCAAACACTTAACATCTGACCACTCTGGAATAAGCGAGAGATCAAAGTAGAAAAGAAGACTGGCAACAGCAGAGTGGTTGGTAGCGAGGTAAGTTAAGATCTCCAGAATCCGCCGCAATACCAGTGGAGGAAGACCTGGGAAATGACTTAAATGGTTAGCAACAGACCATATGTAAACAGAGACCTACAACGTCACTTAAGAAGAGACAGATACCATCAAATAGTTGTGATCGTCCATAAACAATATTCGACTGACAGCCATAAAGTCTCTGTGAGTTAATGGTTGTTAAACCACCAACAGCCCCTCCAGTCTCGGGCTTGATAGCTTCAAGAAGAAGGTGGACTAGAACTGCTCTTGTACTGCTATGAGCGGACAAATTCAACAAGAGTCTTTGCAACAGACCTTTCCCAAGAGGCTGAAAACAAATACTGAATGTCTCAGTTCAAGTTGTTGAGCACACATCGTAAAATATAAAAACCAAAATATTACAACGTCAATTACAACTCTACAGAAGCAAGACAATTGTTTGATGACAGAAGCATTTTCATTTCAAAGGTGCTTGATCGGTTGATGCGAAGCAATTTACCTGTGCTAATCGCAAGAGGCGGATCAATGCTTTCAAGCCATGAGCATCTAAAAGTGGCTCGCCTTCAAGTTCCTTCAACTTCAAACTCTCTGAAAAAGAGGATGAAGCCCTCCGGGCAATTGTAACACCCACACCCCTGTCCATAACTGTCTGTCTGTCAAATCCCAGACCATTTCTACGACCATGAAGCCTGTGGCTGCCTCCAAACAAGCTGCGTGCTTGGTAATGACTCATAGCTCTGTCCCGAAGCATTTGCGCTTCAGCGAGTAACGTAGATGGCAATGCTGACAATACAGCTTCTGATGATGTTAACAGAACCTGACAAACACCACAAAAAAAAAAGGCATAAACAAAATGTTATAACATTCAGAGGAATGGGCGGAAAACACTCTAGGTACAGACCTCTTCACGCAGATCAGCTGGAAATGTGGCTATGATTGAGGCATTATCCATTTCCACAGGCTGACCTTCAGCCTGCTGTACGACTCTTTGAGCACGTTGTTGGGCAAGAACTTCTGCTTGAATATCAGGAGGGAGAGCAGCTAAAAACTCTGGATCAATGTCTTCAGCTGTCGGTGCTGTATAAGTTGGAGGTTGAGCCTGAGCCTGCTGCGATGCAAGAACCTCTGCCCGAAGTTCTTCAGGAAGTGCCTCTAGAAAGGTTGGATCAATAGCATTTGCAGTAGAAGCTTCATTATTCAAACTAGTTTCATCAGTTTGACTAGCATCTTGAACTTCCTGAAGGTTCTGAGTCACTGATGGATCCTCTGGCAGAATAGGCAATGGTGGGTCACTCTCCCTTTCTGTTTCTGTACCGTGCATGTGTATATCTGTATCCTCCTGAACTACAGAAACATGATGAGCACTGGAATCCAGCATTGCTTCCCCAGATATTAACAGTGGCTCATCAGTTGCACGACTGTCTGTTACAGTGGTTGTGTCATTGTGTACATCAGACGAGGTCGCATTGCATATGTGTACATCCCCATCGGCAGTCCTATCATACATCGCAATGCCTTCACCTTGTATAGATGACACAGCATAACCTGCAGTTCCCTCTATGTTATCACTTGGATTTGCATTTCCTTCTCCAATCACCATGCTTCCGTGACCATCATTTGACCTGTCCAATAGTACATTTTCCATAGGATCAACAGCTTCTGGGAATTCACCTACCTGATCAGCAACAACCTCCAGATTGTATTCTTCCCTTTCACAAGACTGAACTTCAACTGGTTGACTAGATTCTTGCCCACTATTGTTATGGCGATCATCATTTTGTTGACCAGCAGTGCTATCACCCTCCATCTGCTGTTGATTCTCACCAATTACAGGTATGTCCTGCTCTCTCTCCAGCAATCCAACAGGAGGATTAGTAGCTGGAGCGATTCTGCTTAGTTGACAAATGAACTGCTCCTCAACCATCTGGGCAATAGCAGCAGACTGACCACCTGCGTGGGGTTGACCATCATCAGTCCACCTACCATCACCAGGCCTCCGGCCTGGAACATGTAGAGACTCCAAACCAACAGAAAAGTCAGCCAAAGGTGGGGGTGCTGCACCACTGAGTCTGTCACTGAAAATGCTAGACGGCGCACTATCAAATGGGAGAACTGGAGAATCAAAAGTGTAGAACCGAGCTACATCCAGCCTACCAGCAGATAAGGTTTCTGAGTCTCTGGATGAGTTCCCAAGAGATGACCAGACAGGAGCAGAGTCACCAGGCTGTGATGGCCTCAAGAGGAGAGGATGTTGCAGACCAGTAACTTCAGTAACAGATTGTTCCAAATTCCTAGTTGTTTGGCGCCGGCGCTCAAAGCCAAAGGTCCTGCGAAGACCAAAGAGGTCATCAACATTCCACCCTTCAATTGTCTCACCCCCAACATTAATAAGGCTACCACTTGTTCCAGATTGCCCTAAAACTTGTAAATGGTCAAGGCCGTCCAGGGCTTCCCTCCACCTAACCTCAATAACTCGATTTTCATGAAACTCATCATCCTCTTCATCAACCATGTCATCATTGTAATCACCTCCCAGGCCAGCATCATCATGCTCTTCCCCATCTGTATCAGCCAGAGACATCAAGCCAGTGCCATCTTCAGCTATATCTTCATCCTCATCCTCACCCTCATCATCATCCTCGTCATCCTCACCGTCATCTCCCATATCATCATCTTCTTCACCCAGTTCATGATGTGCCCTATTCTCAACATGGAAACCCATGCCAATTTGCTCTGTGTCGTTCAAAACACCATTGTCTTCCATCTCATCACGCATGTAATCCAACCCAAGTTCGAGAGGAGGATCGCCTGCATTTGCTTCTTGCTCAGTTCGCAATTCTTGCACCATGGACGGGTCTGAAGTCACATTCTCATTGCTGTGATTCTCAGAAGCACTAGGCGGCAGTTGCCCTGCATTTGAATTAGGAACCTCCGGCTGGCCGCTTCCATTTCCACTGGCCTCTATATGTTGAAAGGCTGATGTTGTATTCACCTGATTATCCGACCTACCATTAACGGCAGTTGTCTTTTTCTTGTTCACAGAATCAGTTTTATAAAGTTGCTCACTAGCATTGGCAGCCCTTGTTAGGCTTTCCAATGTTTTAAGAATTAGATTCACAACTTTTGGAGCATCAGGGTGGTCCAAATCAATTGCTTGAAGGACACCAGATAAGGACTGGACCAATCCTCCATCTATCATGCTTTTGGCTATTTCGGGAGAACAACCAGAACCGGGTAGGTCGCCTGAGGATGAGTTCTTGGACAAAATGGAGTATGCCAGATCAACAAAAGCAAGGACCTTTTTATCTGGCAATAAACTGCTACAGGCAGAGTTGCTTTCAGACTTCACAAATAAAGACAAGGCTTTCACAAGTTCATTAATAACCCTCCTACGACCTTCACTAGATCTGCCAGACAAAACTACGAGAAACCATGAAGCTTTTTCAGACAGCTTGTCTCTCCATTCATCAGGTCCTGCAGATTTTTCGATTGAAAGGGGAAGAAGCCGTTGCAACACATGATGAATAATACCGCCATGACCAGGATTCTCTAGCTGATGGGGTCCCCGTAGTTGACACATCTCCAGATCCCTTCTCAGGATAACCCCAAGAGCATGCACATACATCATAAGAATGTCACTCAACAATTTGAGTACAAAAGTAACTTTAGCAAGCCCTGCTGATTTCTCTGATACACTGTCAGACTGAACCTCCCGCACCTCATCAACCTTTGATTTCCCCTTTACTCTGACTATGGGCTCATCAACCTCCATAGCACAGGCGTTTCCCACACAATCTTCAACCAATCCCTGTGTAGGAAATACTGCTACTATTTCAAGAAGATGATCAATTACCTGAGAAATATTTGCAGGGATCTTTTTGTGGCTTTTAGAACACTTTCCTGATCCATCATGGGCTTTATTATCAGAAATTCGCACACACTCATTAGAAGCTCCAAACTCGACAGATGTTTTGCCTTTCTCTTTCTCTTTCTCTCTCTCCTTGTCTTTCTCTTTTGATAAGACAATGATAGATCTGCCTCCAGATGATTCCAGCTGGCAAACCACACCTGCAGCTTTCACGAAGACTCCAGGGTCTCGACATATCACAGGTGCCATAGATGTTAAAAATGTTTTAACAGAAGTACGACCAGCATGACGACTTCCACCAAGGGTCTGACGTATCTCCATCTCCATGGCTGTTTGCAGGGTCTGAGGATCTTCAAGAAGATGCCTAACAATGGCAGATGCCGTGGTGTCATATCCAGGGAAGTAACAAGATCTTGGGAGATCAAAAAGAGAAGTCATTCCTCCATTTTCAAGAAACTGAATGGCAAGAGCATGTGTTTTTGTCAAGCGTGCACACAGCTGAAGAGCAGCCTGCATAACCATGGCTGGCGCACGTTGTTTAACCAAGTCACAAGCAAAATCAAGCACCTTACCACTCTCCTCTATACTCAAATAACCAGTAGGTTTCCCAAATATTTTCTCAAAACCAATGGATGATTCATCATCCTCGGAGACTAGAGTTGACTTCTTCTCAATAACTGCTTCAGGAACTTGGGATGGGAGATGCTCTTCTAAAGATTCTGGTAAAGATGCAGCTATGACTCTTTCAGTGTCATCACCAGAGATCTTAGGCCTAGTTTGCAACAGATTAAATAAGATTAGCAGCAGTGCACTGATGCATCTAGGAACCATAATCTCATTTTCAGCTCTAGCCTTGAACTTCATCAATATCTCAAGTACTACAGAGACAATATCATTCTTTGCCGCAATTTCCCGTATATTTTCATCTTCAGAAAGAAGCAATGCTAAAGTATGTGTTATCATACACAAGGGACTGGTGTCCCTAGAAAATTCCAGCTGGCAATCTTTCAACTGGTGAATCATATATGAAGTCACTTTTGCACGATCTTCTCCTTTGTTCCGATTGCAAAGAGTCACAAGTAAATCCATTAACGGGAAAGCCATTGAGTCGGCACTCTGAAACAACTTAATTGTTGCAGCAAGGACATCTTCAACAGGTGGTGGCTTAGTTTGTTGTTCTTCAGATAGAACCTCCTCCGTTTTATCAATACTGTCGGCTTTGGAAGTCTCTGATGAATTCCCAAGTGACAAGGCAAGTGCACGAGCCAACTCATCATCTTCTTGAGCAGGATCTTCAGAATGACTAAACAACCACTCCATAGCCATCTCCACACTGTTCGTTTCAACTCGTCTTAATGCCTCCTCAGCTCTTCCTCTTGAAAAGCCCATCTCAACAATGGTAGAAATAGTAGTCTCATCAGGTGGAGGAGCCATTGCACGTGGGTTTGCAGAAGTTGATGACCCACTGCGATTTCGTTTCACATCCCCAACACCACAGTAGATGTAAGTTATAAGCATAATAATAGAATTAATAAACCCTGGATTACAACTGGGGAACATCTGATGGTTCCAAATAGGAAGTGTAACATCTAGAACCTGAGACTGCAGCATACGGACAAACACTTCTGGGTCTCTTGGAACAGGAAACAACCCAATAGACAAACCGACAGCAACTGGCTGAACAAGGAGCTGCGCTTGGGATGTTGAAGTTGGAGACAAGAGCAAAGCCGAATTGACAAAATATTCAAGCAAACGGCAATAACTCTGCAGAGTACCAAGAAGCCATGAACTGTGAGATAACTTGTTTTCCTCACCACTGTTTTCAGGAACCATTCCAGATGTCAGTACAGAATACGGAAGTGTCCACAACAACTGACTGGTTGCTTCAAATGTTGTTAGAAGCTCCTTAAAGGTTCCTTGCGCATAGAAATTGTTAATCATGGACGCATAACAGCTACGACGCCTGGCATCAAATGTTAGGGTCAGCATATCATCCACAACCTTACCAAGATATCGACACTTGACAGAAGGTGGTATATCGAGCGCAGTGGCATCTGGATATCCTGAGAAACCAAGAGCCTCGAGGAAAACTTTGGCTAAGGCAGTTCCTATGCTCTTTGAAGCTGAACTTAGAGATCCTGTTTCAGTTCTCCGACGATTTGGAGATGTAAATCCTTTAACAAGAGCCATAAAGAAAGAACGCATGCTAGAAGCGAGCTTGTTCAGAGTATCTAAAACCAGAACACTGGGAGGTTTTTTCTTCACCTCCTGGATTGTACTCTCCACAACACTGGGAGCAACTTCAGAATCAGCTTGTAAACTTTCCAAATGCCTACTGGTCCTTCCACCACGAACTCGTGCTAACCCATGTCTACTACGACGATTAAAACCGTCACTTGAACGAATTACAGAAAGAAACTCACGTTCTACCCCCCATTGAGTGTGAGAACTATTCCTGATAGAAACAGGATTCATGTATCTAACTGAAGGAATATTAGTCTCGTCATCACTGTCTCTACCTCCTATATTGGAAGAACCTGCTTCTACATTTTGAGGCTCTACTTCCACATTCTGTTTCTCATCCACCTTAGAATCACAACACAAGGAAATTTGCCAAAGTACTTCCTTATATGCTCTCCCAAGATCCTTTAAGACATCAGCATCTGCAGTTCCTAACTCAGAAACCACAGTAGTACTTCCCTTCAACAAAGAATTGGAGAGAGATAAAATACCTTCAAGACTTGAAAGGTTCTTCAACACAGTTATCCTCTTAGCAGAGTCCACCTTAACAAGCTGAGATCCTTGAATTTGAACTATAAGTTCATTTGTTAACTTCAAATGTTCTCTTAAAAAAGAACAGACTGCACGAGCAAGAGAAGCAGAATGTTGTGGAGAGAAATTCTTAAATGCAACAGATAAGGTCTGACCCATAGAAATAGAAAGTGGCAAGGCAGGCAAAGTGAACAGCTGCAGAACAGCTTCAATTCCTTTCTTCTCAACGAAAATACGGCATGTATCAGAATTCTGAAGAATTGTTTCAAGCAGACGAGCAGCATTGCTTATACATTCAGGAAGAAAAGACTCTATGTTTGGTACCAAAGAATCAGAAGATGGTTCGACATGCTCCAAACTTTTAGCCTTTTGTGAGTCTTGCTCGAGCAAAACCACACCCCTATCCTCACCTTCTGTTTCCATCGGAACAGGGTTAGAAGAACTAGGACTGTCAGATGAGGGTGTAATAGCTTCTAGAACAGATCCAAGTTTTGCAATCTCCTTCAAGATCTCAATCATAGTTTCCACTCCAGGTCCACGCAACGAAGAGGTATGCCGCATTAGTTCATCCAGGCCACTAGACAAAGATCCAGTAGTATCTCCACTAAGGGCTCTGACATATGTTTTTGAAGTGAATATTTTTACAAAACACCTCAAAGCATTGCGATCTTTCACAGCCTGAAGACCATTGTTATTCAAGCACAATGCGTCTAAACACTGAGGTATGCAGGTGATAGCTTCTGCAGAGCAAACAACCCCATCCATAATGGCATCAATGAAGGCAGAAGGAAGACCAGCTGCTTCCAATACAGGGAAGCAGGTGGGATCTTTGTGAATAAGATCACTCATCACAGTTGCGGCAAGATGAAACACGCCTCCACCAAAATCCTTAGCTCTTCTGAAGATTATGCTCAAGCATTGAGGCAACAAACTCTCCTCTGAACCATAAATACGAGCAGTGGTTCCAGGAGCATAGGTTCCCAAAGATATGGCACGTAGTAAAGCTTTCATCAGTAATCGCCGATGATAAGCAACCAACACATCAGAATAAAGTGCCTGCATGCTGTCTGGCTCGGAAGAAGTACCAGCAACAATCTGTGAACTATTAAAGTCAGAACTTTCGAGATCACTACTAGCAGTTGCCAGCTTTACACCATTTTCAACACGAGAAACTTCCACATTAAGGCGTGCTATGGTGTCATCCAAACCTCCCAAATCTCTGAATAGTGCAGCAGCTGGATTACTATAATCCATGAATGCCTCTAGAACATGAACAGCCATGCTAACTAAATGCAAGTGTTGAGGATCCGTATCTTTAAGTAGCGGTAGAAGAGTAGGGATGAACCCTGCTTCTCGCATTGCTGAGCACCCAGATGAAGATGAGACCAAAATGGTAACAAGAGATAACAAAGCCTCAGCAAAAAGAATAGACCATTTTGAGGAGTTGCTAACAATGGAATCAATGGCCTTTTGCATAAGGCTGGAAAGAATGCCACGATGCCCCCCAGATGTTACAGCTGTCAACACACTTGGCTGGCGTGACCGATCTTGACAGAGAGCAACCAAGGAAACCAGACCCAAAATTCTAATCTTCTCAGGAACCGCGTCTTCGTAGCTTAATAAGGTAACCAACTCATTAATGAACTCTGGTTCACTGTTGAAGAATGAAACCAAATCATCTGAATCACTGCATGCTTGAACAAGAACTATAAATGCATAGAGGCGTATGCAAGTGTACTGCTGTCGAGAAGCTGGGGAACTGAATGCCCTAGCATACCGCAATCTTGTCAAAAGAGGAAACCTCAAACTAGGAGGAACCTTGTACTGCAAGACTAAACTGTTCAAAAGTTCAAGATCTGACTCTTTTCTGTTGTCAATGTCAGGCAAATGGATGATCTGTAAACCAATGGGAGCATTGGACTCATCTGAAGATTCAGTAGCATAGAATTCAAAATGTAAGGTGCGGCCTAACTCATTAGCACTTGCATCAGAGCTGTCCTGCAGAGCACATGCAATTAACCCAAGGCCTTCTTCTTTTCCTCCCCAACCCTGTGCAAGAGCGAACAGCTTTGAATTAAGAGAAGCATCTCTAATGACATATTTCCCTATTGTTTTCTTCAAAAAGGCAGCCAAAGTTTGCAAACACGCCTCAACCACATCCGCATCGGTGGAAGCAAGCAACGCTGACAAGTGATGCTGCACCACCAAGAGAAAAAAAAGAGCAAAAGTTCAAATTCAAAACAATATAAAATTTTGTAATGTGCGTAGGGGATATTATTAAAACACCAAGAACTACATTGTTTTACCAGATCAAGAGCAAAAATGGAGACCGAAAGAGTTCTAAGATGTTAGTATATATTATTTTATTCAGAGAAAATAGGCACTTCCTACATCTTAAAATCAGTTCAGAAACTAAAACTGAATAATCGCCCTTAGGCATATAAGTTCATCAACAATACCACCACAATATGTGCCACTTCTAACCTATGTAAATCCACGTTACTTTGCTAAGCATAAGATGAAAAGCTTAACAAACCCTTCTCTTTGCATCCACTGCTCACATGGTACGTACTAAGGAAAAGACACTGATAAATAACTCCACATATCTAAAGATAGGAAAGATACATCTGATGCAAATCTGTCCCCAAAAAGAAACCAGAATACAACAAGACATGCACTTCCAAGGAAATAGAGCCAGGAAACATTACCTTCTCTAGTTTATACCAATTGATGACTAGAAAAACTAATTGGCTTGCTAATGTCTATAAACTTCAGAGTATTTTATGATAAGGTAAATGATGTTAAATTCCATAGATTATATCCTTGTATTACGCCATTGCATGATGTAACTCTATTTTTTATTTTACCAAAAACACATATTTGCTATCGTTGTAAAAGATCCTAGAGACTCCATATTTGCTATTCTCCAAAAGCATCCCCCACTAATTTGCCTTGTTTCATTTCAATAGTGAAAATGGAGTACCAAATATTTATTTTATTTACAAATTATAAATTCTTTTATGACCTAAGAATAATGCTGAGCGTTTAACACTAGAGGAGAAATTAATGATTCAACAGTAATCAAGCTTTGCAAGAAGAACAATCCAATGCTTAACCATAGTGCTAAGGTAGAGCACACTAACTTCGAATTACAAAGAACAGGGCAACATGCAGACACACAGACAGTTAATTATATGCCAATACGTATATTCTTTTTCCAGAATAAAATCAGGAGCAACAAAATGAAAAGAGTCGCTTTAGGCATCTTCAGTACCTCATATGAGCTATAGAAATGCTTATTTGTGCAGTTCTCCAATATTATCCTTATAACACGAAGGACCTGGAGGACAGCTTCCCTTGGAAATTGAGGATCAGATTCCAAAAAGTGATCATCAAATTGCAAATCCTTCCTAGACTTGATGTATTTCTCAAAAAATGTATCAAAGTGATTAAACAGGTCAACCCAATGATAAAAATCACCCTGCATACACAAGAATAAGAACAGGGAAAATAAATTAAGAAAGGAGAAGACGTGCAAAAGGGGGGAATAGTATAATATCGTCAACATAAAATCTGTATAGATACCTTATCGAACTCCCAAACAAAACTTTTCAGGGTTTCTTCTATATTCTCTAATGGAGTAGCAGTGATGCTACTGATAAATGATCGGATTTTTGGAGGCTGAAAAAGGAAGGGCAAAAACAAATTTGATCAGTGCACATTTAAATTTCTTTTAAGCAGTATATGTTGAACATAACTGCCGGCACATTTCAAAACAGCATCACAAAATCAACAATGAAATATAGTGCTTCAAGAGAACATCTTTCCCTAAATTACTCAACTAAACTTCTGAACTTTGATAAATGAATCCAGGCTGAAGTACATTAATGAGCAAACATCATTAAAATGATATCTTGGAAACTACAAATAAAAGAAGATTTTGGGATGTCAAGTCCAAAATTCCACAGATCAGCCTGACAGCCCTGACTATGCAATTTCTATGATTAGTATATTGTTGGTGTCATTTTTGAAGTTCAAAATGCAGATATCTAAAATGATATAAGCAATCGCACCAAATCAGAATTTGAGACTTGCTGTGATTTCAAAAGAAAAAGGGAATGTTGTTCAAATTACTAAATGTGCATATAAAACATTATTAACCGCCATGCGAGTATCAGGAATGAATGCCTAACAAAAAACATTTTACTAGAAGATACACTAACAAAAACCAGACTAGCTTTTATTCACTGGAGTACTAGTCTACACCAACACAAATCAGATTGATCTCAATGGGGCAAAACTTTTCTCTTTGCCAGTGAAAGAAACAGTTGCATAAAAATGAACCTTCTGCCAATTTCACCACAGTTACTTCACACCAGTCACCATGGTGCCAGTAGCAAAAGAAGACCCCTAGGGCTCCAACCAGTTGAAAAGTGCAGTTTCAACTCCAGAAAACCATAAACTTATAACATATCAATCAATCAACTACTCCACGATACCAAAACATTCCAGCTATATGGTATAGCTATAACATATCAATCAATCAGCTATTCCATAAACCTTCACATAACATATATTTAAAAAATCCTAAGCACACTCGTCTAGTTAGATTAAACAAACTATTAACAAAATTCAGCTCACTATATCTAAAAAAAACTCAACTTAACAAAAAAAAATTCAATTTACCTCAAATTAGTATGATCAGACATTAAACATAAGACACACATACAAACAAACCAACCTCCTATACTTCACACCCGTCACCATGGTGTCAGTAGCACAAAAAAGACCTCTTGAACTCCAACCAGTTGAAAAGTTAATAACATATCAATCAATGATAGCAAAAACATTTAGGGCCAGCTATATGGCATAAGCTACAACATATCAATCAATCAATTCCATAACTCCAAGCACACATGTCTAGTTATATTAAACAAATTACTAACAAAATTCAACTCGCAAACCTAAAAAAACCACGGAACAATCGCGCTTCGAATCAATTCACGTCGAATTAGCATATGATCAAAAATCAAAACTTACCACTTCTACAGCCCTCCTTCGCTTTAACTTCATCTTTATATCAACCAACTGGTAAAACCATTGCCGAATTCAGAAGAAAAACGGTTGAAACAGCCCGATTCCTGAACGAGAATGGATCCAATAAAATCGAGAAAGGTATGAAGGGTTTGGAACGATCAAAATTGATATATGTAAGTTTTCGATTGAATAACACAAATTGGGGCAATGAGGTTTTATGAAGATCGAAGCGATTTCTAGGGTTTTCGAGAAAGGGTTTTTGGTTAAACGATTGGTAACTGAGGATCGCGGAGAGATAGAGGAAAAATTGAAGAAAGATAGAAAGCTGTGTAGTGCTGCCACTTGCTTTCATATATATATAGGAATTCCAAAGAATTTTGAGGAAAAAAAATATATATATAGGGAAATTTTTATTTTCTGTTTTGTATTTGTGAATGTGGATAGAAATTGAGAAATATTAAACTATAGGGTATAAGGATTTGTTGATAAATTGCTTTTTTACTTTATATAGATGAAATTTACGTATATTCTATATTAGGTATGTCACTGGTCTATATGAATATAAAATATTATAATATTATTAATTTTTTACATTATATAATTTTCGCTTTGTTATTTAAGATTAAATTTGAAATATGTAATTAGAGATAAAATACTTATTGTTCTACTAAAATTTGAGATGATTATGTTATTTTTACATACTAATAATTTAGTATAAATATCACAAAATCTATTATATATATGGTTTTAATTTGTTTGAATTGTAAGTTGGTGTAGCATGCTAAAATATAATTAAGATATTAAGTTGGTTGAGATTATTGATCAAATTCATTTGCTCAATTTGAAATATGTATACATAAAGTGAATTAAGCTTAAAATATATTTTTATATAGATTTATTATTGTTGTTTTGAATGAATGAATCAGTCTTCAATAATATCAATCAGCATATGATATATATTTTGATAATCGGTGAATATCACCAAATATTGAATAGTGTTTTCTAAAGTTGGACATGTCCTATGTGATACACTGTTAATATATGATACATACTATGTGATATTATAAAAATTGAGTTTTTTTTAAAAATATAAATAAATATAAGTATCATTACGAACTATAAAAAAAAATTATTCTTGAAAGGAGGAGTTGGTCTTATGATTCTCTTTTGGTATATAGTATAGATTATTCGGACATTATAAAGGATTGAAAAGTATTTTTTGTGAAGAAATACATTTATTTTTTATGATGTTCTTTTAATATATTGTATATATCACATGGGTATTATAGAGCAGTGAATTTTCTTTATAGAAAATGAATCAATACTTTATGACATCTTTTTAGTATATGATATATCTTGTGGATCAATCATCAATGATATTGTGATATTGTACGATATACATTACATAGATATCATTAAGGATTAAAGAGTTTTTTTTTTTTCCTGAAAGAGTTGAATCAATCTTCTATAATATTCTATCAGTATATGAAATATACCAATAGGTGTATCATAAAAGATTGAAGATTATTTTGATGAAAGAATAAACCAGTCTTCCATGATATTATGTTAGTATACGATCTCTCTCTCTCTCTATATATATAAAGAATGGAGTGTCTTTCTTAAATAAATTAATTGTGTATTCATGTTAGAATAATTATTAAAGTACCCTCATCAAGAATAATTTGATTTAACAAATCTTATCTATTCATTAATTTTAATTTAATATTATTTTTTCTTTCCTCACACTAGGTTCTCTTAACGCTATTTTCATTCACCATATTAATTTTACTTTGATTCTTAAGATGATAAGTATTTTAATTTTTTTTAAATTTTATATATAACCATTTAGTTAATTGATAGAGTGAGTCCTACATGCTTAGAACGGAAAAAAATTATTTAGTAGTACATGCTTAAGCTTTTATGTTGGATTCAAGGTAGGTTAACACAATATTTGAGGTTGATTGTTGATTTTTCAAGAGTTATTATGAGGGTGTCCCAATCGAAAAATGACTTATCCTTGAAGAGAGGTTTCATGGGCCTTGTTACAAAATAACCTTGATTGAATTGATCCTAAATTGCTTTAGGTTACGCTGGGATAATCCATACTCAGGGGCGCTTGAACCTAAGTCCTCGATAAAAAAATACTTACTACTCCATCACAATCTTTGTTGGTATCCGTGGTTGATAGTTATTCAAAGGTATAAATAAGCTTAAAATATAATCATAAGGATAATTTAATTTTAAAAAATAAAATAGATCAATAAAAATTAATTTAGATATTTTTGCATTTACAATTTTCTCCAAAAGGAAAAAAAAAGGGACCTTCATCCCTAAGCTACGAACGCGAAGGACTAATCAGAGAATGAAGAAGCTGTGTATGTGGAAATCTTTATCAACTACGCGCCAATTATCCCACGCTCCGACCACCGTTTTCACTACGCGCCGCCGCACACTCTCTTCATCTTCTTCCTTCGATATTAAGAATGTTACCAAATCAAACTTTGAATCAGCTCTCAAGGACCTACGAGGTCTTCTACGGGACGCCGATTTCATAGCTGTAGACTTGGAAATGACCGGAGTCACCAGTGCACCTTGGAGAGAATCATTCGATTACGACCGGTATGATATTAGCTACCTCAAAGTTAAGGACTCCGCCGAAAAGTTCGCCGTCGTTCAGTTCGGTGTTTGTCCCTTCCGGTGGGATTCTCACAAGCAATCCTTTATCGCTCATCCGTAAGTTTTCGCTCATCCTTCTCGTGTTTGTTCAGTGAAGGATACAGAGAATCCCATTCAACTAATTTAGAACTGATCTTCTAATGTTTCTCTGAAGGATATAAAGGATAAGTATAGTTTACTGCAACTAATTTGGATTTGATGCTTAGTTTATTGATTGATTGATGTCTTTTGTCCAAGTTAATTCTTTATAAACAAAGAAATTGATTTGTTTTAACATAAAGTGAAATATCATTTTTTGTGGAAAACCGCTAGTTTATCTCAATGCCTTGATGAGGACACTGAAGCACACATTAAGCAAGGCAAAACACTCAACATGTTTTGAGATAAGGCAAAGTTTGTTTCAGGGCTTAAGGCGCCTTTGACAATATTGTGAGAACCGTCTGCATTATTTATGGTTGAGCCTGTTTGTCCAAGTAGGGAGCTCAAGTGAGCATTTCAGTGTCGAGGTAAGGCAAAGTTTGTTTCTTTTGCTTTTGATGAAATACAAATCATCACCTATTTAGCAGCAACCTATATGTTTGACTTTGAGATGTTGCATATTGCATTTTCTGTATCAATGCTTTTTTAGAATGATAACATATCTGCAATGTCAATATCAAGTCCGCTCTATTTGGGTGTTGTGGTCAATACGGGTAGAATAAATGTGTTTTTTCAAGGGGAACAAGCAGCATAGATTCTCTTTATCGTTAACGTTACATTTTGAATTCTCAAATCTGATACTCTTATTTCTCTTTGGCAGACACAACTTCTACATATTCCCACGGCAAGAAATTCCTGGTAGCAACCAACCCCGTGAGTTCCTTTGCCAGACAACATCACTTGATTTCTTGGCAAAATACCAGTTTGATTTCAATCTGTGCGTACGTGAAGGTAAGTCCTTAACACCTTTGTTTGCTCTCTTGGACAACTTAATGAGATTGTAGCACGTTGTGATTTGGCAATTTTATATTAGCTGCTAGTTTCAACCTATAAGAGTCCACATCTGCTTGTCTGAGTCATATGAGGTAGGTCCGAACTCTGACTGAACTTGTCTACAAGCCTATGACTCAAGTTGTGATGGCGATCCTGAGATTTGGTATACCAAATCAGATTAAGTCACTTGCTATCTTTTGGGTTTTAACTTTCTCATCTTACCAAGATCTCCAGTGACTATAATTAAAAAGAAAGGTTTAACTATCAAATCATGAATACCAGCAAGCCCATATCAACTTTTAAATGGTACCATGGACTTGTATGTTTACCCAGAAGAACAAGGAGTTCATTTATTCATATAAAATTCCTTTGGAAGTACATTCTTTTACTAGTTAGTTACCACCAATATCATCAGATTTATCTCCAAGTAGCGTTCTGGTACAGTCAAATTTGGTTGGTGAGGTGTTATACTTAGTTGATTTTGAAGCATTTAGGATTTAAAATTTCCAGACTAGGTCACTATTTAGATTTATATAAGAGTTATGTACACATTGAGTTTCAGTTTTGCTAGCTCAATTATATCTTCATTTGTTTCATTTTTGAGATTTTACACTTCTATGTAATCTCAGGAATCTCTTATTTATCCAGAAGCCAAGAAAAGGAGGCACTGGAACGTATAAGTTCAATATACATGGATGAATCATCAGATTCCATGTTTGGCTTGAGTGAAGATGCAGACTTCCCACTGGTTAGGATGGCAGATGTTCTATTTGCTGAGAGAATGAAGAACACAATAAGGGAATGGCGTGATAGTTTGTTAAGTAAGGGAAGCAGTAGCTCTGAAATTAAACAAATGTCAACTGATCCAAGTCAGAGATTTCGAATGGTTTTCTTCAAGACCCGTCCAGGCCTTGCCCTTAGTGATTTTACTTCTCGCCAACTAAGGGTGATTAAAGCGGTAACGAGCTCCTCTTCCATTTCATTCTTTTCTTTTTGTACTATAATAAACTTATGATGTGAGACTGCGAGAGCGTCTTCTTTTATCCAATGTTAGCAACCGTTCACTTTTTGTCTAAAGGTCTGTATAAGAGGATGCATTCTTTTTATTTAAGCAGGAGGTAATCACTTACCCGGCAATAGTATCAGTTAAACCTTTTCTTTGTTCTTCGGCAATTCCTCAGAAATGAGAGAGGTGCTAAAGTATATAGTAGTTGATATGATATTGTTTTCTGATGATGATTGAATTGGTGAACTTGAAAATGCAGGTCACTAAAAAGCATTTCAAAGATCTTGCCTATATCCGAGTAGCAGGTGAAGCAACATCTCCACAGCAATTGATTGTCTATACAGATTCCAATGATGACAGAGATCTACTGATGGTAAGGCATAAAGGCTTTGATCATAAAGAAAATTCTTGTTGAAACATGATATGGAGGCAATGAATACATTTGTGACTGTTGCTGTGCTTTTCCAATTATTTTTTTTAGAATCTATGAGTACTAGTAATAAGCTCCTTTGTTAAGTAACTGATGTTATTCGTATCATTTTTCCCAATATGAGATGTATTCTCTTCATTTTTTCCAATATAAGTGACCCCTCATCTTCTCAGTACCTTGATTGCATCTCATCAAAGCTATTCATGTCTTAATATCAAGTAGAAAGAGGTGAAGGACGGCCTTCGTAAAGAAGCGGAAATGAAGGTCGAATCTGCTGTTGGATTTCGACATGTTACTGATCTTCTTTCATCAGAGCGGAAGTTGATTGTCGGTCACAATTGCTTTCTTGGTAAATATTTCCTTTTTGATTTATGGAAAGGCTACATTACGTATTTTAAGTTTTGCTCATCACTTTATACAATGAATGCAGATATGGCGCATATGTACAGTAAATTCATTGGTCCACTACCTTCAACCGCTGAGGATTATGTATCTTCCCTTCAGAAGCTCTTTCCTTCCATAGTGGACACCAAGATACTCTTGAATGCAAACGGTGTTTTTCGACAGACTTTAAATAAAAGCAACACCTCACTATCCAGAGCATTTGTCTCTATCTGTCCTCATATTGCTTTAGGTATCAAAACATCTAGTTTGGCTGATAGACCGTGTGTAGAAGTGGAGGTTCAAGTAGATGAAAAAAGGTTACCACCAATCCTACTCTACTCTTGAGACTGAATCTACGTGATGCAATTTGTTATTTCACTACGTGCTTACCATTTCCTTTTGCCTGACTGTTTCTAGCGTGACAATTGATTTTGATTTACATCTTTTATGTATATCTTTCTTTTTCTCCTGTTGGAATTCTGCATGCATTTGACACTGTGATGTTATGTGTGTCTCAACTGTGTTTGCTTTGCATCTTTCTATTTGATTAGGATTGTGAAGAAAAATTTTCGCCTCTTTCAGCACTCCTATAGCATTAACCTATTGCGCTGCATCTTGATTTATAAATCAAAATGAACAATGTGAATAATCCTTGTCACTAATTTCTTAAGTTGATTTGCAGATCCTCGAACTGGAACTCAGGAGCCAAGCACGAAGCTGGATATGATGCATTCATGACGGGATGCATTTTTGCACAGGCGTGCAATCATCTAGGCATTGATTTCACCCTCCATGTGCTTGGTGGAGATTTAGCGAAGGACACAAAGCTTCAGAATTATATCAATCGCCTTTACCTTAGCTGGGGTAGTGGTAACGTCATTGATCTAAGTAGTGGGAAATGTACACCAGACTCCTCAGCTTCTAGTAACCTCAAAAGTCGGTACCAGGATATCTCATTTCCTAGCATCATTCTGTTGTGGGGATTGCCATCTAAACTAAAAGCAAGGGAGATAAGAGCTTGTATAGCACAAGCCTTTGGCCCAAATTCTGTTTCCTCTGTCTACCATTTGGATGAAAGCGCTGTCTTTATTCAGTTTAGCAAGCCAGAACTGGTTTCTAAGTTTCTAGAAATGAAGGAAACTCTAAGTAGGAACAGCGATCCAATTTCCGTGTTGCATCCTCTTTCAAATATTCTGAACGGGGAATACACTCATGCAGCTACCTACGATGTATATCAACAAATATGCAGTTCATCCATCTCAAAGAAATTATTTGCAGATCAGGCTGAAGCTATTGGTATCAAACACAAAACAGTGTCTTCTAGGGGAGATCGAGGGAAAAAGGGAAACCAGGTATGTGACAAAGAAACCGAAGTTAGGATGTTCGATGAGAAAGCAGATGATCTGATGAGTTCACCATATGGCTTCTCTGAAACAGATCGATCAGCGGAATCTTTTTATCTAGATGAAGTTCTGGCAAGCAAATAGGAGTTGTTATTCCTAGTTTATGTATCATGTATATCTAGATCAATTTTGGCCAGGTATAGATATTTTTTTCTCTGATACCTACAGCATGTATAGTGAGATTGTGTAACACAGATTATCAAGGAACTAAAAATATCATTCTAATGCTTCTTCATGAACAGACATCAATCTATTTGTCTCTTTATTTAAGTGTTTATTTCTTTCTATTTTGATACTTTTTTTTTACCTTCTCCTTATAATAAGTTTTACACAATGCTAAGTGTTCTTTTAATTTATATATATAGCAGATTCAAACCTCCTTTACCTTTTTTGTATATATTTATTTCCTTATAAAATTCCTTAATGAAAAATTCTGATCTTGTCATTGCGGGTACAAAGTTCTATCATATATATATATATAACTCTCCATAAAACACAATTCTTTCTCACGTGAAATTGTGTTTCATAGCCACATCAATAATCAGAGCAAATAGAGAAAAGGAAAGCTCTAAAGATAAATCAAATGGATGTTGGGGTGAGTTTTATTATGCAGACGTTATTATTTCTTGTTTAAAGTTAATTTTCTTTCGTTATTTGTTTATAGCAAAGAATTTGGTTTAATTGTTCTATCTAGGCCATGGAAATCCACTTCTTAGAAGAAATAATTGTGGAAATCCTCATCAGATTACCTCACCAGTCTCTTCTTCGATTTAAGTGTGCATCAAAATTTTAGAATACATTGATCACCTCGAATTACTTTAAAGCAAAGCATTTCAATCATGCTAAGAAAAATAAAAAAATTCTTATTACACAACAACATTCTGGTACGATTTCATGTTATTGTTCTTCTTTATCATCGGCTCAACCATTACTAAATCTTAGTGGTTGCCCTTTAGATTATCCAAAGAGGCGCTACGAAATATTATGTTGTTGTGATGGTTTGTCTCTTGTTATGTATCGTGATAGCTATTTACTGTGGAACCCTTCCACAAATGAATCAATACTACTTCCTAATCCTGAACTTCGACAAACTTACGAAGATGCATTCTGTAGCACTTACGGATTTGGATATGACTCGATTAGTGATGACTATAAGATTCTTAAGATTGACAATGACGGTGGTAATGATTTTAGACCACACAGTAATATCCTCGCGCTAAAGAGTGGTTCTTGGAGAAAAATTGACAAACATTCTTGTGCCTTTCACAATGGTCTGCGTCCTGATGATTCTTTAGCATTTGTTTGTGGTGCATTTCATTGGATCTCTAAGGATGATTTATCCAACTATTTTGTGATTTTGTTTAATATATCAAATGAGGTGTACGGAGAGATATCATTGCCAGATGGAATTTGCAATATTCCCTACATGAGGCTTATAAAACGTGTCATTTCAGTAATAGATGAAATGCTTTGTGCTTATTGTACTTGCCAACATATAGATGGGAGCACTTTTAAGTTATGGGTAATGAAAGATTACGGTATTAAGGAATCTTGGACTCAATTATTTACTATACAAGAAAGAGCGGCATGTCTATATTATATCATACCGGAATGTATGTTTGCGGATGGTGACGTGCTACTCATGTACAGTAAGGGTTTTTCTTTTGGATTTAGGACATTCAAAGGACCATTTAAATTATTTCCTATATATCATGGTGATCACCAAAGAGGATTCGTTTATACAGAAAGTTTGATTCCTTTAAAATTACTTATTTAGTATTACCTTAACTTACGTCTGATCAAGTCAATTTTCTTATTTCTTTTTTTTTTTTTGGATATCATGCTATAAGTTTTTATTTTTTTTATTAAAGTTTATTAACTTGTTAGTTGTGGTTTATTAATGTTGTTAGTTTTGCTTATTTCAAAATATGTGTGCCAATATTAATGTTATTTCGTCCTATTTTAACGAAATTAAAGGATACTTCCTTGATCCATATTAGTTGGTAATATTACTAAAAGCACTCATTTTGAAATACTTGTCAATCTACAAAATTTTAGTTCTCTTAAAATTAATTGTTATTGATATTAGTTGTTAATATTATTAAATATACTCATTTGGAAATACTTGTCAATTTATAAAATATTATTTTCCTTAAAATTAATTGTTTTTGAAAGTAAACCATATTGATTACATTGAAGAGAGTTAAGAATAAATGAGTGTAGACACTTCTCATTTATGATTTCTTAACCCTTAATAGGTGCAAGTTCATTTTCTTATGCCTTCCCTTGGTCCTTGGTACTGATTTTTTTTCCAACTTCTTAATATTTTTTCTAGTCATAATACATAAACGTGTTCTTTAACTTGGTCTCATTTGATATTTATGTCCTTTAACTTTGAGTGTGTACAAGTAGATACTTAAACTTTTATAGAGTTGAACAAGTAGATATGCATGTCGTCATACATGGCAATTAGCGTCCTACATGACGACTGTAGGACGCGTGTGTCTACTAGTTCAACTTTATACAAATCTAAGTGTCTACTTGTACATACCCAATATTGAACAATATAAATGTCAGTTAAGGCCAAGTTAAAGACATATTTATGTATTATGCCCTTTTTTTTTTACTTCAATTTTCAAATATTCTTTTTTTCCCTCTTTCACTCTCAACCAAATAAAACTCTCTTTCACTATTAAATAATGTTCAGACCTTGGATGCTTATGCAAAAGAGTGTCACAACAAGTCACTATCTTTAACACTAGAAATAGATAAGTATGATATATTTTTTGCTTTGAAGGTTCATTATCATCAACACTAATTCCATGTATATTCAGTATATATATTACAGGTTAATAAATATACATGAAAATGAACTTCACTTATTTTTGCCTTTATTTAGTAGATTCTCTAAATCCAAAGTACCTTCCAAATATTAGCTAACAGAGAATTAAAATCTTTTGCCCCTCTTTGGCTCTTCTCATCTTCTCTATAAATTAACTATTTGTAACTCATCATCTTCATGCTCCTTACTAAGTGTTCTAATTTCATTCCTTTGTGTTTTTCTCAATCTCCTCTCTTAGCCTAAGAGTTTGTCATTTCACCAATATGAGTTGAGCTTAAAGAAGAAGCGAGAATTCATAGCCACAACTCGCTTGAGACTGAGGTGTAGGCTGTTGTTAACTTAAATACATTGACAACGTAAATATTTTTCATGCTATTGGTATAGTTTAACACCGTTGGCAACATGTTAATTAACATTTTTACGCGATTATTAATCAATGTGTATCATAGAAATCACCAAGATTTGGTTGAGGATTCAAAGAGAGAAATTCTGTTGACAGAAGAGAGAGAGCACAATCTGTCATCAACAAAATGGTATTTGTTGTTTGTTGGAATGTGCTCTCTCTGCTTCTGCCAATAGAAACTGTCATCCTTTTTTGGATTCTCAACAAAGATCACACATTTTTCTAGTCATAATGAATACTAATATGATGTTTTAAGAGTGAAAATATTTCACTGAACTAGACTATAGTGTTAAAAGTTCCTGTTTTCGACTCACTACTATCCGAACAGCTCTTCTCAGAATAAGCAGATAACTTCACGCGTTGTTTTCGAATGTTTCTCCTTTCATAACTACTATTAGCAGTAAAAGAATGTGCAGGAGATGAAATAAATGACATGTTAATCGGATTAGATTGAACAACCTTGAAATGTTTCAGGATAACAGACAATAGCATAGAGTTCAATATAATGGCTTTGAACTCAGGCTACTAAACTTTCCTCATTTCAAACAATAGTCAAAAGGCCTAATGTATATCAGCTCACATTACAATTGCACACAAAAAATGAAAGAATTTCTACCTATATATATTGCAGAAAATTCACAAGACTGTTACTTCAATCTATTCTGATTTCAAGCTCATGTTCTGGTGCCTCACTTCCTTCGCTGTCTGAGAAAATGTCATCAATGTTGAACGGGATACTAGTGGAGAAAGTTAGAGTTGGTTTCACTTTCGGAACAAAGATAGGTTCCGCCTCATTGTTGAGTATCTGAAATACTCTCCTCATACAAGGCCTTTCTGTGCTATCAGGATTTGCACAGCTCAGTCCAACAAGTAGCAGCTTTTTTATCTCTTCCTCTTTGAAGTCTTCATTAAGCCTTTTGTCTGCTGCATCAATAATCCTACCTTCAGAGTACAGTCTCCAAACCCAATCAACCAAATTCACCATTTCATGACCACTCCCTTCTCCTTCAATTGGTCTCCTCCCGCAGGCCACCTCTAGTATAACCACACCATAGCTGAAAACATCAGTTTTCTCAGTTGCTTTTCCGTATTGAAGGTACTCAGGAGCAAGGTATCCCATTGTTCCAGCTGTAAGTGTTGAGACCGGACTCTTGTCATGATCCATAAGTCTTGCCAGCCCAAAATCGCCAAGCCTCGCATTGTAGCTTGCATCAAGCATAATATTGCTGGCTTTTATGTCTCTGTGAATCACCTGCTGCTCACATTCTTGATGCAAATAAGTCAGAACAGACGCCAAACCAACTGCTATATTGTACCTGTAAGGCCATTTCAGTGGATTCCCATGCTCGGATTCCTGGTATAGCACCTTATCAAGACTCCCATTAGGCATATAGTCATAAACAAGAAGTAATTCTCCCTTCTCAATACACCACCCTTGCAGCTGAACTAAATTTTTGTGCCTTAAACATGCTATGATCGATAATTCAGCCCCAAACTCAGTCTTACTTTCATGGCTGTGCTTAGATCTTTTCACTGCAGCAATGGAGCTTGATTCCATGAAAAACGCCTTGTAAACAGTACCAAAAGCCCCATTTCCTATAATCCTGCTGGAATGAAATCCTCTTGTAGCTGACCTCAGCTCCTTGTAACCGAACTGCCTCGGTCCAGCAACAAGCTCCGCTTTCAAATTCTTCTCTGTGTTAAGACCCCTCCATTTCTTGACAGAAATCCAACCAAAAGCTACAAGAACAGCACAAAAGAAAGCTGGACCACCAATTCCAAAACCCAACCCAAAACTCTTATTATGATGTTTATGGCCAGAATCTTGAATAATCGGAGGCTTTACAATCACAGTATTATCAGAAACATTATGAGGAGGCCTCACAGGGCCAAATCCATAAGTTCGAAAACTCCAATTCTCAATACTATGCAATTCAGTACTTCCCTCAGTAGAAGCAGCAAACCCCACATACATAAACTCTTTTAGATAATCAGACAAGTCAATATCAACAATCAAGATTGGTTTTTTAGGCTTAAAACTAGAGTAACTCAAGAAGACCATCAACTTTTTCTCCTCACTCTTGTAATCAATCCAACAACTAATCAAATTCCTACTTTTCAAATCTACACCAGCTAACCTCACATTTGCAGTCTTAATTGAAATAAGACTATCAATATCAAGACCAACATGGTTATCATCAGGGTCATTAAAATGCAAATCTTGCTTAGTATCAAATTCAACAGCAACAAACTTATTCTTAGTTAACTGTGAAGAATTCACCAAACCCAAAAACCCACCTGGACTACCCAATGTCTGATTATCAGGTGACAGAAAAAAAGCCAATCCATCACCAAACGAAGAGGGGTTGATGTTACTAACAGAAAAAGCAAATCTTGTTGAAAACGAGGCCGTTTTCTTGGTTTCTGGATCGAAAAACGAAATGGGGTTATTGTAAATGAGAGAACCAGAGCTTGAAGATGGAACTTGAAGGTCTCTAGTAAGACCAACAACACCATTACGAAGATAAGAATCACCAAGAAGAGTGAAATTCCGCAGTGTAAAAGATTGTAAATCAAAGCTGCAATTTTGTGATGATACTAATAAGAAGAAACTGAAGAAAATCAAGAACCTGAAAATGGAAACAAACATGGTGAAGATTTTTTTTGGAAAAATTGAATCTTTTTTCAGAAATATGAAGAACAAGTAGATAAAATCTTGAATTCACACATTAAAGTGATTGAATTAGTGGAGATGGTGGAAATCTGAATGGGAAAAAAAAAATATGATAATGGGGTATAAACGGTTATGAAAAATAGGCGCCTTTGGGTTTGTCGGTTCTCTCAACTTTGAAGAAAGAGATCAGAAAAATATTTATGAGATAATTATTATTTTTTATTTAAGAAGTTGGATTAATGAGTAATCACTTTTTGTACTTAATTTTCTTAACCTTCCACTTTAATCTTTTGAGATGCATTTGCTTCTTCACATTCGTTATTTTTGTTTTCCGAATTATTTTATGATATGTTTGTACTTGAGATGAACATCTACTGAAAATAATTTATTTACCTTTTTAAAGGATAATGTCTACGTATAAATTATTTTTTTTTTTTTTAGTTTTTCAGATTTTATTTGTGAGAATATAATTAGTATATTACTTTTTATGTCCTTACTCTTTTTAGTTAAAATATGGAGTATATTATTATTATTATTTGATAATCATAGTATTTGAGTTAACTTGCGTTCATTTCAACAAATTCTATAATATATCGAACAACTATCATGTAACTTTGTATATCAAAACAAAAATAGATAAAAATAAATCATCTTATTTTGTTGTCTCCTATCATATTTAGACTATTTTTAAAACTTCATTCATAACTCTAAAGGAAGATAGAAAATTTATAAAATACAAGTACTTAATACGTTGGATGATATCACTTTTGATAATTGAGATATATGACAAACCATATTAATCTACAATTACGAAATGTGTATTCCTTTTGTTTTCCTCGTAAGCACTAATAATTTTCTTAAAGAATTAACTATTTCACTATATAACGGTTCGTGTATTATCTTACGTTAACGTGGAATTAAAAAAAAAAATTCTAAACTCGCTCAAATGAAGATACCTGCAATAATAGTCAATGACTTGACTAGAGCATACTTGGCAATAATAAAATTAAGATAATCGTCTCACCTCCTCGATTAACAGTCCATAATTTCCTAAACTAAATAAGATATTTACAATTACAATTATTCCACATAAGCTTTTACGGTCACTATTATATATATATCAAAACTACACATTGTTATTTCACGTTTTAGAATAATATACATTTAAAATAATCTATATTCAACATATTTCTTACATAAAAATATAAAACCACATTTAATCAGAGGGTTAAATATATTAAATACCAAGGGAACAAAATTAACTTTATTTATAATTGAGGGGCTAAAGTACTATTATCCTAAAAAGTTATAAAGAGAAAAAGTATATAATAATGTCGAGAGGAATATAATACAACTTATAACGGTAATATAGACATGCAGACGAATTTGGAAGTCCTACTTGTTGAGGGCCCCTACTAAATAGAAATTTATATAATAATATGATTATATTTTACTATTTTGTTATTCTATCTTTTTATATTCATTTACTATATTCTTTTTTTAAACTGAAAGTCTATCAAAAAATAATTTTTGATATCTTATAATATAAAGGAACAAAGGATAAATATATCCCGAACTATCGTAAATGATATACAGATATCCTCCGTCATACTTTTGGGATATTGGTGCCTATGTCGTCCAAAAACTAGAGTATATATACCCTTCACTCTAACAAAAGACTAAATAGGGACACGTGGTGCAATCTTATTCGTCGGATCGGCGGATAAGATTATGACACGTGTATGTCCGTTAGTATAAAGGGCAACGTCCCAAAAGTATGATGCAAGGTATCTGCAAACCATTTATAATAGCTCGGGATATATTTGTCCCTTTTCCCTAATATAAATGCAACTTATTACTATTGTTGTTATTTTCTAAAATGCCTTTTTTAAGTAAAAATCTATAAAAATAATTTATCTACCTTACAAAATAAAATTTACGTGCATTTTTTTTAAAGAATTTATTTGTGGGATATAGTAAGTCGTTGTCGTTGTTGTTGTAATTATACAAAGCCCATTGTATATGTTGAAAGTGAATTTTAGGTCCCACTGACTATACTAAAATTCAAAACAAGCCGTTGTACGACAAAGTTTGAACCAATTCTTTAATTTTGTTTGACCAATTATTGCATGTATATATTTTTGGGTGTATAAATAAATAAAAAAAATTAACGGGAAAAAGAATAATTGTAGCCCTACGGCCCTACTATACACCTATATTCTTTTTTGTTAGTGAATAGCTAGCATAATTATCCAATTACTTGTGGTCTTTTGTATAATATTGACGACAAGGTATTTGGTAGAAACTTAACATTGAGGAAAAGGTTTGATGAATTTTTATACTTATCCACACATAATAACAATAATAATAATAAATTATATGTAGTTAGTCTCATGAATGGAATTTGAGAAGAATAAGATATATACCGATTTTATTCTTTATGTTAGTAGAGTAGGAAGATTGTTGTAATAGAGGAGTATATAAAATATGATTGTCTGACAATCATTTTGGAGTTTGATTAATCTGAATTTACTTTAAGAAAAGTCTCATTTTGAGAGGTAAAACTATCCCTATATCAAGTAGCATCGCATCGAAATTTTTAATTAAAGATAATGTAATATTGATCACTTCACAAGAAATCACCAAAGAGGGGAATGGCCTCGATAATCAACAATGACACTGAATACAATGTGATTATTGATTCAACTTTCCACTTTATTTAAATCTATAAAGTCTATAGTAATAGACCCATAGAGCCGTTAGGGTTCAATTCAATAATCTTATACGTGATGAGTTCATCACGTGGAATGGATTAAAAAAACCATATTTGATTGTGCAAAAACTAAATAGACAAAACAAAAGTTCTTGAAGTTCACCTCCGTGTGCTTCCTTATTCATTAATTTAGTTAGGCACATGTGAATTTATGGAATCTGGTTCAGGAATAGCTTCTTACTAGCAGGATCTAATCATAAATAAGAAAGTCCAAATTTAAAATTTAGTTTCTCCGTAGTATATTTTAACTCAATTCAATAGAATCGGAACACCTTTCTATTTAAAAGAAATGATGCTTGTAAAAGATCATAATTTCACAATAAAAGTAAGCGATTTACATGCTTCTAATCTTCTACAATTAACTTTCTATCTTCCCAATTCAAGAAGTATGAAAAGTGTCAAATATTGGAAACTATTAATGGGGAGTGAAAACCATTTAAAATTCTATTTCATCCTCCCCAAAGCAATTGGAGATCAAAAAGCACCAAATTTGATGACTTATTTAGGGAAAGACGAAGCTAAAACATGCTACTAGATATGTTGCACCATATGTCGAGAAGGCCTCCATTATGTGTACGAGCAACCTTCAACGTCATTGTAAGGCTAAGCCCTATACCTCTACCACTCCCTTGAGCTCTTGATCAATCATCTGCTATGGTCTCTTAGACATTTGCATTCATAACAACATGTGTTTACCTTCTCCTTTCAATCATATATGTCAAAAAAAAAATATTTAGATCTAACAAATGACAGCCATATTGTATTATGACTCTAGTTCTGTATTCTAATCATCAAGGTTCAAGCGTATATACATTATAAAGGTTTTAGAATCGCTGATATTGGAAGTGAGAACATGTCGAAAGGGAATGAAAACGACAGCATGCACAGCCGTTAAGACAGGCTTTGCCGAGGCTGCATAGCAAATATCACCTTCCCATATGTACAATTTATGTATACAAAAGTCCTGCCAAAAAACAATATAAAATTAATTTCGTTAATTGGAGATCGATGATGAAGTAAAAAGTGTATGGGAGGCAGAACAAGGAAACTTATCCAAATACACACCAGAAGTCAATTACAATCTATGTTCACACTCTCCAAAAATGTTGTCAGATCCTCAAAAAATGCACTACTTTAGAAGGATCCAACATGCAATTGGCGGCATTTTTGAAGAGTCCAAGCGAAACAGATTTCTAGCATATGGTTGTGACAAGCATAAACAAGAAACTACAAATGACAAGTTATTATGGGAAAGAAGAGACAACCTTGTCTTCGAGCAGAAGCACTACCCTTGTATAAACAAGTTTTTTGAAGTAGAGGAAAAATCAATCAGATGGGCGCAGGTCTCTGCTGAACCATCCTAGGCACAAGTACTACAAAGAAAGTTTCTAATTCAGAAAGCAATCCAAAAAGCTCCATTAGCTGTTAAATAAAAGGCGGAAAAAGATACCTTCATCCATACTGCAGAAACTATCGGGGGGAAATATGGAATCAGGGTCAATTCCTTGCTGCAGAGGTAGGACACTAGCCACATTGGGTTTACTGCAGAAACATCCAATTTTAGTTGAGAGAAATGTTAGCAGTATTACAAGATGAAATATGCTAAGGTGAATTTTCTCTACTTTTTTGTTTTATAAACTACACATTATGAAAGAAGGGCCTGAAGATTTAATGCTTCGGGTGCTATAAAGAATAGATTTGATCACCTGGCCCACGAGGGAATAAATTTTCGGATGGGTAGATCTACATCCTCATCCTCTTCATCATCAGAGCACTGATAAGGTGAGATCTCATATGATTTCTCTCGACTTTTCTTGGTACCACACTCACTGTCAGCCTGTGCAATAATTAAAATACATGCCAGTGTGAGGACTGAAAGCAAAACTCTGCCATGAACATTTGACCAGAAAGTGAAAAACAAGCTTTCTATCAATAATTAGTTATGGACTGTAACCTAACAATTTCAGAATTCTGAAGAAACTGGAAAGAAAGGACAGGCATAAGAGTTAGAGAATATGATAAAAAGGCTAGGAGAGGTTTGAGCAGTAGCAGCACAGTGCTTGTTGTATCTCAAGCAGGTAAAGTCTTTATATTTGGCACAATATTAAACTCACTAATTATCCTAGCAGAAACAACTAAGCCCTTCATCTATAATATGACCTTGTCATTGGGATGCATCATCTTTCATTTTTCTTCTGTGCAGGTTTCGGAAGAAAATAAGAAATGGAAGAAGGGCAGGCGTTATAATTCGGAGAATGCAATAAAATGAGTTAGGACTTTTTAGCAGTACCAGCCCCCAGCCCATTTGCATCACAAGCAGGTACGGTCTTCGCTCTTGGCACAATAATATAAACCAATTTTTTAGCATATATTAAGGAACCGGCTTTGGACCAACCACTCCTTGCTGAACACTATCAGACCGTGCTACTTACGTCAATTATCTTCACTTTTCAGAGTAGAATAACATATGTGAATTGCATATGCATCTCATACCTAGCATTTTGGGAATGTCTATTAGATGAAGCAGACTGTCCTCGAAAAATGAACTGGAACTGGCTTCTCTTTGGGATGTGTTCCTCTCTTTTTCTAACTATACTTTGCTATCTTGGTTCTTGACAAAGTTATGTTGGATTTGAAGAATAAAGATTAAAGTCGGATTCCACTATAGAAACTTATATATGGCTTAGATAAATAGAGAAACCTGGACAAATTCTAGAATTTTGAGAATGAGAATGTAATGGATGTTTTCATTGGGTAGTAGTTATACTGCTATTACCGAAGACGTTATTAAGCACAGTGAACTTATTGTAGATGTTTCTGCAGGAACTGTTATGCTAGGGCGTACAACTGACATTTTGGCATTTGCTTATTGAAGGAATTGGAGCTCAAAGCAAAAGTGAGAAGAGATGTCAACATAGAGCCCCTAGGATTTGGAACTCAAATCGTAAACTAGCCTATGCAAACAGGGTTACAAGCCTACATAGCCTACTCCCTATGGATCGCGGTCAATCATAATATTTTTCTTGGAGGGAGGTTAATAATTTTTTGGTGTTGTGGGAAAAGCTAATGTAGGTTGTGGACAATCAGAACCTATAATGAACCTAGATGTTGTTCACGTATAAATTATGACTTTTCTATGTGGATGCATCACCTTTTCATGATCAGTAAAGTTATCAACAATGTGACATCTTCCTGGTGATGGCGTTGCTTGAAATGAATCATTTCTCGAAGTTTCAGTTGGCTTCGGTTCACTCTCTTGCTTCTTGAAGGTCTTTCCAACTCTTTCCTTTTCTTTTTGGGACATATCAGCATCATTATTACATTTCTTTTTAGCCATCGTCTTTTCATCCTACAGAAAAAGTAATCAGTAATTAGTGTACCAGCACGGTAAAACAGAAGCAGAAAAGGGAGAATTCTTAGTAAGAAGAATGTTGCATACATTAGTGGGAAGTCCTTTATCTTTCTCCGCTCTTTTAGCATGAACTTTATCGTCCTGCTCTCTCTGCTGTCGTCGTGCTTCTTCTACTCGCTTTCTTTTCCTTTCCCTCTCATTTTTTTCTTCTTCTTCCCTCAGCCTTTTCCTTGCTATTGCATCAGCTTCCTTTTTCTTCTTTTCCTCTTCCTTCTTTTTCTTGTGATTTTCCAATTGTTTTGAATTTTCTTGCTCTAACCGTGCCCGCTCATGCTTCATTGCTTCCTTCCTCATCTTACGCTCGTTCTCTTTTTTCTCTTCCAGGCGTTTTGCAGCTTCAGCAGCTTCCAGAGATTTCACTTTTACATCTCTCTTTCCTGTGGACAAACAGAAAAATCGTAATTACACCAGTAACTATCAAAAGGCAGCCTTGATCATGCACAAGCTTCATTTTGCATAGTCAGAATTAGCATTCAGGAGAAAAACTGGGTGGGAGAAGTTTGTTTTACTGATCAGAATAAGCAAAGCTGGGTGGGAAATAACATGTTGAACCTTCAAGATTGAATTTTCTTTTGCTTGCAACAGATCATCACAAGGGAATCCAATTCTATGAAAGAAAACAACTATGCCTCAGCTGCAGGCAAGTTGGGGCCACTTGGGCCCAGGTATATGAATTTTCATGTCGCTCCATTTAAACTCGTCTCAATCCAATATTATCAAGATAAAAATAAAAAGCACTAAATTTCTCTTATTTTCTACTGGCTATATCTAGCATATACATTTCTAATAGGAATCAGCATCTCCTAGAAAACATTGGACTTAAAGTAAACATATTATCATGACTAAAATTTAATTCCAGCTATATGTTGCCACCTATTTAGAGCTTTTTCTTCCATTGTACTTGCGCTAGGTCCGCATTGAACTCAGAGAAGTAAAGCATTTTCTAGTTTTTCAATCCTCATTTATGTTCCAGTAAGAATACAAACAACTTTAAACATTTTCACTCAAGTAAAGATTGTTTTTATCTTCAGCACAGCACAACCAAAATAAGCAGCTGAACAAAGTGTGGAAATTCTGAGAGAACTAAAGTAACATGTTATTCAGTTAGCAGAAATTAGTAGGTGCTATTATTGCATAATCAAAGGAAAATTTGATATTGCTGTTGAATACTCTTCAGAATCTCAAAGCTCAGGTATAACATGCTCAAAGCATAGTAGAAGCATGATACTATATAGAAGAACACTGGAGATGGTACAAGGACAACCAAAGGCCAATTAGCTAATACCACCAGACTTTTTAAGTTGGGGGGAGCGATAAGTTTCTAACCTCCAAAATCAACGTCCAGGGAGTTCAAATTTATCGAAGCAAAACACCACCAAAATTAATTGTGTAAATACCAAGTTAACAGAACTTAATTTACTTGTATCAATATCCTACTCTGCTAAGTTCAACCAAGATGGATACCGTTTGATACAAACAAGCAGTCCTGCCACTACAGAGCATCAAGATTGTTACAAATCTTCTTTTATCTTTTTACCTTTTTTATAATGAAAATAGTTCCAAATTTTGCTGTAAAAGAAAAGAAGGAAAATTTACCTGTCCATACAGCAGCTGCTTGTTTCTGTTGGACTAGTGGTATAAATGAAGTCACATTTGTGACAATGTTGTTATGACTTGGCCCTTTTTCTGAAAGATTCTGTCTCTCTCTCTTAAAACTGGATTTAGCTGATAGTTTTGGCCTACTAGACCTCCTAAGGGATTCCTTACCTTGTTTAATTCCTTTTGCACCCATCAAAGAAGTCTGTTTTAGCTTTGCAGCACTCATATTTCTGAAGCTACTTCCAAGCTTTCTCTTGGCTTTATTACGATGCCCACTGCAGCTAACATCTGTATTGACAGAATCTAAACTTCCCCTTGCATGAGACCTCTCAGCCGCAGAGACTGAAGCAGGGGGGTTCAGACATGAGTTAGATATTGATGCAAGTGGTAGTCTTTTGACATGACTTTTCACTACTGTTGAATCCAATTCATCGCGGATTTTACCTGCCACATCTGCAGTCTCATTCTCCTCACTACTATTGGGATCCTCCTCAATTGGGAAACACATGAGCTCTGGGTTTAAGTTCAAACCCTTCTCTGAACTGCTAGAATGTGACGGGATCCTTTCCCAAAACTTTCCAACAGGAGACTGGTATTGATTTCCTGACCTCCCTCCAAATTGACATCCGTAAGAAGGTTGATAATCAGAACAAGGTATCTCCAGTTTAGAATCTTTCACTTCATCCACGCAGCTATCACTTGCCCTAGCCTGTTTGTTGACATCCTCCTCCGACAAGAAGGTGCTCAGATCCAGATGCTCAAGAAGCCCATTAGGTAAAGATTGATATAGATTTTGAGCACGGTCAAACCCAAAAGAAGATGTGAAATGAGACAAGGGTGTATGTGCACTTGCTGATTTGCAGATCTGCTCCAGAATGCTCGCACGCTGAATGGTCGTCTCATAGTTGATCTCTAGCTGGGTAATATCTAATTCTCCACCTGCTGTTGAGGCATCTATAATGAAACCCTCAAGCACGGACTTTGATTGATCAGCATCAACAATATCCAAGTCTCTATTTTGTGGAGAAGAGCAAACAAAAGATTGGGAATATAGTCTTTGTTCTCCAATATGAGATTTTCTCTCCAAACAAGTCAGGTTTTCAGGATGATCCAACTCAACATTCTTTTCAAGGTGCAGTGAGTCTGCAATATCTTGTTCATCGGAGAGCTTCTCAGCATTGGAAAGGAGTTCATGTTCTTCTCCTGTTTCCAGTTCCTTTTCAGCAGACTTTTGAAACAAACTTGAGACATGGGATACACGTATCAATTTGTCATCAGATGAGGAAGCAGACTCGGTGCTGTTATTTTGCTTTTCATAACATATCGCATCCTACAGATAAGTGACATGGCAGAAATTATGTCATAGGTGAAGTTAAGTTAAACCAGCTTGAGTCATGAAGTTAAATGATGAAAATATTGTATTAAGCAAAGATGAGACTTCCTTTTTCCTTTTCTCTTTCCAGTATAGAAAGGGTGTCTTTTATTCATAATACAAGGAGTGATACAAGGGTGTCTTTGATTCATAATACAAGGTGTGATACGGTTAATGACCCTGGCAGTGGCACAGACTTAACAACTTCTCTCAAAAGATCAAATTAGAATTGAAGAAAATTTGAGTCATCACACAACCTAAACACATTAGTTCGCCAAACGGACTTCCATAACAAGCAGAATTTTACATCCATGCAGTCATTAATTTGCCCAAGGGGTCACAATTGCCAAAAACAAACACACTAACAAGAAGGATAGCTATTTTTCAGAGGATATGGTTATGGACATATTTTTGCAATAGTTCCATTTGTAGTGTGAAATGGAACTAGCAAAAAAAGAAAAATGTTTCCCAGCTAAACAAATGGTAAAAGGGAATTCCAACAGGAAATTCCTACACACCCTAAACCTTGTCTTAAATTATTGTGTACACCAATGAAGTCTACTTGTGTACACAAGTATCTGTGCATCAACTTGAATAGCAAAGGAATAAATTAATTTTAAGTATTGTACCATTTTGTTTTGCAGCTTCCGCAAGGAACCAACTCCTTCTTTCAAAGGACAACTTTTCTTCTCAGGTATACCCATAGTAGAACTCTTGGCTCGGAAAGGTGTACCTTGCACAACATTGTCTGTCTTTCCTTGACTTGCCCTGAAGTTTAAGCTTACAGCATCCATCTGTGCCTGATAAAGCTTAGACATTTGAGAGCTTGGACAAACAGAAAAGCAGTTTTGATTATCTTCAAGTCTTTTCCTCTTAACTTGTGGCCATGAATCCAGCTTAACAGATCTCAATCTTCGATCAAACAATGAGGACTCTCTCGCATTTTCAATTTCACTTGATATCGGAAGATCGAGATTGTCTTCATCATTGGATCCAGATTGTTGTGGACTCCATGTAAGCATGTCATTCTCTTTCTGATGGGAATACCTATCTGTATTGTGCTTACCACATGCATCTCCATGAGTATTTGCACCATCCAAACAAGATAAATTTGGATCGTTTGGCATGCTAGGCTGTCTCTTTCCATCTGGGGAAATGGAAGTCAGATCTTCAAGTTCAAGTTCCTTCACCAAACAATCCTGGGAATCGCCAGTCAAAGTTGAGATGTGACGTGTAGCAGCAGTTTTAGTGTTGACAGCATATGAGGCAGGTAGACACTGAGTATTCCCGTCACAACTTTTACCTCCCTGTCCAGCCATGGGGGAAAAAGTTACAATGTTAGATAAGCAATGTGTAACTCTATATCAGTAAGCAAAAGTTGAGTTATAAGTCAGCATAACATTGTTCTGCTTGGTTACCACCAACATTGTGTAGGTTCTGAGTGTTTATTACTTATAACAAATATAGACTACATAAGAGAGTTCATACAAGCAATATGTTGATTGAACTTAAACAACATAGGAGCATGTGCAGGTGCTTTTACTTTTGAAAAAAATGCTGTTGGCAAGAGAGCAGGTTTTATGCTCAAAGTGATTCATCACGTACCATTTCATTTAGCAGCTTCGGCAATGAACCATTTCCTTCTTTCAAATGACAATTTTTCTTCTCGGATATACTAACACTAGAACTCTTGGTTCTGAAAGGTGTATGTTCCACAACATTGTCTGTTTTTTCTTGACTTGTGTTGAAGTTTAACCTTACAGTATCCACGTGTACCTGATAAAGCTTTGACGTTTGAGAGTTTGGACAAGCAGAAAAGCAGTTAGTTTGCTTATCTTCAACTTTTTTCCTCTTAACTTGTGGCCATGAATCCATCTTAGCATATCTGAATCTGTCATCAAACAAGGGCTCCCTTGTAGTCTCAAGTTTGCTTGATACGGAGAGATTGAGATTCTCATCATCTTTCTGTCCAGATGGTAGGGAATCCCTGTCCATATCACACTTGACACATACATCTCCATAACTGTCTTCACCATTGAAACGGGATAAATTTGGATCATTTGGCGTGCAAGACCATTTCTTTGCATCTGGGGAAATGGAAATTGGATCTTCAATGTCAAAGTTCTTCGCCAAGCAATCCTGGGTATCTCCAGTCACCTTTTTAGTCAAACTTGAGATGTGAGGTGTAGCAGCAATTTTGGTGTTGGCAACATAAGATGTAGACAAACATTGAGCAGTCCTGTCACAACTGTTACCTCCCTGTCCAGCCATGGAGAAAAAATTCAACCTCAAATACACTTGAAAACAATTCTCAACTTCCTCTTGCTAATTAAATCTTGAGTTACATGTCAGCAGAGCATTGTTCTGCCTGGGTACCACAAAAATTGCATAAATTCTGTCTGTTTACAACTTAAAACAAAAATAGACTAAATCAAAGATCCAAGAAATTCATACGAGGAATAGATTGATTGAACTTGCTAATAAAGGAGCACACATTGGTGATTTTCCTTCTGAAATAGAAGGTCATCTTGCAAGAAAATTAGGTCCTAAACTCAAACAGCTTCTTCATGAAGCAGCCAAAAGAGGGTGCATCCACCCTCTATTACAAAAGAAATAGGTCAACCATCTGCCCTTTGTCCACTTGGCTAAATATTGAAAAGGATCCAAGGTGTGGCAGGAAATAGAATAACAAGTTCCTATGACTTACTGGAGATCCCAAAACTGTGAATGCCAAAAATAATGGTAGTACCACTATTAATTTCAAATATGAATTGTATAACTTTGTGTATCAGCCAGCTACAAATATGGCATGAGTGTAAGTTTTGATCATGCTATGACATAGATACTCTCTTTCAAAATCTTAAGTATGTCATTTGCATTCAGCAAACCCAACAAGCTCATAACTGAATATAACTTCAAAGAAATGACAGGGAAAAGACGAACTTATAAAACTTTCTGGCACAACAACCACCTAAAGGCTTTATTGGTAGTAGATGATTCTCTTCCAAATTATTACAAGAATGATTTAAGCTACTTCATCAAATATTTGAAGATTTTCCCAGACATCATGGTTATAAAGAACAACAGATATTTGAAGCTTTTCAGAATCTGCAGGCATCCAAATTCAGCAAAGTAAAACATATATGCCTACTGAAATACATAGAGTTCTAAACTTAGGAGTACCTAAAACTTTATAAATGTCACTAGATTATATGTCAAGCTATTTTGCAGATCTTTAATGTCAAATCAAGAGATTCATGCAGTCATGCACCAGAAAACTGTTAATACACTCCAAGATATCCTAAAAATAGATAGTGAAGTGTAAAAATGAAGACATAATAGATATTAGGAACATAGTACTTTGACACACAGTTGTATAGTGTCGCCAAAAGAGGATGCATGCAAGACAAACATGTGTGTGTAACATACCACTTCAACGTTATCTACCATTGAATTATATGATTCCTTCAGATTGAGTTCAATGTTAGTGTCTGCATCATGATGACCAACATCATTTGACAGTGTCTCATCATCATGCAGATAAGAAGATTGCCGTGAACATTGTCCACCCCTTGAGTCATCTTTAGTATCCCTTGATGCATGATGTTCATCCATATCCAAGGCACACCCATTCATTACGGTACCAGCAGGCTCTCTGATTGTCGTATAAAATGAACTCCCTGGAACTTCGCTACACTTATTTGAAATTTCTCGCTCAAGTGTCAACTGTTCCCTAGAGATTCTGTTATCTAAAGGACTACCAGATATCTTCTTTTCTGAGGTTCGTTCTGGTGAGGTATTGGAAATTACATCTGTTGATTTTGTGCTCTTCTCCTCAAAGTTAGGAGTAAAGGTCATCTTCAGGTTACACTCTTCTGTGTCATCAAAGTCGAGTTGCTTTGGTTTTATGGGCATAAAACAATCATGTGGAGGATTGGCAACCAGATGTTCCACTCCCACTTTTGGTTTAGAATTGCCAGTTCTAGACCTACAAGTAGGAGATCCTCCCATCACAGCTTCAGTGTTACCTTGCTTATTATGAGTCTCATTGTTATCAGAGGAAGGAGTGACTGATTTACTGCCAGTTGGACGATGAGTGTCGTAATTTTCATGCGAAAACTTCTCTGAATCAGCAGACATGGAACCCGCACCACCAGAACCAGCAACAGTGGAAGTATCAATAGGCTCTGCTATGACTTCATTGTCCATGTTACTTTGTGTGTTTGGGCTCTTATGATCCAATATTAGAGAAGGTTTAGCTGATTTCAAAGAATCAAGATTGGTAAATAACACTGCCGATGATCCACCAATTGCTGGGGCAAAAACATCAGTGCTCACCCTATCTGAAAATGTGGATATAGTGGCATGTGAATCATCACCCGGACAAGGCAATTTTGGGGCCATACTCCTGGATCTTGTGATTCTACCACAATAACTACCATTCTTCTTCTTAGTCTCTTGGTGGCTTTTGACTATTGGTTTGTGAATATTAGATGTATTAGCCACTTCCAACGACCTACCTGACACACAACCTGCAGAGCATGCTTGGGTATGATCATCTTTCTGAACTACATCAGCAGAACCATCCACTTTAAGAGAATCATTTATACAGTTTAGTTGTTTGCAATCACTTCTGGACCTCGTGACTCTATTTACTTCAATCCCCTCATGCTGGTGTACTTCTACAAATTCCGTTAACTTGCTGACTTCAGTACCAACAGGAAAAGATTCTGGCTGGTTGTTTGGCTTGTCTGAAAATTTAGTTAGTTGAGAAGCAGACAAACTGGTACCTGTGGCAGCAAAATTGTAACTATGTTTGTGTGTTGAATGACCTTTCTGAGCTGTAGCAAAAGAGTTATCTACTTCTGTTGTATGACTTCTCTCAGCAACATCAGTCAAGCTATCTACTTCCACACAATGATTAACACCCTCAAGACACTTGGTAGATGCTTTATGCTTCGAATTTTCACCCATATGTAAATTGATCTCTCTTTCTTCTTCATGAGTTCTTTCAGCTGATTCCCTAAATCCACCACTACTACTACTAACTACACAAGGTTCAGACAATTTTTGTGACTCATTATTGTGATCAACTTGTTCAGAAGTAGAAAGGCCAATCCCTATAGGAGTAACAACACATTTTTTCTGCCGACTGGAGCAGTCCTTTGCTTCTGTTTGTGCACTATTTCGAAGCTGAAGAGCCTTTTGTCTAGACTTAGACCTCTGAATTCTAGCTAGCGACAAGTCTAAATCATTAAAATTGTTCAGGACTATTGCATCTGTCTGATCTAGGGGAGAGTTAACACTTACATCAGGCTCAGGAACAGTATTCAGAGCACATTCCTGGTTATTATCAGGATCTACAGCTGTATTAGCAGAACCATCTTCAGGGTGAAAACTTTTGTTGGTAACATGAACCTCCAAGAATTCCCCCTGAGACATTTCTTCGTTGTCATCTCTGACAACTGGCCTCTTGATCAATGAGCAACGAGCACTAGCTTGGCGCACAGTAGGTGGCCATGGGATATTTACAGAAATCAGCTGTTCTTTGTTCAGCTCTGGCAAAAAAAAAGAGAGAGATATATCATTTAAGCGCTTGTTCAACAAAACAGAACATGAAATTATTGAATCATAGAAAATGGCAATTGAAAACTTCAAACTTAAATTTGTTGAGGAAAAAGGAGACACATTTTGGATAAAAGATGAATTTGAAAACCAAACAGATGACAAAGAGTATATAAACAAGCACATTTTCCCCGTATCAGACACTAGAAAAAGGAGAAGAGTGAAGAAACATGAAAATCCTTAACTCTCTGCTGTTCGAACTTCAAAATTTCGACTTTTGACAGATAAATGAGAATGCGGATGTATATAAACAAGCAAGTTTTCCTACACGCAAGGGTGTGACCTAGTGGCCAATGAAGTCTCTAGTTCACAAAATTACTAGGTGATTTCTTCTCATATGTCTTAGCCTTGGTGGACAAAGTTACCTAGTATTTGTTGCCGGTGTGAGATGACAAGTATCCTGTGGAATCAGTCGAGGTGCAAAAAAGCTGGCTCAGACATCACAATTATCCCCAAAAAAACAAGTTTTCCTCTATCAGTCACATTCAGCGGGTGCTGAGTACCACGGCACACACTAAGCATATTTTTAAGAAATATTTAACTATGTATTTGACCTGCATCCTACAATTGCATTCACCTAACGTAAGACCGGAACCCTAGAACACTTGGAACAACATAAATTGGCTATAATAACAAGCAAAAGCTTGAAATGAAGAATTACCTTTGGGATTTGACGACTGCTGAGAATTTAAGAGCCATGGAGGAGGATTAATTCCTTGGATTTTACATTTAGTAGCGAGGTGTTGACTATACCGGTCAGTATGTTGCTTAACTAGTTCGATGATCTTATGCTTTTTCTCGAAGATTTCTACGAACAGATCCTCCACCGTCGACATTTCAATCAAAAGGACACCGTATCACCGTCGTATCTACGCCGTCCGTCGACTCTGCATCTGCACGAGGAGGAGGAGGAAAGGGAGTGTAGGGATAGTGAACGTTGAGGAAGAGGAATGGCAGAGATCAATTTGGCTGTGAGCGGGGATTTAGGCATTTTCAAATTTTTTGACCCAAAACGACGACGTTTGCTCAAATTTCCTAAGAACTATTTTTCATAGGCTTGTTGATACTTTATTTAAAATCAAATTGATTTGGAGTTGAATTTTCATTTGAACGTATAATTTAGTTGATGATATTAAGGGTAAAATATTAGTATTGGTTCATGTGATATGATTGGATTTTTATTTTAAATATGTGACTCAAATATATTTAATTTTGAATCAATTAAGCCCCCCACCCCCCCCCCAAATCTATTGCAGGATTTTCAACTACACACTCATACTGCACGGGTCCTATTACCCTCTGGACATTTTGTTTTACATATTATCTCACCCTTATTTGCTGACATGTCGAAGAAGGTGAGAACAACTCCCTTAGGCGCGTAAGCACAGAAAATAAAACGCCAAAAGCTGAAAAAAAGTACATGTGTGAGTCCAAATCAGCTATCATTAATTTCCAATGGTATAATCTCATTCTCTCCCAAAATCAAACTCTCTTTTTCTTCCTCTTTTTTCTCAATTCTCAATTGTATATTCCTTCATTCTCTCCCAAATCAGTTTAAAACTTGAATTTACTTGTCAAAGCATTCAACTGTAGTTTCAATTTCGAAAAGCTTGAAGCTTTAGGGCTTGTAATTTCTCCGATTTCATAGTTAGGGTTCAACAATTATTCTTCAAATTCATTGTTTTTTGCTTTGTCAAGGTAAATAATGGCAAATGCGGACTTGAATAAGCTTTCATAGTTAGGGTTCAAAAATTGTTCTTCAAATTCAATTGGAACGAAATCTCATATCATGAAGAGAATGGGGGTGAATATGGAGTGATTGAGAAAAGGTTAGGGTTTAGAGAAAGAAAGAAGAAAATGAAAAGATTAAGGGAAATTTTAGAGTTATGGGGTTCATTTAATACTTGACAGTGCATGTAAACAAACATTTTATTATATCTAGTTTAGGTGGACATGTCAGCGAATAAGGATGAGATAATATGTAAAAAAAAAAAATGTTCAGGGGGTAATAAGGCCCTCGTGAAATATGAGTGTATAGTTGGGAATATATGAGTGTATAGTTGGGAATGTGGCCATTTTCTCTTAGATTTGTAATGTGTTACTTCAAATGAGTAGCATTTCAAGTTTAATATAATACCTTAAAAAATGTGTGATTATTTACGAGCAAATGTATGAGAAATTCATGTTTTAAGTCATATCTATCCTTCGAGATTTGTGTTTAGAAAAAAGAAAAAAATTACAAGTAGCATTTAACAATTTGTGTTTGATGAGTTAGACTTCTCAACTATTATTTATCAAGTGCATTAAAAATGTGAATATAAGTTGTATTTATAAATTACACATTTAAAATTGTTTTTTTCAATTGTTCTTTTCTAAAACACATTTTAAAATGCAATCTATTAAGTCGTGTGACTAAAAATAGTTATAAAGTAGCATTTGTTATTCTTTTTTATAAAATGTATTTATTGAGTGTAACTTATTTAAAATTATTCTCAATATTATATTTAATTATTGTGATTTATAAGTCTTATATGTCAATATCAACATATAAATCGTATATGCAATTGAATTTATAAGGCATGTCCATAAGTTGATTTATAAATCCTATATGCAATTGAACTTATAAAGCATGTTTAAAAGTTTATTTTATGTAAAGTAAAAACATATATTTCATATCGTTAGTCACAAATCTACCTCTCAATTATGGAGAATAAAACAAACTCATTTTTTATTTAAATTTAATCTTAGATATATAATTGACGTTAATTTCTTAAATTGATATTCATAATTTATGAAATTCACTTTTTATCCCTTTAAGTCTTAAATTTGAAGGTCATTTATTTTTTAATCAATTGTGAGACTATATTATATATGCTATTATTTTTATTTTTGAAATAAGAAGGAGAAAAGAAAAACTCTCTCTTTTTAGTTTGTTTTTTGAGCCTTTTTAATTTCTTTTGAGATATTCATCAGTCTCTAACCCTTTCAAATTTAAATTTTCTTGTAAAAAATGTTTTATCCTATTTTTTCATAAATAAAAATAATTACACTGACCAATTTATCCTTTCTAATATTCTCTTTTTTTTTTAGCCCCATTTGCCTTCCCTTCTCCACGTCTCAACTGCTGACCGGCGACCGGCGACCGGCGGAACAACTAGAAAGTTCCCAGCCTATTTTACACGCAGGCCATATTCGTCGTGGTTATTTATATCCTCAGAAGCAGTCGCCGTAGAAAATACTCTTCACCAGCAACATGTCTAGTAAGTACTCAATTTGCTTGTCTATAATTATTCTCCTTTAATTGATTGATGTTTCCGATTTTGATTTTTTTTTTTGGTTAAAAAGTGTGCGAATTAAGAAATTATACCGGATAGTGGAATAGAGAATGGTGATATTCATGTAAAAAGGTCGTTCCTTTACTTTTATCGACCATGTTAAAGGCAATGATTTAATTTAAACCATCAACATTCATAAAATAGTACTAGCTTTTATTTAAAATTAATTTCAGTATTCGTGGTAAAAAGGGTTGATTTCAGTATAAAGTGAGTTTTCATTCACTGATTAACAAAAGGAAAAAGCATGAATGGAGACTGGATTGGGAAGAGGTGGTTAGAAAGTACTTGGTGCAGTGTCAGCTTAACGAAGACATGACTTTAGAGATAGGAGGTTATGGAAGACACAATTAAGTTAGTGGTTTAGTAGGTTGTAGTGCTTTGTCTTGCTATCCGCTCATACTAGAAGTCATAGTATTGTTCTTGTAGTTTCTTGTCCTATGATTTCTGTTATTATATGCTGTTTTTTGTAGTTTGATTATCGTAGTATTTTGTTTTATTATGCTTTCACTTCCGTTGCCTTTTTTCCTGAGTACTTTGGACTGTTTTTCCGGCCGATGATCTATTGAAGACAACCTCTCTACATCTAAGGTAAGGATAAGCTTTGCGTACATCATACCCTTCCCAGACCTCACTTTGTGGGACTACACTGGGTATGTTTGTTGTTGTTGCTGTAAAGTGTGCTATGACCAGCAGATGTGAGTCAGCATTTTTGGTTGTTGATTCTGCTCTAAACCGAACTGACCAGTTGTTTTCTTGCTAACCATTCTGTTTAAATTCGTAGGTAAGACCGATATTGCTTTACCGCTGGATAAGTTGTCTTTGGATTTAATAAAACATATGGAGGGGCAACTAAGTCCTGAAAGGAGGTAAGTTTAGTATGTGATCTTGGACTAGCCTTTCGACATTAGTTTTGAGTGTGGACTTGCCTTTGATTCATTGTTGGCTCACTTGTTTTATAATGCCCATTTGCCTTTCATTCTTTAGAGCTGCCAATTCACAATTGTCATGAATTGTGCTTGTTTATGACAGGATCTGATTTTAAGCTTCCGAAATGGTAGTTTTCACTTTTTTTTTCTTTTTTCTTGAAATGTACTGTTATTTATGCTGGGATGGGGCATATGTCAATCACCATAATGGACAAGCTTATTACAAGGAAGCAAAGTTGAGTAGTTTCCAAGTCTACTTTCCAATGTGGAGACTATCACAACTGAAGTAGTGTTGTAATACTTCCATGGTATATTGAACGGCATACATAAAAAAGTGAAAAAAAGCAAGACCTGAATATACATACTTGCCAACGTAGTTAGCTTTATTATGGATTTTATTATATTATTTATTCTTTACCCTTCTTCCTCTGATCCGATCCCTGCTGTAGATGCTTGCTAACTCTCTCTCTTCTTACTAGGAAAAGGACATATGTAGTTCTTGTATCAACAGGAAGTTTCAATCCTCCAACTTATATGCACTTGCGCTGTTTTGGTAAGTACTATCCAACCTCTACTATGTTTCCCCAGCTGAGCTTTTTTCTTCTTTTTATCCCTTTATTGTCTATTAGGGGAGGAAGGGAGGGTTGTGGGACCGAAGGAGATGTATTTGCGTGTGCACCAAAGAGAAGAATCTTCCATATTTTTTTTTCTATTTAGATGAAAGCAACAAGCCATGTATAGTCTTAAGTCCTCCAGCACATAAGCTGCTCATAGTTAATACGTTGTTAGAATATGAAATTCATTTAATCTGTTTATTGGGTGCTGCTAAACTTTTGGCGATATTAATTCAGAGTTGGCAAGAGATGCATTGACTTCAGAAGGAATTTGTGTGATTGGAGGTTACATGTCACCTGTAAATGATGCATATAAGAAGAAGGTATTTAGCATATCTCCATCTCCAGTAGTGCAGCTGCTAAAAATGTGTAATTGGAAAGGGTAATTAAAAGAAAACATGTACAACTAGCTTTGCTATATAATAACTTTCTTCTGATCCAGCTCATTTTGCATTATGAATTTTAGTCTATGTTGTTTCTGGTCTGGGACCTGAAATTTCTTTATACTAGTGCATCCTGTTCTTAGTCATGAGATTTTGTTTCTTACTTTCTTTATCATTTATACTGGTCAAATATATATTATTATAAGAAATTGAACATGCTTTATATCTTGTGTCAATGTTACTGACACTCAGAAAAAGATCTTCCTAATTTATTTGCTCCTTACTTTTGCAGAATCTTATATCTGCGGAGCATCGTGTTGCAATGTGCCAGTTAGCCTGTAAAAGCTCAGAATTTGTTATGACAGATACTTGGGAGGTCTCTCTCTCTATCTATTCATCTCTTTCTCCTCCTCCTCCTCCCCTCCAGAAAAAAATATCCCCAAAACCTCCCTTTTCAGTGTGAGTAATAAGGTCCTTCTTGGTATGATTGCATTGCCTAGTTTTATATTTGATGTATTTACACCATTGCTGCAGTCTGGGATAAACTAACTTTCCTTAATCCTGTCAATGATTTTTCTTGAATTATTTGTGCAGGCAAGTCAGGATAGCTATCAACGAACATTGACAGTTCTTTCCAGAATAAAAACCGCTATCAGTGGTGGAAGTTTGACATCCACCGGTAAGATCCACAGCTGCCTTAAGTTGATCTGTGTTGGAATAGTGTTGATAGGAATTTATGGCCAATGGTTAATAAGAAACTTGCAATCTTCCCGAAACCAGCTTTTTCTTTTGGATAAAGATTCTTTCATTCCTATGGCTATAGTGAAAGAAAATTTCTTTTACCCCTTCCAACCTTCCTCCTCTCCCCCTCCCCCCCCCCCCTGCCAAAAAAAAAACAAGGGAAAAAAGAAGAAAGAAGAAAAAATACTAGCTTATTCCTTTTTCACAAGAACCATATATGTGAAGTGTAAACTGGCAGAAATTCTTAACATTCGTTTTTTATGCCTCCGCATCTTATCCAGCCTGTAAAATGCTAGTAAAGTTCTAATATGTGGTGTACAATTACCATTTTGCAATTTCGCTGCACTCCGCCTTTACATAGAAGCTGCTTCAGTTGTGTCTCATATCTGCAGATTCTCCTTGCTCGCGAACTGGTGGGTTTCATCTCCAAGTTCTTGCTCGCAATTTTTCCCATTGGATGGTGTTAGACTTGGTAGTTGATTTAAGCGAGGGAACAAAGACTAATGTGGCTGCAGGTTAACTGGCGATAATGTTAAAAACCTAGGAGTAGTTGCATGTATATTTTGGCTGTTACTAACTTATAGTTGAAGGAAAAGTAAGAAGAAACTATTTTCCCACAAATATTAGAAAATAAAGAATGAAAGTGAACCAAACTGGAAAGAGTAGAAAGATTTAGGTATTGAAGCCTAGTTTCATTGTCTAAATTTCTGAGCGATTAGTTAATAGATCACTGTGCAGTTCATTTCTCTTGTGGAGGTATCTTTATTGTATACTGATGTGTACTTTCTCAGCTTCTTTTTTTTTAAAAAAAAAATCAATTCTCAGCTTCAAATTGAATGTCATATTCTCCATTCGATTCTTCCAATTTGATGCTCAGTTTGTAGAATTGAATATTTTCACTTATTATATACTATGATTGCAAGTTCAATGACTCCTACTTTACAGGTCAATTGAGCAACCGTAGTCCATCACCCAACTTGTCCCACTTACCGTAAATCAATGTAGCTGTTAGTTACTACCTAATAAACTACTTATTACTTGGTCACTATGCAACCCTAAGAAACTGTGGAAAAGTGAACATGCCATTCTATCTGTAAGGGAGGGAATAATTGGTTAACATTTTAAATTTGCATTATCTATCCAAGTGAAATTGTTTTAACGCTATTGTAGATTACGAAGTTCCATTCAAGTTCTAAACACTGGTTTTTTTTCTCGCAGACAACCTCATGGTCATGCTAGTATGTGGTTCTGATCTGCTAGAATCTTTCAGCACACCTGGTGTTTGGATACCTGAGCAGGTAAAGTGAATTACCTCCTTCACGTTGTACTGAAGTTATGCAATATGTTCATATGTTGATTTTCTAGGTCAGGGCCATATGTAGAGACTTCGGCTTGGTTTGTGTCCGAAGAGATGGCCAGGATGTTGAAAAAATCATCACCGGTGATGAAATTTTGAATGAATATAAGGTAACTTCGTTAAGAACTCCATATCCTAGTCCCTTGTTCTCTCATTTCAGATGATTGACTGTTGTACAGCGTCACTAGTAGTAGTAAACATTATTGAAATGTTAGCATGCCAAAATTCATCGTCAGCTTCACACTTCCCATCCTCTTTTATTTGTTGAAGAGACGTGTAATATACAGTGTACTAATGTAAAATTGCAGAAGAATATCCGAGTCGTGGATGAAGTAGTACCAAATGGGATCAGTTCAACGGGACTAAGGTAAAAAATCATCAATCTGACTAGCGAGGATGACATGAAATGAATCTTGGATAAAAATGGTAGACAAGCTAACTTTTCATTCTTATGTCAGGAACTGCATCTCAAAAGGGTTATCAGTGAAATACTTGACGGCCGATGAAGTAATTGATTATATCAATCAACACAATCTTTACAGAGGGCAATGTTCCAACAACTGACTCCAATCGTAACTTCTTCTTTTTTGTAAAATAAGTGCAAGTACATATCCTGCTTCATGTGATTAAGAACACAGAAAAAACCCAAGATTTCATTAAAAGTGCATCTATATATGAAGCATCCACTTGGGACTTCACTGGATATGTTGTTGTTGTTCCGTGGTTATAAATAAACCATGATTGCCTACTCGCTTGCTATGGTTGTTAGGACTCTTCAAAATGTCACTAGATGCATGACAACGGATCTTCCAAAAATGTAATAGAGCATTTTTGGAGGATCAAATACAAGTACGACAACATTTAAGAAAAGTCCTGAACAACAATAGCTCGATTCTTTTCACAAGAAGAAAGTGAGACTATTTAGCATCATACAACAAACACAAGGAAATTATAAACACACACATATATTTATTACACAACACACAGGTAGCTTACTAGTACATAACATAAAGTTCTTAACAAGGATAAAACACAGGTGGCTTATTAGTACATAAACATAGAGTTGATAACAAGGAAACTTAAACACATACAAACTTGAAAACACAAACAAGAAACTGAAACATACTGTTACTCCAGATAGAGTTCAAACGATAATAACATACTTAAAACATTATTATTCCAGCTGGAATATATCGCAACGCTACGCCACCTGCTTGTTCACATCATCAGTCTACTGCCTCAACTGTCCAAATGGATAAGCAGGCGCAACAGTTGAAGAAGATGACTCAGAAGGACTACCATCGTTCCCCACCGCCATCTCAAAGTCCCTATAAATTTAGAGGCGGTAAAATCAATTCATCTTTTAGTAACGTGTTTAACATTATTATTCATTTTCAAAGTCATTCAGATATGCATATTTACCTGGAAGTTATCAAGGCAGCAGTAACAGGATCATAAAACAGCACATTTGGTGGAAAATACGGGTATGGATAACCCGGGATGGGTTCAACGGGCAAAATAGGATGTGGTGTAATGAGTGACGCGAGTGTTAGTTCACAATTGGGCTTGCGTACGTTGAAATAACTCACTGGATTATATTCACGATACCTGTTGAGGTATTGGGCTAAAAGCCCAGCATGGTTAGTCAGGCCCATTTTGTTCATGGCCCAAAGAGTATCCTCAGCTGTCACAGTCTTTCGTTGCTCCCTATTGCAACGTTCCTTAGCTTTTTTTGTGATACGATTGATGTAGTAAGTCGCTAGTTTTTGGACAGACTCTTTTGAGCCATCGTTGATTTTCGCGTTCGTTGGAAGAATACCACGCATGATTCTCGTCACATTCGCCATGGGGAGTTGCACTTCCAATAGACGCTGAGCTAGCTGATCCACCTCTGTATTGACGTTGGAGTTGTTTGCACCTTACGTGAAAAAAATAAGTATATAGTAGTATGAAATATTGAATAGTCTAAGTTTCCAAACATAAACACTTAAACTATGTTTAAATAAGACACTTATTGATTATTAGCTATACTATATATATACGAGCTTAAAATAAATTAACCCGTTTAGGGTTTCAAAATGTCAATTGGATGATATATGACTCAATCAATATGAGTATATATAAAAATAGAAATGATGGTAGAAGACATAATTAATTTTTGGACATGAAGAATATGAGATATTTGCTCTAAATGAAATTTTTTCACAAGCGCAGGTGTGTATACTTGCTTGAAGATAGCGTGTATGTAATATCAGTCGAGTTTCAATTTTTTTTCTTGCAAACCCTTAAATCAACAGGTTCACGCGCTATCTTCAAGCAAGTGTACACACGCCCTTATAGATAATTTGAAAACCTATACAGAATTCCGACCGAATAGGTTAGTTTAGTACGGAACTAAATTCAATCTAAATATACATTTGAGTTAATTATGGAAAAAATCTCGATTGTGTAAATTAATATAGTACCGAGATGAAATCAATTTAAATATCATCACATTATGTTAATAAAGTACGAAAAAGAATTTTGATTAATAAGTTAATATAACACAAAAATAAAATCAATATAAACATCAAAATGCTAAATTAAAAGGCTGATCATATATAAAATTTAGTTTTCTTCGATTTTTTTAGATAGAGAAAAGCATCTTTCTTTCTCAATTTGCTTTTTATCTTCTTTTTTTCAAGAATGGTGTAATGCCAAATTTATTATTTTTACTTTTCGGTTTCTCACTTGGTGTTCCGAGCTCACGTTTGAGTTCCTACTAAATTCAAATTGCGTACTGCAAGGCCCATTCGGGGGTGACGCTCCCAAATAATGCCAAAAATTTACTCGTTCTAATCTTAACTTCATGTTTAAGAGGTTGTTTTTGTTTGTTTTGTAAGAAAAAGACGAAAAAAGTAACTGAAACAAAGATTTTAATAAGCCTCCCAAGAATACAAACAAATAGTTTTTTAAAAAAAATCATAAAACAAAAGAAATAAAACGTTACTGTAGAAAACATGAATCTTGTGGTACTTCAATGCCAAAAAAATAAAGATGAACACACGTTTTAATAATTTTGTTGATGAAACAAATTTCTTTTTATTATGGTTTAGTAAATTATAAAAATATTTTCTTATACTTTTTTATTTACTCATGATCTGTCTAGCCAATCAAAATTATACAAAACTTCAATTTTTGAAAGGCAAACTAATGAGGAAAAAAGTGAACAAATCACAAGAATTTGGTAATATTGAATCAACACATACAAAATTATCAATAAGAAATTTTTTAGCAGTAGAAAATTTTAAATTGTTTAGACGCAATAAATAAACAACTGACAACTATAGTTGGTTTTATTTATTTACTGTTAGTGGTTTGATCGATCCAACAGATAGACATTAAATTTTTGAAAAGGTAAAATTCACAAAGTAAAAAGAGAAGAAATAATTGGATATATATATGATCAAACACAAACACAAACACAATAGTTGGTTTGATCGATCTAATCGATAGACATTAAATTTTTAAAAATGTAAAATTCACAAAATAAAAAGAGAAGAAATAATTTGATATATGATCACACACACAGTACATTTAGAATTCAAACTTTTTTTCTTTTTGGTTTCTTGATCATGTAAAATTAGTACTCAAAAATTTAGTAATTGCAAAAAACAAGAAAATTTAGTTGTTTAGACCCAAAAGAAGAGAAGAAGAAAAAATGGCAACTGAAATTCGTAGTTAGCAGAAAGAAAGGAGCGTTCAGCCAATTGACGATAACAAAGGAATTTGAAAAAAAAAAAAGAGATTTTTTTCATTTACTAAATTTTTGAAAAATAAAATTCGTTAGAAAAAAGGGAGAACAAATTTTTTTGATATATGATCAACACAACACATACAAAATTCAACCTTTTTTCTTGTTCATGTAAATAAAGTTATCAAGTCAATTAAACTTTAAATCGTGAAAAACAAGAAAATGAAGTGTTTAGGCAAAACAACCACAACAACAACAATATCAATTTTTTACTTAGTCTCATTAATCGATTTAATCACACGAGACATTCAGTTTTTTTGAAACATAAATTCACGATAGAAGAAAAGAGTGAAAATTAAAAGATGCAACCATTGTTATTTTTTTTTAAAAAAAAATAATTCATGGCTTGATGTATACATTCGTAAGACATTTAACTTTTGCAAAAATAAAATCTAGTAGGAGAAAGGTGAATAGATTATAAAATTTTGATAAATGATAAACAACACAATACATACGAAACTCAACATTTTTTCTTGGTCAGATAAACAAAATTATCAAGTCAGTTAAACCTTGAATCGTAGAAAACAAGAAAATGAAGTGTTTAGGCAAAACAACAACAACAACAATAACAACAATGCTAATTTTCAATTTAGTCTCATCGATCGATCTAATACGCACAAGACATTCAGTTTTTTTGGAACATAAATTCATGATAGAAAAAAAGAGTGAAAAAATTACCTGAAGTTGGAGCACGATTCGTGTTTTTTCTTCCACTCATTTTCTTAACTTAGTTATTTTCAATTTATTTTAGTCTTTTATTTTTGAGTGGTGTGGTTTCAGCTGTTACTCAGTACTTAAGTTTATATAACCCTTATTAACAATTTTTTCTTCCACCTGGACAATTTTATTTTATTTTATTTATTTATTTTTAACCATACCCCACTTTCACTTTTTTGATGTTTCTTTTGGTGTTCTTTAATTTGTTACGTTCTGCATGTTTACTAAATAGTGACATCAAGGCAATAAAAACGTCCTCCCAAAATGAATAATGAGATTAATTCTTGAATTTGCTCAAACCTTTTTTTTTTTTTGCGTATATGCAAAGAAAACCCTTATCTAATATCTTTTTTTTTTTGGGTTTCGAGGATCGGTGTTTGATATCGCTTTAGAGTTTCGATCGATTTTGATTCGCATTGCATAATGCTTATTAATTAAAGGAAAAAATTCTCCACATTAGGAACTTATTATCATTCTCATTCTCAAATATCGAATCTTAGACCTCTGATTAGGATAAAATTAAGGATCCTATGAACAACGACATAGCCACTAATAATGAAGTTGGAGCACGATTCATGTTTTTTCTTCCACTCATTTTCTTAACTTAGTTATTTTCAATTTATTTTAGTCTTTTTATTTTTGAGTACTGGTGTGGTTTCAATTGTTACTCAGTACTTAAGTTTATATAATCCCTTATTAACAACTTTAATTTTTCTTCCACCTGGACAATTTATTTTTTAAAATTTTATTTATTTATTTTTAACCAGGAGAGACCCCACTTTCACTTTTTTGATGTTTTTATTCTTGTTCTTTAATTTGTTACGTTCTGCATGTTTACTAAATAGTGACACCAAGGCAATAAAAACGTCCTTCCAAAATGCATTATGAGATTATTTCCTGAATTTGCTTAATCTATTTTTTTTTTTTTTTACATATATGCAAAGAAAACTCTTATCTACAATCATTTTTTTTGGGTTTTCGAGGCCGATCGGTGTTTGATACCCATTTTAGAGTCTCGATTGATTTTGATTCGCGTTGCATAATGCTTATTAATTAAAGAAAAAAAAAATGCTCCACACTAGGAACTTCTTATCATTCTCATTCTGAGTTATTGAATCTTAGACCTCTGATTAGGATAAAACTAAGGATCCTATGAACAGCGACGTAGCCACAAATAATGAAGGGTGTGGTCAGTTGAATACCTTTCGCTGAAAAATTATATATTGTGTAGGTAGAAAATTATACTAAGGGTTTTTGTTCGATATGAAAAATGATGTTTTTCAAGGAAAATATTTATTAGGAAAATAAGTGAGTTTTCTTACTTATTTTCTTAAATTCGACACGTAAGTGAATATAATATTATCTTAAAACATTTAATCTAGATAAGTCCTATGAAATGTGGAGGTGGGGGTCGGTGTATAAGGGGGGGTGAATTAATGAGGTGTGTCGGAGGGTAAGGAGGTATAATCAGTGTTAAATGTAACTTGCGAAACTTGTTTTCCTGCTTCTACTAGGAAATATATTTTCTTCATTTAAAAAAAAATTATTTTCTTAGAAAAATTATGATCAACCAAACATGATTATTTTTTTAAAAATATTTTCCTTCATACTAAACACACTCTAAGTATACATGCGCCACATGTGCATATACCAAGTTTTGTTAATTTAACTCCACGAGAATTTAGTGACAAAACAAGTGATTATTAGGAAACCAAATCTTATACTTCATATTATTCAAGAATTGAAGTGTTAGTATAATTACTAAATTCTATATATACACCAAATTTAGATGGTAATTAAACTTTTGGAGAAACAATAACAACAGCTTATCCAATATATAATAATATGACTTACTTTATTATATAAAATTTTCTTTTATACACTTAGGGATCGTTTGGTAGCTGGATAGACTTATACAGGTATTAGTAATGTGGGTATTAGTTTTGATCATTATATCTTGATCATGAAACCATTATTGCTATAGCTTCTATATTTGTTTTTGAAATTTGTGTTTTTTTGGCCAATGTTCTAAGAAAATATTTTTTCTGCTAGTATATATTGATCAGTATGGGATGCTACTATATTACAAAACAATATAACAACAACACCAATAGTGATAATAATAATTATGATCATATAGTCAGTATAATCCCATACAATACTACTGTACATAGATCTTCCCCCTATTATATAGGTAAAGAGGTTATTTCTGATCAAAGAATGCTATTATATTTAGTTTACATGGAGTTTAAAAGTTAACAAGCTTCTAAAAAAATTACACATATTTTATTTAACATAATATACAAATTAAGAACGACTTAACTGAACGATTTGTATTATTTTCATGCTAGGTTAACTTAACCTGTAAAAATTCTCGACAATATAAGTTAATATAGTATGGACGTAAAAATAACTTAATTAAGAATCAGTACGTGTGATTATTAAACGATTCACCGTACAAATTAATGAATCAGTACGTGTGATTATTAAACGGTTGACCGTACAAATTAAAATATTAGTCGTGTGGACTAACATATTATAGAGTTCACGCTCTTAAAGCAAGTTACACGCAAGTGCCCTCGATTTTTTTTTTTATGATGTGCTCATGTAGATAATTTGAAAACCTAATCGTTGACATGAAGAAAGAATCTCGATCATATAAGTTAATAAAGTACATAAAAAGATCTCGATCGTATAAATTAATTTAGTATCTATGAAATAAATTTAAAATCAATTTAAATATAAGTACATTAAGTTAACAAAGGAGGGAGTTAATATTATAATATGAAAATAAAAATCAATTTAAATATCATTACGTTAATTTAATAAAGTATGAAAAAGAATCTCAACTGGATAAGTTAATATCATAAGAAAATGAAATTAAGTTAAATATCATTACATTAATTTAATAAAGTATGAAAAAAAATCTCAACCATATAAGTTAAATGTAGTACAGAAATAAAATCAATTTAAGTATCATCATGTTAAGTTATAAAAGGTTGATTTGTACGATCAACCTTTTATAACTTAACATGATGATGCTTAAATTGATTTCATTCAAAAAAATAAATAGTTATAGATAAACCTTTTATATTTGCAACTGATGAAATCGACATGTTACTTGTTATTTGTTAAAATAAGTAAAGTTAAATTGATGATATAAAAATTATTTAAATTATTAGTGTATTTATTACTTAAACTCATACTCTTTTATTTTGATTATTTTTAATATTTTTATTATCAATAATTTTCTTTTTTTAATATTTTTATCATAGCTTTTTATACTTAAGTTCTTTTTTGTACGATATTCTGAAAAATCGATTGAGGGTCAATCGAAAATAATTTCTTTACAAATTAAAAATAGTGATAAAATATATGTATACTTTACCTTTTTAAAACTCTGAAAAATTATAATGAACAAAATTATTATTTGTAGTATGTTTTTCTAAAAATTATTTGTAGTATGTTACTTAGTTTTCTCCGGAAATTAATTTTCTAAAGCTAGTCAAAGGCATCTTTCTTCTCAATTTGTCTTTACCCTTTTTTTCATAAATCAAGTTAATGCCAAAATATTAGTGTTTCTAATTTAACTTTTTGTCTAAGAGATGGTTTTTTATTTATTTTTAAAGTAAAAGACGAAAAAAAGAAACTGAAACAAAGACTTTGAAGTTATTCAGAATCCCAAGAAGAAAAAGGCTGAAATAGTTTCAAACAAAAAGAAAAGAAAAACTGAAACGTAACTACATAAACAACAAACTTAACATTAACTTGTGTATCGTACTATACTATTTTAATAAATATAATATTTAGATACATTATATCATTTTTTATAACGATGTCATACATCTATAATTTAAATGATAAACATACAAAAGAAATAGGGTACGGATAGAGCTACTATGAAAAGATCCATAATGACACACATTTATAATTTGAATGATAAATATCGTTCTCCGTCATTATATAATGACACAAATTCATATTTGAATGATATATATTCTACAAGAATAGTAGGGTATGAGGTAAATCTACTATGAAAAGGTTATCCGGATAAAGAGATGAAATATGATTATTAAAGAAATAGAAAAGTAACGATACGATCACACCAAATCGATCGTTATATAAAATAGGTCTTTTCATTGTTACTTAACAATGAATTTAATAAACGATATAACCAACAATCAAACCAAACATTATAAATCTAAAAGAAAAGTAGGGTATTACGAGGTAAAGCTACTATGAAAAAGGTAGGATAAAAGATGAAATATGATTATGAAGAAACTAGGAAGGTAATGATGTGATCACACCAAATTGATCGTTATATAAAATAGGTCTTTTCATTGTTACTTAACAATATAATATAACCAACAATCAAACCAAACATTGTATTTAAACTGACAATACAGTACCAGGGTAACAACCATTCAAACAAGATGTTCATACTAATAATACAAATTAAGTTTCATTTTCACTTAGCTAGTTCTTTTTGGACTTGTCAGCTTGCTCATGAGTAGCAAAACGAACAACAGCTTTAGCTCCTTCAGACATGGCATGTTTAGCTAGTTGTCCTGGTAACTCCATTTTCACAGCTCTATGCATGTCCATAGACGTTAACGTTGCTCGTCCCGCGTACTTCAACAATGATTTTGATGTTTCTACGATTTTCTCAGCCATGTCTTGCATGAAATTGTTCAATATAACCATTGATTTTGATGATATTTCCAGTTTTGGATTCACTTCTTTCATAACCTTGTATATGTACCTCTCATATCCCACAGCTTTGCCTCTCTTGTGAGTCTTGTTCTTGCTCTTACTCTTATTCTTGCCTTTGGTCATGCAAAATTACCAACAAATAATAATAATAATAATAATAATAATAATAATAATAATTAGACTCAAAAACAAGAAAATTATGTGGTTTAGGCAAAACAAGAAGAAGAAGACTATTTTCTTGATATTTAGTTACTCATGATCTAGTCTGATCGATCTAGCTAGATTACACACGAAATATTTAATTTCTTAGAACATAAATTCATGGTAGAGAAAAGAAGTGTGTGTGTGGAGGTGGGGGATTAAGTGGTAAGCCTCAAAGAACATTAGAAGAAGAAAAAAAACCAAAATCATAGTCTTTTTTTTAATTTACTCATAAACTAGCTAATCACACACGAGACATTCAATTTCTTAGAACATAAATTCACGATAGAGAAAAAAAAGTGTGGGGAGTTTTGGGGGGGGGGGGGGGGGGGGGGAGTGTGTGGAGGAGTTGAGTGGTTTAAGCCTCAAAGAACAGAAGAAGAAATAACAACAAAGAAAATCATAGTTATCATTTATTTTTATGTACTCATGAACTAGCTAATCACACACGAGACATTCAAAGAACAGAAGGAAAAAACACAATGAAAATCATAGTCATTTTTTATTTTTATTTACTCATGAACTAGCTAATCACACACAAAACATTTAATTTCTTGGAACATAAATTCATGATAGAGAAAAAAAGTGTGGGGGTGGGGGTTTGGAGGAATTAAGTGGTTTAAGCCTCAAAGAACAGAAGAAAAAACAACAACGGAAATCTTAGTCATTTTTAATTTTTATTTACTCATGAACTAGTTTATCACACACGAGACATTCAATTTCTTAGAACATAAATTTATGATTGAAAAGAAAGGTAAAAAAACTAAGTGGTAAGAAGAAAAACAACAACCAAAATCATAGTCATTTTTTTAAACTCGTGATTTAATTTGATTGATTTGGCTAATCACATACGAGACATTTGATTTCTTAGAACATACATTAATTATGGTAGAAAAAGGTGAAAAAATTAAATGGTTTGAGTCTCAAAGAAGAGAAGAAGAAAACTAACAATGAAAATCACAGTAATTTTTTTATTTACTCATGATCTAGTTTGACCGATCTATCTAATCTTACACGATACATTCAATTTCTTAAAACATAAATCCATGATAGAAAAAAGTGATAACATTAATTAAGTGGTTTAAGCCCCGAAGAAAAGAAGAAAAACAACAACAATGAAAATCATAGTCATTTTTTATTTTTGTTTACTCATTGATCTAGCTAATCATGGACACATGAGACATTCAATTTCTTAAAACATAATTTTTTGATAAAGAAAAAAAGGGGTAAAAAATAAGTGGTTTAAGCCTCAAAAGAAAAAACAACAATAAAAATCATAGTCATTTTTTATTTTTATTTACTCGTGATTTAGCTAATCACACATAAGACATTCAATTTCATAGAACATAAATTCATGGTAAAAAAGGTGAAAAATTAATTCAAGTGATTTAAGCCTAAAAAAAGATGAAATCATGATTTTTTTTTTTATTTACTCTACATCTAGTCTAATCGATCTAATCATACACGAGATATTCAATTGCTTAGGACATAAATTCATGTTAAAAAATAAAAGTGATTAAAAGTACCTGAACTTGAAGCTTGATTCATGGTGTTCCTTCCTGACATTTTTTTAGCTTAGTTAGGATATTTTATTTGGAGTTTAGTGTTGGGCTTCACATTATAGTTCACTTAAGTTTATATTAGGAAAAACTTTTATAAGCACTTCTTTTTTCCACAAATGATAAAAACAAATTTTATGAATCAGGAGGTCACCTTACTTTCATTTCTTTTTTGTTTTTCTTGTTTTATAATTTGTACGTTACGTTTTGCATTTATTTTTTTCAACAGTGACACCTATGCAATAAAAATTTTCTTCCAAAAGTCATAATTACATTTTCCCTTAATTTGCTTTTAACTTTCTACATAGTCAAAGAATTAACTCTTATCTTTGACACCTTTTTTGTTTGTTTGTTTAATTTTTTATTCAGTTCGAGGTCTCGATTGATTGTACATAAAAATTTTAAAGCATAAAATATTTTTCCATCAAGAATTTTTTTCATTCGAGATCTCTTGTTAAATAGAAGGATCCTATTAGTGTGACGGGTAATTTATTAAACATTATTCGTAGTGTATATAGAAAATTATACTAAGCTTTGTAATTCGGTATTTAAAAATATGTTTTTCATGAAAAATGTTTCTAGAAAAATAATTGATACGTTCTTATCTATTTTTTGTATTTAATATGTAAGAAAAAAAATATTATCCTAAAAATATTTAATTTAGACAAATAATATAAAAGCTAAGGTGAAGGGTAGGAGTGTGGAGTGGTGGGAATAGAAGCTACAAGAGCGGGGGTATAGTGTGTTAGAAGGTGGGGAAGATTCAATCAACGTCCCAAATTTTACTAAGAAAGTCATTTCCTTATTTTAAGGATTTCTTGAAGAAAATATTTCCAAATTATGTCCAACCGAACATGAGAAATTGGAAAATATTTTTTTAAAAAAAACTCCGTCCATAGAAAATAAATCATATATATAAAATCGTGAACACTCGTTACTCAATCTTATTTATTTCACCATAACTTTTGATGCATACATCAAGTTTGGTCAATTTAACTCTACGAGAATTTGTACTGACAAAATAAGTGACTTAGCTTTCTTTATTTTGATCTTTTTATCGCCCTTAGATAAACAACATATTTAGTAAAGTTTTAAAAGTAAAATTCTGAAAAAATAGGGTGGATATAAAAAAATTCTCAATAATTATAGAGTAGAAAGGTTATTTTCAAAAAACCCTAGTCAAAATAAAAATAAGCTACAAACAAGTAATCGCACAACATTGTTTTTCTTACTATATAAATTTCGTGAGTTAAAAATTACATTATTACTCGTTCATGTAATATGACTCCATTTAATTACGATACACACTTATGTATTTAATAAAGTAAACACTTATATTGATTATGAAACCATTATTAATATAGCTTCTGTATTTGCTTTTGAAATTTGCATCTATTAGTCATGTTTTTTAAATGCAATTATTATACTAGTAATGTATATTTATCAGTATGTGATGCTACTATTTTTGGAGTATAAAAGTTATTATTGAATAAGCATCTAAAAATGTTCATTTTCTAGATTTGATTTAACATCGTATACATATTGTGATTGAACAGTTTGTATTATTTTCGTACTATTTAACTTAACGTACAAAATTCTCGATAATATAAGTTAAAATCATTATTTAGTTTGTCGGTTCGGTTTTATGTATTATCGGTTCGATTTTTCAATTTTCAATTTTTAAATACACTAAATCAATAACCAAACAAATAAGATATTTTTTATCAGTTTATCGATTTTGGTCCTTAACGGTTTGATTTTCGATTTAACCAATAAGAAAATGATTATAAACAAATATATGACTTCTCTAATAAATTTGACGTGACAAGAAATAATGTAACTTTACAAATGCTCATAAAATAGAAACAATAATAACAAGCATGAAAGAACTACACATGTGTAACACGAAGATAACTTAAGAGGAATAATGTTCTTACTTTAGATTTTGACGGTTTGTATAATGTGAAGTGGTGAACTCAAAGTCACAGTGAAGTACGAATTGAAGGCTAAATGACAAAGACATAACTAGTAAGATATGGAGATTAATATTTAATATTTAGGATAAATTACTTATATATTACATATATACTAATTAGTAAATTACTATAAGCTTAATGGGTTATTGGTTTACCCAATAATCCAATATTAAAAATCAATATTGAACCGATAATTCGATAATTTTTTTTATAAAACCATTAAAAATCCGTTAACCTAATAACCCAATAACAATAAATCAATAACATTTTTTCCAATTCGGTTTATTGGTCGGTTCAATTTTTGCACACCCCTGAATCTACGGTCAAACTTAAAAATGCCAAATAAAAATATCGATCAAGTGAACCATACGAAATAACACGAATTTGATATTATATCTTATGAGAACCCCTTGTAGATTAATCTTAATGTAAATGTGCAACCAAATTTGTAGTGTCATTATAATCACTAAATTATATACACCAAATTCAGATGCTAATTTCATTTAGGAGGATAAGTTACAAACAAGCAAATCAACTTTGTTTTTTCACATAAAGCTTTCTTGAGTTAAATTACATGGTTTTTCGGTCGAGCTCATGCACGGGAATTATCCAACGATTTACCTTTTCTGTGTGGATTTACAAGCTATTACACTAAAAGTGGTTTACCCTATGAACACTAGAAGTATGGCGGCTTGTCATAAAAAAAGAAAAAAATCAATATAATTCCATATGATAAAAGTAGGATTGAAAGGACACCCCGTCCCCCAGACACACACACAGAGTGTATCTAAACTCGAGTATATTGTCAATTACAATTATAACATAGTCATAAAATGGATAAAATAATTACAGATACCAAATTTAGATCAATAATAATATACCATGTATATTAGTTTCAAGAATAGATTAAGAAAGAAATGAGAGCTTTAAAACTTTAGACTTAATACCAAAAAATAGGTTAAGAAATTTCAGTTTTCTAATTAACAACCAGACTGAGTGTATTAACTATCAAAATTCACCCAGTCTCCACATATTAACACTTTTTTCCCCAGGGTGTTTGCTACAAAAATATTTACAATAGTTTCTGTGTAGCCCTGAAGATCACCTTACATTAATTACAGCTCTGGGTTTTCTACCGTTGGATCGTTTTCGCGATGGAATTACGCCATTAAGACATTCATATTTCCTTTTGAATGAGCCATTACTTAGATCCCCATAGCTTCTGTCAAACTTGACAATGTTTGTCACAATGGCATGTACTATGACTTCACTTTTAGGAACCATAATGACTTTTTTCTCAACAACTGATGTCTGTCCACAGCTAGGATCTGTGAGGGCGCTTTCTCTTAGATTCTGTAAGATGGAGTCTTTATCATCTTTGAACACATCTGCTGAAATCTGCACGATAGAATCAAACGTTATAATCACCCCTCGGGACAATCAGTACAACAATATATCCAGTGTGATCCCACAATAGGTCTAGGGAGGTGGGCTGTACGCAGACCTCACAGAGACTGTTTCCAATAAGACCCTCAACTTGAGAAAGGAAATCTCAAAATATGCAGAGACCAGTCACACAACATAATGATAAGCTAAAAGACAAATTATCTGACAGAGATCAGTTGCAGGGTCCTCTTATCGTGAATGATATGATTGATTGTTCTTGTGATGCCCACAACATAGGGGGATGATGTGGGCTATGGGTAAATTGTTGACTCAGATGCCTTCTGGGTCAAGTCCCACCAAAGTGTGGGTCTCTTCTTTTCTAACTGTACCAATACAACGTCTTGCATGTTAATCAATCATTTGGCTCCATCAATGAGCATTGCCAAGTATAATTGAGTCTCGCCTCTATATAGGTGATCAAACAGACACCGGCTAAGAGAAGAATATCACCCAGCAAAGGACCTCACAAGTGAAGAATGCCTTTAAACACAACGGACCATCTTATTCTTGGTAGCATGGCAGTAATCTAATCTATGCCACACAAAGGAATATGCTGGCATGAAAAAACCAGCCGAGGAAATATTTTTACCAAATAGTGCTGAAATAGTTTATAGCCTCTCAGCAAATTTACCAAGAGGTATACCAATTATAGTAGAAAAACCAATGCCAAGGCCCAAGCCTAAGGAAAATGACAGTGGGACATAAAACAATGTCTAGAACATTGAGACTCTGCAGAAGATCTACACTCAATATTTAGAAGTTATAACAAGCATGGTACTTATCAATTTATCATCTTTCAGTTTCCACAAGGACAATGGATGCTAGCATGGAATTCAGGAATTGGCTAGGTGTCTTCTATCAATAAAAAGTGAATATAGAAGCCATAACAGTTTAATTTTCTATGCATTTATCTGAATAAAGTATTAGAACAATGTGGCCAGAGATTAACCAAATCAGTGATTATTCAGATGAAAAAAAATCGTCCTCTCACCTTAAAATCAATAGGAATCGTCATTTCAGCCGATGAACACTTGCAACCATCACTGAAGTTCAATTTCATCATAATGTTAAAAGGATTTGTACTCTTAACTGTCCGCCTGACAAGGAATAGGAGTTGAATAAGAATGTCTCAAGTTTGAGAGAGCTTATAACTATAGTGAACATATGAAATAAACCCTCGCCAATAAGTAATAGGGAAAACTAGCATATACCGCTGAGATAAATTCAAAATTTTGATTAAGAAAATCAATGGGTAAGATTCCACCTTTACTTAGCTACTTTTTTCCAGATTTTTTCCTCATCAATGACTTTGAGTTTAGTATACTGACTTTTTATATCAACTATAGTCTTCTTTTCTTTTCCTTTTTGGGCTAGAAAATGGAAACTGTTGAAATGATATTACCTCTCATTGTCCTTTTCTCATTTTATTATGTGTCCAATTTATATTTCTTTATTTTTCCATTTAAGTAGGTTAGATTATGATTAGGGTAATGATATGCAAACAAGAGAGGAAAAAATAAATGATTGCTAAAATTATTTTTTGGATGCTACAGTTCTTCGTTGACAACGAAAACATATTTCTTTTCAAATAAATCCATAACCTGGAAAATGTCTGCTCAAGATTGTCGGATAATCTAAACATCCTTTTCTACGTGATATTTTGATGAAAAATCATGAATTACTAATACAAGAGCAAAATATTTTGAACATACGGGAGCAACTATGCCAGAGGAAAATGTATTACAAAGACGCAACAAGATTATATTACACATTCAACATAGCAAGCTTCAAGTTATAAAACTACCTTTTCAGATAAAGAGGTTGTTTATCCAGGACAGCCGCTTTCATGTTTTGACTTTCTGAGAAAGAAACCTACAGTTCCATTTCAAAAGCAGCAAAGCTGTTACCATAGATTCAGAAAGTTTATGAAGGCTAAGGACTAGTACTGATGACAATAATTTACTGAAGGAAAAGAAATACAAAATAATTCACTGTTTTGCAAATGAGACAAGTAACGAGCATCGTAACAAACATCTTCCATTAGCATAGTTTTTTTGTAGCAACAAGATCTCACAGTCAACTTCTTTGTATTTTTTGTTCCTTATGCATCTTCTTGATGCCTTCTTAATGATAACATGTTACTTCATCCCAAAAAGAAAAGGTCAAAAAGGATTAAGCTACTCACAGTCAGCACAAAAAGTAATTGCTTCACTCAATCGACCGAAAAAACTGAGGTAAGTTGAAGTAGCATCAACACTTTTACAGTAGGACTATTCACACTCCCTTTTACTTGCCACATCCCTGCTCACATTTTTAGAGCCCATTTATCATTGTCATACGGGGTATGTTGTTGTTATCATTGTCATCTCTTGGCTCATATGGTACCACAACAGATTCCGAAAGCCTTTGATCTGCATACCTCAAACAAGAGATACACAGGATAGGTGAACAGAGCCATAGGTCCTCAAAAGAGGCAAGATCTAACCTACGAATTCAGTGTTCCTTTAGGAAGAGGCTCCAAAAGGAAGGCCATAATGTTCTGATTTGCTGCAAGGGTACAGAGCCATTTCCCCAAGTCCTAAAGTGATAGATCATTTTATTTCAATCAAGTCTACATAACTAATCAAAAATATCAAAGGAAAAACTCATAAAGGTCATGGTTTATCAGTGGATAATGCTGACACTGCCACTGATTATGCAATTGATGCACCCGCCGCTAGCTATTGATTCCATGCTTATTTTTTTCTATTTAATAACCGTGATTCCTGGCAGAAAAAGAAGGGAGGACGAGGCAAGGCATGCCACAAATTTTTTCCTTCACTTCTTGATTAAGAGGCGCAATGATGTAAGTGTGCGTGGGGGTTGGGGGTGGCTGTGAGAGGAGAGGAAGACACTGAGCCTCCACAGTTCTTATATTCTATAAAGAACATACATGAGTATTCAACATAATCAGCAGAATCTGCAGACATAGCTATAAGCATTAACTCACCTCTACAGATTTGATAAAAGGCAATGGTGCTCTATTTCCATGGACGCTTGCCACTGTAAGGCTCCAATTTACATATTTTTCATCTGCAAAACAAGTAAATTGGATAGATCAAAAGACATATTTAATGAATGACCCACTCAAAAGAGGACTAGATCAATTGTAACTTGCTTTGTGCACATTCACACACACTGAGATTGCTTGCAAAATAAAAGTACAAGTGAAAATGTCTTTTGATCTCGAGGACTTCAAAATACCAAATGGACAATTAAATGAAAAGAAGATAGGCACAGATTCAGGTTAGTTACCAAGACTTGAGGCTTGAGTAAAAATGGTCTGGAGAAGATCAATTCTAATAAAAGGTGGGATTCGCAGACTGAGGAATTCCATGACTCCTGTGATTACCTGTTCATAACTATATTGGTAAACATTCTGGAAACAGGATCAATCAAAAGTACAAGTCTTTTTTCAGATCAAGTACCATAAGAAAAGAATATATGAACATGTGAATTTGCATATAGGTCTGATAGCTAAATTTGCATGTAATCAAATATGAGCCATTTGACATGCCTAAACAAAACCATTTGTAAGTCACTTCAAGGACATTTGAGGTTGAGGGAAGGAAGGGGGGACTTGTGATGCCCCTAAAGCACCTGGTTAATGAATAAACGTTGACTTTGAACTAAAGAGCTGTTAGCACCTACTAAGTCCAAGTCGTCAGATGAAGGTTGAATATTCCAATTAGCAATTCCACATGTGAAACCTCACCAAGCAATAGTGTAATGTTTACATTTCAGAATCTACGAACTATGATAACAACTTTCAGTAGCATAGAGGTACAACAACAAAAATATGTTACCTTGTCTACAAGACCATGAATCAGTAGGCTTGCTTTCTTGTCCTTGGGAGTTTTCTGCAAAATAATGGACGAGGGGGTATAAGAGCTAAGTAACAGATGAACTCCTACTAATCCAACATATTTTCCATAGATGATTGGCAGAGAATATTTTCAAGTACAGTCACTCCAAGGTCGCAATATATGAGCAAGAAACATTCGCCTATCTTTAACATTTTGATATGAAACTTGTGAAATTTTCATCCTCGGGATAATTAAAGCTTTACTTTCTAATTCCCTCGGAGATCCTCTTATATTTGACCTAGAAGAAAATTCAAAATTAAGCATCTACAGAGCCTAAAAGCCTTTATCTCCTTTTATTTTTTGGCTCTGATAAGCAGGGCCTGAATCACTTATCATGGCAAAGTACAGCAGACTAATCAGCTAGGAGTCCCATATGTGCATTGTAAGGAAAATGATAGCTTTGCCTAAATGATTCAGTGATTGAGAAATAACTGCATTTATTTGAGAACAGAAAGTAATATTTGTTGTTTTTGATTAAAACATGGCAGTACATCTTGAATTGTGAAAATTAAACCTTAGACACCTTCATAAAGAAGTTTCCTGAACAAGAGGTGAAATGAAAACCATTTACACACTAAAAATAGTTGTAAACAGTTAAATCTTAAATGACAGCAAAATTTTGGTTGGGGGGAGGGGGGGAGGAGATTATGAGGCTCTGATGCATTTTCTTATCATCACAACTAGGGTCGATCGAAATATGGGAAATGTGTTTGCTGATGTTACATTTAGCCCAGGGAATAATATACCTGAAGATTAACTATTACAATCTTTCCACCGCCTTTGAATGATTTTAGAGGCAAATTACAGGCAGGGGTGATCTGCAAACTGCAAGAGTAGAACAAGTCATGTTATCTACTGACATGACATGATTAAGGGCGAAGAATGACGGAAGTAAATGGTTTAACAGTTTAGAGTCAACAAACACTGTAAGAACTCATTATTTTAGTATCATGCATCAGAATTCCAGATTACGGAGGTAGTCAAATAGTTAGTTAGCTTTACCTTGTCCCTAGACATAACACAACATCAGCCATTTTGCAGTGTCTCTCAGCTGGATTCATCTCCTTTGGAGGTAGAGCATCCTGAGGAGAAAAACAGGAGGGGAATGGATGAGGTCAACAACAGAGTCATACGTGGAATCATATTTTAGCCATAAAAAAACCTTTGACGCATTGGCCGAAATAGCAGATAACAAAAAAAAAAAAAAAAGTGAAAGTATTACAACTTTTTGTCTTAATCATTGGATGCTCATGAGTGTACAACCTGTCAAACTTCTGTCTATATCTTTAACTGTCACTACTAAAGGGCCATGGAATGTAACTGTACAACTATAAAGAGAAGCCCAGATCCTTCATCCTAGGACTTTGTTATTAAACAAAAAGCTGTTTATGGTTACCTCCCAGTCAAGAACTGTGTCTTTAAGTCTTGCACCACAGCCCACCTTGGAACAACGCCGTGCCGTTTCCTTCAACCCAATAGTTTCTATTTCAAAATCCCTCATATACCTTCATGGGTAAATTCACAAAAATAGACTTTATAAGCAATCACCATAACGTTACCAGAAAACTACATACAATAAAACAAAAATTGAGTGAATATACATGAATGTGGGAACATGCATAGTAGCAGAGGATAGCATGTTGCATAAAAAGACAGAATCTTACTCAATTCCACAAGAAGGGCATCGTTCCATAAAAGAATCCCCATGTAATTCAGAAAGCTTCTCCCTTGGAATTCCAGAGCGAAGATGAAGGCCGTCAATGTTCTACCATTTTCAAATAAGAATGATGTTACATTTTAATATCATCCACCAAGAGATATAAATGTGAACCTTTTTGGAAATAGACAGTTGAAACTACATAGGGTAAATGGAATCTGAGGCTTTGTATTTAAGTAGAATAAACGTCTCTTGATCAAGTGAAAGGTCATAGTTTAAGCACATAGATACTCCCTCTGTCTCTCATTGGTTGAACTAATTTTGTCGGGCTGAGGGGGAAATGGGAAAAGTTTCGGATGGAAGGAAATGGAGTGAGTAATGGAAATCATCCACACCACTACCATAAAGTATACCCAAACACAATATTAAATTGGAATCAGAAGTGTTGTCTTTGTTATGTTGCTTCTGTTAGGTCAACAGTAAATACACTCAGAACAGAGCAAAACATAAATGACAACATCAATTTATCAACTTCACCTCAATCCCAATCCAGTTAAGGTTGGCTATATGAATCCTCTACATTACCAATCTTTTGGGTGGAATGATAACCGTGTAGGCGTTCATTCAATTGCTGGTTAATGATTATGTCACTATGAATTAGTTGAAGTTGGCAAAAAGGGACGAGAGGGAGTTGCTCGGTTAGTAAGAACCCCTCACCTCCAACTCTAAAGGTTGTGGGTTCAAGTCCCCAAGGGAGCTAAAGGATGAGAGTTCCTACAGAGGAGTAAAAAAAATTGGCAAAAAGGAGAGTCAACCATGTATACAGTCAAATAGTGCCATGAGAATAGGCCAAAAGAGCTATATTAAACTGAATGATTAAATCTTCAATCTCACCATCATCCAACTTTAATATATTGGTAGACCATGATTCGTTGATTAGCAAAGTAAGCTCAAATTTCAAAATGCTTTTAATTATGCAAATCACTAGTAACAATATCAAAACTATTCTAAGGGTTGTGTTATTTATTTCATACATCTATCCTATAACATTCTTCCAAGGCAATCTAAGTCAAAGATTAATGGGTGTGTTCAATTGACAGCCCTAGCTATCGAATAGCATGTCAAAGATAGATGTGGCTTCAGGCATAGACCCCAAGCAAGAAGAGTGAGCATAAAGCAGCTCTCTCCTCGTTTAACAGAGAGGAACTACATAGGAAATTGGAAGGGGCAGAACAGAGACTTTTCCTGGGAATGGAAATGGACAACTTAATGACTAATCAGAAGAAATGAAAAACAGGAGTGCGATTGGGGGTTGAAATTGCGACTTCATTTAGAAAGCAGCACTAGCTACAAACACAAAGCTGAAGTGATTTAATTAATAACCATACAAACGTTAAACACACCCATATAGTAAGAAACCAATAATTCCACACCTGGCTTATAAGAAACTTTAGAAAACCCGCCTTCTCTAGTTCAACTAGGGCCATGTGTGTCATGCTTGGTGTTGCACGATGAAAAGGCAATGATGCTTCTGGTAGCGCTTTCCCTTCTCTCTACAATCAGTTAAATAAAAGGGATAAGAAGATAGATTATGGCCCATAATTCTTTAGCGGTAAAGAATTGTTATATTATTTGAATCCGTGGAAAATGCTCCAACACTATATACAGACATTCACATCATAACCATTGCTTGATCCTGACAACATTACTGCAATGTTGTCTATCAAATGCCCTAAGGAATACTAGAAGTTATCTGTTCATATCTCAATGAAAGATAATAATACAAATGCTTGTGCACTTAAGGGTGTACCTAGCAGTCAATGAAGTAGGTGAAAGCCTTGAAAACCAGGATTCAAATCCCGCCAAAGGCAAAAGAACACTAGTGGTTTATTCCCATCCACCTAAGCCCTTGGTCAGAAGATTTAACCAATACATGTGGTGGTAGAGATAGCAAACACATGGTGGAATAGTTGAGATGCTCACAAACTATCCCGGACACCACAGTTATCAAAAAAATCTATGTTACTCAAACTCTTCAAATATACAGCTAGTTGTGTGTTGAATCCTCTAAAAGCTATGCATTTTGAAGGATTTGACACGGGTACAACATCATTTTTGGAGGGCTAGAGCAACATAGAAAAGAATACAATTGCTTGTGCAATCCATATGCACATATGAACTATAGTGTATTTAATAGCTTCTTCCTACTTAGTAAAGAGATTAGTAGTCAATACAATATTAAAAATGAAATAAGAGGACTAGACACTATACACAAACAATAACACATAAAAAGACAATTGCGGTAGGTATCATGCATGTCAGTAGATTTAACATACTCGCACAGGAGAAACAGCTCCCCCCATTGTAAGATAGATCATTCCTTTAAGGCCACCTTCCTTAATTCGTGTCATTATTACCAAGCAAAGTGATAGACCTACCAAACAACTTTATTGTGCAAGGTGCTCCTCCACTTATTTATATAACTTTCCCAGATCAAATACACAAAAGAAAACTCTGCACCACCTTTAGATGATCAACACCTTGCAGGTAGAAAGAAGGATTGGAGATAATGACTGACCAAATTAGCTAGAATTAGGTTGAAAGGGCAGCATTTAATTCTCAAATCTTAACATTTTAACATGGGTATCAACAGTAGAAACATGTCAAGCAATGTGCTTTCAGAAAGAGGGGCATGCAATTCACTGATATAACTACAACACTACCTGAAGAGTCCAAATACCCTTGGGGCCACGAAAATCAGGTATACCACAAGAAGTGGATATTCCTGCTCCTGTAAACACCACTAAATGCTTACTCTGTAGAAGAAACAAGAGTTAGAATGGGTTACTTCTAAATAGAAAAGCTATACATGGCATAGCTAAGACAAAGACTGTTTTAAGGAGTCACCTTTTGTATCATCACGGCAAGTCTCTCAATCTGCAAAGTTTATGTTTAAAAAATCAGCATTAGTAAGAACACAGAAAAATAAAGTGATTCTTCCCCTTTTAACTGATCTTTGACAAGCAGCTGAAAGAAAAGGAAGATCCTCCAGCACCAGAAAGTACTGATTTTCCAGAAAATCTTAAACAGCACAATGGATAGAAATTACAGCCAGAATCTAAATATTCAGCAATCAAAATCTACTTAAAATTATCTCCTTTTATTATTAACAATCAGATTTCACTTTAACGTGAGGACAACAAGAGAATGTATTTGGGTCCTAGAATTCCAACAAAGACAAAACAACAGTACAGGACAATTGGAGATTGTGAAGATGATACAGAATGCTATTTGAAACAATTGTTATATACCTGCCAAAAAAATTAAGTTCATTTTTGTTGCCTAGACCATAGATAACGAAAAGTTGGAAACCATATTTTCTACCGCAGTTGGAACTTCGAAATTCCAAATACCATTCCAAATGAACAACCATAAGTTTTTTGAGTGCTATCTAGGTACTCGTACTGATTTCCTACTACTTATCCTTTTCTTTTTTTTATCAATGATTAACTAATGCTACCGTAAGCCCTTAACATAGAAGATATGCAATAGCAAAAGGAACGATGATCAAAGCTTAAATGCATAACTCGCATGGATATTCAACAAGCTGCAATAATATTGCTAATAGAAGGATTCCTCATTTCGCATAGTATTGAAGCCCTAAGATACATGAAAGTTCTAAATTTGGTGGTGGAGACAGACGTTGTGCAGGACCATCAAGCGCTTGCACTGATACTATTTTTTATGGCAAATTGTGTATTATCTATTGAATCGAGAAGACTAAGGACCTTACGAACTTATCATCTGATGTATAACATTTATCTCATGACCAACACAATGCATGATACTATCAAAAAGCTTTTGAACAAAATAACTAAAAAAAACTCCCAATGCTTCATAGTTTTACACCCCTAAGCAGGTGCATACCCAGGTAGAGTCAAAAGGGTTCATCCGAACCCCTTTGGCTGAAAACTAGACCGTTTATACATGATTAAAATTATTTTTATGTATATATAGTAGACATTGAACCTCCTTTGACTTCTCCGTATATTTACTTTTTATATTTCGAACCCCTTTTAGTAAAAATCCTAACTTCGCCACTGCCCCTAAGATTTAACAATCCCTAATTAGATTAATGAAGTTGAGATTATCAGGGTCCTATCACGCTCAACAATGTGGGATTTAATTCTGGATCTCATGAAAAATCCTAAATGCAAACTACCAAGCAATCAAAATCACCCCCCAGTTCCTAAATCTCCATTCTTAATCAAGCACAAAAACCTAAACAAGTTTTATGGGTATTTGCAGTCACATAAAATGATCAAACAAGTTAAACAACACAACAATTAACACAAAAGGAGTAAAGGATAGCAGAAAAAAGTGCCAAAAAAAGAGAAAAAATCTCACTTTGTCTTGCAAAAGGAGAGGTGGGTCAAAATATTCAGTCATCCCAACATTGCCCACATCTTCTATAAAAGAAAGCTTTTCAGCATAACCCAGAGACATTTTTTTTCCTTTGTTCTTCAGGAACAATCTGCTTCTTCTTTAATTTCTCTGTGAAAAAAAAAAAGATTGATTGATCACTGAAGAATTAGAAGCAGAGGAATACTCTACAAAGAAGAGCCTTCTCAGTATTGCTGTGTAGTAAAGATGGTCAAGTATTTACCCTTTTTTTGCCCCCCTTATTCCCCTTTTTTCTCTTTTATTCCAATTTTTTTATCGGATATTCGAATTGGAGCATGATAAATTCGTATTTGTATTGTGTAAGGCCCATTCGTATTGGAGCACGATACATTCGTGTTTATGTCATGTAGGGCCTATCCGCATTAGAGCACTATAAATTTGTGTTTGTGTCGTGTAGGGCCCATCTGCATTAGAGTACGATAAATCCGTGTTTGTGTCATGTAGGGCTCATCTACATTGGAGCACGATAAATCCATATTTGTATTGTGTAGATCCCATTCGGAGAGGAAGTGCTCCCTATTAAAGATTTTTCTATATTAAGGCTCAAATCCGACCTTTGATTAATGAAGGAGTAGCTTTATCCACGACTTCATATTATTTGGTGATTATTTCATTTCAGTTTGTTTTCATTAAGGGGCATTTGGGTGTGAAAATATTCTTATTTGAGAATTAAAATTGTGTTCGACAATGAATAAAAGTTGAAGTCATTTTTTAAATTTTGTGAGTAATTTAAAATAAAATTGAATATTAAAAATTTTAAAATATATATGACTAAACATAGTTTTCGAAATTCTTAACTCCGAATAAAAAGCGAGAAATTCCATGGCTTTGTAATCTCATTATCTTTCAGAGGGGCCCAAAAAGTATTTAGTACACTGTCATGAGGGCCCAAATACCTTTTCTATTTATTTCAAATGAGACCCCAAATATACCAGAAATGGAACTTTTCACCTTTCTACCTTTCAATTAATACAGCTGGAATTCAAATAAAATTAAGATAAAATTTCTATTTGAATTTTAAGTTTTAATTTTTTTTTTTGGGATGGGGGTGTGGGGGTGGGTGGTTCCTACTTTGTAGGAGACCTTGTATTATTGAGAGCTTCGCTTTTGTGTCCTTATTTCAATGACTTGAAGTTGAGGTTTGAGTAGAGCATTGACTTTCTTCAATTCTCATTGAGTCAATTTGCTTTTTGTCTATTCATTTTGCTTGTGCAAATTGATCGGCTGATATTTTTATTAGAGCTCGATTAATTTAAATTCGATAATGCATAAAATTTGTTATATAGAAACTATTTTCAATTGAAAAAAATCATGTAATATTCGAATTCAATATGTATCTATTAAAAGATGAAATGGTTTTATGAATTCCATCATACTTCATAATGGTATGCACTCTTTTTAGGAATCAAGAGTGATTTAGATTACATATCCAAGTGAAAGTTCCAATTTTTCTACTAAATTATGTTTCTTTTCTTTCTTACCATTCAAGGACTCACCTTGCCTAAAAAAAGTTATTAAAAATAGGAAATGAATTTCCAAGTGAAAGTTAAGTTTTCTATTTTTTCTAGTGTTCTTAGCTTCTCGCCCTTCAACAAGCCTCATCTTAATTCCATCCTCGTAGTCTCCCATTTGCACCACCCCACACTCCTAGTCTCACTTCCACGTTTATCTCTTATAATATTTATCTAGATTTTACGCAAATGATTTCAAAATAATATATTGTATTCACATAACGAACAAATAATAAGTAAAAAATTTTTCAAAAGAATTGATTTCGTCGGTCACTTGAGAATCTACAAAAAACTACATTAGAGTTCGAATAATCTAGATTCACGACGCATAGGCGGGAAAGTGCTCTCTATTAAAAAAATTTCATACCCAAAACTCAAATTTGAAACTTTTGATTAAGAGAAAAGCAGATCCACTCATTACACCACATATTTTGGTGGTGCGTTTACCCATTTTTCATACAACATTTAAAATAAGAACAAAATTTAAATGATACCATCAAAATAGACATTTGTGTAAACTAGCCGTGCACTTCCCCTGAAGGCCCAAATAACCGGACTTGATTGTGTGGCCCATCAATATCTCACAAATTCGGATGTAACAACAATAAAAATATGTTCAATATAATTTTATAAATAGAGTTTAAAAAATATAAAATTCACAAAAAAACTATTTCTATATTGAAAGATAATAAATAATAATGTTGTTGTCTGATAAAAAAAAAAAAAAAAGTAGTATATAATAAAGTAGTGCAATTATCAAAATACAAGATACAAGGAATAGTACTAACAAATATCTCACGAAAACGAACTATAGAAATCAAGAACAAGAATTTGGGTGCGTCTCGTTTAATTACGTATAAACTATGGATAAACAACACAAATCACACTAGTTCAGAAGTAAATCACCTTCCTTCACCCGAGTTCTCAATATTATGAATATTACCATAATTTTCACTTCGAATACATGTATCTGACACGTTCTGATACATGTATCTTGGATACATATAGTCAGAATTAGGTTTAATTTATTTCAAATACACTCTTTCGCTCACCTCCCTCTCTATGTATATGTATTTCAAAATATATCTGGTATACCAGATACATGTATTTAGTTAGAGTGTTATCTAGATCACTTGCCTCATTATGTCGCTCACTTCTATTCCTATTTCAATGTATCCGGTTGTAAAACTATGTATCTAGGTGTATTTGACTTGAAATTTGATATAAAATTATTAATTAGTGATATAATATATAATTATTTCAAACTATAAAAAGCTAAATATGTTAAGAGTGTCTGTGTAATTCCATAGTTTTTCCATTAACTATTACCCCACCACGTCTTACGCTGATGGCATTTTGAAAACGGGCCTCACATGACGTAATCAACTAGTGGGAAAGTCCATCATTACGAGCACAATACATGATAGGTGCATGTCTATTTAAGTTCTTCCGTCTTCAACTTTGCTTGCAGCACTTACCACATTTACAACATTAGTAGCATATTTTCATTTTTCCGATAGTTTTCAACTTCAACACCGCTAATTCCAACATTGTTGAGCTTCATTTTCAATTGTATCAATTTGTGATTCTCCGGAATTATGTTTGATACGTGAGAATCGAATAGTGTGACTTTCATTCATTAGGTTTTGAACAATTTGTTGCGTATCAGCTTTGGTATTCTTCAAGTTCATCAATCTATCATTTTTCTACTTCTTTGTTTTGGTTTTAATTACTTACGAAAGTATATTTGATTTGTGAGAACTGGAACATCACTTTTGTATATTGGATTTGTGAGAATCAGGGCAATTTGATTTGTGAGAGATAAATAATGTTGATCAGTTCCATTTTCAAGTTTATCCATATATATGTTCTTCGATTTTTTATTTTTAAAAAATTACCTCTGGAAGTATATGTGATCTGCGAGAGACGAACAATACTGTAACTTTCATTCGTTAGGTGTGGAGCAATTTGATTAGTGTGAGAGACAAACAATATTGATTGTTATACCACATTTTAACTCGAGGTTCAAACTGCGTACAACGGTGATTCTTATACTATTTTAGAGAGCCGCCACCTAATTATGTTAAAGGTAGATTAGGACACCTATTTTGCTAAAGTGGTGCTAAGTTAACTCTAGATTAAAGTCTACTTAACCTTATGCGATTCTAGGTATGCGTTCTAAATTATTCTAAATGGAAAGTGTAACACATCCTTTAAGATCAACTAAAAACTGTTAATCGGTCAAATTTAGGTTAATTAATTTTAAAAACTATTTTGAGCTTTACCATTATTTATAGATGAATACAAGGATCGTGGAGGAGTGATAAGTACTTGTTTATCCTTAAACAAAGGTCTCGAGTACGAGTCCCCCTAGCTCCTGCTGACTGGTCCTCTCGTACTAGGGAAAGGTCCTCTCAATGCTCTAAAAGAAAAAAAAAAAAAAGAATTGAAGGGTAGATGACTCCCAAGGAGGAGCAGTAAATAGGAGTCATTGTCAAGAAAAGATCAATTTAGTTTAGTAGTAGTACAACAACTTACAGCTAGTGGGGCTTGTAAACTCTGAAAAGTTGTAGAATGCCTCACAAGATTTGCCTAACCAACTGCTAAATCCGTAGTCAATGGTGGATCTAGAATTAACATTCAAACTGTTCGAAAAATAAAAAATAAAAATACGTGAATGTTGAGATGCATTTTAATGTTTTGAACCACTGAGCTAACCTTTTGAATCTTACTCAAGAGATTCAGAATTCGTATATATATGTACATAACGATATAAAATCTAAGTTATATGTATACCGTGTAATACTTTGGTGAGAGGTTCAGGTAAACACCTCCCGCCCCCTAGATTTACCCGTCAGTGAGTCAATTAAAAAGTACAAAAACATTTTATATATTCATTTCTTTTGGTTCTAGCAACCCCAATCCCAAAAATGATTTTAGAATTCATCGATCTGTTAATGTAGCTGTAAAGCAATTAATTAGTTTATTAGCAATTGTTTTAGCACGATAACCAATTTAAAGAAGAAAATAAATAATATGTTACAACGGTCCAAAAATGTTTATTTATGTAAATAATGATACATGGAGAACTTATGCAAGGGTTAACACCCAACAGATTGTTATACATGAATTACTTGCTTTGAATGGACATATTTATCTTTAAATATTAGTTTAATTCTTGCCTAACTTAATTTAAATACTATTATTTAATGCTTGTCAATTAAATTATACATTAATAACAGCGGGATTTCATGACTGGATACAAAAGTTTTAGATATAAATGAAGATTTTTGACTTTTGTAATTTTAAATTAAATTTGTGTGTAGTATTTTAAATTTTGACATCTTAAACTTGTTAGGTAAAAATGTTAAAATCGAAATACTTATCAAACATAACAAACTTGTTGAGAAGGTAAAACAATAGAAAGTAAAATACTTAAATTAGGGAGGGAGGGAGTATAATTAAGATGGCCATGGAAATATAATGATTAATGGTTCACTCGTCAAGGATGATTCAAATTACATTAATCAAAATTTCCAAATCAACTTAAGAAAGAGAATCAAAGAAGTAAATTTAAAAACTTAAAAAAAAAAAAAAAAAGAGACATAAGGCAAACCACAATGCCTAACAGAAAGTATAGAAATAGACTAATAATACAGTTACTAACTTTAATTTGATGACCAAATTAACAAAGAAAAAATAAAATAAACACCTAACAGAACCAACTTTCTTTTCAAACACCTAAGAAAATACCATTAAAAACTTACATCAACAAATTGAAGGCAAACCATAAACTGAAAACGGCGGCAAGTGATGCTCCGGCGTTGTACTTAACAGCACCGCTATCTGTCAAATCATCCGCATCACTGTTGGGACCATCCGCCGGGGAATCCGCTGGAGAATCAGCCGGCGATGCAGGTGCTGGTGGCGACTTGGAGTGCTTAGGGGATTCAGCATGGGCCTCCGGAGCCGGCGCCGGCGCCGGAGTAGGAGCGGCCTTGAACAATTCCTTGGGTAATAACACCTTATCAAGCGAGTAAATCGCTAATGGCAGTTTATCAACCAAAGTTGCCGTGATCTTCGCCGTCACAATTTTCGTCTTTATAGTAACATCTTCACCGTCATTTTGAATGACTACAGCGTACTTCTTAGCTCCGTCAGTAGCTAACGTGTTCATATCTCCGTTATTAGATTTCAAATTCGAAATCGATTGGTATATGGGAATTCCATGATACTCGAGCAGTGATTGTTTCCCTTCCGCTGTTAAATTCTTAAACTTAGGCAAAAATTTCTTCATTGCATCATCTCCAGGGCAAAATATTGTTAATCCACCATCAATATTGTCCTCAAATGTCTTTTCAGCCGGAGAAGCTAACAGAGTGTCGGCGAAAACTTTGCAGCCTTGAGCTGACATTAGAGAAGTGAGATTCATTTGGCTTGGTCCTGGAGTCGGAGCTTCAGCTTCGTCTGAGGGCAGAATCGTACTTATTTGAATAACGGAGATGTTGTAAGGAATCTCCACGATTGATTTTACAAATTTAGCCGGAGGAGGGGCGTTGTAATCAGCCGGACTGAGCCCTACTTTACCTCCTTTTAGATCAGTAATGTTTACGAATCCAGAAGATCCGGTAGCTGAGCCGGTGGCTTGGAACATTGTGGCTGCAAGTGCGGTGCCGTTAGTAATCTGGTGAAGCTTTTTCGCGTCGAAGTAATCGAGAAACACGTGAAAAGAGAGAACGTTTTTTATAGTGTAGATAGATAGGTGTTTGGAGAGTAGATCTGACATTCCGGCATTATCTACAACACACACAGTGATGGTTTGCCGGCGGTTAATTTCAGCGGCGAGGTGTGTAGTTGTTAAGTAACGGTTGAAAGTAGAGAACTGTGTATGGCTGGCTAGAATGTTGGTAATGTTGTGAGCTTCAGTGGCACAAATAAGTAGGACTACGGAGAGAACCGCCGCAGCCACAGTGGCCGACGTCGGAAGCTGCATGTCGGTGTTGTAAGAGAGAGAGAGGAATTCCGGTAACTGTGTGTGGGAGTGAGGGAGTTGTTATTGGGGCAAGTGAGATCTCAAGTGACTGCAAATTTATTTGACCAGGTACGAACCTTATTTCACATATCCTGATATTATGGGGGCAACAGAGCTATAAAATAACGAGAAAAAAGTACTCTTCATATATATTTTGAGAAAGTGGTCTAAAACCCACTAATTTATTATCCAATTCTCAACTATACACTTATTTTTTACGAAGATTCTATTACCTTCTAAACATTTTAAAAGTATGATATATATCCCTTAAAAACGCATGTCCAGATTTATATGAAAAAGTGAATCGCACGTGCCCTGTCACGTAATATTACCTTTTAAAAAAAAATCCTTTATTCTGCAATTATTTTTCATCTATATTTCCCTCTTTCACTTTCCTTTTCCATTACTCTTTTATTTTGATATGACAAATTGATTTTTCAGATTTGAGGATACATTCTATTATTGTCACCATCATCTTTGAGCTTCACCGGAGTTATGAACACTAGAAAAATTTTGATGCTCTCTATTGAAGCTAGAATTTAACAATATTGAGAAACCCATTTCGATTATTGGGTGTTTTCCATTTAATGGGTTTTCACCCAATGATTTCATTGATGAATTCTACTCCATTGATGGATCAACTACTTGATGATTTTTTCTCCATTAATGGCTCTAAAGTTCGATCCTCTTGATTTTCAATTTTGATTTTGATTTATTGTCAATATTTCGCACTAATGAGAAGTGAATTTACTATGAGAAATTTGTGATTTGAGAATGAAAGTTACCTTAATGATGAGAGGTTAGTGAGGACGGCGACTTGGTGGTGGAGCAAAGCCGCCGCCGAATTTTTATTTTGAGTTATTATCAATTTTTTCACACTGATTAGAAGTGAATTTATTGTGAGAAATTTGTGATTTGAGAATAAAAGTTAACTTAATAATGACCGGTTGGTGAGGCGGGCGACTTAGTGGTGGAGTAGAACCGCCGCCAATGTTGCTTTGACGAAGAGAAGAACAAAGACGATAAAAAACAGCCGATGTTTCTTTGATGAAGAGAAGAAGAAAGACAATTAAAAAAATTAAAGGAAACATAAAGATTTTTGAAGAATAAAAAAAAAATTATAATACTATGAAATATAAGAAATACTTTTAAAATTAAAGTTTTAATTATTATTTTTACCTCTCACTCTCTTTGAGTGAGTGAACTACATTTTTTTTGTCACCTCATCATTTAAGGAGCAAATAATTCTACTTTAAAATAGTGTAAGGGGGTAATAGGACTCTCGTAATGAATAAGTGTGTAGTTGAGATTTTGGGTATATGTTGAGGAGTTTTAGACCATTTTCTCTATATCTTTCCATTGGACTTAAATATTTCATTCTAACTCCTACGGTAAGTGGTTCTCTTCTTGGAACTTGTTGCTGGAGGAGGTAGCAGATATATCATGGAATTAGTTAACATATATGAAAGTTGGCTTCAACACCACGATAAAAAAAAAAGTGATTCTCTTCCACATTTAGTGAGTGTACAGAAGAAACTAAAATGGAAAAACATTGGGAAAATTGTATAAAATAACAAACTATTAATTAGAATTTAATTTGAAAGCAAACATTCCATTTTTTTGCCATCTGGTGCGGTATACAATTAGTCATTTTCGATATACAAATGTTTAAAATGTGTTTGTAGTAGTATAAAGCGAGAGAAAAGTGTATATACAAATACAAATACATATATTTTCGTCCTAAACACCTATAATTATACAAATACAAATCTTATTATACAAATTACAATCTATAAATGAATTTATACAAAACTAAATAATTTGTATAAAATTGGATGTATTTAGCGAATTATACAAATTAAAAGCTTTATAGCAAACATAAAATTTGCTATGGAGCGTACAAATATAAGTTTTATTTTTGCTATACGTGAAAGTTACTCAAAAGCATTACCATATTATCCGAATTCTTTTTCTTTTTTTTTTCTCTAAAAGGTTAATATTATCCGGATTCGGTTACACCCTTTTCTTCGCAAACAAACAAATATGCATGTGGGGATTCCGTGAAGGTGATCATTATGTGTAAAATAAAGTACTAATAATTTATAATTTCATTTATTAAAAATAATACTAGTTACATATTGTAGACTAGTCATAGCCCATCTTTAAAAGTTTTGTTGCAACTAACATAAACTAGAATTTGATTTTCTGTAAAGGAGCTCTAGAATTAAATACTCTCATTACTTGAAATTAAAGAAAAGAGGTTACGCGAAAGCTAATATTGAAGTGTTGGACCATTGCTAATGCTAAACATTTTTTTTTCTACTTCTTCAAAAGGTTAAGTGTCTTTGGTTTATGTTACTCTACCTTACCTTTTATTTGCTGATATTAAAAGAGATGAAATATCTATTTTTTTTAATTATATGTTATTTTTTGGTTCAATTATAGTATTATTTATTGGTGTTATTTTGTATTCTATATTGTATTTTTATTTTCTTCTTGTTGTTGTGTTTTATTTGAATCGATGGTAATTTATCGGAAACAATATTTTTATCTTACTTGTGGAATTTCACCGAATATTTGTTATTGTTATACCATGCTACTTGAAGACTTTTTCCCACTTTATTCTTAAGAGTGTTTCATAACTTCGTTGACTTAACGAAACAAAATTTCACTAATTTCACACCATATTAGAAATTCTCTTTTTATCTTTTATTCTACCTAGGGTGAAAAATAATAATTAAAAAAAAAAAGTCATCGTGATTCTTGAGTACACTAGCATGATTAACATGTAAAAAGAAAATACATGTGAAAAAATTAATCACTTATTTTAATTTCCTTTAGTTAAATATATTGAGAGATATCGAAAGTACAATTTACTTTTTAAAGGTAAAGATAGTTTTTAGTACTCTATACCTTACAATTATATTGCTTAAATAGTTACCTTTTAAAGCATTATATTTCGATGCCCAATGTGTGTAAAATAGAAAAACAAATGTTTTTTTTAATGCCGGAATAACCTGCAGCCGCTAGAACCTCTGCCCTTCGGGTGAGCACTTTGTGCGCATTGGGTAAACCCCCACTATGTAATAGCCTGCAAACCATATAGGGTATGAAAACCGCACTAGGCAAGCCCTATGCTACAGACTCGACTCATAAGACATTGAGCGGGGAAAACAAATGTTATTAACATAAAATAATTTAACAAATGCTTGACCATATGTTAAAAATATACAATCCTTATAGGTCTATTCTCCTAACTTCATTAAATAATTTAGAAGAAAAAAATGGACGGTGGTCTGATTGAGTATGTCATTGCGTTAAATGTGCTAACCTTTTGGACCTTGACCTTGTAATTTATAGATTTTCTCCTCTAGTGATTGATTGATTAGTTAAAATACAAAAATTGGGATGTATTTAATGTTATTCTCTTTATGTGTGGTTGGTATGAAGGCACTTAATTAATTTATCTTTTAAAAAAAAATATTTTTTGATATTTGATAAGTAGCAGAAACTCGGGGTGACAATTAGACAGGTTGGTTAAATTTGGGCAGAGTGCAATTATGAGTTAAGATAATAATCGGGTCAAAACTTAACCCAATCTAAATTTGTTTGGATCAAAACGGATTAGGTAATGAGAAATATAACGGGTCAAGATCTAATCCAATCTAATTTTTACCAAGCTTAATTATCTTTTTATTTTTTAAATTATTTTAATATCTAATAAAATTGTTAATTTTTTTTTATTATAGCTATATAACATGAGTTGAGCTAACGAATTGAGATCATGAATTGCGGCAAATGGAGGCAACTAAGACTTAAAAGATGGAGTTCAAATAAAAGGCCACCACGTGTATAAATCACGACTGTCAGTGATACATAATTACGTAAAAAGAAAATATTTTTTCAAAAAAAAAATAAACGAATTTTCTATTTCTCTTTTGTTGTATAAATCAGTAAATGATATTATTATAAAAGTATTTGTGTTTATTATAAAAGTATTAGTATAAGTGGAGTGCAGAAAACACAATTAATGCATCTCATTTTTTTTTTAAAAATGTTTCTAAAGAAAATTTTGACCAATCGAATATTAAAAAAATAGAAAATATTTTTTCCTAACACACCATAAATGTCCATTATTCGATTCTTTAAAATTATTTGTCCATGATTCGATTCTCTAATATTATTTAGCTTATACTTATCAAAGCATCGTACATGTAATTTTGAGTTTTATATGATTGAAAAATTAGTGCAAAAATATTTCAGATACAATTATTCGAATTTTGATCTAATTTAAGACACTACATATATAAAACAATTCAAAAGTACGTAGGCTTACAAAATCTATAAACTTAAAACCTAACTTAAATGATGACACAATTTTGATTATCTATGTGTTTCCCCTATGAATTCGTACAAAAATAAGATTATTATACTTAAAATTTGAATTTGAAACCTCGGATAAATGTGATTTATCCCATTTGCTTGTGCGAGACTTCATTAGATTTTCCGTTGACGGGTACGATTCTCTGGCAACACTCTCAGCTTTTGTAGCGTTTAATATTGTACGCTATCACAGCTGTTTAGATTGTGATTTAGTATTAAATTACTACAACTCATTGGATTCCACCATTAATTTTGTGGCAAAGTCTGATTCATATATATATATATATTCATGGACCTTATATTATAAAATTACTGTATTATTTTTATTTTTTACTATGGATTTGATGATATATATACACTATAAACGTTAATTTCATTATAAGTATAATAATAAATGATTGGACCATGCAATTTATGTGTTTGATGGGTTCAGTCACGCTAGTGATGAGTTTAGGCTTCACTCTATAGCCCTTGGATAAACATCTATGATGGTTTTATCATAATATTTAGGGGTATTTTCTCATATAACCACTCAAAAATAGCTTAATTATGCTCCATAGATATAAATAGGTACATGTTATAGGGAGGAGAGTGACGAGCGAGATCGGGAGAGGGAGGAAAGAGGCGAGCGAGAGAGGGCAAAGAGTGGAGAGATGTTAATTGTATTTGTATATCTGTCATATAATTGTATATGTATATGTATAATTTATATTTGTATATGTATAAAAGATGAGAGAGGCGAGAGAGAGGAAGAGAAGAGAGAGGCGACGTACTTACAACTAAAATTAAGTTGTGAGCCATAATTAATTCAAATTATAGTTATGTTAGCTAATTAACTAGTGTATATTTGCTTATCCGTGTAATTTTTCCTAATATTTATTTGGGGTTGGCACCAGGGTCCAGGGGTGTAACTTAGTGGAAAATAAAGTGGTTAAGATCTCTGGGGTCTCAAGTTCAAGCGGAGATAAAAACATTAGGTATCCGAGGTATGATTCGAACAGATATGCAATTATTTTTGGTCTCAAATACTACCTTTAAACTGAAGTTGTTATAAGTCCACTTCTGCTCCAAAATCTCATATTCAGTACAACACAACTAACTTTATTTGGTCTTCGTTTTCTTGTATATATCGAAATATAAAATAAAATGCTAATTAAGTGGAAGTAATAATAGAAAGAAATGAAGTTTGTCCTTTTGTGCACAAGTTTCTTCATATGCCAACGAACTTGTTGATTTTGTGAGTTTGAATATTTGCTTGTTGATAGAAAATGATAATCTTTCAAATGAGAAAATAGAGAAAAAAGTCGTTACAAAAACATTCACACATGGGGATAAGTTCCACCTAAAAAATCTTTAAAAAATTACAATTCGATGAAAACAGTTTCATGCAGTAATGTAGGATAAGACTATTGTAATAGAGATTTTTGTGGTCTGGTCCCCGCATAGCACAAGCTTAGTGCACCAGATTATTTGTCATTTTAGTAAATGACCACAATATGTTGTGATGGAACAGTAAGTACCATCAGAGGTGTTGAATTCAAGCTATGAGAATGGAGTTTACTATGGTTGGGAGTAAACTCTTTTATTCCACATTTGAATAGATGATTGAAAAATGTAGCATCAGCTTGAGAAGATAAACTTACAATTGTTAAAACATAAAATTGAGTAGAAATGTGTTGTTACACAAGGCACAATAACAGCAACAAATTTGCATTAACATACTAATATGGAAACAATATGGTACTAATATCTTAAACCACACATTACTTCTGAAACTTTCAATTGTTACCATTGATTCTGCAGGTATCTCATAACGAACTATATATAGTAAACGAGACAATATCACTATTAATTGGGTCATCTAACTTACAATTAAACCCAATTGCAACATGTTTAGCACATGTTGGTGCTTGGGGATTATAAACATAGTATTGTTGTTGATATAGTTCTTGCTCACAACAAAGGAGAAACCCCATCGACGATGCAATAATGTATAGGCTATGGTCAGGTAGAAAATTTACAGACTCATCGAAATTTTCTTTAACCATATTCTGATGAAGTGAAGAGAAAATGAATTGTGGATTGTGTACCTATAGGTTGGTAAAATAATCCAATAGTACGAGTACACAGTTGTCACTGAGAACGAGAGTCAGATATATGTTGTCCCCAACTACGAGACACACATTTAAATCTCGCAAGGGATTTTGAAGGCAACCGATGCAATATAGCAATTATTGTGTCTTCTGACAATCTGCAAATTCAATAGAATTGATAGTCTAAAACCAAACTATATAATTAGAGGCATTATGTTTGATAGTGTAAAACCGGCCCTTCAATAAAATTGATAAGTCTAAAACCAAACTATAGAGGTATGAATTTCATACTAATCAAAACCATCAATTGAGTTAGTGCTTAGTGCATGTTGGTGGGAGGATCTGCTATTGAGGTTACAGGTTAACAGATTGCAAGTTTGGATGGCTTGCATACTAATTAAATCAAAATCATCAATGAAAAAAAAATTCGATAATTAGTAAAACTAATTAACAACCGGCAATTAATATACTAACCTCAATAGGTTTCAAAGATTGAAAAACAAAGATGAGAGTTCACAACTTCTATTAATATATTGTGTTTGTGTGTTATATAAAGACTCAAATTAGGGTTTTACTAGGGGTGTTATTCCTGTCATCACGGGCTCAATAACTATTCGAAAAATAAGTTTTTTTTTGTGGATAATTAATTATGTTATTATTAATATTTAATATTATTTTGATCCTAGTAAAATAAGATAAAATGTGCCATCACGGGCTCAATAACTATTCGAGAAAATAAGTTTTTTTTTTTTGCGGATAATTATTTTATTATTAATAATTAATATTAATTTGATTCCGGTAAAATAAGATAAAAATGTGCAAAAATAGCTTTTAGCCATAGTTTGCACAATAAATCGTGACAATCTATCATAATTTTATGGTTAAATTCTGGTGATCCGTTAAGATATGATCAAATATTTAGAGATTTGTTAAAGGCCATAAATCCAGATGATTTAGTTAGTATGCAAGCTAAGTTTCACACAATAATTTGAATTTGTTAAAAATTTGTATACTTTTACAAAAATGCATATTAGAGAACATTAAAAAATTGCAGGTTATCATCATTAGTGATAGAAATAATTCAGGTTAGTTGCTCTCCCATGTCTCTTATTATAATTCAAAAACAAGAGAAAATGCATTATAATACTAAAAATATATTTACTTCCACCAAGTACTCCTTAATTATCACGATTAGTGTTTACCTAAAATAAAAGTTGGGAATAAAGTACTTAAAGAGCAAATAACTTTGGATATACTCTATTCAATATTGTATTAAATTAGAAGTCTAAATATATCCAAAGAAGTAAACATTTGGCTTATAAGTGAGGGTATGCATGCGGTTTTTCGGTTAGACAGGTAGCAATGGGTAGTGTGGAATTTAAAATTTCACTGCAATTATTTATTATAAATGATAATCGATAAATTAAAATACAAAAATAAGACATTGAATGAATAAAAGTGTCAAAAAAATTACAATAAATGTGATAAAAGACTCAATAATAGGAATTTTGTGCAATATTGGGCCGGATGCATTCAAATTGAAAGTGCGGCCCAAATAGCAAGCCCACTTAGAACCATCGGCACCTTGAATACTGAAAATGCAGCGGAAACATCATCAGCAACTGGTGCTGGTGAAGTTACCGGTGATAAACTCGCCGGCGCCGTAGTTGGTCCGTTAACAGACTCTGCCGGACTTGCTGAACTTGAAGGAATGCTTGGGGATACTGACGGTGTCGCAGTGCTGGCCGGAACCTCCGCTGCTGCAGGGGAAGACGCCGGAGTGCTCACCGGGGATGGTGCCGGCGGAGGATTTGCCACAGATGGCACCGGAGCAGATCTACTGATTGACGGAGTGAGTGCGGGTGAAATGCTGGTCACTGGAGAAGCTGCTTTTGGTGACTGTACCGGCGCAGCAGACGGGCTAACTTTAGGAGCCGAGGGCGAAGACACCGGAGAACTAGATGGCGAAGAAACCGGTGCTTGGGATTTTACTGCCGGTGATTTAGTCGGAGAAGAAACCGGTGGTTGAGATTTTACCGCTGGTGATTTAGAAGGAGAAGAAATTGGAGATTGAGAAGGTGCATTTTGTGCTTCACCGGAATTTAACACGAGAAAAAGTACGAGAGCAATTCCAAATAATTTAGACATTTTGCCTTGCTAGAAAATGAGAAAGAACAGAATATTCCGGTGGTTGATGAACTTGCAGGAATTGAGAAAGAATAGAATATTCCGGTGGCCGGAAAACTATAATCAATTGAGTAAATATTGAAAAGAATGTTTGTTTGGAGAGAAATATATAGGAAGTGAAACTAAACGTTGCGTTCATAAAATTTTAAAGGCAAAGTTACCGTTGCTAGTCGTGGGGCTCCAAAGGATACGGCGGTACGGCTTGTCGCAGTAATGTAGCCGTTATTGGAAATTATTTTCCTAACTGCTTCGGTAAAAATTTACTCGTACTCGATATTTGTACTAGGAGTTAGAATTTTAAGTTTATAAATTTGGATTATTATTTTTCATTAGAGATTAAATTGTTAAGTTTTTGATGAATTATTTATACATATTAAATAAATTCAAGAGAAATATAGAGTTTACATCAAAATTATTTGATTCTACTGAATTCGTGATGAGCATGCCAGCTCTGTCCCTGTCTGCACCAGAGGTGAAATCTATAGTATCAGTTGGGGATTCTCGAGAATCTAATTGCTTTTACTTGAACCCGCTATTTATATTGAGAATCCATAATTATATAAGAAACTGATAGTTATGAAACCCATAATTAAAACTCGTGGTAGTTCAGTTCGAAAGAAAAGGTAGTTCAGTCAACCGCGAGTAGAAATCCTATAAAAGGAAAGTATGATATCTCTCCTAGCCTTTTTTCTTGTTGTGATTCTATTTCCTGCACCGAGTCAAGTTAGCTCATAGGGCTTTTTTATTTTTAAGAAAGGTTGGTTCAACAGCCAAGAAGGAACTCAATTTCAATACTCTTGTCCTTCGCGGGAGATCAACTCCCCTCAAAGTTATACCAACATTTTGTTGTTCATTATTATTGTACATTGCTCCCTTTGTTTAATTGAAATTTCGAGAGTCAATCAAGTTTCTTTTTAATTTATTGGTATAAATATTCAATTATTGTTTTGGCATCAAAATTCAATTGAGTAACAAGACTGCAAAAATAACTTTTCGTTCAAATAAAATACATCAATCTAGGGGCATTTATAGGGCGATTCAATTCAATATGATATTTTTTGCTTAACTATTTAAGTTATCAATTAAGTATTGATTTTTATATGTTCTAAACCGCTACCAAACTAATAAATTATGATTGATTTAATTGAATTTTAGTGATTATTAATTGGTTATTATCAAGTCATCGATTAAATTAATACATATATTTCAAATATAAATTGTCCTCCACGGGTCCATAGTCTAGAGTGTGGTAATTGTTATTGCCTCTGATTGAAGCATGACAATCCTATGAATCACTTCCTCAAGGATTAATGGATTATCGATTAATTCGATATAAAAAGTAGATAATTTATTTTTAAACTAATAACTCATTATTTAAAATTTTTAAATCATTCCCAAAATATTAATTCGATAGTCTGATACTTAGGGGTCGTTTGGTGTGAGGGATAGAAATAAATAGTGATGTGATAAGAAAATAGTGATGGGATAAAGTTTTTGTATCTTGTTTGGTTGCATTGTTTGGAATAACTTATTCCACCATTTATATCATAGTGATGGGATAAGTTATCCCATATATATGGTGGGATAAGTTATCACAGGATAGTTAACCCCTGGATAACTTATCCTGGGATAACTTGTTCCCAACTAAACGACCCCTAAATTGTATAGTAACACTATTTCGTTTGAATCATTACTTATGGTTCAATTTTGAATACCCCTACACCATCAATTATACTTTTATCTTAAATTAATTGAGGTACTCATCGAGCTCATCTTTCTTTTCATATTTATCCTTATTTCAACTACTATTTCATTTGACTTGAAATACAATATTATTTAACACGCGATATAATGAACTCTAAGATAAAATTACATCTTGGGTCAAGTTGCTCTCATTTGAAAAACCAATACATTGACTAGCCTAACAAGTTTTGGCTACTAATTAATTTGATCAATATTTTGTATATAGGTTTCAACTTTATGAGCGTATAATTTCCTAATATTTACTTAGATTAACATATTTAGAATTTAAAATATTGTTTAAACTAGTTTTAAATTTAAATCCAATTTAATTGAGATACCTACAGTACATTGCATGTGTCTTTGTATGAGTTGCTACTCCATATTACTTCTATAATTACTTAATTCTTTTTTACTTCAATTCTCACCGCATGAATTAGCTTAGCTTTTACGACTAAAGTAAATTTAAGATCTGCTTATTGTTATGGTTTCACTACCAAACTCATTAATATTATAATATTTCTCAGCGTTTGGTTATTACATTCTAACTATTGGAATCAAACATAGACCTTTGATTGATAAACTGAAATATTATCTTTTTATATTACCTCAAACAAGTCTGGCTCTCAAATTCAATTCCGGATATTATTTTTTTCTTTTCTAGTTGCAACCAAATCATGTCAAACTCAAATATATACATTAGTTTTAAAATTTTGCGTCTAATCAAACCCTTAAAAGTGAACTAATTAATATTTCTGACTCAATTGTATCACTAAGCATGAACCACGTTGATTAACAGAGGTATGAGAAACTTTCTTTATTTAATTCGGCTGAAGAAAGCCGAATAACAAATAAATAGGAAGAGTACTATACAAATGGCGAAAGCCCAGGAAATTAATCAAACCTAAACTCTTCACAATTTGAATGAAAAAATTATACTTTCAACTATTTTTATATTATTTTCAAATCTAATACAAGTACAACAATAACATACATTCAATGTGATCTTTATAAGATTTATTAGTGATGGTTAACAACCTTATCTAAGGATGACAATTGAGACGAAACATGCAGGACAAACTCTCAATAGAACAGGAGAAGGTAAAATTTAATTTACTAGAAATTTAAGTAGGACAGTTTAAATAAGATAAAACAGATCCACTATAGTTACTATGAACTAAATCATTGCCACTGTTTTTATCACAAACATACCAAAAATTAGAATACACACAATTTTTTTTATAAATTACCTCTAGCGTAACGTAATTATAGATGGTCAAAGGAAGATAATTATTATTGTGAATTGTTGGATTAAGCAATAAATGCATATGTAGTTATAGTGAAAACCAACAAAGTTTAGTACGTGTATAATTAATAGGAAAATTAATTAGTAAGAGATTCAAGTCAATGTTTAAGCTACTCTAACACGAATAATAAATTCCGACAAAATAGTTTTTTTAAAAAAAAGAAACAAAAAATGAAAAAATATAGAATTTCTTTTGAAAGGGAGTATAAAAGTTACCTAATAGTTTAAGATTTTAGTTGAGATGACCATACACGTTAACATAATATGGGACCGAATTTCACCACCGCCTATTATCAAAACAAATTTACACTTGTTTGACCAATACAAAAATTAATCTTACACATGAAAGGTGTGTTGAGAATACAATTACATAACAAAAGTATGTTCTTTGTTTTCTCTAACCACTCAAAATTATAGATAAGGTAGGCACACTCTTTGACGAGGCCTAATAGGGCGGAGGAGGGTAAAATTTTGAAAAAATAATAATCGGGATAGGGCAAAGGAATCAAGACTTACCCTACCACGCCTTACCCTCCCTAATCTTACCCCTATCTTTTAAAGATAGAAAAATTATTTATAAATAACATTTGACTCAAGTAAAACATATCAAAATGAAATATCATAAAGAAATATAATAGTGAAAGAAAACATAATAAAAAGCTAACAATACAAAGATCTTATATACTCCTATATAATAAAAAATACTTAATAATATATTGCTAAAAATAAATTTATAAAAAATTACAAAATCCACCTAGTAAATAGTCGACACAAGACAAAATGTTAGAGGTATGTGAGTCAAAATCAAATTGAAATTTGAATCGAAAAAAAATAGCTGATCTATTAGTAATGAGTTATTGATTTAATGGTTGCGATAATGATTTTGATATTTTTAATTATTGAGTTATCGATTTTTAATGATTTGAAATTTTTCTTTAACGAATTAACTGATAATTCAATAGTAAATTAATATATTATATTTATATCATTCGATATATAAAGTCCTTGACCTTGAGTTTAGTTTCATATTTTTATTGCCGACAATCTCAAACTTTAGATTATTCTACAAAGTGTCAGTGTTGCTTTTGAACAAGATGCAATCTATCAACTCATGTCTATGGTTTATTTTGTTGATCACCATGTTTCTAAGTAATTTTCAATCATTTATTTTTGTGTCATATCTTAACGGTTAAATCGATAGCCGAACCGATAATGATTAATCACTAATAAATCAACAACTGATAAACCAATATACTAATGGTTATTTAACAGATTAGCATGTGTACAAATCGATAACTATTAAGTCAAACTGATAAACTTCAAAACTGAACTACTATTTCTTTTATTTGTTTAATTTCTTACTTGAATAATTCTTTTCATGCTAGCTATTATTATTTCTATTTTAAGAGTATTCTGTAAAGTTATATTATTATTTTGTCACGGCAAATTGTTGGAGAAGTCATATATTTATTTTATGAGCATCTTTTTATTGATTAAATCGAAAATCAAACCATTAAAGACCAAAAATCAATAAGCCAAAACCCAATAAAAAAAATATATTATTGATTTAACATATTTAAAAATTGAAAATATTATTTTAACATATTTAAAAATCGAAAATCAATAAACCAAATCGATAATACATGAAATCGAACCAAAACCTTACCTAATACATGGATAATAAATTCTGACGAAATAGTTTTATAAAAAAGAATATAAAATGAAAAAATATAGCATTTCTTCTGAAAGGGAGTATAAAGACGACATGCTACCTAATAGTTTAAGATTTTAGATGAAATGACAATACACATTAACATAATATGGGATTAGATTTCACCATCACCTATTATCAAAACAAATTTACACGTGTTGACTATAAAAATGTTAATCTTATACATGAAGGACGTGTTGAGAATCCAATTACATAACAAAAGTATGCTTTTTATCCTCTCTAACAACTCAAAATTGTAGATAAGGTAGGCACACTCTTTAACAAGGCTTAATAGGGCGGAGGAGGCTAAAGTTTTGAAAAAGTAATAACCAGGATTAGGGCAAAGGAGTCGAGACTTACCCTACCACACCTTACCCTTTCTAATCTTACCCCTATCTTATAAAGATAGAAAAATTATTTACAAATAACATTTGACTCAAGTAAAACATATCAAAATGAAATATCATAAAGAAATATAATAGTGAAGAAAACATAATTAAAAACTAACAATACTAAGATCTTATATACTCCTATATAATAAAAATTGCTTAATAATATATTACTAAAAATAAATTTATAAAATAATAATTGATTTATTAGTAATGGGTTTATTTAATGGTTGTGATAATGATTTTGATTTTTTTAATTATTGAGTTATCAATTTTTAATGATTTGAAGTTTTTCTTTAATGAGTTAACTGATAATCCAATAGTAGGTTAATATATTATATTTATATCATTCGGTATTTAAAGTCCTTGACCTTGTATTTAGTTTCATATTTTTATTTTCGGCAGACTCAAACTTTCGATTATTATTCAATGCGTCAATATTAGTACTTTTGAACAAGAAGTAATCTATCAACTCATGTGCATGGTATATTTTGTTAGTCACCATGTTTCTAAATAATTTTCAATCATTTGTTTTTGTGTCATATATTAACAGTTAAATCGATAGCTGAACCGACAACGATCAATAAATGACAAATCAACAACTGATAAACTAATATATCAATGGTTCTTTAACGGTTTAGCATGTCTACAATCCGATAGCTGATAAGTCAAATTGATAAACTTCAAAACTGAACTAACCGATATGCAACCCTAATTAGGGGTGTACGTAGGTCGGTTTTGTTTGATTTTTCATTAAAAACACCTAAACCAATTATGTCGGTTTATTAAATCTAAAAATCAAATCAAATCACGTAAAGTCAATTTTTTCGGTTAAGGCTTTAGTCGGTTCTTTCGGGTTTTTTCGGTTTTTACTACTATACAGTGTTTGAAAAAGAGATCAAAAATATTTTCACTTACATGTGTGATAAGCTAAACTTAAAAAATGTTAAATGAATAGAAATTTTTGAAAAGATGGTAAAATTCACATAAGTAAATTTATTTATTTTTGAAATATGAATGCTTATTATGTTAAATTAATAAGATTAAAGGTTATATGCAAACTGAATACAAAACAAAAAATTTACAAAGTAAATTGTTAACTTTGAATTTGAAATACTATAACAATATAATTGTAACTTCGGATCTAAATACAAAATAAAATATTTACAAATTTTAGCCCAAATTTGAAATAAATATATAAACATTGAAAACTATAAACTAACTAAAAATATATTAACAAAAGTAGATTATAAATAATATTTTTTATCTATAAATAAAATAATTTTATATATATATATATATATATATATATATATAGGTTCGGTTTGACTTTTTTTTCTTTTAATACCAAACCAAACCAAGAGTATTCGATTTTTTTTTTCAACCCTCAAACCAACCAAACCAAACCACAAATCGATTTTTTTCGGTTTGATTTGATTTGTCGGTTCGATTTGACTTTACGGTTTGACTTGTACATCCCTAACCCTAATACTAGAGGTGTGTAAAAATCGAATCGAAATAATGTTATTGTCTTATTGGCAATTCATTTGCCCTTTGCCTTAATTTCTCAGTTCACATTAACAATAACTTTGAGTTCACAAAAAAATTAAATCTTTTATTTGTTTCATACTTGAATAATTCTTTTCATGCTAGCTACTATTATTTCTATTTTATGAGTATTCTGTAAAGTTATATTATTATTTTGTCGCGTCAAATTGAAAAGTCATATATTTATTTTATAAACATTTTTTTATTGATTAAACTGAAAATAAAAAATCAATAAGCCAAAAATCAATAAAAAATATGTTATTGATTTAACATATTTAAAAATCGAAAATCAATAAACCAAATGAATAATACATGAAATCGAACCAAAACCATACCTAATACACGGATCTAGTTCAAAATAACAATTCGAGACGCTTATAAAATATAAAATACGGAAATAAGGCAAATATTTACCCCTCTTTCTCATAGTTTCTTGTGACAACTCAAACTTTCCAGAGAATTAGGGTTTCTTCCCTCTTCTCCCTCAAAAATTCACTCTGCTCGACAAATTCAACTTGCTGTGCCTCCGGTAAGATTATTCCCTCAATTTCGATTTGTTGTTTATTGGTTTTTTAATTTATCGATATATTTGTATTTTTTGGTATTTTCCCGTTTCGTAGCTAGTGTTAAAATTTGAAAAATTCAGCTTCATTTGAGTTGTTGATAACTAATCCTAACCCTAATCCTGTTAGATTAGGTCATGGAGGATAATGAAGGTGGGGATGGAGTTGGTGGAGAGCCAATCGAGCAGTTCCACAGGAATGAAGCGATCTCCGCTGTTGCTGATGATGGGTTTATGGTTGAAGAGGATGATGATTACGAAGATCTCTACAATGATGTTAATGTTGGTGAGAATTTTCTTCAATCTTTTAGAAAGAATGAGGATTTAGTACCTAGGAATGATGAGGTAGAGAGGAAGCCTGAGCCTGCCCTTCCGGCGCCACCACCGGTGGTGGCAGCGCCGCAAGTGGTGGATGAGAGTGGGCGTGGCGATTTTCAGGGTGTGGGTGGGGAGAGGAATCCTGTAAAAGAGGAGGATGTAGTGTCTGGGATTTCTGCTAGAGCGTCAGTAGGTGCAGCTGTGTCTGGGCCTTCTGCTGGTGGTGGGTTTAGGGTTGAGTTAAATCACCCGTCAAGTAAGATGGGTGATTTAGCAGAGCGGATGGTGAATAGTAATGTTCCGAATCAGGTGATGGCTCAACAGCCTCATGATGGTGGTGTTGCAGCAGCTGCTGGAAATATGGGTAATGTTGGAAATATGGGGAATGATAATTTGATAAGGCAAGGAGGGGTTAATGTGAACGGGGTGGGTAATATTGTTGCTGGAGTTGGGGTTGCTAGTGGTGGAGGAGGAGGTGGTGCGACTATTCTTTTTGTTGGTGATCTGCATTGGTGGACCACAGATGCTGAGCTGGAAGGTGAGTTGAGCAAGTATGGACACGTGAAGGAGGTGAAATTTTTTGAAGAAAAAGCTAGTGGAAAGTCTAAAGGATATTGCCAGGTTGAGTTTCATGATTCCTCAGCTGCCGCAGCTTGCAAGGAAGGTATGAATGGACACATGTTCAATGGGCGGCCATGTGTGGTCGCCTTTGCATCATCACCGTATAATGTGAAGAGGATGGGTGAGGCTCAGGTGAATCGAAATCAGCAGGTGGCTCAAACTGCTGTTCCCCAAGCAAGGCGGGGGCCTGGTGAAGCTGCTGGTAAAATTGGAAATAACAACACTCCTACTGGTGGTAATTATCAAGGTGGTGGTGGTGGTGGGGATGGCAACAGGGGGGGTTATGGTAGAGGAAGTTGGGGTAGAGGAGGTCCTCAAGCTATGGGAAATCGGGGGCCTGTGGGTCCTATGAGAAACAGGCCTGGTGGGATTGCAGGAAGGGGTATGATGGGTAACGGTGGAGGTGGATTTGGACAAGGTATGGGTGGTGCACCTCCAATTATGCATCCTCAAACAATGATGGGTCAAGGTTTTGATCCTGCTTTTGGAGGGCCTATGGGGAGAATGGGTGGTTATGGAGGATTTCCTGGTGGTCCAGCTCCACCATTTCCTGGTATGTTGTCATCTTTTCCACCTGTTGGAGGAGTTGGGATGCCTGGAGTAGCTCCGCATGTAAATCCGGCATTCTTTGGTAGAGGAATGCCAATGAATGGTATGGGAATGATGCCAGGCGCTGGTATGGAGGGGCCTAACATGGGGATGTGGTCAGAACCTAACGCGGGTGGATGGGTTGGTGACGAGCATGGTGGTAGAGCAGGAGAGTCGAGTTATGCAGAAGAAGCTGGGTCTGATCATCAGTATGGAGAAACAACTCACGATAGAGGGGCTTGGCCAAATAATGTGAAAGAGAAAGATAGAGGATCAGAGCGTGATTGGTCTGGTTCTACAGATAGAAAACATCGAGAAGGCAGAGAACCTTCCTATGATAGAGACATGGCTCGTGAAAAGGATCGGGGGCATGACCAGGATTGGCCAGAGAAAAGATACCGAGATGATAGAGATGTCGCACGAGACAGAGAGAGGGACCGGGATCGTGAGCGTTCTAGAGAACGAGGGCGTGATCGTGAGAGGGATCGAGATCGTCATAGGGATGATAGAGATAGATATGCTGATCATCATAGGTACAAGGACCGTGAGCAAGAATATGATGATGAAGACAGAGGAAGATCATCAAGGGGACACAGCAAATCACGATTAACACATGAGGAAGACCATCGGTCAAGATCAAGGGATGCTGATTATGGAAAGAGGCGGCGTATAACTTCTGAGTGATCTGCGGCCTTGGCTGCTTATTTTCAAGGGTACTTCACAATGAGATCGATTAGTAGCTAATCTACTGAGGGTTTGCCATGTGTATTCAGGCTTTCTACTGAGAGGCTTCCTTTACTTCCTGCCTTCATCAAACAGTTGCTCTCTGAAATGTTCTGTCGCACACATGTTTATGCTCTTTTCCTGTCTAAGGAGCACTGGTCTCTCAGCACTAAGAAGTAAGTTCACCGCTCCTCTTACATTGAATTAGTTGCTTTTGGGAATGAATACTATCTGTATTTGCTATTTCTCTGTTTTGGAGGATGTTCTTTGTCTGAAGGGCCTTCTCAAGCATGATGGGCTAGTTGGGAGGGGACTACTATTATTTATGTGGAACTTAACGTTACCAAAGTCTTCACTGTTTGACGCTGGTCATTCATGGAAAGCGTTCCTTATGACTTGCTGTGTAATTCTATGTGCTAAAGCTGAAGCGTTTTTTGTTTTTTCAATTCTGGTGTAAAGAGAACTATATAGAGGATACTGAATCACGTATAGATTTTTTTCTGATTCCTTGTAATCTAAAAGATATTTTATGTTCTGTAAATATTTGACTGCCAGTACCATCTTGGTACTGAAGAATACACTGCTACCTTATTAAAAAAATTATAACAACATAGCCAATGTCATCCCACAAGTGGAGTTTGGGAAGGATAGGATGTACGCAAACCGTACCCCTACCATAGTGGGGTAGAGCTGCTGAAAAAAAAGATGATTATTAGGACCCGTTTGACCATGAAACTTGTGAGTTTTGAAAAAAAAGTAGTTTTTGCTTTCAAAGTGAAAAACGAAGTTGTTTTGAATTTGGTGTTTTCAATTCGGATTTCTTTTGGAATTAAGTTGCATTCCGGAGCTTTATGGCCTTACATGATTTCCAGAATTCAACTCTGGGAAAAAAGTATAAATATTCATGGCTAAACAGATGTTTCATGTAGAATTTAACTTCATAAGAAAGTGACTGATACTATAAAAGCCATAGGAAAATGGATGTTCCTTGGGGAGAGCGTGAAGTTGCTCATTCAATTCTGTAAGTAAACAAGCATATATATCTTTTGTAGACTATCAGTTTTCTCTGTCTTTGCACTTTGTTGTTATGTGATATCCTTCAAGCTGATGTATGTCTATTTTTTGGTATTTGGGAAATTTAAAAAACATGTAGCCTTTTGGAAATCCTGCAAGGTTTTCATCACGACTTATTTGTTAATTAATCAAGAACCCTAATAGACTATCCTGTTACTCCTTTGTTATGGAGGGCTATAATTAACATTTCTCCTAGGTTCTTCTTCTTGGTGGGGTTCGTAATAGAAAGTGATGCATTTCCAGTATAAGCTTGAGATTTTCTAGTAGTTTTAGCAGAAATAGTGTTCTAATTTAATACTCCCTCCGTGCCAATGTGTGTGGTTGTATTTGACTTGGCGCGAAGTTTAAGAATGGATGAAAATCTTTTCGGACTAAACTGAGTCATGCTTGAAAGTATCAAGGATGCCTACATCAGTTGGATTCTCTTCGAAAGATCTATAATGTGTTTGGAAGGAGTGGAATAGAAGATGTTTTGTTGAAATATCAACTGCAAAGTACTCCCTTAAGGCTAGATGTCTTTTGAATTTATGTAGTTGGAATAGCTTGTCCCCAGTGGACTCTCATGTCAAACTTTTGGATTTTGTTAGCTCCTTATACATAGCATAGGACTCATTGTAACTGAGGTAACAATCTCTCTTTTGTAATTATGCATCTTCTTGATGCCATTTATACTACTGCTTACTTTATCAGAGAAGAAAGAAAGATTTTCTGAAATTGTGGTTTAAAATAAAACATAAACATTTATTTGCTTATAAATGATCTCATAAAGAACAATTAAAAAAAAAATCATATCATCAAGGGTAAGGTGAGAAGTTTAAAGTTAAAATCATTTGTGAGTATGACATTTTTCTGATGAAATTGGGGAACCTAAGGGAGTACTCTTTATTTTTTTGTTAACAATGTTGGCATGAGATGAGTTTAATTTCAGAAACATGGCTGAACCCAACTCGGCAATGAGGAATAGTTGTGTGCTAATTTAGATGAATTTTGATCTTACCACATGAGGCTGATTGTAGTTCCAATCTTGATTATTCTTTTTTCTGCAAGGTGTTGATTACAAATGTTGTTTGGTTTCTTGTGATTATAGCATGGAGGACGTAGAGCAAGCTGTTGGAAGAAGTATGGAAGGAAACTCCTTGAAGCTTCTGCCTGAGGAAGAATGTTAATTACATGGTTTTACCTCTCAGTGAAGATTGAATTGCTAGTGGAACCTTTTATCTCAGTTTTTAGCCTCTTTTTAAATTTATGTTTTTGTTGAATGTGACCTGAATAATCCTTTCTGGTGACTTGTGACTTTATTGTAAGCCTAGCCATAGATTATCATAGACATTTGCTATTTGATGTAATGTGTTAGGAGGATTTGACCCACAGGTTGGCGCCGATCTGCTCCCTTGCTCTGGCGTTTGTTGTACTAATTATTTTTCTCTTTGTATCGTCTTCCTTTCTTTGTTTCTGACCCAGTTTTTTAGTTGGGCGTATGATGTTGTTTAGCGCTAATTCTTCCTTGTGCAAGTGTACATAGAATTTTCTTGTTACAAGTTTCTGAAAAGTGTACATGGAATACTAACAAGCAAATAGTTCCTGTCATTCTAAATGAACTCTTTACATTTGTTTTCGTTGTTTGCATTTTGTGTTTTTCATGTGTGCATTAGATGACACTGTGCATAGCGCTAAAATTACACATTTAATTCTTCATTTTTTTCCAGTATGAGTTCTTTACTACTGTAACTGTTTTTCATATGCTTTACTTGAGTCGAGGCTTTTCTCGCCAACAACTTCCCTACCTTAACAAGGCAAGGGTAAGAGTGTTATACACCGCTTTTTTTAGACCTTGTAAAATTACATCGGGTATTTTGTTGTTGTAGAGTGTGTGTGCTTATGAAATAATGTATCGTCTTTTAATGTCATATTTGTTATTTCACGAAATTTTCTTTTGGTTTATGATTCTCGATTTAGCATTCTTCTGCGAATAAAGTTCACATATCTAATTGATAGTCAAGTATTATCTCATTGAATTTAAAGGGTTGATTGGAAACATCCTCTCTATTTTTGTATAATATGTATGCACACCTTTCTTTGTATGGAATTATATTGGGTATTTTACTTTCGTTCGTACGATAGAAGATGACAGACTATATTTATGAAATTACAGTTGGTATGCTATTTATATTGAGCTTTGGTACTTATGTATTGATACCTTTGATTACAATTAATTACCAAGCGATCAAACTTATATCATTTTTATAACGCAGGATACGGGTAAAATAGCCTTTTTCAGTTCCTAGGATTATATAAATAAATCACTTATCTCAATATTTCAAATCCACCAGTTAAGTGTTTTATTTATATATATATATGATCCAAAATTATTCGACAATAACTATTTCTCGTAAACATAATTGAAAAATGACTACTGAACACTATTTCTACATAATATCTAAAAAGGTTTTTTTTTTTCTAAAACAAATAATAGTGGTCCACGTAAGCAACGATAAAAGTATCCTATCCTGACCGACCATACCCCATATAAGATGCCGACGTCCCTGATCTTTCGGCAAAACCAACAACCAATCATATACTTCCACGTATTCAACCCCATGCCATTTTTTTCCATCCAGCACACCTATTATATTCTATCTTATCCTATTCTAAAAAATCAGTGCCTCAACATTTTTCTCCAAACATACTGTTTGTTTTTAGTTTCATAAAAGAAAATCCAAATTGCCTTAGAAATTTATCTCCATTTTCTTGTTCTTAAAGCTTGTGTGTACTGTCATAGGCAGATCAAGATAGGGACAAGACTGCGTACACACCACTCTCGTAGAATTGCATTTAGTATGTTATTGTTTGTCAGACTATTTTTCATATAACAGGGTAAGGTTGTGTATACATTAGGCTCTCCAAATCCACTTGTGAGATTATTCGGGGTAAGCTGTTGTTCTTGTAGTTCTCCACAAAGTACTATTTGAGCAAAGGGTATATCAAAAACAGTCTCTCTAAACAAGATAGGGGTAAGACTCTGTACACACTATCCTCTTCCAACTTCATTTGTGGAATTATATTGAGTATGTTGTTGTTTTCGTTATAGTTCTATCCGAAGAATCATATTATTGTAAATTTCATTGTTTTTTAGAGAAAAAATCCAGACTTGATTGATTAAGTTTGAGTCTTTCACAGGTAATTTCACTTTTGTATTGATCACCAAGATTTAAGGAACAAAATTTACCAGATTTCGATGGCGGATTCGGACAATGAATCAGGAGGACACAGAGAGAACAGCAATATTGAAAGTTCACTAAGAGAACAAGACAGGTTCCTTCCAATAGCAAATGTAAGCAGAATCATGAAGAAAGCTTTACCAGCTAACGCGAAAATCTCAAAAGATGCTAAGGAGGTAGTTCAAGAATGTGTTTCTGAATTCATCAGTTTTATCACAGGGGAAGCATCAGATAAGTGTCAAAGAGAAAAGAGGAAGACAATCAATGGTGATGATTTGTTGTGGGCAATGACAACTCTTGGTTTTGAAGAATACATTGAGCCACTCAGGATTTATTTGCAGAGATTTAGGGATTTAGAAGGGCAAAAAAGTGGTGTTTCTGGAGAGAAAGATAATGGTGGATCAGTGAATATAGGTGGTTATGTTGAGGACTATCATGGCATGATGATGATGGGGGGTCAACATCATCAAGGACACGGGTATGGTACCGGAGTATATAATCATCAGACGGGGGAGAATGCTGCAGGGGTTGGTACAGGAGGTTCACGATTTCCTGATGTTGGGAGGCAAAGGTAATTGTAACATCCCGGGACTACAAAGATGTATCAGGACTTGAGAGAAGACGAAGAAACGCGGTGTTTGAACTGTCAACAGGTTAAAGTATGGACACTAAAGCTACTGAAAGACATAAACAGGCTTTGTAGTTTGTAGACTTTAGTATATTCTACAGAGATGTAAATTGGTAAACATGTGTGTACATTACAATGTGGTGTAAACATGGTAGTTTTAATGGATTGTAATTGTCTATTACATCATTGTTTCTCTATTACTAGATGCTTAAATAAACTTTTTAGTGTAACAAACGATTTACATTGCTTGCCCAAGTGTGTATCATAGCATTGTACTATCACTTTTTCACAAGTTTCAAACCAATCCCGACTATTCATTGTTCTCTTCACCTACCTAAACTATCATTTCCTTTTTGTCTTAGAATACATCTACACAGAGCATTGTACTATCACTTTTTCACAAGTTTCAAACCAATCGCGACTATTCATTGTTCTCTTCACCTACCTAAACTATCATTTCCTTCGTCTTAGAATACATCTAGTCAAATATATGTTCTCAATCGACAATATCCAATTCCACATCAAGGTGCGTAATACAAAGAGAGGTATGAAACACACTAAAAGTGATCGCTCATGTGTCTTTTGTCTCCCCTTTTAATTCATTTTCTTCAATATCTAACATATTTCCCACAGCCCAGTGAGCAAAGTTGGAAACTCCGTAGATACTCAATCTGCCCCCTCTACAATTATATAACAAAGTTTCATATATAGCAAAATTCGAAACCTGTAAAATAATACAAATTTTGTCTATGGCAGGATTCAAAACCGATAACATCTGCACTAACACAACAACCATCACACTATGCAATTACCACTAGACCAATGCCTTGAAGGCAAACAACGTTTCCACAACACGAGCAAAGTGCAAAAACTCACAAAGCACATTCGACATTGTGAAATGATTCCTTTTCCACTGCATTTGAACATTTTCAAATCCTAATATCCAAAAATGCAAACATCACTATGCAATGGTCACAACAAAGCACTAGTTAGCTTCAGACAATTTCCAGCTGGGAAATTCCGGTCCACAAAAATAAATAAGGAAACAGCCTTACATAGTCACAAATGGATGTTGATTTTGACTACAGTATTTATACTTGTAATCCATGATCATGGCAGCTAAATAAGTTGTGACAGAAACAAAAACTACAAATGTGTTTATACAAGCAGTAATCTTGCATTTATAATTCTACGATATCCTAGTCAAAGAGTTAATCATAAAACGATACATTGACAATAGATTACAGCTGGTTTAACTCGTAATGAGCACCTGGAGGCACAAATTCATGAGGAAGTGGTCAGTTATTGAGACGGACAGTGTAGGCTACATTTCCTGTGATTACATTCTACTCATGTTTTCAGGCTTTCACACCTTTGCTAGAAGACTTTTTTGCATCCTTCAAGGCCTCACCTTCATCTTCCTCATCATCTTCCTCGTCAGCTAGTTTAGTAAGCTCATCCTGGATCATAATCTTTATAGACGATTTCCTGGGCATGAGATCGGTATCAAACCGCTTGGCTGCAGAAGAAAAAAGGTGTCATGCATTGCTTAGAAACGAGGACAGCAGTCATTTGAAATCTACATATCTTGCTATTCTTGCCTCATGGAGGACGTACATTACGTTTCTCAAAATATAACTTGAACTACCACAATAATCAATAAGACCTAGCTTCTTTTTGCCAAGTACACCAGAAGAATAGACCAAATAAGAACACTCACCAAGTTGCTTCAGAATGTCAGTAAAGGTAGCCTACAAGCACAAAACAGACACGATGTTAGGAATTCCGGAATGCAAAATTTGAGAATGAAAATTACCACTGTGGATCACTCAAATATGCAATGGATTACAGTGTCATGGAAAAAAGGAATACAGAAAAGAAAATGTATGCGTCTCCACAGAACAATCATACAAGGGAATTGCAAGATGGGATCAATTGGAGTTCAATGCTAACCGTATTGAAGTCAACTTCTTTCAAAATTTCACAAATTGCATTTCTAAGTTCATCATCACTTGGTCTCAATTTATCCTCCTTGCTCTTGTCCTTTCCCTTTACAATCTTTTTCCCTGCACAAACAGAAAGCTCTTTGAGAAACACTTTAGATAATTATCATTACAAAATCAACCATATTTGAACACCTCATAACAATCCACCAATGGGCATATATAGCGATCCTCACCAGTATTTTCTTTGGGAGTAGACTTCTTTGGCGTTGAAGATTTTTCTTTAACTACTTCAGTTTTTTTCTTCTTTGAAGATGCTTTGGGAGTTGCATCATCGTTAGCAATATGCTTTGAGCTCTTTGATGATTTTGAAGGGGTCTTTTTGGGAGGACTTGCTACTTTAGAGACTGCAGGTTTCTTGGTCTTAGCTTTCACAGCAGGTTCTTTCTTTGTTGAAGATTTACTTGAACTTTGCTTATGCTTTTTCTTGTTCTCCTTAGGCTCAGGCTCCGGCTCCGGCTCAGGCTCAGGCTCAGGCTCTGGCTCTGGCTCTGGCTCTGGCTCTGTCTCTGGCTCAGGCTCAGGTTCATCTTCAGATTCACTCTCCTTCTCACTTTCAGCCTGATCTGACTTCTCATCATCAGATCTCTCAGGAACTCCATTAGTCTTTTCCTCTTCAGATTCCTCCTCATGGACATCTATTTCTTGCTCAAATTCGTCTTCTGACTCTTGCACTTCCTTCTTCTTTTCAGCCTTTTGTGCAGTTTCCGCCTTCTTTCCACTCTGTATTGTGAAAAAGAAAACCAAACCCCCCCCAAATAAAATATTGATGTAAAAGCACAGCTCCGCCCTTTCTTTTTTCTTATTCTAATTCGAAAACAACATATGGTAATAAACATGATGAATGTTCTTAAAACATATGTAGTATTAATCCAGACGGCAAAATTTCAGCTTATTGTAAGATGACTTTTTCTCTTCTTTTTCATTTAGGTAAAAAGATCTCACTCTATAAAAATCAGATTAGCAGTCGAACATTTCCAAGACAAAGCCACTTCAAAGCAGCAGGAATAAATTGCAAGCAATTTTGGCAACTTCTACACTTTTAAAGACATGGTGATACTAATCCTCTGAGATCTTAGAATGTGGATTCATAAACTCAAGACGGGAACAGGTAAAACTACAAAAAAAAAAAATTGTGCAATGAAATTTGATTAATTTTGTTCGTGAAATATAATTAAGAGTTAAAACTACAGGATACAAGTTGCCAGTTGCAAATGGAAAACCATATTTCAGTTGGTATTATTTCACTACTAGAACTTAAATAAATGTTAATAAGAGAGAAATACCTTGGTTGAACCTTTCGAGCTAGCGGATGCCGATGAGGGACTTTTTTTGCTCTCTCTTCTCCGCTTCTTTCCTCTACTTGACTATTCATTTGACCGGAGATGTGTCAGCATACTATAAACTAACAGAACAAGTGACAAATGCTTTTATCACAGTCAGAAGTCACCCACCTGGTCCTTCTCGGCAAGCAACTCAGAAGTTGTAGCATGAGGAGCTTCCAAAAAGTCCATCAACTTTACCACCATGTCTTCCTGATCATATAAATCTCCTAATTAGTTAAGACGCTTGAGAGGAAGATTGTATACAAGATGCAATCTTCACATAGTACGAAGTGACAAGTTGAAGATGAAAGCAATTTTTTCAGTCAAAATATTCAAAAGGAAAAATATCCTCTTCCTATTTACCCTACATATGTAATTCTCATAAGATAAATTGCACTTGAGTGAGAAAAGAACTACTTAAATATAAATGCCTAGCATGCAGCTAAAACATATGAACACACCTTTCTTGAAGTAGCTTTGGTAACAGGTATATCCAGTACATCACAGAATTCCAACAGCTTCTCTTTGATATACTTGTCAAGCTTTTCTTTTACTTTCATCTTTTGCTTTTCCTGCAACATTACAATGACCTAACCTTAAGAATTTCTAGAAGCTCAAACATAAGACAATGAATGAGATGCAATTTTCTGAGAAACAATGAATGAGATACATATACAACCAGTATGAGCAAACCAAGAGAAGATCTATGCTCAAATTTCCCCAGATCACCATCCCAGGCAAAAAGGGAACGGAATAGTCATTAACTCATACATGCATCCTTCCACAACATGAGATGTCATTTACCTCATTTTCATGCCAGACAAAGCCAGAAAACCGTGAAATATTGCTCTTGATCTGGGCTGCCTGCGAAGGACAAGAACTATGAGAAAAATAAATAAATGATGAAACTAGGAAAGCAAGATAAAAAGTGAATATCAATCTAGCGGAATGAGCTGCTGACTAATTCCATAAGTGGTGATCAAGTAACAAGCAGAATAATCCTAATGAAGTTATCAGTAAGAAAAATCATGCTAAATGCTTCAAATCATCATAATTGCAAGAAGAAAATAAAGGAAAATCTCATGTTCAACAAAACTTGCAATCAAACGCAGACAAGCACACTATGGTAAATATTTGTGGGACTTTTTCTTACAGGGAATAAATTGCAGATATCAGAAAGTTTTAACTGATTGCTGGAAAAAAAAAAGTACCTCAGTGTCAGCTGAAAAGAAATGATATGGTATTTAGGTTGCAGATGTGACTCTTTAGAAACTAGATATAGCTATAAAACATTTCTTTTTTCTTAAAGAAGTACAAGCTTCCTCGTGGACTTAGGTTGCAAATGATCTCAAAATTATATGTATCACTTCAGCTGTCACTGCTTTTGAGTTGTGAAATAAGAAAAGTAAACTACAATATGGCTCAAACAAAATTCAAAATACTTTAGAGTACCCACAACATTATTATTTATAACTATGGTGTCTAGGCCAACTTTCGTGCACCTCAACTAATTCCACTTGGGACCTATTATCTCCCACCGACAGGTAATTTCCTCAAGATAAAAGGTGAAATGTTCTTGGCTTCACCTTGGTAATTTCATATACCAATTCTATCCTCCTTTCAAGGTGAAAGATGAGGGAAGAAGAAAAATGACTTTTTGTGAAATAATTAATATCAAGCAAAGCCAAAACTTTTAGGCTATCACATGATACAGGATGAGTCGTAAAGAGTAGACTTTGTGAAGTTCAACTTCAGGATTCTACTTTCTGAAAGGACATGAGGACATAGTGTCATCATGAACAAGTGAAACTCCAGTTCTGCACTGTGCACAATGTCCACCCATTCCTAAGTTCCAAACACATTAAAGATTCTTTTTTAAGTTTTCTTTTAATTTTTCTTCGTCCACCTAGGAGTCTCACCTTTGGCTTTCAACTTGGTAGGATTATTATTATACGTTTTCCCAAAAGAACATTCATTCATTTCTCTCTTCCACGTCAACTTCTCCAGTAAATAAAATGTATCAACACAGGATTATAAGACCAACAAATATTCACAGATGTAAGCAGTAAGTCTATAAATATATTTCGAGACTATATGATCCTATGGAATCTTCAGGTTCAAGCTATGTTGATAAATATTTTCAACATTTAAGCCTTTCCACAACTACTTGCTATCCGGACTGGTCTACATTTATTGGAACTATCAAACAAGATATTGTCTGAATTATGCTAACTCTTGAAAATCAAAGTAAGATAATTCTATCATTCCTCTTGGAGGACACAGAATACATAAGATGACCATAGCATTTTTTCCTTTTAATTATTGCAAATAGCAAAGCTATGATATCACATATCAGCGTATAACAGTGTTCAGTGTGTTAGAAAGAAGTAAGTTCTTCTTCTTCTTTTTTTTTTTTTAAAAAAAAGAGCAAGTTCACTAATAGAATATGGAACTAGAAAAGAAACTTGGAAGTTTGAAAGAATTGATTGATATAGCACAGAAAAACGTGTAGCTTTCCAAGGCTTTCTTTAATGTACTCATGAGAGAAAAGTTAATAGCTCTATTAAAGAAACCTATCCATAGTCAAGAAGAGAACTTAATGGACATAACTAGTTATAAAATGGGAAGACCAAGAGCAAGATAAACAATACAATTCCGAGACAGATCAGAAAAGGAAAAGAACTACAAGTCAGGACATCACCTTTCCACGCCGCCCATAGAGAATAGTGTGCAGCAATTTGAATGTGTCTTCCGTCTTCTTTTTGGATAATTTGTATGCAACTGAAGTTAAAAAAAAAAAAAAGGAATGAAAAGAAGTTCCAGTGATCAAAAAATTTCAGCTGAAATCATTAGACATCAGAAAATTAGATGTGCCAAAACACAGGAAGAACAGTGACTGGCAATATAGCAAAAACCACACTACCACAAATGAGTAAAAGATGCACCAACGAAACTAGGCTGCTTAGCGAAGTATTGGATCACTAGAGACTTTGTCCTTTTGATCGTCTATTGGGGCATTTGATCACTAGAGAATTTCAATAACCTATCCTGATACACAAAAGGGACAAAAAGATAAAAGAAGGAGAGGACAGGTTTCAAGATCTTAACTTGATAGGTTCAACCTTTAAGGTTCTTAGCACTTAACTCATTATACTTTCAAAATTATGGTTTCAAATACAATATTTCTTGAAATTTTTGTGGTTTTCTAATAAAAGTTTGTTCTGTGTTGAAAATGCTGGGTTCGGATGAACCTGGTGAGGAACCACTGGATCCAACCCTGGAAACTGACCTCAGATGCAAATAATTTGTCTCTTAAACTCTAGACCTATATTTGTAGGAGCAGAAGTAGACAAAGAACAAGTGCATAGTAACAGAGGCAATTACTAGAAGCAGCAAATTTCTATATCCTTTCGCAGAGTAATAAAATCACATCCAGACATAGCACATGGAAGCTGTAGTGAGAGCCTACATCACTTGGATGGCACGCAAACCTACAATACCATTTCATTGGGATTAAGTTTTAGTCATGTTAGTGCATTTACATTGGATCCAGCGTTTGTTAGGAGTCTTGTTATATTTATATATCAGAAATGATGTAAACAATATCCATTGCTAGAGAAACTAATTTTCATAGAGTAGACCTTCCCAGGGATTGAGGTATACTTGTTTTTGCTGTTCGCAAAGCTATAAAGTTATACCACAAAAGCAAGATTATTTTTTTCTTGTGTGTGGAGGGGGGAGGGAGGGAGCACATATCATAAGAAAATGACTTTCTGTTCTGCAGCATTAGCGCCATGTTGAGTCATTGACACTGTTAATTTGCAGCTATATGAATCTTATGAGGTGAGGATGCAACTGAATTTTACAATAGAGATGCCATACTAGAAAAAAAAATGACAGCTAAAACTTAAGGAATCAGTAAGTAGAATACCATTGGGGATATCTTTTAGTGCAGTTCCACGACCCTGCAGAGCACATAAAACATAAATTCATCTCATAAGCAACAATAAATGTGCAGTGAGGGGCCTAAAATCTGGAAATACAGAGGGAGAAGAGGCAACAAATATCAGTAATTGTATTGCAGACCTTTTCAATACGGAATTCCTTGTTGGCTTCTCTGTCAATAGATGCAACAAGCCTTTCAACAGATTTGCGTTCACGTACAGGGCGGTCAATTGTTGGGGGTGCAGGAGTTTTTGGCTCCTTCTCCTTCTTTGGTGCAACTTCTCGTTTCCTTTTATTGTCTTTCTGCCCCTTTGATTTAACACTCTTCTTAGACCCCCCTTCATCTTTATGCTTTTCATTGGTTTTGTTATCCTGTTTCTCACCCTCCTCTCTAACCTCCTCATCCTTGTTCTCTGGCTCTTCAGCCATTTCTTCATCATCATCCTTATTATCTGCCTCTTCAGCCATTTCCTCTTCCTCATCCTTATTATCTGGCTCTTCAGCCATTTCCTCATCCTTATTATCTGGCTCTTCTTCCATTGCCTCATTCTTGGTTTCCGGCTTCTCTTCCTCCACTTCAATTTCCTGGTCAGGTTTCTCTTCTTCTTTAGTTTCATTGGTTTCTTTCACCTCTTCCTCCTTTCCGTTGTTTTCTTTTGCCTCTTCCTCTTTTCCATTGTCTTCTTTTGCAACTTCCTCTTTTTCAATGTTCTCTTTTGCCTCTTCTTCTCCTTCGGTCTCTTTTGCCTCTTCTTTGTCTATATCCATCTTTTCAGCATCATTTTTAACACTCTCTTTACTCTGTTCTTCTTTCACTTCCTTTGTTCCATCCTTTTCCGCGTGCAAGTCCTTGGTAACAGCTTCACTTTTGTCTTCCACAGCCACATTTCCATTAGCAGGTGCCTCTACCACCTCAGAAACTGTCTCCCCTTCTCCCATAGCTAAAACTCAACTCTAATAGTCGAAAAAGATAAGAACTTTAGCAAGTAGCAGAAACGAAACAGCATTCAAAATGCCAAGCCACACATATAAGCCTTCATTTTGCAGTAATTTGTAGAATGTTGTCAAATACTTGTAGCAAATAGCAATAACCACTATTAATCAGCACAGCTCAATATTAACCAAAAACACAAAGCAATTCTGTCCAGAATTGTGCAAATTATATCTTCCCAGACATTTCCAGATTCATTTGCAACTACTAACAGTCAAACTCACCACATATGACGAGAAAAAAACAAACAAAAGAGAACAAAGATCCAATTTGTATCTAAATCTACGAAACCCTAAGCTGCAAAAAAACAAATCTTACAACCCAAATACATCACAACAAAGTACAAACATGGAACAAAAAGCACAAAATTTGCTAAATTTACATAAAATTAACAACTTACATAGATTTATGAGCAGAATTTAGCGATTTTTGCAGCTCAAAGCTCACCGAGTTTACACTCTCGTAACTGAGTTTTCTCTCTTTATTTTCTCTCTCTAAGATTCAACGCTTCCACACCCACACTGAGGAGAGTCGGGAGGGACTTTTTCGGTTTTGTGTATAAAAATGCGTTGCGGACTCCAAATTCCGGACTTAAAAGCGCTTAAATGCCACGTCCAATTTATGAGACAGAACCTTTGTACTAATAAACTTACTTTTATTCCGCCTTGTGATCATAGATTTTGAAATTATTTTTTGATTGGAGATTTTTGATGTACATATTTTTCGTAATTTCTTGTTTTCCAACTCTAGTTATCATATGTATTTGTATGTGCTTTGATCATCGTATTATTTCATTATTGTTGGGAGTCCGAGTGTATAAAAATAATACTCAATAAAGTGTATTAGTAATGCATATATTAATTATACTTGCATTAGTTGCGCATAGATTATTTCTTATGCATTGTTTGATTTGGTGTATTAAAAATATTATGCATTATATAAAAATATTTATTTACAAAAGTATCCTTCACAATTATGGTGAAAAAGATATCTATATAAAAGTGTTTTTGAGGGGTAATTGGGTCTTTAACTATGCTAATGCATGTATTAAATCATTTGCATTACTTATACCTAAAAATTCATGGTATTAGCAATACACTTCTCAATACACACTAGGGTGTATAATTAATGCAACCATTAGTTATGCACAACATGAAAAAAATGCACCAAACAAGAGAATACTAATACATATAGTTAATGCGTGCATTATTTTATCTAATACTCTACCAAACAACCCCTTGATGTTTTATCTTTTGCATGTGTTTATAACTGTTTTTTATTTTGGCGCATTTTATTATTGTTATTGATTTTATTTCTGTATTTCCATTTTCAAATGGTTTAAAATGTTTTTCTTAACGGAGAAATCTAGTGGATATGATTTATATGAGTTTTTTTGGTTTTCCACTCGATGTCCGAAGCCATCATTGGAGCTTCGACTAAATTCAGATCGCGCTCTGCAGGGTCGGGGGTGGCGCTCCCAACAGGATTTTCTCCACACCCAATGCTCGAACCCGAGACCTTTGGTTAAGGGTGAAGCACTCCCACCAATGCACCACAACCCATGTTGGTATGATTTATATGAGTTGTATCCTCTACATGTTGTTTATAGTAACTGTTTTCTATTTTATTGTACTTCATTATTGTTACTCCTTTTATTTTTTGTATTTTTGTTTTCAAACTGTTTTGAAATGCTTTTTTAACCCAAGAATCTAGTGGAAATGATTTATATGTGTTCTGTCTTCTGGCATGTTGTTTATAACTATTTTATATTTTATCGTATTTCATTATTATTGTTATTTTTATTTATGTATTCCCTTTTTTAAATGTTTTTCTAACGTGTGAATCTAGTGGAAATGATATTATATGTGTTCTATCTTCTACATGTTGTTTATAACTGTTTTCTATTTTGTCATATTTCATTATTGTTACTGTTCTTATTTTTGTATTTCCATTTTCAAACTGATTTGAATTGTTTTTATAACGTGCGAATGAAGCGAAAATGATTTATACGTGTTCTATCTTGTGCATGTTGATTATAATTGTTTTCTTTTTTGTCGTATTTCATTATTGTTGCTATTTTTATATATGTTTTTCCATTTTCAAACTCTTTTGAAATGTTTAGTTTTTAACCTTAGAAATAGTGGGATGATTTATATGTATTCAATCTTTTGCAGGTTGTTTATAAGTGTTTTCTATTTTGTCGTATTTCATTATTGTTACTGTTTTTATTTTTGTATTTCCATTTTCAAACTGTTTTAAAATGCTTTCTAACCTGATAAGCTAGTGGAAATGATTTATATGTGTTTTATTTCTGTATTTTCATTTTCAAACTGTTTTGAAATGTTTTTTTAACGTGCGAATTTAGTGAAAATTATTTATACATGTTCTATCTTCTGCATGTTGTTTAAAATTGCTTAACTTGTGAATCTAGTGGAAGTGATATATACATGTTCTATCTTGTGTATGTTGTTTATAAATGTTTTTTATTTTGTCGGATTTCATTATTGTTACTGCATTTTCTATTTTGTCGTATTTCATTATTGTTAATGTTTATTTCCATTTTCAATCTGTTTTATGAAATGTTTATTTAACCTGAGAATCTAGTGGAAATTATTTATACGTGTCTTATTTTCTACATATTATTTATAATTGTTTTCTATTTTGTCGTATTTCTTTAATGGTTTTTTTTTTTTTGCATTTCCATCTTCAAATGGTTTTGAAATGTTTTTTTTTAACGTGCGAATCTAGTGGAAATGATTTATATGTGTTCTATCTTGTGCACGTTGTTTATAACTGTTTTCTATTTTTTCGTATTTCATTAATGTTACTATTTATTTTCATTTTCAATTTGTTTTGTGAAATGTTTTTTTAACCTGAGAATCTAGTGGGAATTATTTATATGTGTTCTATTTTCTACATGTTATTTATAATTGTTTTTCTATTTTATCGTTTTTCATTATTGTTACTATTTTTATTTTTGCATTTCCATCTACAAGCGTTTTTCAAATGTTTTTTAACGTGCGAATCTCGTGGAAATAATTTATATGTCATCTATCTTATGCATGTTGTTTATAACAGTTTTCTATTTTGTCATATCATTATTGTTATTATTTTTATTTTTGCATTTCCATCTTTAAACGTTTTTGCAATGCTTTTTAACATGCGAATCTAGTGGAAATGATTTATATATGGTCTGTCTTCTACACGTTGTTTATAATTGTTTTCTATTTTGTCGTATTTCATTATTGTTACTGTTTTTACTTCTATAATTTAATTTTCAAACTGTTTTGAAATGCTTTTTTAATTCATGAATCTAGTGAAAATGGTTTACACGTGTTCTATCTTCTAATTGTTGTTTCTAACTGTTTTTTATTTTGTCGTGTTTCATTATTGTTATTATTTTTATTTTTATATTTCCATTTTCAAACTGTTTTTAAATTTTTTCTTTAACTTGAGAATTTAGTGAAAATGATTCATATGTCTTTACAAGTTAGGAATAAGATTTGTGTGCACGTTTTGTCCTCTCCAAACTTTAGCTATGAAATTATATGGAATATACTAGTGTTGATTTTTACTCACAAAACTTTGAACTTTTCCAGATTAAAATGTGCATGTCTTAACATAATTTCAAATTATTATTTCTACGTTCTAAATTTAAACTATAAAATCTATAACCAAAATAGGAGCTTAAATTAATGGCGTATGATCTTGTTTTCTAGATGACATCTGAAGATAAACGGTGGATATTGCATTATTCGTTCTGGACCTGCAAAAGCATTTGTACGCTACATTGCTTTTAATTATAGTTGACTACCAAACTATGAGTCTTTTTCTTTTTTTTAAAAAAAATAATAATTTGTTTTTTCACTTTTTGAGTTTTTGTGCTTTTTCCCGCTAAACTTTCCCTCCAAAAATAAATCTTAATATTTGAAAAAATTGACATTCACTAGATCCAAAAAGTTGATGGCTTTGTAACTTTATGGAATCTAATAGTACTATATTTTACATGTAAAAATAAAGTAATATTAAAAGTGGTTAAATTATTATCTGGTGTTCATTTCAAAATTCGTATTGAATTTCATTAAATTAAACTTTGCGTTGAAAATTTTTAAATTAGGAGTTAATTGTTTTCTAATAATGGGGGATTTTGTATCTAGTATGAACTCCACATTCAAGAGCTTTTATTTAAGATGATATATCTGTATATATAAATCTATTATTTGAAGGCCTTGTTAAGACATTATTTATTTATCAGTTAATATAATTTTTTGGCATAAAATTTATCGATTTGGGCATAAATATATTTGTTTGGACTATTGAATTATGTTCTTAATTTCTTGACTTGTATATTGATATGAATTAAATGAACTTTTAGCGTGGATTTATAAAGGCACAATACATAAACATGTGCTTAAGCTTGGCGTCACACTATAACTATAACTTTGGGTGTGCTTAGTAAACAACTTAAACTTGTATAAAATTAAACAAATAAACACATTCGTCCTACGTGGCACCCTACATGACAATTTTGTGTCCTATATGGCGTCCTACATGTATTATGCCATGTAGGACAAGTGTGTCTACTTGTTCAATTTTATACAAGTTTAAATGTCTACTTGTGCACACTCAAAGTTGGAGGGCATAGTTGTCCATTGAAACCAAGTTAAGGGTCATGTTTATGTATTTATGCCATTTATGAATGCACACCTTTGACTAATTTGATTTTCTCGAGAGACAAGTCAAGGACCTTTTTTATCATACAAATAATATTGGTTAAATTAACTCACTTTTTAACTTGTTATATATTATTAGGCGGTTATCTTGATTGTCTTTACGTTGAATAACTAATAAGTAATATATAAATATTTAATAGCAAAGCTAGTAACTAAGAGAAGTTTAAGTTCGATAGTAAATTGAAAAAGTATAAATATCAAATTTTAATTTTTCTGTTAAATACTAATCATTTTCAAATATTAAAGCTCACCTTGTATGGATACAAATAGTAGCGAGTATAATCCTTTTTTTTTTTTGTAAATGTAAAGGTTGAAAATTTGACATGCTAAAAAGGAAAATTGATCTTATTTGATTTTTGATATTTATTGTGTGTTATGATTAATTCAAATTTTTGTGACATAAGTAATATCAATTAAAGAGGAAGCACTATTTTATGTTAGAATATCTTTTCAAATGCGAGGTTTAAATCCAAAACTTTTAATCAAAGTAAATAATCGCCTGAAATCTAAAAACAATAATTAATACTCACATAAACAATATATATTGAAATCTAGTTTTTGAATAATTTCAATTATTTACATTCAATGCAATTCAAGATTAACATATAGTCCTGTATAAATAGGGAAAAAAATATTCACCTGGTATGTTTGCATTTAATGAAAGTCAAGATTTTAATTACCTCAATTTTGATTATTAAATACATTTATTTTTTTTAAAAGCAAACATTTAATTGTTTGATTCACAAGTGTATTTACTTTCTATTTTGTAATTATTAATTGAATCTAGAAAAATATAGATTAGTATATTATTTAGAGATAGAAGTATTGTCCATTCAAAAATTTATGCAAATATGCAATGGCGTCACAATCTCATCCAACACTAACAAAAGCAATTTTTTTGAATGTTTATACGATTTGTTGATTCTAAACTAGAAAAAAATTAAATGAATGTGTTCATAATGACTTTGTGGCTAAGAGATAAAAAAATTAAATTAAAGTATTTTGATAATTTAATTTTAATAATAAAATAAGCGTGTGCTATGCAATATTAATTTAGGTAAAACGAAAATAGATACAACCTATGCAATAATAACAAAAGCCCAGCACTTCATTAATAATTGTTTATCATCAAAAGATTCGCGACTTTAAAATTCGTACGCAAGGTAAATTGTTCTTGTAGACAATTTGTCTCTTGCGCGCAAATAAATTGATTGACATTTATACATAAGAAAATTTATTTTAGTTTATCGATTTGTCTCTTGCGTGCAAACAAACTAATCAATATACATACGCAAGAAAAGTTATTTTAGTTCGTCAATTTGTATATTGTTTACAAATAAACTGATTAATATTTGTACACAAGGAAAATTATTTTAATTTGTTGATCAGTCTTTTCTTACAAACAAACTAATTAATATCATGTGCAAGGAAAAATATTTAGTTGATTGATGTATCTCTTTTCGTGCAAATAAATTGATTAATATCTATACACAAAACAAGTTATTTTCGTTCATCGTTGTGTCTGTTACGTGCAAATAAATTAATTAATATTAAACAAAAAAACTTGGTTTGGTTTAGTTTGTTGGCTGCAAACAAACTAATTAATATTCATACGCAAGAAAATTTATGTTAGTTCGTTGATTTGTCTCTTTCGTGCAAATAAAATGATTAATATCCATATACAAGAAAAAATTATTTAGTTCATCGATGTGTCTCTTACGTGCAAACAAACCGATTAATATTTGTATGCAAGAAAATTTGTTTTAGTTCACCAATCTATCCCTTGCCTGCAAATAAATTGATTAATATTCATACACAGAAATAGTTATTTTAATACATCGATTTGTCTTTTACATGCAAACAAATTGATTAACAAACATATTTCCAATAATGAAATAAAGACAAGACACATTAATCAACATTCAACACCTTTCAATAAAGCACAAGACAAGACAAATCGACCAACATTCAACACATTTCGACAAAGCATGCTATCAAAGAAAAGAGTCAATGGTAAGTGATAACTATTGTCACCACCCGTCATTAACAATTTATCATCGTACTCACCCGTTATTATCAAACAAATTGATTAATATCCATACACAAAAAGAAATTTAGTTCACTGATCTATCTCTTTCCTGCAGACAAAATGATTAATATCTATACACAAAAAAATAATTATTTAGTTCGTCGATGTGTCTCTTACATGCAAACAAATTGATTAATATTTGTATGTAAGGATAGTTGTTTTAGTTCACCGATCTATCTCTTGTTTGCAAATAAATTGATTAATATTCATACTCAAAAAAAATCATTTTAATTCATCGATTTATCTTTTACATGCAAATAAATTGATTAATAAACACGTTTTCACTAATGAAACAAAAATAAGACAATTCGGCCAACATTCAACACCTTTCGATGAAGCATTAGACAAGAAAAATTGACCAATATTCAATACATTTTGATAAAGCATCCTATCAAATAAAAGAGTCAATAGTAAATGATAACTGTGATCACCACCTGTCATTAACAATATATCATCATACTCACCCGTTAGTATGAAAGACCATTACATTATTCAACCACAAATATCATACTTAGTTATAATCACTACTAGCCATCATTTGCACTCACCCTCATTATCATAATAGCCATCAATAACTACTGACAACCAACACTACATTAGTTATCATAAATATTCAATTACAATTATCGATCGTCATCACCAATTACCATCAACAACCATTATTAATGATTATCGATAGTCAATACCATGTTATCTATCACAAATATTCATTACGTCTATTAATAACTATCACCATCAACCATTATTATCAATCACCCACCACCGACCAAATCGACATCCATAACCACCACTCACCGCCATATAATAGTTATATACAATTATGTGGGGTCAGTTGGTTCCTTTGCGGGTCAAACACCGGAGATAAGGTTAGCATTGTCATTTCTCAAACAAGTAATAGAGGTTCAGCAAAACAGAGTATTTTAGATTTTTTTAGGGTTTCGGATTCTCTCCGAGAAAGATTCGATTTTGATGTAATGTTACAGCTATAGTCGCGTGCTTTGATTCACTTCTGAGGAGAATCGAGCGGCGGCGGAGGCTGTGACGGCGACGGCGAAGGCGTTGCAGTGAAATCGATGATCGTCAGCTGGACCAAATGGACCCGTCGTCAGTGCAAACCACTCCTTCAATCGAAGATGACGAGTGGGGTATTACATTCTTCTTTTTCAATTTTTATTTTTATTGTCGCTTGGTTTTTGATTGGATATATGGTGTTCAAGTTCATCCGATTAGAAAAAATTGATGGATAAGTAGGTTTGTTCTGTTGATTAATTCAGCATAGAGATGTGATCAATTTTTGTCTTAATTTCTGTATTAGCTCTTTTTAAGTAATTCCTCAAAGGAAGTTGCTAATCGGGTACCTGTTGCCTGTTGGAGGTGGCAGGTATCAGGTGAATTAGTCATGTGCGTGAAAGTTGGTGTGGACACCCTGGTCATAAAAAAAGGTTGTTAAATAGTTGCCAGTCTGATGGAGGTAGTTTAACTTGTTCGAATGCTTTCTTATTTGTGGATAGTGATGTGACTTTGATTTGATGATTTTTGCTACTTGGGTTAACAGAGGAGTATCGCTTTAGGTAGTTGATTATTTCCATGGTACCTGTTTTAGTGTGAGAGCCAGCAGGTACCCGTTGGAATATTCGGAGTTTGCACAAGCTGGCGGCTGGCCCTGCTAACACCTTTATCAAAATTTTAATAAAATTTCACTTTAGGTTGGAATAGAACACAACCTTGTGTTATTTTTCTCTTCTCAATATCTCTACACTTGTAGTGGTTAGTACACGAGTGAGTGTGGAGGTCTGCATTGACGGCATTTACTCTAGATGTCACTGGTTGACCTAGTTTATTTGCTGTTTCATCTTTCTGTTTGTCCTTTCTTGAAACAAGTTCACGTTTGCCATGCTGGTGTGGAGAATATGATAGCAATTTGCTTTAATGAATGACATAATGAGGTCAGACTGGAAATGCTATATATGTCTTTTTGATTACCAAAATTATTGATATAGGATGGTAATTTTATTGGTTCATGACTGGTCCATTAAAGGAATGACTTTTATCCACAATCCCTTGCCGTACTTCTGTTTTGTCCTTGTATACTTCATTATAAAGGAGATTGTAACTAATATGCGTCTTTAAGATTCTTAGGTGTGTGTTGATCTTTCAAACGTTTGTAATTTTATGCTTTATTTATTTCATTTGCCAATTTTAGACGGGATGTGGAATATGAACAAGAGCATGAAGTGTTTGGTGAATTGACCTTTTCTTCCCACCAAATCTCACTAGGAAAACAAATGACGAAAAGATTTAACTTTCTTGCCTAGAGGACTTTGGTTTTAATGTTAAGGTAATACATGGAATGTGTTTAGGCAACACATCACAAGTTCTAGACCTGATTGTTGCACAAAGCCTAATTTTTAAGCGTGGGTTGAAGAATGAGCTTATGATCAATCGAGTTTCCAAGCCGAGATATCAAATTTCTTGGCCATTCGTTTTTTTTTAAAAAAATTATAACTAAAGAACATAGAGGAACATGGAAAAGCTAGTACACTTGCTGTGGTAAATGTTTGTTGTACAGAAGAAAGATATCTATCTTTTTCATTGTAGTTGCAGCCTTTTTATTCATAAATTGCTTGGATTAAAGGATGTGTATAGCTTTTCCTGGGTTTACTGCTTTTTCCCCTTCGTGTAAATGTTCGATTGCTGTCTTGGATTGTTTTTACTACCTTGCTGCTTTGTGTGGGCTCCTCCTCCTTGAATATGCTATGTGTCACTGTGAAGTACTTATTCTCAGCCATTTCGTTTCTCTGCTAACATATGAGCCTGCATATCTGGTGATTTTGTTTTGTCATCTCCCTGACATTTGGTACCCAAAAGTAGAGCTCATATTTTTATCTTAACTGAATCTTATTTGTTTGGTTCAAACGTGCTGGAATTACACTTTTAGATATAATGTGAACTAACAGAATGATCTGACATTTTGAACCATCAGACACTGAAGGATATGTAATTCCAAGCTTGGAACTTGAAGATTCTGGCCAAAATAACAGTAATTTAGTTGAAGTTGTAGAGTCAAACACAGTCGCAGCTGAGGTTAGCTCTTGAGAGTTTCACTTTCTACCTAAAAGGAATATTTTGTGATGTCAAAACTCTTCCAAGCTTACTATCTTTTTTCAAGATGATTTACAGTACTTTAAATTGATCTCCTTGCTCACTTACTCTTTCACAGTCTAAGAAAGAGGAGAATATATATCTTGGACCTCACGGTGCTCCTCCTTCACAATCAAAGCAACAAGAGCTTATTTCTGCTAATAATCGCAAGCAGAAGTTTAGACAGAAACTGAAGGAAGCAGACAAGAAGTACAGCGGAAGTGGTCGTGAGAATAAGGTGGAACACTTGAGAGAGCTTGTGGGTGGAAAAATGGCTGCAGGATCAAAGAATTCCCCCAAGGATTGGCTTGACCCTCATTGCGATGAAAATATGTTCCAAAGAAACCAACGTTAGTGTTATACAGTGTCTGTATTAAACACATCCATAATATACATTTACATACTCGGAAACCCCCTTCCCCCTTCAGTAAGTCTTCCTTTCGGAGGGAAAAGAAAGCTTTTATCGAAGATTTATGTACTCTCTAATAATTCCCCTAGTTACCTATGTTGTGGGGCTAATGTCTCCAGTCTTATGGCTGTACTTGCTTGTGATATACAGATTCGGTCCGAGCTCTCTTTCTACCCGTTTCTTTTACCATATTTGGTATACGAATGCACTTGTCTTCGTTATGCTAAGATATTGTTTCTTTGCTTTGATTTGAAATCAAGGATGTGCAGATATTCAGCTTCTTATGGTGAAACGATAATGTGTTCCTGCATTGTTCATCCTCCATTAATTCTTAACCTATTGATGAAAAATAGAAAAAAAAAGACTTGATTTTTTATAAAAAATATTCTTTAATTAGATGTGTAAAATCATACAAGCTTTCGTGGATTAGTAGTGGGACACATATATACGAAAAGCTCTTGAATGAGATAGGTTTGTATCAAATAAGAAAGTAAAACATAAAATTAGATCAAAAAAGATTACAGGCCTGCCTTCAATATTCTCTATCAGACTGTCATAGACAAACGAAGTGAAACTTAAAATAAAATTATCAAAATTTCCTCTTCCGACCATAGTATATACAACATTAGCTCTGAGATGGTACTGTCATGAATTTAAATGAGGAACCCCCAGAAAAAACAATCATGAACTAGCCATAGATCAACTATGAAGGAACTCCAAACCAGTTGCTGAAGGTGTCAACCCATGTTCAGATAGGTATTCATCATTGTGAAATTTACTCAAATGTCTCATACCACTGTCACACAAGATTGTCACAATTGTATGCCCTGGACCTAGTGCCTTTGCCACTCTGACAGCTCCAACACAATTCATAGCTGCAGAACTTCCAATAAATAGGCCATCATTTTTCAACAGATACCTGATTAGTCATAGAACTAGTTAAGCTCCACCAATCATAGACATAGCTTATCACATACCGAGAAGAGTTGTTCAATAAGGTAACAACAATGGTGGAAAACTTTGGTAATCATCTTTTTCTTGTCGCTTTCATCTTTTTGTGTCAGAGAAGATTAAAAAGAGGTATGTAATACGTTCCAAACACATTTATCTGCATATTGACATCTTTGCAACTAGCAAAATACTATAATGGGTAGTAGACTGAAGAGGAATAAACCTGGACATTTCAACAGCTTCCATATCTGTGCCTCGGAAAGCTCCATCAAGTTTTGCCATCTTAAAATTTTCAGTTAGTCTATTTATTCCAATCCCTTCCGTTATTGTATCAAATGGATTCTTCAGCCTTCGTCCTTCTGCCTCCTCCCTCGTGTACATAACTCCTCTTGTTACTTTGTTATATAAACCAGAGCCAGGAGGATCAATAAGGAAGCACTTGATATTTGAGTTTTGGTCCTGTTGATCATACAGGAGCTTTTAAATCATACATCATCTAGCAATGGAAAATGAAGAAACTTTAGAACTTGAGAACCAACCTTCAAATACTGGGAAACACCGGCAACAGTGCCACCTGTACCTGCAGCAGCAATAAAAGCATCCAACTTGCCACCTGTCTGTTCCCAAATCTCTGGCCCCGTGCCCTCATAATGTGACCTGAAATTTGCAAGGTTTTCAAACTGATCTGCGAAGAATCCACCCTTGCATTCAGACGAGAACTGCATATTCTGCTTTTCCTCACTGATTGACTGACCATTGATTTGACTAGAATCATTGGCATCAATTTGGCTTTCTTTTCTGGTGGTTGATGTTAATTCACTTGCTTCCAGTGCCCTTCTTCTTGCAATATTAACAAAATGGTCTCGGTGTGTGATAGAAACTGGCCTGACCCTTTCTACAGTAGCTCCTAGTGCTTCTAGTATTTGTGCCTGAAAGGAAGAATTGAGAGAATTCCAATCAGTAGCAATAGTTAGTCCTCTTTAGAAAAAACTTTTTCTTAAAGATGGTGGTGTCTTGGCCAGCTTGCACACCCCGACTTATTCCATTGAGTAGAATAAAAGCAACTTGTGCTGTTATTATTATTCTTTTTATATGACTATTCTTTCATCAGAACTTTCACAGCGATATTGAACGGATGGGATGATGAGGAAATCACTGGGATTATCCTATAGCACTGTCATATTAGCTTGAGCAATAAGCCACTTGATGAAGATCTTTTGAGCTTGCTTTCCAAACGCTTCCTAGTAGCTATCCCACATACTCGTGGAATGCCAACACTATCTCTTATCTAATAAAGTAAAATACAAATGTAAAGGGGAAACAAGAGCATGAAGTGTCTTACCTTTTCGAGAGCAGCATCATCTGGAATAACCACATGGCATCTGCACCCATAAGCAGGTGCTACTGTTGCAAGACTAATGGCTGTGCTTCCTGCACTGCCCTCTGTAACTACTCCACCTTCAGCTAATGCTCCTGATTCCAAGGCCTGTGATTGATATTTTACTATTAAAAGAAAAAGTATTTACAGATACCCAAATTAATTGAACCTTGCTATTTGTAAATACGTTGTGAAAGCAAATTTACAGAAAAATAACCACATGAAGGAAATCTCCGAGTTTAGCTTTCCTCCTCACAAAAAACCTTCTCATCCCAATAACTACAAGAAGTCTTAAACCTTAATCAGGTAATCTTTCAGCTTTTTAGAATCCCGTCATCTTCTTAAGCAAATGAAGCAAAATTATAGAACTCTTTCAATTTCTGGAATCAGGTAATCTACTTTAACATTCCATACATATTGGAAATTGCAATGATGACATTGAATTCCGCAAAAGTATGCCTTATAGGGTATTAGACTTTCCCCAGGATTTCACAGGAAAACAAACGGTTGTTGACATAGAGTCGCTCATTTTGGCTGCTCCAATACAGAAGAAAGGCATGTTGGCAATCTTTAATTAGCTAGGTGAAGAGCTTATGGATCCCAACTGCTCCAAATGAACTACTTATGATTATATATCCACATCTTGTTTAGTAGTATTACTTAATGAGTTTACATCTTCTCCATACATACCAATTAATGCACTTAAGTATATATCCACAAAAATATAACTTAATTCCATATTAGATCTGCCCCAGGTATTTCTCATGCAAATGTTCGGTTGCTGACATAAAGTCACTAACTTTACCCACTCCGATGCACCTGAAAGACATGGCCTTGTCAATTAGTTTAGCTAGTTGCAACTTGCAAGATGTGTAGAGTACCACGGGCATATTAACCACTTAGATCATCCTCTATCCTTAAAACTAATCAATTTGTACCTGGTCAGCAAAAGCTGGCTTGCTGCTAAACATTCAATTTGTGGTTGAAACAGAACAACGGTGTTTGAAATGAAAACCGGAAAAAAGAATCACAAAGGGAGCTAGTTGTAGGAACTATTAAAGATAATAGAACTCCTCATAAATTGGACCAATTCAGAAATGGAAACTGTATCAGAACTTCTGCATGAAAATTTAAAACCTGAATGAATTTAAAAGAATGGTAACAGATACAGTTTAAGCAAGCATTTAGCCATAACTAGGTAATACAAGATTGACTAAGAAAAAAGAATTTGAACGAAATATCACCTCTTCAATAATCTTCACAGCTACCCTGTCTTTTACACTCCCTCCAGGATTCAAGAACTCTGCTTTCCCCAAAATCTGAACACGAATTGGTATACTATCAATTAGACATATTCATCGTACATACTCCTTCCATTTCAATTTGTTCGTCTAGTTTTGACTTGACTTGGCACTACGTTTAAAAAGTAAAGAAGATAATTTAATCATATTGTCTTAATCGAAAGATACATAGAATATACCCAAACGTCGTTTAATCTTGTGGTCTATATATATATATCTACCTATAAACAACTCATCCTATATGAGCTTCGAAAAGCATTACAAGTCTAAGCTCGAATAAAGGAAGAGGATTGCATTAGGACGTAAAATTAAGCTAAATAATATAACCCCTATTAGTACCAAAATCCTGAATCATGATATTTACCCAACCAAATTCAACTAATTTGGAATTAAGCTCATTAATCATATCTAATTACTAACAATTATTTCAGCTTAAGCATATAGATATGCATGATTATGCTTAATTGAAATGAAGAGATAGAGAATATACTTCACAGCCAGTTGCATCGGAGAGGCTATTGATTCTGATTAACGGAGTGTTGCCAATGGCGGCGACGAGTCCAGTTCTACGTCTTTGAAGTTTTTTTTTCCGGGGAGACTTTTGCTGAGTCGTTTTGCAGAGGAAATAAGAGACTATGCCTACGGAGAGCAGTGTGGCGACGGCGCCTGCAGTTCTCACCGGCGCCATCGCGGTGGTTCTCCGGCGGAATCCGGTCTAATTGAACCGGAAGTATTATGGGCGGTGAAAGGGTGAAGACAGGTTATGAATATTTCGATCAATTGCAAATTAGACCACCTAAGTTTCTTTCTCTTCTCTTTTTACCATTCCACTTTGATGGCAAAGTCATTTTTATAATATTGTAGCTCAATTAATGGTAAATAATTTTTTCTTTGATTGTTGTTAAGAAACATAATCATTTAAAATTAAACTTGAGGAAAATGATTATTTGAATGCTTGGTGATCCTTTGGAATTTATGAATTATTTGTTTTAAAGTTATAATAATATAATTTGTACCGAAGAAGTTATAATAATTTGACAAGAGTTATAATAAGATCGCTCATTGGATTCCTGACGATCTATCAAGATTTTGTGTACTAATCCTAATGATCAACCATGAGTAATGGCAATATAAGTCTTTTGGTGTTTTACTAGAAATTAAGCTTCGTACTTGTTATTTCGAGGTTATTCTCACATAATTTTTTAGAACGAGTTAAAAGTTAAATAAAGACGTAGAATAATCCTATTTGTAACAAATCTTAATGATGCGTGTCAAAGATCAAGAGAAGAGTTGTAGATGAGCCCAACCCATTGGCAATATGGGCTCTGTCAATAATGAATACTAGTTGAAAGAAGTTAGGATTGATTTTTTCGAGCCCAACTAATTCAAATTCACATCAGAGAGAATTCATTAAAAAATAACAAATTTTCATATTCAAAACTCGAATTTGAGTGTTTTTTCTAAGTACTCACAAATTCTTATTACACGATGAAAAGTTACAATGTAAAAAGGGTTGAATAAAATAACTAAAGTTGATTGCATTATAACTTTCCATGATCGAATATACAACTTTCCGTACGGAAGTAATTTCATTTCAATAACAATAAAAATAAAAGGCGAAGAATCATTTGGAATTTTTCTTTAGGTTCGCATATTTAAAAGAAGATTCATGATAAGAAATATATTATTCTCTTTGCACTAAGATTGATTGTCGAATAATTTATATATAACATTCAATATTTATTCCCTTTTAATGACTTTTATGTAACATGAATTCAAATTAATCGAGTAGATACTAACACCAACATAGGAGCTCGAAAAATGAAAAAGGAGATTGAAATATGATTATTCCCATAAGGAATAACTTTATGTAATAGATTATACCAATCAGGTGCAGCTAGATCTGATTACATTAAAAAATAAAAATAAAATTGATGAGTGCCCAAAAGTGCTACAAGACATTTAAAAAGGCCGACAAAATCAGTGATAGGACAAGTCCATTAATAAGCTGATGCATTTAAGTTACCATCTTGCCCTTGGCTTACACAAGTTCAAAACTATTTATGTGGTTGGTATTTGATAGAGTGTTGGTCGATTAAGAACATATACGTTCAAAAGATGAAAATAATAGAAATGGTGATGTTCGGTTGGATGTATGGATAGTGGATGCATTAGAAGAGAATGTAAAAGTAATCTGACAAACAAGATAAAAGAAGCAGAGTTGAGATAAATCAGTTATATATATAAGAGTTATTAGGAGAAACAAGGGTAGACCAAAAAAATTCAAAAGGGAGGGAAGACCTTAACAAGGACATGATCATGAATTTGATAGTATAAAGGTTAATGATTACGATAGAAAAGTAATAGACAGTCGAGTGTTGTAGTGGTGTTATATGAAAGAGACTATTTATGCAATATCATATTCTTCGATTTTTACTACCACAACTTACTTCTTTGCTTTGTTCATTTTACTATTTTGATATCATTTATTTTTTCTTTTATAAAAAGTCTGGACAAAAACAAAACTAAACAATAGTTGAAATTTATAGTAACTTAATTATAAAATTACAAATTTAAATATTAATTCATTCTTCCAATGATAACTCGCACATCATATTAAAAAAAAGGACCCGTAAGTAGATTGGACTCCAAAGTGGCCATCTAGTCAGCTTAAGGTAACTTTTATATGGTTAGTAAGAATTTTTTTGATGGTACATCATTGAATCACCCAAATAATATTTACAGCACGTCTGTGCAACGTTCAAATTCATATCATCTAATACTATAATTTTGCCCCTATCCTAAAAATAAAACTTTTCTACGGAATATAAATTATTCAAACTTCAATTATGTCACTCAAACTTAATAAAGTGGGTATTAAATATCGAATAAAGAAAAATAAATTATAGAATCTGTATAATTATTTCGAATTTCGTCCCTCAGGCCTCAGTACAGAGTCCTTCGAAAAATAATAAACTTTTTACGGCAGAGAATCTTTGCAGAGCATAAACCACTCCATTTCTCACTCTTCTTTATCTCTCTTCTTCTCTACAAAAAGGCCCAAAATACTTCATCACTTCGAACTCTTCCGCCATGGAAATCCAAAAATTGCTTCTCAAATTCAAATTCCATATCTTAATTGCATCTATTTTTACGATTTTCATCTTCGCTCTCATTTACCTCGCACCTCGATTTCTCGATGTTGTTAAGTATTTTTGGCCTCTGTTACTCTCTACTGCTCTCTTCCTAGTCGCTGTCGTTCTCTTTGGATGGATTTCTCCGCCGGTATCAGAGGTTTCCGGTGAGAAAACCGGTGAAGGTATTTTGGAATTCGTAGCGGGTCAACCCGAACAATTACAAACGCATCTACATGATTTACATGAACATGAAGGAGGCGGAGAAGATGAAGAAGGTGAAAGTAGTAGTAAAGTAGAGTGAAGTGAAATTAATGGTTATTTCTGTTTTTTTTTTTTTTTTAATTAGATACCTTTTTTTTCTCTTTTTAAATTTTTGTATATTTCCAGAATAATGTTAACTTGCATTATTGGCCTGCCCCTTACCTTTGGGACCTTTCTTTTTTTGTCTTTTACGTTATTGAATCTAAACTAATTTATATGCATATATTTAATGAATTTTACAAGATAAATATAAGATTTAGATTAAAATTATTCAGTTGGCCGCACACACTATCCCCGCCCCTACTTTCACAAAAAATAAAAGAAAAATAAGACGGAGAAAAGTATTGATCAATACCAATAATAATATCTTCATGTAATCAAATAAGGTCTAAAAATGATTATCTAATATACTAATCAACTTTTGAATATCTTCATATTGAACTAGTTTGGGAACAAAACTCTGTTTTTACTACTTCACCAGCTAAATAGAATACAATTATCAACATTATTATTAAATTGGTCACTTCCTGCGCAACATTGGTAAACTCTCCTCTATGTACTATTATCAGATCCAATTCATTTGACATGCCTATTTCTAACTCTATCTCTATTTTACTCTCTAAATATAGAGTTTTCTATTTTTTCAGACAATCAATTCCAGTTTAATTCTCTATTTCTCTCTAAATATGAATCTTCTTATTTCTTTTCAATATTATATTATTGTTTTCATTTTCATAATATAAATTATTTTTTGTTGCAAATAATCACCCTATAATTTATATAATCTTCATGTAATATAAAATTTTTATTCTTTTCAAATTCTTCATTTAATAAAAAATTATTTTATTTTAAATAACATAAATGCAACAAATATTATATATAATACATATTAGCGAACAATTCAAATCAAAGTGAAATTATTGATGAACTACAACTATATCATCAATATTGCATTATCATAAAAATTATTTTAAATTTTACATAAATATTCAACTTTCAAGATTGTTACGTTTCACCCATAAATGCTCTATTAATATATTAGAGAGTTCAAATGAACAATTTTTTGTCCTTATTTTTTTTATTTGTAGCTAAAATTGTTTAAATTAACGATCAATTATTTTGTATACTAATTTACTTTTCCTATTCCATTTTAAACTATTGCATCAAACATTTTCATGCTCATTAAAAAGTGTAGTTTAATCATTTATCACTATAACATAAAGGTGGATTATTTGAATTATCGTGTAAATTTTGTGCATTCTTCATAGTGAAAAATAATTATAATTTTAAATTACATATTTAAAGTGACAAGAACTTGTAAAAAATCAAATTAGAAAAATTGTTAATTCGGGATGGAAGTAGTATGCTTATCAATAATATGTTTTTAGATATTATATTACTTAGAAAATAATTACAAATATTAGAGAGTGCTAATTTTTTTTAAAAATAAAATATAAAAATTGTTAATTCGAATGAAAGTAGTAACTTTTAAATAATATATTTTTAGATGTTATATTATATTAGAAAATAATTGCCAATAATAAAGACTTAATTAATGATATAGTAGAAATAATATTAAAATAATTAAAAAGTGAAATAGAGAGGTTAATAGTAGTTCTCCAAATTTGGAGAGCTACTATTCACCTCTCTATAAATGGAGTATAGAGAATAATATGGACAAAACATTTTTTATTTTGCTCTCCAAATATAGAGAATGAAGAGTAAAATAGAGATGAATTGGAGATGGACTCTTCTTTTTCCATCAATCTTATAACCTTTAAATTCAAAATCAACATGTCGTGACTCGACCCGAAGTTCGAAAATTTAGTTGGGAATTGTTGACCTGAAGCAATATTTTAGTAAACACTTTTTTACCAGAACAACCTTTTTATTGATCCTATGTAACTAAAATCACAATTTTTAGGGGAAAAAAAAAATAAAGAAAAGGGAAAACAACAATATTAGCAAATTCCTAAAGTGAATTACTGACCACCGACCTTGGTCCTCTCGAAGACAAAATTAGTGGGTTCACCTAATTTGTCTGCATACTAGGCACCTAACGGTACTATTATATCACTTGCTCTTTGCAAAGTTTTTAAGGAAAAAATTCATGGGTATATTATTTATATTTTATTTTATTTTGCACGTCTACCCATTTCTGAACAAATTTAGATACACATTGTTTTAATCATCTAGTAGTATTTTTGTCTATGCTAAGATAAGAATCCAAAATCTCATGATTCCAAACTCATTTTATTAATCACTATAATATGATTGAAGTTCTAATATTTTTTTCTCTAAAATTTAGGCATAAAAGGTTGAACTTTAATCATACGTTTATAAACTTTAGAAAAAAATATAATCATATAAAACTTCAAATATTTTATCTAAAACTAACCAATTCAGAAATGGTTCGAAACAGATAAAACCAATTTTATAACGACATAACTTGAATGATAACACCAAAATCGAGTATATCTATGGAGTCGTTCAGTAGGATGTATAAGAATAGAGCTGGATATGGTGTATTAATAATGCTTGTATTAATTATGCTAAAAATAACATGCATTGTATAGTTTCTAAAAAATAATATTCGTTTACAAAGATAAAAATATTGTGGAAAGGATGTGAAAAAAGTTTTAAAGGGCAATTGTACCTTTAATTAAGCTAATGCATGCATTAAAAACTTTTGCATTACTAACACTATGTATTTTCATGTGTTAGTTATACATACTTTGATACCAAATAAAGTGGCATAACTAATGCAAGCATTAATACATAACTTGAAAAGTGTATGCAGTGCATTATTTTTCTAATACACTCTGTCAACCGACAACTAAGGGATTCCATTTAAAATGGGTTTGGGCCACAATCACACTTGTTAGGATATGGACTACAGGTCCATATATTAACCCTTGCTTAAAATTTCTATTTGCCATCATAATCTTTCAACCAATGCTTGTCGGACTAGGGTCCAAAATGATACACTTTCGGCCTCCCTAAAATTCCCTATCACAATATAGTGAAGATTGATTGAGAATTTTGAGTGAAAGGAATAATGGGATTTCTCGAGTAACCAAACCAATTCCTATCATTTCACACCAAAAAGGGTATATTTTCGAGTATTTGGAGTGGATGGACCATCAATACTTAATGAGATTATGGTAGGATAAATAAGATCCATGAACCTTTAATTAGAGATTTTAAATTCAAACACTAAGGGTCGTTTGGTAGATGATATGAGTTATGCAGGCAGTGGTGGAGCCGGGATTTTCAATAAGGTCAAAATATGAAAAAATAGACACACGAAGTAGCCGAAGGGGGTTCAACATCTACTATATATACCTAAAAAATTATTTTAAGCATGTATAAATCATATAATTTTCAGCCGAAGGGGTTTCGGATGAACCCCTTAATTGTAAGGTGGCTCCGCCATTGTATGCAGGTACAAGCAATGTAGAGGGTAGTTAGGAGGGAATCAATGTATTATTTTATGTAGATATTAGTTATTCATGTATTAGTTATTCAACCTTATATCATCCATAAAATAATACATAAAATCTCTCCCAACTCATGCATGTATTATTGTATTCAACACTTTTCTTATACATGTGACAAGTGGTTGCTCAGTTGGACCCTTTTACCTCCAACATTAAGGTTACGGGTTCGAGACTTCAAGTCACCAATGGAGAGAAAAGTTGGGAAACTCATAGGGAGGGGTAAATAAAAAAAAAGAAGAAAAATTCAAGCATTAAGAATGGAAAAATTCCTAGTAGAGAGAGTATATGAGCCCAACGAGGATCTAGATTAGTCAAGTTAGTTTTGATGGTGAAAAAAATGAGGAATGGTTACATCTGGTGTTGGGTAGATTCTTTTGTTTGGGATTTCCAAAGTAAGCAAACCAATCCCTATCATTTCACACCGGAAATAGTCAATATTGAGTGTTTAAAGTGGACGGGCAAACAAATGCTTACCCCAAAGACATTAAAATAGGACAAATATTCATCACCTTTAATCAGAAGCCTTGGATTCGAACACTAAGAATGAAAAAATTCCTAGTAGAGAGAGTTTCCCTCTTAAATGGGCCGAAAGAGACACGAATCTGGATTAGCCATGTTTGTTTGAAACGCTAGATGGTTAAAAGAAACACGGAATGTTTACCTCTCGAGTTGGAAAACTCGGGATCAATAATTGTACTGTAGAACTCAGATACCTATCACATTCCTTGACAGGGGAAGAAGTTTGCTAACTTTTTACAAACAAAAGTACAACAAATATACATGTTTACAGATGGAGTTGAGAAGACTACATGGAGATTCTAGGAAGTGTGGATTTCACTCTAGTACTAAACTGAGTGGGATTTACTGCATGACTTGTGTCAAAAACTCTATAAATATGAACGTTTTCTAATATGCTATTAATACACTAGAAGTTTCAAAAAGGACTCATAGTCATAGGTGAAAAATGTTGCTTAATACATTAATATAGGGTTTAGAGAAATCACCTCCCGGTTCAAGACGATTGAGCAAGTGTCAGATCCGCGGTTGACAAAGTTCCAGACTGATCAACGTCAAGACTTTCAAATTCCTTCAATACAGCTACGACATCGTGCTGGTTGATCTTCCCCATCTCCTTAAGTTTATAGATAACAAATTCAGCAGCCCTTTGCAATTGACAAAAACAAAAGGAGACCAGAATTAGAGTTTGTAATATGCTTTGAGATTTACAATGAAAAAAAGAATAATACATGCTAGGATCAAAAGCTAAGACAGTGGTGTAATGACACTAACAAAAACAATACACAGTCGATATTTAAATGGTTCCGTTAATTTGACATGTGTCGACAAGCATGAGTGCAGTTTTCAACACCAAAGTGAACAAGGTGAGAGTACAAAACTAGAGTAAATACTCGAATTAAGTGGATCAAGAAGGGTCTTTGCAATCTAATTATAGGTGCATGTTTTAAATTTAAATGAACTTACCCTACAACCCCATCATCATCAAGATCAGCTTCCTCCAAATCCACATTTGTCGTCCTTCTTGAAAGAACCCATTTCACAATCTCCTTCTGTCTCTTTTCCGTGTTCCATTCAGCAACATAAAGGAAGAATCGACCCAAACAAAGAGTGCTTGTCAAAATCCAAAATATAGCAAAAATGCGCCCTGCTTTGGTTGAAAAGCTTTTGTCTCCATATCCTAATGTTGTGATGGTAGCACAGACGCAATAAAAGGCGTCTACAGTATCAAACTTTTCAACTCTAGTCAAGACGACTGTCCCAATGATTATGAGCATTATAAGGAAGGCCGCTACCATGAAACACTTGTACCTTACTTTGTTTGTTTCAATCTCCTCTAAAATTTCACTCGGACCAACTCTACAACCCATATGCAGTGCTTTAATTAATAGTGTTTCTTGCTTCTCCACTAAGTAGTCTGCTGCTTTGCTTAGAACCAGTCCAACAAGTGCCATCCCAGAGAACACAAAGACACAGGCAAGCAGTTTAGTAGTTGCACTGTTAGGAACCAAATCACCATATCCAACCGTGGTCATTGTCACAACACAAAAGTAAAGGGAATCAAGTACGCCATCTATTTTCTTTCCCTTGATCTTGCTTCTATCAAAATAAAAGCAAATGGTACCAATACCCAAGTATATAACCAAGTAAACAATAACTTTCCTAATACTAGGGTGGAGTTTGTCCAAAATCGATTTAGAACGTAGAAGTGATTGGTCGTTCTTTATTTCATTAATTTCCACCGGAGCAATTTCGCCCACAGGAGTACTTTTAGATCGGCGAAATCTTTTTCTCCCAAGACCAACCGTATGATGGGTTTGATGCAGTTGATCCAACAAGGGCTGGGTTATTCCCCTATTAGTCATCCAGGAAGCCTCGAGAAGTCCTGCAAGAAATTGTGGCTGCTTAAGAAAAGTCCTTTAATTTAGTAAATCATAATGATTTCCCTCAGCCAGAGAGACTAGTCTTCGAATACCAAAACACTAACAAAAACAGTTTTTCTTCATGATTTTCATATGCAAATAGTACCTTGACTGTCAATTATTAGTTCTTATACTATGATACTTCTAGAACCTTAATGCGTGCCACATGCAATAGTACCAAGTAAAGAACTTTCTAGGATAAGTCCGTCACAGCCAGGTTAACAATCAATAGGAGTATTTTGACATGGGTTTATACTCATTGATGAATAGAGTTCCAGTTCAATGACGATAAATCTTTGGGTTGCTGTTACTGAGAGAATCCATTTAACCTAGACGGCTAGCTCACATAAAAAGAAGGCGCATGTTACCACTAATTTCTCATGATGATTGAGAAAGTTCTGGCCAGTAAGAACACAAGCATGGAACTTGATCAGTCTCTCTTAAAACTCACCGAGAGACAGAAAATCAGATGCATCCAGACACCTAAAGTTCGCACTGACGACAAAAAATTAGATATCTAATCCAAGCGGTCACTGTAAAGTTGGACTCATCCTGTTTTTAGCTGAGACATCCTAACACATTTCATTATGTTGTTAACTTGTCAAGTAACTAAAATCCAACGTTTCTATGGCAATATTAGTTTTCTTCTATGTGATGCTCGTGACGGAGTTCATTTTCTTTATATCTCTCATCCCTTATACTATATTGTGTCAGTGACATGCTAATCATATCTGTGAAATGATTAGTGGCTCTGCACTCCGAGAATCAAAAGGTCTAGTTTCCAATTCCAGAGTAAGAGAAATAGTACTAACATATATGTCCTTGATTGGCAAACTTGTTCTGGCAACTACACCCAATAATTATGAACTGTAACGAATCTAAATATTCTCTTCAGCATCTCTTTAAGTTGGTCAAATTCTCTGCATGAGACTTAAACAGAAAACAATCTATAAAATCCTACAGTCACAGGCTCACAGACCATCAGTCTCCTCAATAGTACATTATTCTACTAAATTATAGCCTTTTAACTGGTTTGGTAAAAATCTAAACATCCCACACATACATCCTTCCTTTATCTGGCACCTTAGTTAAAAGATTTTTAACTGAAACCAAGAAGATACAAATGTTCTCACAAATTCACCTATGCTTGGCATAATGGAATGAAACACACATCAAATGAGAAACAACTACATCCCACAACCTATGCTAATAGAAGCAGGGGTGTATCTAGAGAGGGTGCCGTGGGTTCACGTGAACCCATGCTCCCCTCTCTAGATCATATATAGTAGTGTTATATGTTAAAAAAATATTTAAATATAACTATGTGAACCCACGTTCAAAGTATCATATAATAATATGATGATGATAGGGTGCACCTCTCTGAGGATATAAATTTAAATCTTATATCTATCTTCTGTTTTTGAGTAACACCTCTTCAAGTGGTTATCGGTTACACTTTTGGCGTTTCAACTAATTTTCTTTTGTTTTTTTCTTAAATCTTTCAAAATTTTCAAGTGTGTTACATTGAAAATTCTTAAAAAAATTTAGCACTATAAAATTTTTATATATAATTAAATCAAATGTGTATATTAAAATTTAAAACTAGTAGTATTATATATTTTGGACCTATAATTTTTAAAATTTAATGGTTCATATTAAGAACCTAAAAGTCAAACTGATCAAATTTATATTTAAGAAGCATGTTTTCGTAATCGTGCACCAATCTTACCGAAATCCTAGATACGCCTCTGAATAGAAGGTAGCAAGTACCTCGTAGAATTAACCAAGATGTGTGCAAGCTGGCCTATACACTACGGTTATCACAAAAGGAAAAAGAGACATAAAGAAAGATAAGGTAGTTTTTCTCAGCAAAATTACTAATCCAGCCAAGCCAAATTGCTAATTGAATACCAAAATTCAAAACTGGTGACTAGAGGTTGAATAAACTTACCAAACAGAACACAAATTCACTCTTAACTCCTATCGCTATATCTCAACAACAACAGCATACCCAGTCTAGTTCCACAAAGTCGGGTTTAAGGAGAGTAGATACGCTGATCTTATACTTACTCGTAGGTAGATTAATTGTTTTCGATAGACCATCAGCTCAAGAAAAAATAGTCCAAACCAGTACAAAAAAGAACAAACGAAAGTGAAAGCATAACAAAATTTTTGGACAGTAACTACAACAAAATAATATGTAATCGAAGTACAAAAAACAACATATAGTAACACAAATCGAGCAGTACTACCACAACTAGTACTGACGGCTATATCTCAAATTCCTCTAACTTTTTTTTTTTGTATGAATTCTTCCATAGCTAAATTTAACTAACCGATCCACGCTAAATTGGAAATAACACCTTACGAGTTATGATACACGAAACCTCACAACAACACATGAGCAGAATTTCCCCACCAAAATCGCAAATTAATAACTTCCTACAAAATTCAGCGAGCAAGTATCAATAGATTTACCTTTACATTCAAAGAATAGCAAGTTCATGAGAAAAAAAATAATGAAATAGTAATCTGAATTACGAGAAAAAAATCAGATGTTTCGATCCTTACCTAAACCCTGATTTCCATAAAGAAATTGCTGGAAAGAGCTCAAATATTCTTTGACATCAATGGGAGCTTTAACTTGCAGGCGTCCATTTTCTTTAGTTTCTTCCAATTAATTGCGATCACGTTTAGCTTCTTCAGTCCCCTTACAAGAGCTGTCGTCATTTGGTTTTGGCTTTTCCCTCGTTTTCTTTCCTCATTCGGTGAGGGGGGAAATTTAAGTTTTATCGAAAGTTTCAGGGCTAAATAGTAATTTCCAAATAAAGTGAGATAATATTTTGAAAAAAAAAGAATAATATTCATGATCAAATAAATAAATGATTTTCCTACTTATTTTTTAGCATTTGGTTACTACAAATAAAATATTGTCCGATAAACTTTTAGTATAATCTATACAAATACTATAACACCACGTTTGAACCCCAACCTTTAAAACGAACCCTTACCCCACCTTTAACATGCATCAAGACCCCAATCACAATACACACCTTGACCACGGTTCAGGCCCCAACCCCAATCTTGATATCTTAATCCTCGACCAAAACTAGCCAAAACCTAGGTCAAACAGTGGTTTGGGACTCAATCTCAACCATGATCCCGAATCGAGATTGGAGATCCAACCTCGAGCCGGGATTGGACCTTAATCTCGAGTCAAGATTGAGTCCCGATCGAGGTCAGGTCAAGTCTTGGATTGAAATTGGGGTCGGGTCTCGAATTAGAGGCGAATTCAAGAATTAAAATAGAGAGGGCACCACAACTTTAAACGGAAACAAACAAAAAAAAACACAACCTATGCAATATAATGCCATAACTTTAACCAATGCACCCAAATAAGTTATGATTAATAGATGAACAATTAAATATATCATCCTTTATTAGACTATCTATACATATATACTAAAACAAATTAAAAGTTATCAGGTGCACGTGCACCCTCAAGCAACCAGGTGGGTCCGCCTTTGTCTCGAATCAAGGTTAGAGTTGGAAATCATGAAGTTAGATCCCAAGTCAAGGTTGGAAATAGGGGTTGAGGTTGAGGTTGAGGTCAAGGTCAAGAGTTAGGTATTGAGTCAGGGTTGGGATCAAAAGTTGGTTCCTTGAGGTTTGAACAGATAGGGTTGATGGTGAGGTTCGAAAAATATTTTTCTTACTTTTACACAGAACGAAAAGTTATCATATCTTATATCGAAAAAAAATATTTTTCAAAATATTTAAGTCAATAAAATATGAAAAAATTAGAAAATATTTTCAATAAAATGTTAACCTTCATGCCCAACACGCCGAGCTAACTTGCGCGCGCAGAACTTCACAGCTATAAAGCTTGGATTTACCAATTTTCAAACAACGTGAAGCTGCAGAACGAAGAGAAAATGGAGGGAAAGCGTTCAAACACGCAGCCACTAACACTCATAAGGAAAATCAAAGGTAGCTAGCGCATCCATTAAACTTCAAATTCTCTCTGAAAATGCATAGCGTTTCTCGCGTTCAATACATTGGTTCTCAACGAATCGTCTTCGCGTTTGAGACACACATACTTTGATTTTGTTTTGCAGGATTTACTCGTTCCATTGTTGAGGATCTCGCTCGAGGTAGGGCACCGTTGATCTACATTGATCGGTTCAGAAATTACTGTACTGATACTTCTGGAAATTGGTAAGACGCAGTGTATGTATGAGTATATGAAATTATCAATCAAGTTAAGCCTAGCAAAGTGTTTTTTTGTTATCTGTTCCTTCTGATTATTCGAAGATCTGGTTGAAAACAATGAATGTGTGTTGCAGTTTAAAATTTCATTGCAAATAGTGTTTTCGATTTCCAACACAAAAACTAACACTGAATTTAACTGTCGATTTCGTATGAATTAATAAAAACACTACCTCGATTGGTTCAGAAATTTCTCGACTGACACTTCTGGAAATTGGCAAGACGCGTATGTGTGTGAGAATGTTATTTGGTAGCTTGAGTATATGAAATTAGCGAAGTTTTTTTTTCTTTTCCTTCTTTTTCGAAGATCTAGTTGAAAACAATGAATGTGCCGCAGTTTGAAATTTCATTGCAATTAGTGTTTTAGAATTCTAACATGAAAAACTACACTGAATTACTATTGATTTTCTATCAATTGATAGAAATACAGCAATGTTTGATTCCTTTCTATATTACAAGGCCTCCAAAGAGATTTTCCTTGACGTAATTGAACGGAAAATTGCAACTGATGAAGATCCATGTAGGTGTAAAATGCCGGTTTAAGAATGTTGCTAGCACTGGGCTTGGTAGATTATTCTGTGGAATTCCAGATGGTATGCCCCTGCACCCCCTCAAAACAAACCCTTCCAAAAAATAAAATGTAGAGAAGAAACGAATCGTTATTCTAAATGTCTTGCTCAGAAGAAGAATGAGCAGTCTATACTGAGAAGTTTGTTTGTAGAAGCCATATCCTATTCTAAGACACTAATAAGTACAATTAGTAATGGTTACGTTGAACAGAGTTCTAAAAACAATGAAATTTACTGAAGTTGGTGTTTGAATGGGTAATTAATACCATCCAAATTTTCTGATAGTATTAATGGTCTTTGTTTTATTTATGTAGCTCTTGCAGCTCCGGTTTGTCGACTGGCAAGGAAGCTATATCCTTGAAGAGGGAATGCCATGCACGTAGGCTTGGTGAGTCTAGGGAGAGTAAACAATACTTGTGTATTTCATCCATAGTCCTCATGACATAGTTGGACAAGAAATGAAATGATCAAGAAGGGGGTAGGAATGATAATTAAAAGTTGCTATCCTCCCTGAAAATGACAAAATTTCCAGGAGAACTATATTTCCCCGTTTAATTGACTTTTCTATACTTTTATTGTCCTATATGAGCCTCCCTTTTCTTGATGTTACACAAGATGCACCACGGGGGAGGGTGGGGTGGGGTGGGGTGGGGGATGAGGTAGTACAAGGTTTCTCTCTCAGTTATCTTTTCTGTTTGGTTGAATCAACTTGAAGGCATTTTTTGCTCTCCAATCTCCTTAACATCCTAGAACCCATCATGGTTACTTCCTCTCTATGTTTTTGTTTCAGATGTTTTGTTGAGGGTTCTACTGATAGTTCAACAACTTCTGCAAGAAAACAGGCATGGATCAAAAAGAGACATATATTACATGCATCCTACTGTTTTTAAAGGTAAATCTGGATCGACCTCTGGTGTTACAAAGTTGTTACTCCCCTGTTAATTTCGTAGGATATGGTTGGACTTTATGTACTCCAGAATCAGTTTTGAAATATTCTTGTGATTGTTTATGAAGTTTTTATTCGTGGAAAATGCTTATGTGCTGTTGTATTGTTCAGCTTTCTCAGTTGCTAGAAATCTGCCATGATTTAGATCTCTAATGCAAAATTTATGTATTCAAAGGCCTCCTCCTCCTTATATGCTCATCATTTTCTTTCGCACTCCATAATGCAGAACAATCTGTTGTTGATCGGGCAATTAATGACATATGCATCCTCTTGCAATGCAGTCGGCATAACCTTAATGTGGTATGTCAATCTACTTTCCTCTCCGTATCAAAATGCACTCATTTTAGATGTATATCCACATGTTCCCACTGTTAACAGAGCGCGTTCACATTCTTTTCTATTTTTATTTAGCCACATGTTCATTTTCACAGTGGAGGATTCAATTAGGGTTCAGAATATTGATAGTAGAAATGGTCATTCTGCTATTTATACATGCTTTTGACACAAGAAACGGTAGATCACAAGTATCTGACTCTGCCTTCTCTAGTGTAGTTGATTAGAAGGATGTGAATACTGTTCTCATATAGAACTTGAATATCGATTTCAGAGAATGAAAATGATATTGCTAGACTAGGGTAAACCCATCATTCAAATGATTAGTTTGTTCTCCTTTTATTGCTAGTCTTGTAGGAAACTTGACCTTTTATATTCTTTTGATGCTTGCCTTCTGCAGGTGTCTGTTGGAAATGGGTGCGTACCTCTACACAGTTAATATTTCCTTGCAGGAGTGTGCTTCTAGACACGTACAGTTTGAGTTCATTATATGCAATGTTCTTTCTCATACTTGACATCTATTATTCCCAATCTTTTCTTCTTGAAAATTCAAATGTTTCTTCTTCAGTTGATTATGTTTATACCTCTTGCATTGTCTGAATTTTGCTTCATTATGTATCTAAATTCCTCTTTGGGGAGCAAAGTTACTTCATGATTGAGAGTTTTGACATAGTCTATCATGTTACAATAAACTTTTGCACTTTTAGCAAGGTAAAATTTAATAATAACCCGGAGGAAGCATGTCAACTCTCAAGGAGTATTATTGCATGGTCATTTTTGGCCTACTTTTGAAGATATTGGTGGTATGTGTAGATCTAGTTTAAACTGCTCACCAGTGAAATTCACAATAAATCTACTGCTGTTGCATTTTGCTCATGACAATTTTCTGTTCCTTAAGATGGATATATAGTTGGTTTTCTTCTTTGTTTATATTGTAATAGTTCCTTTCAATTCTCGGTCATAAAATTCTTCTTCCAACTATTTCTGGTCTAGATTGGTGATGGGCTGGCTGCGGTATGTGGAATCTGGGAGGAAAATTGACTGCATTAGCAATCCTAACACCGTAAGAATGATAATTAGAAGCTAAGATGGGTTTCTGTAGTTGTGTAACAATCTAATTATGATGGTTCCTGCAGGCATACCCCATTCCGGTCCTTGTTGAAGAAGTTGATGGTATCCTTAGGAGTATAAGTATTCGAATTATGAACACAACATGGTTAAATATGAGCATGAGTTTGTGGACTTCATACATGTGCCTGTCCAGTTATTGCTAAACATAAAGTTGAGTGGATGCTATATTATTGAATATATCCTGTTATTTGACTTTATGGATTGCTTTGTCAGACTATGGCTGTAATTGTTACTCCCTTAATGCTTGAACAAGATATTATTAGTGTTGCTCAATACGTTTTAGTTGTGGAGAAGGAATCAGGTAAAACTATTTATAAGCAGTTCAAGGCTATAACAGAGTCATGAAAGGTATTCCTAGTTCATAAGTGAGGCCATTATTTGTTGTCCATCATGCAGTTTTCCAGCGACTAGCAAATGATCAGTTTTGCAAGAGGAATCGTTGCATTGTGATAACAGTACGCATCTTTTGTTTTCTGAGAATTTCCACACATACTTGGCTCCATAATTTCTTTTTAACAGGGAAGGGGTTATCCTGATGTTCCCACAAGGAGGTTAGACCCATGTTGCTCACCTTGTCAGACTTGTTGCAGATGAATCCTACTTCAATTAATCATATTTCTGTCTGTTCATGTTGACTACCTGTGGTAGGTTTCTGCGTCTCCTCATTGACAAACTGCATTTGCCTGTGTACGGCCTGGTAGATTGTGATCCATATGGCTTTGACATCTTAACTACATACAAATTCGGTTCTTTGGTAAGGATTATTCAATGTGGTGTTATTATGATGTGAACAAGTTGCTAACATTCCTCCTTTTCACTGTAACAGTCTACTCTTCTATTGTTAATTAGTTCAAACTTATGTTCACATTTCTAAAAGAAAAGTCATACATTCATCACCGTTTTCCTTTCACAAGCTATCAAGAATTCATTCTTATCTTGATATTAATCTACGCGAGACACTTAAGTTGAAGTGTATAGAGTAGTTAGATTAGATGGATTGATAGAAGGATGTGTTCTTCGGTAACACATATCTTTCTATGATTTTTGAAGCAAATGGCTTATGACGCAACATTTCTACGAGTCTCTGAGATACAATGGCTTGGAGTATTTGTCCAGGATTGTGACAATTATAGCATTCCACAGCAATGTCTCATGCCTTTAACTACTGAAGGTAACATTCACACAATCATCGTCTCGTTTCATTATAGCTTTTTCTCAAAACAACTCCTCACAAATGACTGGTTGTGTAATCTTGTCAGATAAGAGGAAAGTCGAAGCAATGTTACCTAGATGTTATTTGCAAAGAGAAGTACCACAATGGAGGTAGAATTTCATACTAGTAAGTAATGTTAATGGCAAGACTTCAGGTTCTGAAATTATTCATATGACTGTTCTCCACGTCCTAAGGTTTGAACTGGAGCTGCTGTTGCACAAAGGAGTTAAGTTTGAGATTGAAGCATTGTCTGTGCATTCACTCACTTTCTTGTCCCATGAGTATCTACCATCGAAGATCCACAATGGAGGGTATATCTGAATCTTTTCTATCTTTGTTTGGTTCTTTAGCACGAGAAGTTCAAAGTATTTTTCATGTGCTCGCGTAATTATCATTTGAAAGAACAACCTAACTAGTCACTTATGTCAAATTCATCACGTTCCGTCATTTTGGCTTTTAAGTTTTTCACGACAATGGTTGTGGATATCGAGCTACAAATGTGCAGTGACATTAAGCAGATTGATACAGATTGAAATTTGTCACTGTATCTCGTCTTAAATGATACATCAGAATAGATTGAAGACCCCAATTTGCCTTCATTCTTAAAATTATTAGTGATGTAAGTTAAAATTGTCATGTTTAACTTGTTGTGACACTACATATTGGTTGTTGCTTTGCCCGGAAAAGTAGAATCATGATAAAGTAGACAAGAAATACATACTTTTAAAAATGATTCAAGTTATATATACTGACGTAGTGATATCATGTTTGTAAATCTTTTTACCATGTTACCGATTATTATTTATCATAGGATTTACATGTAAATACTTTATTAGTCATTTGATTGTATGCATTTTATTTACATGATGAGATAATGCATTTAGTAATTGGCTAAGATGCAAGAACCCAGTAGTTTGAGATTGAACAATGAATATATGTCTTCGTCATGCAAAAAGAATACCAAAACATACTCTTAACTCATTTATGAATTATGATAACAGACCCAACTTGTCTAATGCAAAGTCAATTTTTACCTATACGATTGATTTGCTAAAGTAATTTAGTTTTATTACAAACCAAAATTAGATATCACTTTAAAAAATATTTATTTTTTTTAATCTAATTTTATAGAACTTCCTCAACCTAGGTTGTTTCAACTTTTGGAATGAATTAATTTTGTTGCAATCATTATATTCCTTAAATAATGACGTCATTCACTAATGAATATTTGGACAATTAATGTGCAAATTATGGATCAAGCTTGACACCAATACAACATGTGATAAAGGATTAATTAAAGACCAAGCAGAATAGATTCAGAGTGTTCTACTGAAAATCTTAAAAGTAATAACAATAGAAATATAGAATAATAATAATAATAAATATCTCCGTGACATAAATAATAAGTACAAAATCTTGGTAAAGATTTGATTTATAAATTATTTAAACATGACAAAAATAAAAACCAAATGTAGAGAATTTAGTACTAGGTTACCATTATATGAAAATGGTAATAAAATCTTTGATATAATTATCTGATTTTCTTTCTCCCTTTAATCAATGAGGGAGTATCTTCATAAACAAACAATAATTCAACCTCTACTTACATTGCACTCGTTAATTTGTCCTCCATTTTTTTTCCTGATCAACTCTATTGGCTCTTTCATTTGATTCAATGGAACCCTTTGCTGAATTGGTATGATTCACTTTCATCAAAAAATAATAGTTTTCTCCTTTAGTTAGTTAAAAGTTGTAATTTTTCTTTTATCAATTATGTCTTTTTTAGGGCTGTATTTTGAAAGTGGACGTTCATTGTGATGCATGCAAGATGAAGATGGTGGACGTTTTGAGTTCTATATGCGGTAATATGTTCTATATGCTTTTATTTCTTAGTAGAACTTGTTTTTTCTTTTTAATAATCGTAGTTTATGAGCCTATTTGTTTGTACCTCGACTAATTCCACCTCTACTTGGTGGATAACTTTGTCCGCCAAATGTTAAACAAATAAGAAGAAATCACCTAGTTTATGAAATTTAAACTTCCATGATTTATGGCTCTTTGAAGTTGAAGAAATATAGAAGGAAAATATGATTAAGCATCACTCATAGAACAATTTTTAGGTCACCTTTACCACTAAACTAAAACCTTCACTTATGTTTAGACGACTTTTTAAAAATTTTCTGGTGCAATGGGGGTACGGGAAAGGGGATAGCAAGAATTGAACCTACATATATTGTGTCGAAGACTGCTGCTTTCGCGTACCTCAACTAATTCCACATGATACTTGTAACTCTATCCACCAAGGCTAGGATAGATAGGAAGAATCACCTAGTGTTTTTTTTTGTCTCCAGAATTGAACCTGAGACCTCATGGTTCTCAACCACTTCATTGTCTACTAGGCCACACTCTTAAGTTTTTCCCTATTTGTATACTGTAATTCTCTAACAAAGATGATCAAATCCGCTTCGAAACATGTAGGTCGTCCATGAACTCACAATAAGGGTCTTCAAGAAGAGAAGACAACTATGGTTTATTTGCTTTTAACACATTTTTATTTATTTATAGGTGTTTATTCTGTCACAATAGACTCTGAAGATGGGACGGCCAAGATTTCTGGTGAAGTTGATCCGAACCTTCTCTTGAGGGCGTTGTCAAGATCAGGCCTTGGCAACCATGCAGAGGTGAAATGGGTGAGACTTAAGCACCCAATGTTGAGTAATAGTCATATGACCGATGGATATGGTTCCTATAATCATGGATATGGCTCTTATAATCATGGATATGGCTCTCATAATCATGGATGTGGTTCTTATAATCATGGCTATGGTTATAACAGTTATGGCCACGGTCATGGCCATGGCCATGGCTATAGTTCTATTGGTGGTCCTTTTATGCAAAGAAGGTCGTTGCCCGAATATAATTATGGCTATGAGGGACACCACAATTACCAATATCCTTTTAGGGGGACTGCACAAGACTCCTACGCCACCAACTATTACTCCGGTGCTCTGCCATCACCTAGGTATGTTCCAACATATGAAGATGACAACTTCAACTGTAGCAACATAATGTCATTGTTCATAGTACTTATTGTGTATTGCTTCTTTTTGTAAAGATTTGCTTGTTTATGTTAGATTCTGTTGTTGTACATAGAATTTACGCCTTTTGTTTTGTTTGCATAAAGGGGTTAGGACAATGTTGATTTTGAGGCTTAACTTCATACTATTTCCAAGTATTGTTTGCCTATTATACAGTATGTATACATATTATATTTTGGTATAATATACGCGGACATATATAAGGAAACTCTTTTTGCTGGTGTCGGAGGGCATTCCTTACTAAAGGCCTAAAGGGTGTCTCCACCATTGAACAGAACATGTTTACTCAGTCTTATTGAGCATCCATTGCCCCTCTGCTTCGTAGATTTCTTTTCCGACCTACTTTGTAGGCTATATCTGCATAGAGTACTGAGAAAAATTCTAAATCATGTATTTTCTTTCCTGAATTTGGTTGAGTTTTTCTTGATTTCTTATAAATCTTGTCATTGTAGGCCGTACAACAGCTATTATATGTAGAGAACCGGAGAGATTTTACTGGCTCGTTGGCTTTCACCATGACAACAAGAAGTTGTTTGCGTGATTTTTTCTTCTTAATTCTGTTTACTAAGCGAACATTTATATATTTAAAGGGTAGTTATAATTGAATCTGTTTTCTTTTTATTCGAAGTTAAACAGCTTTCATCTGCACTCAAGTAAATTTACTTGTTGGATTTTCATCAAGGTAGTTGATGCTTTACTTTGGTAAGTATATTTGTTGCTGCTGAAGTACTATTACCTTTTACTTTCCAATATTTGAAATGAACAAGCAGCCTTGCAATTTCATTTATTGCTTCATAGTCCTTTTAACAATGTTGCTCGGACTCTTCAAAAGTTGCTGCACTCGTGTCTGATCCTCCAAAAAATGCACAACTTTTGAAGGATTAGACATACACCCATCGACATTTTTGAAGAGACCAAACAACATAGTTGTTTTCATGGGAAAGAGCTAGACCACAAGGGTCTACTGTACATAGACCCTACATTTTCGCAAGAGGTTGTTTCCACAACTTGAACCCTGGTCACTTGACAACAACTTACTAGTTACGTCAAGGCTGCTCTATTAGTGTGCTTAAAATTATAGTTTTAGATTTGTGCTTCCTCTACTAGATTGATCATTTGCATCTTTAATGATTGGTATTTTCATGTAATGATATACATTCTTCTTGTCTAGACATTTTGATTGGAACAAAATGTCATTCTCAACCTATTTGACAAAACGAATAATTGCTTCTTTGTTTGATCTGTATAATTGTTGTGTGCGTATATGCTCTTTGATTGCTCTTTACTGTTTCATCTTGTTCATGCTATTATTTGCCTAAGATTTTAGCATGATAAGTGTTACATCAACACACATAGAAAGAAATGAATATGTACAGAAGCATATAGACACAATTGAATGTTTCAATTTATGTGGCACCTTTCGTATTTCAAGATCCAAATAAGTTTATTTTGATCGTAAATTTTTCAAATATCTTTCAAATATTTTGAATTGCCACTTGTTGTGACTTATAATACTTTTTACTTAGTTTACAATTATGTAAATTTCATTTCAAAAAAATAATAATTAAAGATTCAATGAGCGAATTTCTGATAATTTAAACAATTTTACTCTTGAAAAAACAAAAAGTGTCACATAAATTGAGATAGAAAGAGAAATAGAACATGGTACGAATATCAAAGTACTCATTACTCCATCTATCTTAGTTTAACAACTTACTTTCCTTTTTAACCAATCTAAAAAAAAAATGACACATTTCTATATTAAGTAACAATTAAATTTTTAAATACTCATAATCATACAAATATCTATTACAATATCACTTTTTTTAGACCACAAGTTTCATAACTCTTTCTTTCCTTCTTTAACTCCGTGTCGAGTCAAACTAACTCATAAGACGGAGGAAATATTAATTAAAAATAGAAGTATTGCTATATTGACCTTGGTATTTCCCAGACGTGCTTTCAACTTCATATTCCATTCCCTAAGCACTACCACCACGTCTATGGCACTTGTCATATATTTACCACTTCCTCTGTTTCAACAAAACACACACACAATTATGGCATCACCAAAAACACTTGCATCTAAATCACGAAATGTGGTTGCTCCAGCTAGCTCACCATCCAGGTTACCTCCTACTCCAGTTCTATTACAACAACCATCTCACAAAAAAGGTCAATGGAAATCAACAAAACTCTTCCGTCGTGTAAAATCCGTTTTCCGATCATTCCCTGTAATAAACCCTCCGTGCAAAATGCCGGTTCCTAACCGGCTGCACGAAGGGCATATACACGGAGGAAAACAGATGACAGGTACTCTCTTTGGGTTTAGAAAGGCTAGAGTTAATCTTGCAATTCAAGAAAATCCAAGAGGCGTTCCGTTGCTTGTACTGGAACTGTCAATCCAAACAGGTAAACTACTCCAGGATATGGGATCTGGACTTGTGAGAATTGCTCTCGAGTGTGAAAAGAATCATTCGGAGAAACTCAAACTAATCGATGAACCTATATGGACTATGTATTGCAATGGGCGAAAAGTTGGGTATGCAGTAAAAAGAGGACCTACAGAAGAAGACGTTAAAGTCATGCAGAATCTGCATGCTGTGTCTATGGGAGCTGGCGTTCTACCAACTGAGTCGTCTTCAGAAGGAGAACTTACGTATATGAGAGCTTTTTTTGAACGAACTATTGGATCAAAGGACTCAGAGACTTATTATATGATGAATCCCAATGGCACCACTGGTCCTGAGCTCAGTATTTTTTTCGTTAGGATTTGATCAAGAATATATACATACCATCACAAAAGATTCATTTTCTTGTCAAAGATATAGGGATCGAAGTAAAACCTAAATGAAGAATATAATTTTACATCTAATATGTGATTAGTATTCATGTTTGTTATGTCGTATAGAATGTTTTTCTCATGTTTGATCGGTGAATAAATGTTTTGTTTTTTTAAAAAAAAGATTTAATGAACATGAAATAGTGTTCAATATTGGCTATCTAACTTTTCCCTTGTTGTCATGTTCTTCTAAATCATTGTAATTTGGCTCATTTGTTTGTAAAGGAGTTCCATACACATATCATATCCAATAATTCACATCTTGACAAAATTGCTAAAAGGAATGATTTTAAGTTTGAAGTCTTGATTAGCTACCTTTTTTCTAACATACTTATCTTTAAATGTAGATTCAGAATTTGAAATATATGAGTTTCAACACCAACTTCAAGTTAACATTAAATAATACTTTCTCCGTTCTTATTTATATGTCGTCCTTATTTAAAATAAACGTTTTTTAATACTTATATTTCACAAAACAAATACATAAATAACATTATTATTCCTATTTTACGCTTGAGAGTTATTAGTATAATTTGATCAACATAAAAAACTAAATGATTAATTCATGTTCATTGGTCAATTTAATTAATCAAAGTAAATTACTTTATGTTCATTTTTTAAAAACTTGACTTAAGAGAACACTAAATAAGGGTACAATGGTAAACTTACATAGTTTCTTAAGGAACTTGAAATCTAAAATGGTGACATATAAATAAGAACGGAGAAAGTAATAACTTTGCTCATAGTCAAATATTTAATGCATTTTTTAATATTTGTGCAATACTATTAAGTTTATGATAATGCGTAATCAACCCTCTAGCGCTCGCTTATCTTTTAATGTATGTACAATTGTACATGCCTAATCATGAATCAGATGATTTTTGTGTGTCATTTTTGATACAATCAATTAGGACAATTGTCTCAGTGTGTAAGGAGGAACACTAATGTAAATTGAATGAATATCCAATAACTTTTAAGTTGGTTTGTCTTCTTTTTGTTGCTGTTTAGTGCTAAGATTCAAGAAAAAAGTATTTCCAATGGTCATAAATCTAAGCCACAAGTAGTAATCAAAGTAAAGTTTGTCAATATCATGAGTGGTCTTTTTCAATTGAAGTTCTCAGGTCCTTTCTAGTTCTTGCCGACCTTTCATTATTGTGTATTTGCTTATTGAAGATATGTGACTATGAAATAGTCGAGTTTCAATGCAGGTATCGAAAATTGATTAAAACAAAAAAAAATTAAAAAATTGCAACTATAGATTCGAAAGAGGTGCGGAGGGGTGGGGGTGGGGTGGGGGGTCATGTAAATTAATAATTTATAATAATTCGAGATTATTGTATAAATCAAGAATATCATAAATTTTTTTGTTCTTTTGATTAATACGTAAGATTTTAATCAAGATTGAATAGATTTGCCTATAATAAGTGTACGTGTTTATCAAATTTGCATCATGTAGATCAATACATCAAGTGATATAGTTTGATATGATTTCTATAAATTAGATGCATGGCGAAATGAACATTTTAGGATCTCTATTAAAGGTAAAGCAAAAAAGTTCATAATGATTTTATTTTTATTATAAATTTAGCCATTTTAGAATCAACTTTAGAATTATGAACTAAAGTTAGGAAAAAAATTGAATATGAAGTGTGATATATTACTTATAATTATAAAATATAAGTAGACTTCAGTTAGTTTATTTGAAGATTTGCATAAGGAGAAGGAACCATAGGATTTTGTCTGAAATTTGTCAATACTAACTAGAAGTTAAATATTTTTTTTAAAATTAAATATTATGATTGAAACTAATCAATATCTCATTACATTTTTATGAGATGCATATGTCATGTCGATCAACTGTATTTTGCAAATTAAATTTATATCATGTCCACATAATTGATAATTTCCAACATTTCATTCATTATGAGATTGACCAAACTTAGTTAAAAGAGGTCCCATTTAAATGCTAGCCAAAAGAACTCTTCCATCATACAAATCCATATGAGGTTCTTGAAATTGAAAGGTAAAAAGTTCAAAAATATTAGAGCCACAAATATACAAAGATTTCAAGTAGAAAATTATAAAATTTCATGCCACGTACAGCTAAAAAGTCTAGAAGATGACAATTTTAGTCACTTTCAATCACAAGAATAATTTAATTTACTCTCAATTAGTGCATTGAAAGTGTCTACTGTTGTAATAAAGTTGAAAAGGGGTTATTTTTCAAAGAGCTTTACGTACATTTTTCTGTCTTTTTATATATGGATTTTAGGAAATGAATTTTTATTTGGTTGTCCTTTTATATATAATTGTTCATTTTGGTGTTTTTTTAATTGGGAGTCTTCACAAATCAAACTAATAATCATCGGATTTACTGTTTACTTTTTTTAGTCCGTATACATAAATTATACATATATTATATATCTAGTTGTTATCTTTTATTTAACCGATTGAGTGAGCTAATTAGTTAATTCATATTTTTTTCTCAATAGAAGATAAAATTCATATGCAAACGAATGGATTATATCTTGAATAATTTTGTTAACTTAAAATGTGATATTCGAATGTTTACATAATGAAAATAGAGTTGCCAATTTTTTTTATATAGGGATAACTGTTCCCTAGTTTAATTATATTGTTGGTTAGGATAAGTCAGAATTTTCATCAAGAAAAGTTAAAATAGGGCTAGAATACATGAGATATATGTTTTATTTTTGCAAATTATTATTTCTAGTTTATATATCTATTATAACACTCAAGATTTAAATCTTGTGTGTTATAATATTCATTGCTTCTGATTATGTAAAATGTGATAGACTTTCCAAATGATCTAACGAATCGAGCAAAAATTTACTCTTTGAATTAGACTAATTATCAATTCTATAATTTTATTTTATAATTACTTTATATCATAGTGCATAAAACGTAAATTCTTATTATTATAAAAATAACATTGCATGTGGATTCTTAATTAACAATTGACTATTTTATTATTATTATAATTAATATTATTATTCCCACACTGACATCTATTATTGTAGACACTTCAAGAATCAAGCCATTCCAATAATTAAGGAAAAGAATCTTTACAATTGCTAATATCTCCCTACTTTATTTATTTCTTTATTTATATTTGAACTTTTGTATTATTGTGCATCGACAAGAATAAATTAGGCTCAAGAGGGTTACTGACGGTAGAAAACTTTCAAAGTGTCAGAGGTTGAACTACCGTACTAAGAATATCCTGATAAAATTTATCGTAAGGATAATTGAGTTGATTGAACTTGAGATCTTTTGAAGATCTCAAAGTTGAAAGCATAACATTCTTTCGATCATTGTTGCAAGACCATGAATAAATTGGTACGCAAGTATGATAAATAATTTACTAATTGGGAAGTGCTAAATGGCTATAAAAATTTGACCATAATTATAGTTATTTCAAGTTAAAAATAAGAATGATGAATTCTTCGTTCATAATTAAAATTTTAAAAAATAATATTCTAATCCATCAAAGAATATCAATAGTCTCATTAGTGATAAGGATGATCTTCACATAAAAAAAATATACATTTTACCAAATTAACTTTCTTTAAGTCAAAACATTAATCGACTTTAGTAGGGCTTAGCTCATATTTACTTGTAAATCAAATCATCCAAACTAAAACTTTTTAACTTATTTACACCATCAAATTAAGTTCGCGGACAATAATTAAAATATTATTTTATTGAATTTGATATAGTACTTGAAAAATAAAATTAAAAAAATCTGCTTTAATTGACTAAATTAATCTGATAATATAAAAATATGTGATACTATTGAATATCGATGTATATAACTTAAATTTAATTCGTTATTTTCTGCTGTCGCAGTCTGTACAGTAATGACTAAGCTTTCGAATTAATTGTGAATGTTTCTAATTGGGACAAGTTTAATATTTTTTACTTGCTTATGGTTTAACTAAAATTAAATATCATCCAATTTTCTTGTACGTGGATGCAACGTGGAATAAACAAGAATTTCATTAAAGACAAACTATAATAATGTACATTCCATAGAATTAATTACAACTAAACACCTTAATTATCTAGAAAATGTAAAGGAAAATAAAAACTAATACTCATAGGAAAAGAAAATAACTCAACATGTACATTAAAGAAGGTGAATATTTTGATTAATTACTTTCGATGAGCAGCTCGGTGCACAAAGCATCTCGCGTTAACGGAGTCTGAAGAAGTTTGTAATACTTCAAAAGGTGTGATGTAGACCGTCTACTCTAATACAAGTATTAGTGACTGTTTCCACACAGCTCGACATTTTGATTAATTATTTTACGAGGACTAATTGTTGACGAGCTTCGATTCTAATTTCTTCCTTCATTTTTCTTATGAATTCTTCAAATTTCTTATTCAATTCCTCGTTACTCAACTTATTCAATGGCTGATCATCACTTTCTTCTTCAGTAAAAAAATCATTTTCTTCATAATTATCTTCCTCTACGACCTCGTAGGTTCTAGAACAATCTTCCCCTCCAATACCACCTTCTTCCCCTTCTGACGTTGACTCATCTTGCTTATATTCCACAATTGTCATAATTGAGTTTTCAACGTTTAACGGTACTTCATGAGACTTACTGAGTTGTATGCTCATCTCATCTTCGCGTTGTTGTGCATGTACTTCTTCTTTTGTTGTTTCTAAATATGAGGCTCGAGTACCAATGCATAAAGGTAATAATTTGGATTCTTGAAATTCATTCAAGAATCCATCATCTTTTTCTTCTTCCTCTTCTTCCACTTCTTCCTTCTCCTCGCTAGAAGTATTAGCAAGGAGCACTAAGAATATACCATTGCATATTAGAAATACATAATTTTTATCCATAGCATGGTTTAGAAGTTGGAAGGGAAATGTAGAAAATGAGAAGTTTAATGAATAATAATAGGTAAAGAAGGATGAGAAGTAAGAGGAGTAGTAGGAAAATAGGAATGAAAATAAAGAAATTGAAGCAAGTAGTTGAGTGAATTTCTGCATAAATTTGGCCAAATTTTGCAATAAGTTTTGGTACTTCATTTCATTCCTCTAGCTCTTTGTCAAAATAGGAGTTGTTTTTATGTTTTTTCTATATATGATCTTTTTGTCCTTTCCTTTTTTGAAAGAGGGAGGAGAGGGTTTGTGTCTAGGAACTTTGGTAGAGGTTGGTGGCTTTTTATAGGCATTTTGAAGAGAAAATAATGCACTAGGTGTTGGACAAAATATTGGGATAATAATATCCCATATATGGTTATAGATTTTGTTGTTTTTTTATTGTACCAAATTCACAATAATTTAATTTATAACTATGACATATATCAAATATATATTCTCTTTACTTCACACAAGATAAAAATAAAATTTGTGTATATCCTATCCTCTCTAGGTCCGATTTATAACACACCATGCTGGTTGTTGGACATGATATTGTTCTTGTGACATGTATCGATAGAAATAAAAGAACATGAATCTTATTTTACGACACAATTAGCATTGACCTTATTTTATGTAATATATATTCATGTGACATCACAAAATTATTTTTTTTAAATTCAAAATTCTGAATCTGTATCTACGTCTGTATCTATCTATACTCCGAAGGTACATGGTAACTTTAAGGGGGTGGGGCATAGTGTGTTTGTGAATTTGTGATGAAGTAGGATTGCCACGTGGAAGTGGGGGAATAGGTATATATGGATTTATACTCATCCATTCACTCAATCTTGATGTGTTCATTAGCTTATGTAATTGAAATGAAAATTATTGAAATCTTTAGGTGTCCCACTTAACCAAAATGTGTGTGTGTTGATGAATCAATAGACAGATTTGCTTTGTTTTATGGCTGAAATTTGAGTTACTTTGACCTATGCTATTAATAATTATTAATTTTTTGTCTATGATTGAATGGGAGTTGGCTCCCCTCCACTACGTCTATTGTCCAGTTAGTCCAGTGCATTGCTAATCAAATGACACATGTCTACTCTTAAATCTTAAGGTCACAATTTATTTAATTAACACACACCCTTAAACCATGGTTAAAGGTACGAGATTTGACCAATATGGTAAGATATAAAAATCCAAAAGTTCTTTCCTTGTGGCAACATAATATATAGATAAAAATCTTGGTCCGATCAATCTCCGCAGCTAGTTCTCTCTTTTAAAAAGAATAATATTTTCATAATGTTTTTTTTTAATTATTTTCACTGGTAATCACTTGTTATATTTTGGTATTGAAGAGTAAAATTTTAGTATGTATTTTTTTATTATATTGGGATGATAAAAAATCAAACTTACAGTATTTTTTGTCTAATTTTTTTATGTATAATTTTAATTTTAAATTAATTTAATTTAGCTCCAGAAATTAATAACATCGATTTTCAAGAAGCAAAACATGATAATATTTTGAAACAATGGAAGTCATTTCCATTGTTTCATAGACAATTTTAACAACTCATCACAATGAATACATTTTCAACATCGTTTCCAAACAGTTAATCCATTATGACATTGGATTTATGTGTTCCATTTACAAATCTTATGGAGAAGTATTTGGTTGATTAGCTGCAAATTATTTTTGGATGTTTATATCTTATCATATTGGTCAAATCTTGTACCTTTAACCATGATTTAAGAGTGTGTGTTAATTAAATAGATTGTAACCTTAAGATTTAAGAATAGACAGGTGTCATTTGATTAGCAATGCACTGGACTAACTGAACGATAGGCGTACTGGAGGGTACTTTCATACGTGTCAATTCAATCAAATGCACAATGGAATTGAACAAGAGAAAATTAATATCTATTTGGGGTAAGTTCAAAGGTATTTATCTCTTAAATATATTGCTAAGTAATTTTGTTTTATTAAGGTTATTAAGTCGCCAACTTTCTTGAACTTTTGGAACTAAACATGTATTTACCCCCATACACAATCTTACGATTTTAAAAAGATTTATATTTTGATAAATAATTGTCTGTTCGGTTTAGTTACTATGACCTCCAATCGGTTTATATTTTGATAAATAGTTATCTTGCCGGTCTAGTTACTATGACCTCTTCTCTTGAAATTATAAGGCTATTTTGTCGAGTTTTTTTCTTTGTTTTTAGAGAGAGCTGTCCACGCCGCTAAGTATTCTCACTTTTTGTTTTTATTTCAACAAATTTTATTTGTGAGATTTAGAGAAAAATATCAGAAGTTGAAGATTAAAATATAAGACACTTGTCCTATTATGTTAATTACGAGGATGATTGTTAATCATATGTTAATTAAGATAGACTTTAATTAGATTACGCCATTGTTGTGTCACTACTTTTAATAATGACGTTGGATTAATATATTGGGGTGATAGACTTCTTCACGTTTCTTTAGAGTTTTTTTTATTACTTCATCATTTTTATTTGTCACATCGAGAGTCAATTTAACTAGTTTATTACTATAAAACGCAATTCTTCTCATGTTAATCACATTTTTAAAAATTACATCTTAAAATATTGGTCAAAGTTCATGTAATTTGAATCTCCCTAGTAAAAGTACAAAGTGATTAGTCAGTATATTAGTGGTATTCGTAACTTGAGTTAATTGGTTTGCTGACTAAAATTGTCAACTTTCTTAACATTTAAATTACGTAATTTTGTGTAAATAGTGACACAACAATGACATAATCAAAGAGTTTAAGTTAATCTTTAAGAAAGATGAGAAAAAACTATTACCCCAATCAAACTTTTTTACTTCACATTAATTAATGACATTTCTATTTTTTGATTGTTATAGTGATTAGTTTTGAGAATTTTCGGTTGTAATAGCGACGGATTGTTATACACTTATGCAAGCATTTGATTATATATATATATATAAAATTTTGTCATGTGTATTAAAGATAATTTTACAAACAATCATACTTATTATAAAGACGAATGCTGATCTTATAGGTAAAATGTTGTTACGAAGAGGTAAAAATATAGCACAAAATTATGGATTTTCTTATCTATTATGGAAGGCAGCAGGCGCGCAAATTACCCGATCCTGACACGGGGAGGTAGTGGCAATAAATAACAATATCGGGCTCTATGAGTCTGGTAATTGAAATGAGTACAATCTAAACTTTTAATGTGTATTAGTATGATCGACTAACTCTGTTTGACCTTAGATTTTGTAGGTCCATCCGAAACGATCTAGTGAAAATAACTCATTGTTTCTACAAGACAAACTTTATTATATGTTTTTTAAGTTTCTAGGTCACAAAACTAGAATTCAATATTATTTCATTTTTTCATGTATATTAGTCACAAACTTTGTTGTTATATAAGGATGTTATAATATATATATATATATATATATTAATTATCGTGTATATAAATTATAATGAATATATAATTATGTATAAATGTTAGAAAAAGTAAACAAATTAGAGTGGCTATTTGTTTAAGGATGGCAGTGGACTGTGGCCCTATTAATTTCAAGTGACCCAACAATATGTAATTTCTTCTTTTGTTGGCCCAATCTAATTCCATGAACACAATAGTATGTTTTGTGATATGAATATTCAGCCCAAATTAATCGATCAGTTGGCCCACCTAACAAATATCAAAATTTTCGATCAATTTGATCAAATTTTACATAAATTGAAATAGAAGGAGTACTTTTTTTTTTTTTTTTTAGAATAATGTAACTTTCGATCTAGCACCATAAACGACATGTTCATATTGAGTTTTGTTCAAGGTGTAAATTAAAACACCTTGAACATGAACATTTTCTTCATTTTTAACAAGTATTTCCTAGAGAAACACTACATAAGACGAATATTACAATATTTGTAATAACAATATCTATTCCGTTTCAATTTGAAGCAAGTTAAATTCCGCTACAATATATAAGAAAAAAACAGAGCATACCTGACCAATTAGGACATATTTAAATTTCCCTAGCCACAAATGAAAATACCTATAACAACAATTAACTACTCCATCTCAATCTCAAACACGTCAGAATCAAACTATCATATATTCGAACAAAGAGGACAAATTTAAACTCGAACTAGTCATAAAGACATCTATAACAACAACAACAATAACAACTCCGTCTCAATCTCAAAACCAGAACATATATAACCAAATTAGGACAAAAATCAAAGTTGATCAGGCCACACAAATGCACCTATAGCAAATCTCCTCTTCTCATCAACAGTCCCCTGAAAATTAAGTCCATATTCTCTTAGAAGCGCATCGATCTTCCATTCCTCCATCTTGTCGTAATCATGTTTTGTGTATCTCGGATAATGAAGAGGCATTTGAAAATACTCAGAATTTTTTTCATTCGAAATGGAAATGATACCCTGATTCGTTTGATTTTTGTTGAATTCGATTGATGATTGTGATTTCGAGTTTCCAAGAGTAATTGTGTTTGCAATGGTAACAACCCAACTTAGAGCCATTGTTGGAAAATACATTTAATAGTATTATTTGGTGAAGATGAAAATGAGAAAGTTTAATTTGCTTGAAGTGTTGAAAGAAAATGGACATTTATATATAGGTGGAAATTCAAGGGCATTTTTGGAATTTTCAGAAAGAGACAAATATAGTTGCTTGGACAACAAGTTGTTCTTTTTATAACGGTAAGGTCGAAGTAAGATTATGTAGCGTAAAATTTATGCATTAGTGAGAAAACACGTTTTCTACTAATAAAGATGTATGTACATTATTGTTAGTTACAAAATCAACAAATAAATCGACTCATAGATTGCGCTAGCAATTTTTCTAATATGTGCATCAATAAAAAATTTTCCTCTTTTTAGCGATTTTTCACTATTTGAATCTAAAACATCTTATTAAAAGAGAGAAATCACATATGTTGTGCCCATTTCTTAATGGTTGGCTATAACAATGAATTTAAAAAAGAGAAAACATCAAAAATTGTACTCCTTCTGTCTCATTTTGTAGTTTAACTTGATATTGTGTTTGAAAAGAAATTGTTTTTTTCTAAAATTTGCAATCTAAAACAATTATTAGATATTTATGAGGTATAAATTTTTTTATTAAAGGTAAACAAACAGAATTTAAAAATTAAATTATTTCTAACTATAATAAAATAATATTTTTTCAAAAAAGGACTTCAAAAAGATAATATTCACATAAAATAAATAAAAGAAAACACTAATGGTAAGTAACTAATTTGCGTGTCGTGTCTAAAAATCAAACGATACACTAATGAATAGGCAGAGTAGTTAGCAGTCGCTTTTTGTATTTTCAAATTAGGAAAATTAACGGCTTATAATGTATCCTTCAATCAACATGAGTTGAAATCGAGAATATTTTAAAAATAATATATTTACTTTTTATATGATAAAAATATGAAATTATTTTCTACGATCGAAAATGATTTTTCTATCTCTTCCAATTATTATGCTTCCAAAAAATATCTAACAAGTCATGAGCTGACTTACGTTATTAAAGAAAAAAGTAGTGTGAAGTTGTACGTTAAGCGTGAGTATAGTAAATGAACAGTAATAATAAAACATGACAAGTGTTGTAACAACAATAATTAAAACATGACAAGTATGTTCTAGAAAGTTTTGAAATTATTTTTTGAAATTCGAAAATATAATGATAAAATGTTCTAGAAAAGCGTATTAGAAATTAAATTCTTTTTTTCCATTTCCCAATTGGAGAGTTCTAGATACTCTTATCGGAGTCTTCAATTCTTTCATTTAATGTTGAAGCCAACTACATCTAGCTAGAAAAATGTACTCCGTCCGTTGATTTTTATTTGTTACGAATTGCTTTATGAGGATCAATTTAATTTTATATTTAAAATTTTGATATTTGAAAATTATTTGAATAAATTAGTATAAGTTGTAAATCTTTTCATATTAATATGATATGACAAGAAAAAAGTATCTTGATGTTAGTTAAAATTTAAACTAACTTTCAAAAAGTGAAACGTGACAAATAAATATGCAAGACGTTGAGGTGTATATTCCAATTATGTATCACTTGTGTATTCTATACGTATCAAATGTATCCCCCGTGTGTCAATACATATGTGTGAGACACGTGTTAGATACATGTGTTGCATCAAAACTTTTAAACTTGATTTCATTTATGAATTTTGACTCTATTGCCTATAGAAACATAATAGAGTATTGAAGACAATTAAAATTGTTGATTGTATGGTACAACTATATAATGTAGAAGGCTACATTGTTTTTTTCGATCTAATTCTCTAGAATACGATTCATCTATCAAATTTTAATAGGTGATTAATTACAAGTGTATATCAAATTAACCAATCATAGAATGTCCTAAGAATTTTCTTTATTCAATTGCACTTACATCTTAATTTAATTGTTTATAATTCACGATAATGTAGAGCTTAAACTCATCACTATTAGTTAACATATTTCATTTTAATAGATCATTAATTTAGTTGTTTATAATTCATGACAATGTAGAGCTTAAACTCATCACCATTAGTTAACATATTTCATTTTAATCGATCATTAATTCCATAAGCATTTAGTCATATCTAGTACTCTTTCGATCATTGTCGCAAGACCATGAATAAATTGGTCCGCAAGTATGATAAATAATTTATTAATTGGGAAGTGCTAAATGGCAATAAAAATTTGGCCATAATTATAGTTATTTCAAATTAAAGAAAGTTTTGTAGTTCACACTCTTCAATATGATAACTTATTGACAAATTACAATACTCTAACCATTAAAAATTATCCAATTAATTAATTTGATGATCAAATCAGATCACTAAAATCCTACCATCAAAAATAATTTTAAATTAAGTTAATAAGAAATTTTTCCATCACAATAACTTTTTTAAGGACCTTATCATATTATTCAAGCAATTGATAACAAAACATATATGATTGGAATCAGAACATAAAAATAGATGATTTTTTTTTTAAAATGAAATTATTATTTAATACCTATAAAAAAAATATCAATCTATTTTAAATCAATAAAAAAAAATCACACAAATTAAAACGAAAAAATACCAATGAAAATTCACATGCCATAATCTAAAGACAATCCGGTCCTCATGATCTAAGGCATACAGTGGCGGCCGTGCAATTTTAACAGCGAGGTCAAATTCTTCTTCCTAGATCCCTCTGCGTAAAATGTACGGTGTAGCTCGATCACGATTCCGAATTACGAGAAGCCATCGGTGTTTTTTGTCGACCGCTCTTCTCCATGACCAGCCTCCTCCTCCGCCTCCTCTCCCTGAACCTTCTTCCACCGCCGGCGCCGCCGGAGCTGAGAACAAGTCATGGAATTTTCTCAAGTACAGCCTTGTTGCTGCCCTCACCGGCGGTGCTGCTACTGCTGGTTATGCTACTTACGGTACACTCAATTTTACAGTCTTAATTTTGAATTGTCTTTACTTGGATTTATTGAGGATTAATTTGGATGTGGAATTTTGAGCTTCATTGTACATCTATTGAGCTAGCCTGAATCATTCAGATGAGAAATTAATTAAGACTAACAAAGTACTCCGTCCCTTTCAGCTGTGTGATCTAATAACTTGTCTTGAGTGTGTCATTTATGCAATGCTTTTAAGCCATTTGTAGAGTGATAATCTTAATTTGGATGGCCTGAGCAAGGGGATTGGTGAATTTTGTTGAACTTGTGTGTGTTATTATGTCGTTAAGACAAAACCCATAAGTTGAAGGTGCACACACATTAGCACTTTGACACATACACTAAAGCGCCAATTAAGCTAGGGGGAAGTGCACAACCCGTGCTTCAGCGAACTTCAGAGCTTCAGCATGCTTTAAGTGAGCCTTTGACAACACCATTGCAGTCCCCCTCGGGTGTCTTTTCAAATGGGGTTTTTCATTTACATATCAAAGGGAAATAACAATCCACTGCCTTCAATTTAGCTAATGAACTCAGGAAGAAAGTAGCACTGCAGTTAAGCTTTTGATTCTTTTGAGCTGAGGATCTTTCAAAAACAGTCTCTCTACCCCACCAAGGTACGGGTAAGGTGTGCATACATCCTACTCTCTCAGATCCCACATGTGGTATTACGTGAGTTTACACTGGGTATGAGTTGGAACCTTTTGCCAGATTCATTTATCTATTCCTCTCCTAATGCTAATGGGTACAACACACTATTTTTTAAAAATTGGTAATGGGTGCAAACGCATTAGTGAAGTCTTAAGAACCTCTAAGCTGTCCCCAAGGTACTATTACAAGAAATTCATTATTATGGGCTTGTTTTCAAGCCTTACTTCTTTTAGGCTCTTGTAATTGCTATTAGGTAGACTTTTGCCTTCATAGTAGCTTAGGACGTTGTTAGTTAGGATGTCTTATTGCAGGCGCAGATCCTGTTGTTCATAATCGATTTTATATGTTGATATGGAATAGTCCTTGTGAAAAACTGCAAAGAAGTCAAGGGACTGATAGGCTGTTCTTTATCATTAATATTCTGTTGGTATTATGTGCATATTGTTTCATGTACACTGACATATCCTTGATCTACAGCATATTCGTTGACCGAAGTTGAGGAGAGGACCAAGGCTTTGCGTACATCTGCAAACTATACTGTTGGTGATAGTGCATCTGGTTTTGATGTTAGTCTGGATCTACTCTAATTTATTTCATTCTATGTGTTTCTGTTATCCTAAGCCATTAAACTGATGACCAAGTAGTTGTTTATTTGCACCATAAAAGTAATGCACGATTAAATCTAAAAGGAAAGATTGAAAAAAAATTTATATGCATATAGGCAGCATTTAGCTTGAGTTAGTGGTGGATAGATTATGCTAACCCTAGCTTCAACAATCTTCTTTAAATCATGTGTTTAGTTTGTGCTTACTTATTTTTACCTTGTCGGTAAATGTGGGACTCTTCAAAAGTTGAAAAGGAGTTTGAATGAGATGATAGGCTATGTTAATGCCATTAGAAACGTGTATTCTCTAACAATGCACGGATATTGGTAGAAATTTAGTTGGGCTCATAAACACACACCTTTGGCCAATTTGCTTAGTTGGAGAGAGGAACTAGGGGCCCTTTGCCATCATTATAGATAATTCCATCCATATTGTCTATTCTATGGATTTCAAATCTGAAGTTCATTTATATTTTTGTTACGATTCATTATTTATATATGATAAAGGCGTTTACTGACTGGTCTTGATTCAATATACTTCCACTGTAGTGTTCGAGGTTGTTACTTTTTGGCGTCCTTTTTCTTTCCCTTTTTTGAGAGAAAGGTTGGACTAGGATCCAAAGAAAATCAATGAAACGGAAGAAATTCGATTAACTGACAAGTCAAAATAGAGGATAGATTCCACTGCTATAACAATACTAGTGCCAGGAATAGTTAAATTTATGATTATAAGGATTTTGATATGAATAGTAATAAAAATTGTGGTATTGTTCCTTCATTGATCAAGTTCAATTTCTGAGAAGTATTAGGAATTCTATGTTGCTCGGACTCTTCAAATATGTCAACGGGTGTGTGTCGGATTCGCCAAAAGTAGTGTATTTTTGGTGAATTTAACACTAGTGCAGCATCAAAAGTGAAGAGTCCGCACAACTAAGATTAGGATTGTCCAATAAGAAGGTTTTCAATTTTTCATATGAACATTTTGAGGACCTATTTATTTTAATACTTAATTGACTATAGAGTTGATCATTCTGTCTTTCAATTCATCAGGGGCGGCTCAATGCCTTTAAAAATTAGGCATCTGTTTTAGGCCCCAAAATTTGACGCCCCATTTTTTTTAGTAATAATAGAATTATTATAAGTATTTTATAACAAAAAAATAAATTATATAGTGTCTTTCTTTTAGTTTGTTTCGAAACATTAAAGAATGCTTCTTTCTTTTTCGGTAATTTTTAAATTTAACTTCCACTTGACATGTTTAAGATCACAAAATTAAAAAATATTTTGGTATATTATGCATTTTTAGTTTAAGACAATAGAAAAAATTAAGTTATCCTTGTCTAAAAAAAAAAGACCATAGAAAAAATAAAACTTTATCATTAAAAATAAGAAATAACTTTGGATTTCAAAAATAAAAATAAAATAAAAGTTAGACCTCCAATTTATTTTTGGCTTTAGGCCACTAATTAGCTTGAGTTACCACTGCTATTCATATAGTGATCTCGGTCCTGTAAATAGGGATGTATAAGTAATATATTATTTGTAATCTATTTATTAGATACATTTATTTGATTCTCTTTTATATGGTTAAATGACATACTTAACTCAATGGTTCGAGTATTGGTTTCATATAATAGTGGTCATTGGTTCAAATACAATAGTAGGTAAAGTCTGTTTATTTTGATTCAGAAGTTCTATTTGGTTAACATCTTTCATTTAGTTGCCTATTCTTTTTGTAGAAATTTCAAGCTTTGTTGTACTCCTCTGCAATGACAGGTTTGTTCTGATTTTGAGTTCTCTGCATCTTATCCAAAAACATGAACTTATGCTTGCCACACATTGTCAGTTGTGTGCAATATAGGGGTAATACTAATACACATTGGTGTCTTTAAATTTTTTTCTGCTTGTTGCATGATATCCTTGGCAACTAGTTAGGGAGGTGTCCATATACTTGTGTTCCCTTTAGTCATGAATTCTGTTGTTGTTGGCACATCAAAGCTTTGTGCTGAACTTTTGGGGATGAGGGTTGTCTGTCTTGTACTAGCTTGTTATGGACTGTATATGATATGTGGAACTGTCCTTGCAATGCCTCATGTTGGGGCGTATAAGATGTGGTTTACTATATGTGTCATTGACAATTTGACATGATCCATGGATTTAACTATGCCCCACATTCCAGAAATACTGATTAAAAATAGAAAAAAATGTGTTCAATGCTTGATTTTTGTTGGGTCGTGGAGTTAATGGCAGCTGGTACAAGGAAGGATGAAAATACTCATTCTAAGATGTGACGATATACTTCATTAATTATGTTGATACTGTTTTTTTGAATATGATATTCTATAACGGTATAATTATATTTTCTTAGTAATTTTGATGACACTTTTTGGTAAATGATTTGTTGTAATAATATAACTATATTTTCTTAATTATGCCGATACTTATTGTTTGTAATACATTCTATAGTAGTTTTCGTGGGTTAATCTTACACTTTCTCTACTTTTATGGTGGTATGTTTTCTCCCCTTCTGAAAATTCCAGTGCCTGCCAAGTTAGTTGAGCTTTACCTAGATCTAAGGCGCTTGACCGAAGAACAAGTTCGAGTAAGTAATTATGCACATCTTTATTTTTAAACCATTTTGCTTTTCTAAGTCTTGTTCTTTTTGCATGTCATCTCTTCCCAATTACAAATAAAATTTTGTCAATTACTTTAGGATTACAGTGAACCATCATCAGACAAGCTCCTGCCAGATTTGCATCCATTGGAGCAGCATGTCTTTACCATTGTTCTTGATCTAAGTGAGACATTGGTCTACTCTGACTGGAAGGTAAAATTCCTAGTCACAAACAAGATGGATTTTATTTAATCATGGTGGTTTAAATTTGCCATAATTGCTTTTCGTTTTTTGGATCATGATGAGTATAGAGGATTAGTCGTACCATTAGGTTCTTCCTACTGGTAGAGCTTTTCCCCTCGAAGTTCAGCTTGTTTTATCATTTCATTTTGTTGTCACTAATATGACTTCCTGTCCTTTAAAAGCGTGAGAGAGGCTGGAGAACATTTAAAAGACCCGGGGTTGAGGATTTTCTGAAACACTTAGCTCAATTTTTTGAGATAATTGTGTACTCTGACCAACAGAACATGGTATTTTTCACTCCCTTCGTATTGTTTTCTATATTTTGTACCAATTGTGTAGTTAAAATTTTGGCATGTGGTATTTGCAGTATGTCGATCCTATTGTCGACAGATTGGATTCTAAGCAGTGTATTCGGTATAGGCTATCAAGGGGAGCAACTAAATATGTGGGTGGCAAGCATTACAGAGTAGGTGATTTTTCTCATTCTCTAAATTTTCCATTCATTATGCTTCAACTGCAACACGAAAATCTTTCAACCTCACGTTTTCTTTGTTTCTTTTTAATTTCTTTTATGTCTTTTTCATTTCCCACTCCTTGGAAATGGTGATAAATTTCCATTTATCTTTCCTTTCTTTCTTTGATGTGACCTTTTTTTCATTTGTTTTATGTTCTATTCTCCTTACCCTATGTTCTAACTACTAAGAGACGGAATGGTTGAGATTTCCATGTCATTTGTGTCTGTTGTTGCAGGACCTTTCCATGTTGAATAGGGATCCATCAAGGATTATATATATTAGTGGTAATGCATTAGAAAGTAGCCTTCAGCCAGAGAACTGCATAGAAATAAAACCATGGAAAGGAGATGTGGAAGATACCACACTTTTAGATCTTATTCCATTTCTTGAATGTAAGTATACCAATAACAAATGACATACATAATCTGGTACTTATCATGTCACCTTGTAAATCTCACTTTAATGACTCGAAAACTTATGTGTGCAGATGTTGGAAAACATAGGCCAGCTGATATTCGAACTGTATTAGCTTCATACCAAGGACATGATATTGCAAAAGAGTTTATTGAACGATCGAAGGAGCACCATAGGTAAAGTTTCTTCTTGATTCGTTTATTAGATATTGTTGTGCCTATTGGATTGTATTTGAAAGCCTTAAAGACATGGAACTTAAGATACTTCTTATTAAAGTTTCTTCTGTTGATGCAGGCGTATGCAAGAGCAAAAGCAGACTGGTCGCCTCTGGCGTCGCTAGTGTTGATTTTTGGATGTTCTGAGTTTAAAAAGGATAAAAGCAATTGATATTGTGATAAAGTATGTGTAACTAAACGATTCAATTCAAGAATGTTACTTCTCTAACAACATGATTGTATTCTTTTTCTCACAAGCAGTGAATTCACATCATTTGCTCCTTTGTAATAATGAATAACATCAAAATTTTGCCAAACGGCAACTTCAGTTAACATAATGTTTCTGCTCTGACTTGATACTACATGATTTTGTGGTATTTTCTTACAATTTAGATAGCAAAAAATCATTATTATTAATTCTTGTGTACAGGAATTTCTATATTCATCAATTTGGATCACCAAAACTATAGTTTTTCTGTTTTCTCCTATTGGATGGGAGGCAGAGGTTAGGTTGGGGGTGGGGTAGACTGGTGGTTAAGTTGTAACTTCTCATTATTTCAAATTCAAGTAATAAAAATGGATTATCAACTACTAGTTGTTCAATTATTAATCCCATAAATTTATCAAATCTTGTTGAGGGATGCTTATTCAAAGGCAATTGTACTTTTGGACTTATCATGATCGATCACCAAAATGTTCTCAATCTTATAAGCTCATGATTTCTGGTTATTACCAACCAAGCTCATGTATCAAGATCGTTATTATTTTTATTGTGTCAGATCTATCTTCAATATCCACATGTCATTTTATGATACGTTCGACTATCAAATTCCAATTTTAACCCATACTACAATGTGATTGGCTAAGCTTTCGGAAAATGAGAAAAATGAAAGTCTTGGTCGTCGCCATAGTTGACTAACTGGCACTAATGATTTGTGGCCTCATCTTTTATTCTTTAATGTTAAGGTTCACACTTGAGTGTTGAGCATCAATAAAATCTTTATTTGGTACCAAATCTCATATTTTTCTTTAAAATGAGCTTTAAAAGTTAGGTCATTCATTCCAAAATAAGTGTATTACTTTAACCTAAAAAATTATTATCCTAAAATAACTGTTAACTATACTATTTCAATTAGCTTTTTATTAAAGAACTACTTTTTTAATGGACATAAAATGACTCAAAGTAATACTTATTTTGAAATAACCAGAGAAATTATACACCTTTGGTATGTGAAATGTCACGAGTCATAAAAAATCTCAACCAATAATATTTATGGTAAGTAGTAGTACAATACTTTCACATTTTTTCCATTTTTTTCTCTCAAAATTCACCATTGCAGTACGTTGTTTTCTCTCTCTCATGTCTTAATCTCTTTGTCCTTCAGTACTACATCAATTTCTCCAAAAATATTTCTATAAAAATCTCCAATTTTTTCATTCAAATGATTTTCTCTAACCCAAATGGCACGTTTACACTTCTTTCTTGTTCTTTTTCTTCTTCTCATTATCTCCGCCGCCGCACACGGCGGAGATCATGACGGAGATGCTGACTCAGATTCCGGCTTATCTGAACAATCTGACAAACCCCATTTGAGATCTCGGCCATTGGTTTTAGTGAAGATATGGTGTTTGATAATAGTCTTCTTTGGGACTTTTATTGGTGGGGTTTCACCTTATTTCATGAAATGGAATGAGGGGTTTTTGGTTCTTGGAACACAATTTGCTGGTGGGGTTTTCTTGGGAACCGCGCTTATGCATTTTTTAAGTGATGCTAATGAGACATTTGGGGAATTGACAAGTAAAGAGTACCCTTTTGCTTATATGTTGGCATGTGCTGGTTATTTGATGACTATGTTAGCTGATTGTGTTATCTGTTTTGTTTATGCTAAGCAGAGTAACAATAACAACAACAATGATGTTCAGCTCCAAGGTTTGTGCTTTCATCAAATTTATTAACTATTGTTTTACTATGTGGTGTTTTAGAATTTTGATTGATAAGATAAAAATTTGAACTTTATACTTTCTCTGCAGCTTTTCTATATATAAACTGTAGTTTTGGGAAAAAGGAATTAGTCCTCATTTAGTTTTGATAATTCTTCAAATTGGCTAAGTCTCGTAAGGGGCTCCTATTACAACACGAACTCTACCTCGAGGGTGTATGTAGTTTAGCTCCAATGAAGTGAGAGGAAGGCAAAGATGAGGATTTTGAATTGTAAGAAAAGAGTAGTGGGCATACTTTAACAATAGTCTTGTCTGCAAGCAAATCAATGTTGGTAGTAGCTAGCAAAGTTTGACAAACATATTGGCGTGGACAAAGTACTCGATTTTAACCATATTTGTGTTTGGAGTGGTTTTATAGTTCCATTTGCTGTTTGATAGGATATGTTGTTTGTTTGATGCTGAAACATTGAAGAAAGAAAAAAAATTATGTGCTAAACTTTCACTTAGTGATCAACAAGATCTTGCTTTTCTAGTTAATTGGAGCTTTGCTTAAAATCTGATAGTTTTGTTTCTAAAGCATCTTGCACCTAATTTTGAGGTCGACTGTAGAACTTTTACTAGCCTCCAAGTTATGTCTAATCTGAGTAGTAGGAGAGTTTCATGGTCGATGATGTTTAAGGAAATGTGAATTTGAGTTATGTTTTAGCTTGAGATCAACTGGAAATTTTGTTGATTTCTGTTTAGCTTCCCATATCAAGGAGTTTACTATAAAAGTGGTGATCTTTTCGAACCATTGTGCTGATTATCCATTTTGCAATAGGATTTTAAATTATATCCATTGACAACGTGACGAAACTTACTTTTTGATTTACAAACTTCACTTATTATGGGTAGTAACCTGTAATTACCTTTAATAGCCTTGATCGTATAAATTCCTTTTATGCTGTTGTATAGTTGTTAACTTTTGCTATAAAGAACTCTTTGCTGATACTTCAAATCCCATGTTGTGTTCCAGGAGATACTGAAAATGGAAAAAGCAATGGAACAGTCACACAAGGGCAGTCACAGGTTAGCGAAGATCTTGATTTTTTTTCCGTCTAAGAACCCTCTTGTGTGCATGGATTTCTTTTTTTCTTTAAATCTAATTGGTAAAGTTCACTACTTTGGAGAAAAATCCATTCTTGTTTGAGTGTCCTAATTAGATTTGTCTCGATTGCTTTCACAGGTCTCTGATGGCAGAGAAAATGACTATTCTAAAGCACCTCTTGCAACAGCTTCTTCACTTGGTGATAGCATCTTATTGATCGTTGCACTATGTTTCCATTCCGTCTTTGAGGGGATAGCCATTGGTGTTGCAGATTCACAAGCCGATGCTTGGAGAGCTCTTTGGACTGTCTGTTTACACAAGATATTTGCTGCTATTGCAATGGGAATAGCTCTACTTAGGATGATCCCAAATCGCCCTTTACTATCTTGCGTGGCCTATGCTTTTGCCTTTGCCATCTCTAGTCCAATTGGCGTTGCCATCGGAATCATAATCGATGCCACAACTCAAGGGGTTGTTGCAGACTGGATCTTTGCAATATCAATGGGATTGGCTTGTGGGGTTTTTATATTTGTATCCATTAATCATTTGCTTTCCAAGGGATACAAACCTCAAAAAATGGTCTTGATTGACAAGCCTCATTTCAAGTTTTTGGCTGTTTTGTTAGGTGTTGGGATAATTGCTGTGGTGATGATATGGGACACTTGAGTTTGTGCTTTGATGATTATTTTGGCAGAAGTAGCATAATAGTTTACCATTTTATTTTGAGAATACTTTTGGTTGTTTAAAAATATTTGTATACATGATATTGAGAGTGACATGTACAAACTAAAAGCTGTGATTCTTATTTAATATAATGGAATTATTTTCAAGAATATCAACGTTTTTTGTGCATCATTGCTAAGTTTCATACTGGTTATCATAAATGACCCACTTTGGCCAATAAAGATAAGTTTAACATTTTGAAATATCTTAGTACCAAATAGTGCATGATAAGGTTCTATATAATAGATTTATGTGGTTTGATCCTTTCTAGAATTTTACATGTAATGAAAGCTTATTGCATCGAACGGTACAATTTGACTAACAAGTAATATGGAGTAAAAAGATAAATGTAAATTTCTTTGACATCTTATAAAAAAAATTCAATTGTCCTATTTCTTTTCTCACTTTTAGACAATTAAACGTTAAAACTTCTTTAGGCAACATTTGCATGAGTTCAATTAATGCCTTACATAATGGATGAACTATCTACTTTACTCATCTACAAAAGTAAATGACTTGGTAAGTGTTTGGACAGTATTTGGTTGAAGTTGCAAATTGCAAAAAAAGTTCAAATATTTCACCAATATTTGCCTTGTACAACTAAAATATAGTTGGTCACATGTATTATTAAATATTACAATAATAATTTATTTAAATATTACAATAATAATATATTCAGTATGATATAATAAATAGAATTTGAGAAATATTTATGAATATTAAACTTCAATATATGATTAGTGGACCTACTCCATTATTCATGACCAAGCAGGTTGAGATCACAATATTATCAATACATAAAAGAAATACAGCAACACATAAAAAGTAAATACTTACTTGCACTTAATCTTTACATCAAACAGGAAATAATTCAAGATTTAAATATGATGAATTCAATCTTACTGTTCTCACTACTATTTACATCAAACAGGAAATAATTTAAGATTTAAATATGATGAATTTAATCTTAATGTTCTCGCTACTGAACCTATTACACTTTTATAAAAAGTAAATACCGTTTGGTGCGAGGGATAAGCATAAATAGTCTTGAGATAAAAAAATAATCATGTGATAAAATTTAGATGTCTTGTTTGATTGACATATTTTTTTTGCGTTAAAAATACTAGCTCAATTGAACCTCTTAAGTTTATATTACGTCTCATTCCAAACACAAAATATCAATTTGTTATGATTAAGTAATTTAGTATGATGAGTATATGTTAATTTATTATAATTAAGTAATACATATTTATGTACAAACCCATATCAAATAATTAAATATACTCTTTAACTTGGTCTTATTTCATATTTATGACCTTCAACTATAAGTGTACATAAATAGACACTTAAACTCGTATAAAATTGCACAAATAGATACACACGTCCTCCATGCTACATGACAATTTGCATCCTACATGATTTCCTACGTGTATTATACCACGTAAGACTCATGTGTCTATTTGTTCAACTTTATACAAGTTTGAGTACTTATTTATGCGCATTCAAAATTAAAGGGCATAAATATAAAATAAGGTCAAGTAAAGTGACACATTTATGTATTTGTCTACATATAAATATCAATAAAAAACATTCTCACAAAAAGACAAACTATATGGGGCACAATGTACATTTTGATTCCTCAAGGGTCTAAGTGACTCAACAAAATCCATCAGAATCTCCAAAAATAATTAAGGGCCCATGATTCGCTTGATACATTGATCATTGCCTATGAGCGACTACACAATAAAATACCCCATAGTGAAAGATCAAAGCTTTTTATGAAGGTTTTCCCAGCTACCACCATCAAAGCTTCATAGAATGTGAACTCTGCAACTCTTTCTTGCCATTATTTCAATTTCCCAGGATCCAAAATCTTGTCTTTTTCACTCATACTTCACATAGCTTTGTGTATTCTTGGTATATATGCTAAAGTTACAAAAGAAGAATCTTTTCTTGTCTAATATTTAACCAGCATCACCAGTTTCTCTGTTTTTTCCCACAAAGGAGTTTGAGTTTGGACCCAAGTTTCTTTTTTTTGTTAACTTGTAGGCTTGTTGATGCCTATTGACTATTTCACTTGTTGGGTTGTTGTTTTTTTGCTTCAGCAAAAACCCCTTTAAGTCACTGTTGAAATTTTTTACTTTGATGTGTAATTTATCTCAGATCTTTGTAGAGGGGTGTTCGTTTAGAGTTTTTTCAGATACCCATTGTTTGTTTGAGTTCCAAGAAGCTAAATTTATGGTGGGGTTTCAGAGTAGACTATCAAGATTGTGTCTTCTGTAAATTGATTGACTTTTGAGGTTGTAGTTGAGGTTATTAAGGTTGTTATTTTGGGGGTTTAGTTTAGGTAAGGGGTATAGTGCTTGAAGCGTACAGATTAGGGTTTATGTGAGGCTGGATATGGTGCTTTAGAGTTAAAAAGATCTAATTTTGGGTAGTTTTCTGAAGATGGGTAGTAGCAATGACCACTGTTTTGTGGAATGGAAGGAGCAATTTGTTTCTAAGGAGAGGGGACATCGTGTGGTTCATTATTTCTTGAAGGATATTTCAGGGGAATCTATTCTTGCTGTTGTGGGAACTGAAAGGAGTGTTAGGCATATGTTTTATGTCGTCTCCGAAGAGTTCTTGAAAGCTTATGCTGGTGAGGACTCTGTCTATGCTGGCTTCAGATGGAGGTCAAGGAGAGAAGTGGTGAATTGGCTCACATCTATGCTATCAAAACAGCACTTACAAAGTGATTTTTCAAGTAAGCACTTTCAATCAATTATCCTATTGTAGTTTCTGCTGTTGTGTTACTATCTGTTGTTTCTTGTACTTCCGTTGCTTCTTTTTCTGGACTGCTTTGGACTGTTTTTCCTTGAGCCTAGTGTCTATTGGAAACAAACTTTCTAGCTCTAAGGTAGGTGTAAGGTCTACAATCTATCCTCCCTAGACCCCACTTAGTGGGACTACACTGGGTATGTTCTTGCCATGGAATAGGGAATAGCCCTCGTCTCATGTAAGACAATTAAATGCACCTCAGGTACTGCCGAGGAACTAAGGGACCTTCGCGTAGACAGGATAGGTAGTTGAGAGATAGAGCTAGCCTATTCGTTATGGGAAATCAATGCTCTGGGCCAAGTTGTACTATCAAATTCCATTTAGATTAATAAGTACTCATGCCAATTAGCTTTATATATGCCATGTCATGAGGTCTATTATGATTTCCCTCTAGTTGGCCTTAATCGTTAATCTGATGTAGTTACGTTGCAAGTTTTTCCGAGTATGTACTATCAAATTTCAATTAGATTAATGAAGTACTTATGCTAATTAGCTTTATATATGCTATGTCATGAGGACTATTTTGATTTCCCTGAAGTTGGCCTTCTTAATCTTAGGTGATGGGTTTACTTCACAAGTTTGTCTAAGTAATGTATTATAAAAGATGGTTCATCTGAGAGATAAAGGTTCTTCTGGGTACCGGAAATTAGGACAGAGAAAATGTTTTCTTTAGCACAAGAACAAAAAGAAGATTGGAAAGTATTTCATGGCTTCATTTGTTTCGACTTTCACTATGACATTCTCATCATGTAAGTTTCATAAAATAGATCAAATGAAGTTCTTGTGTATTTGCTGTTATGCAGCAAAGTATTTGGATATCTATGATTTTCTATAATGTTTGCCTTTTTGATGAACTTTTTCTATCCTTCCCTACTGCCTGGGTTTGGCCTCTACTGCAGGGGCATCAGTCTTTGAGCTTTATACAACTGTTATTTTTCTTTTCAGAGTCCCAACAATGTTGGTTTTACTCTAGTTCATCTTTCCCATGTAGTCTAAACAATAATAGAGTGCCTGCTGGAGATGCTTTTCATGTGATATCTGTAGCTTCTAAGTCACAGAGCTTTTAGAGAATATATATTTGCAAACAAAACTGTCTAGAATAGCTGTTAAGGAAAAACAAAAGCTTGACGTGTGCTCCATGTAATGGCAGAATCACCGAAAGATGATCCTATGTCTCCATTATTCAGTGTCCAACCAACAGATATGGCAAGTAACAAGGTACGAGTTCTCACACCACTAACATGTCATTTCCTTGCTGTTTGACATGTCTGACTGATCTTTTATGACAGGGTTCTATAACAAGAAACTTGAGAGTTCATTCTTCCGACATAGTTTGGTCAGGTGAACCATGGATATGTAGTAAACAGCTCAAACACTACCCAACATTTTCCCGGAACGGGATCACAATTGCTGTAAGTTTCCTGGACTGACAATTAGATGAATGTCTCACAATGAAGTTTTTACTTGAAATGCTTAAGATGTTTTACTTGAAATTTCTTAGATGCTGAACAAACTTATTCCAGGAACATACTTGATAAGAAGGCTAAGATATAATATATTTTTGGAGTCACCCATCATTGTGGAACGGGAAATTAGCCTCCTTATATAGTTTTGAGCAATGCTCACCCCCAGGAGCTAGATTTTGGGGTCGTATTAGGCTCAATGTTCTTTTTCTTTACAACAGAGCCAAACCTATCTAAGTGTTGGTTTAGTTGATGTCGGATCCCCATGTTATATCTTTCATCCACTCTCCAGATGTTTCCTTTTGGGCATGCAAGGTGTTAGAGTCTGACATCAGTTGTGGGATAGCAAATTAATTGCCTTCTGATTTGTTCTTTCTAATTTTAATGATGACAAATTGCCAACTAGTCCTGTTACCTTCGTAAAATAAAATAAAATTGCAAACTGTGTCCAAATGTATGGAGATGATGCGGGTTTAGCATTACACATGGATTATCATTTAGCTCTTATTTACACAAGTGGCATTATCAAATATTAGCGACACTCTTTGTGTTTGTGCTCAAAATGTTTTCTTGACTGCCATAAATTAAAGCATGGATTCATCTGTGCTGTTCCACCATTTCCCCTATCATGCCTATTTGGCTTACATAGATTACCTTCTAAGTTCTTGAACGTTGAAACAAGTAAAATGTATCGAATGAACCTTTTCAAGTTTATGCTATTTAGAAAGTTTCCTCCTTGACCTGACCCCTTTAGAAAGATGACCGGACTTCTTTAATGCTGCACTTCTGCCTATTAGTTAGTTTACAGCTGTTAAGTCTGTTTCCTTTTCTGTGTTCCAGGTACATGCATTCGTCTTTGTCATGGCTGAAAAGGAAAATCAGTACCTTGCATATCTTGAAGATATGTATGAGGACCGGAAGGGCCAGAAAAAAGTCAAAGTGAGATGGTTCCACTTTAATAGGGAAGTGAGAGGAGTTGTCTCTTTAAGAAATCCTCATCCTAGAGAGATTTTCATCACTCCTTATGCTCAGGTCATTAGTGCAGAGTGTATTGATGGTCCGGCCATTGTCTTAACTCGGGAACATTATGAGAAATGTGTAGCTGTTTTCCCGAACGATTTGCTAACAAGAGTACATTTTTGCTTCAGACAATTTAAGGGCAACAGAGTAAAACCTTTTGAATTAGGTAAATTGCGTGGCTACCTTGATCAATCAATTTTCTCATGTTTCAGTCCAGATTTCTTTGAAGACGAAGAATTTAGTGCTAAGGATGATGTAAAAGTTGGAGCTAAAAGGCCAAGAAAGAAATATAAGGAGCATCAGATGACAGCATATGAAGAGTCTTACAAGAAGTTCAAAAATGGTTTTTTAAGTAGGAAATTTAACTCCAATAAGCATGTTGGAAGTGAGCTCCGGTATACTCCTAAGTTTGTGGTTAATGAGAAGATAGAATGTCTGAGCCAAGATAGTGGGATCCGAGGCTGCTGGTTCAGATGCACCATTATGGAAATATCCCGGAGACAGTTGAGGATAAAGTATGATGATATTAAGGATGAAGATGGATGTGGAAACCTTGAGGTATGCCCCAGCACTTTTTCAGAATACTTCATTACATGTTAAAACTTCAACTCGTAGAGAAATATGATTTTATCATTCTGGACCAAGATGAACTAGAAATTTTGTTAATATTGTTACGTTTTAGAAACTAACATCATTTTTACACATTCATCAACTTTATAGGAATGGATTCCTACATTTAGACTAGCCAAGCCTGATAAACTTGGAATGAGAAACTCTAACCGTCCAACAATCAGGCCTTCCCGCCCTTGTGACCTGGAAGATCTTGCCTTTGATGTGGGAGCACCTATTGATGCCTGGTGGAGTGATGGTTGGTGGGAAGGAATAATTGTCGACGCAGACAAATCAGTAAAGGAAACCTATAGAGTTTATGTTCCTGGTGAGTTTTGTTTTTCAATATTGTTGCTAGTGTCAAGCAAACGTTTCTCTTTATTTACTTCATAAACTGTTTTCTCCTCTTTTGTTATCAGGTGAGAGGATGTTCTTGAATATAGATAGAAAGAATCTAAGAATCTCAAGGGATTGGGTGGGAGATCGATGGGTAGATATTGAGACAAACAGAGACATTCTTTCAATGATATCTTTGATCCAAGAAACCAAGATTTCTGTATCATCAAGTATTACTTCAGAGCGCCAGCGTGCTAGTCCTATGGATCATAAAATTCACGCGAGTAGCATGGATGAAGAAGCTGCTCGTGGTTCTACAGAAGCAAGATCAGTTGATCACCATTCAAAACATTCAATCGGTGTCAATATTGAGAAGCAAGAAGATTGCATTACAGAAAAGCGACTAACTGATAACTCCACTAGAGATATAGACTTGATTAAGGATGAGAAGCATGCAACTGAAAACAAATCCGATGAGAATGATTGTAATAACAGCAGCAGCAGTGGCAGCGACAAGCATGACTTAGACTGCCAACTTAGCGATGATAATGATTCTTACAACACGGACATTGACAACGACATTAACAAGGAGAGCAATGTGGAAAAATCATCAGAAGCTGAGATTGATGGGGGAAAATGCGAAACAGAAGTAATGGATATGGTGGCGTGAATGTATTACCACCGAAACAGATTCCAGTTTGTTGCTAGGTACTGATGCTGTTCAACTGTACATAGAGATGGAAATCGAATGAGGTTTGCTTGTAGTGTTAGGAATCGAGTGTCTTAGGTGTACAGGTTATCATTAGTTCCCACTACTTTATTAGAATCCGGAGATGCTCTAGCAATTATAAACTCTCTAATTACCAGGATCTTCTACGATATCTGTAACGTTCCACTATTGAGTCATTGTTTTGCAAATGTGTTGCACACAGTGTAGTAGACAGATACATACTATGAACCTTGCATGTTGTAAATGCAGTATTTTATGGTGAAATCATTGTCTCACAATATGGCTTTAGGCAACCGATCTTATTGAGCCGCCCCTATGTCTATTTCAAAATTGAGGCTCATAAGCCAATTTAGTTCTGTATTGAATGAATTTGCATAATAGCACACAGAAAATTGGAAGTGTGAAAGTTCAGAGTCTGAGCCATTGTTGTCCACCTATGAACTTTACATCCAAGAAAGGTTCTGCTTCAGATTCATTGAGAGTCTTGGACCATGTCACTCTACCTGCTCTATTTGCTCCACTGCCCCTGCACTGGTATTCTCCAAACACTGTATGCCTGCAAACACAGAAAAAAAGTCGCTTTTTTAAGATAGATCGATCTCTAGAAGATTATTGCTTACTCCTAGTATTTGGTGGTCACTTGTCAATATCCACCAGAAGGGTTGTGTTAATCAACACATAAGACATGATTATCATCGAAATGCACTAAATTCCTATTTGTCATACCATACACCCTTAAGTGGAGTAAGAACAACTAGGTGGGATAAATATGATATCTCTATTCTTAACTAGAAGTTTCGAGTCTTACTGGCGCCTAGATGGTTGATTCCAATCAGTCCAACCTTTTGGATCAATAATAGGATCAAAATCACATTTGGAATATATAATTCTTGAATATTCTCCCCATGCTCTGCCCAAAAAGACTCTGCCACTTCCTTTGATTTTACAATTAACAAAAGAGAAACCAGTATCTTGATCTGCTGAGTCTCTGTGATGTGCTGCAATTGCTCCGTATCCTTTGGCTATTGAATGTAGAGTACAATTCTGTTGACAATATAAAAGAAAAAATGAGTCAAAGTTTTGATGGAAGGAAGTAGAGAAAATGACAAAATGGTCCTTTAAGTTTTGGTAGTTTCAAAGTGGTCCCTTAAGTATACTCTTGATCAACTTTGGTCCTTTGAGTTTTCTAAAGGTGAGCACTTATGATCTTCGTCAAATATTCAATAAACTCTGGTTAGGATTCTGGAGGAACTCATATATGGAGGTGCAGTTTTTGTAGTTTCACTATTTATAGTCTATTTCTAGAGTTTTTGCTTTTCTAAAAAAAGAAAATCTATTTTTTAGTGTTTGGTGTTGTAGTTGTCTAGTTTCTGTGATTTGATGAACTTTCTTGGAGTTTCGTGTTAAATCCTTTTTCTTTTTCACAATTCCCTTTAGATCTAACACACAAAGTTTGTTGGAGTAACATATTTAATAGTACCAAAAATGCTAATTTTAAACAAATTTAGAGGATCAAAACTACACAACCATGTACTTAAGGAACCACTTTGAATCTACCTCAAACATAAAGTCCAATTTTGTCATTTTTTTCAAATACTTAAAATAACTTTTCCTTGCAAATTAGAACAACATAGTAGGGACCTATTTTGCTCAAAACTCTTCCAAATCGTCAACAATGCATGTCAAATTCTTCAAAAATAATACATATTTAAAAGATTTGATACAGACAAACAACATTATAGAAAAGTCCGAATATCCTGCTGTTCCATTCAACTACATTTGTTCCTTTAATCCATAGCTTAAAAGAACGCAGCAGCGAGGGACAACCCGCCCATACAGCCAGCGGGGAGGATGACACTACTGGCAAAGACCGTTTGGCGAAAACGCTGCAGGCGCGAAGCGTGGTATGCCTGCGCCGGGGGAGCATACCATAGGGAGGAAAGGGAGCCTGGACGGTGGAAGAGCCAGGGGAGGCTGGGTCATTTGACAGAAATGGAAGGCTTTTCCCTATTAGGGAATGCCCTATGGAGTAAGGGAAAGTGGATGAATTCTTGAAAAAAGAGGGAGCGATATTAGTAGGTAGGTAAGAGAATAAGTACCTTATAAAGTGACCTAGCATTGCCACAAATGAAATCAACAGATCCTCGAATATAACATTGGTAAAAATAATGTGATCCAGCATCATCTAAAAGTGTATCTTGTGATCCCAATATTCTTACTCTATACAAAACTGATCTATCACCAATTAATCTCAATGCCACTGCTTGCATTCCAACACCTTTAGGATCTGGAACAATTGTGTTCTGAAAAAAAAAAATCACAAAACGAGTCGGGTTATGACAAAAACAACAAAAAACGATACTGTTATAGAAAGGTTTGACTTGTAACATGTACGTACGTACCTCGATAGTGATGCCAGTGGCACAAAAATAATCAGATTCAACAGTGAGCGTGGCAGTTCTAGAAGTGCCTAAAATAGAACCATATTGATCAGTGTCAGAGGCTTTGTCATGACCAGAAATAATGGTTCTAGCTGTTTGATTTTGATCACCAACTAATGATATGAATGGCTTTGTTGCTGGTATATGTACCTTTTCTCTACATAAAACATGCATGTCGTTAGTCACTGACGAAATCAGAATTTTCACTAAAAAGTTGAAAATATGAAAGGTAAATACACAAAAAAGTTAAAGCAGATTTAACATCTACTCTATATACATAACTTAATAGTATAATTTTCTATTGAAGGGGTTCATACTTCGTACTAAACTGACAATATTCAGACATCACACGTAAAATAAGATTTCAACGCAATACATCATGGGCTGACTAGAAAAAAGGAGTACTATGTCCATTGAAGTTATGTACTATCATTCTATGACGGAGTTATGATTTAAAATTTATTAATAAATTCGAAATTCGATCTTTTCAAAAAGTTACCTAAAGTATATTTACACTTAAGTTTTCTTTAAAATATGAAATTTATAATTTAAAAAAAATATATTTTCACTTTATCAGTGCACAAAAGTAAGTAATTTCATGAGAGGGTTGGTGGGTTAACCCACTACCATTTTATTAACTGTCAACTATTTCTAGTATATACCCACGTCCTCAAGCTTAAATTAACTTCACACCAACTTAAAAAATGCAAAAAAAGCTATATATATAAAAAAAAAAAAATGCATATTATGAATCAATGCATGAGCTTTTTACATTTATAATTAAGACAAGAAAGTAAATGATAATGAATTTAAGTTATCTGTTAAAAAAAATAAAAAAAATTAAAGCGATTGTGTTAATATTTTTTACATATAGTTAATACATGCATTAAAACTTTTAACTCAAATAATACAATATCCTCGCAAACTCTCAACTTTATGGATTCCAGGTTCTACAATAGCTTCACTAACTGAGTTCTGAATTTAATTTTTCTACTTATTTAAATAATAAAATTTTAATTATACATACAAAGAACTCGATTCAAAGCTATTAAATTTTACTAAACCCCTAGATTTGTCCTCATGATCATCACATGAACTAATCTATGTTGTTCAGACTCTTAAAAATGTCTTTCGTATTCGAGTAAATTCTTCAACATACACTCATCAATATTTTTAAAGAATCTGAACAACGTAGCAACTAATCAGAGTAAGAAGTTGAGAAAAGCTAAAAAGCACACTATATATACCAGAACAATTCACATATATTCATCGACATTATTGAAGAATCTGAACAACATAGGAATTAATCATAGTAAAAAGTTGATAAATACTAAATAATATTATATAGAAAAAAATTTAAAAAGTTTACCTGTAGGTTCCAGGATGAATGTAAATAATAACTCTTTGTAAATTATTTGAAGGAACTTTATCAACTGCACCTTGAACACTAATTGAATCTCCTTTACCATTTTGATCAACAACTATAACTCTTTGTAACGAAGATGAAGAAGAAGAAGAACGTGATCGTATAAATTCATCTTTATTTAAATTCACCTTCATATCATCCCATGTTATAATGTAACAAGAATATTGATCACCACAAATCAAGAAAAAAATCACAACCAAAGTGCTAAAATCACTTAAATTCATCTTAAACCCCAAAAAAATATGAAGATGGTAAAAAAGAGGTATGGACAAAAGCAAGTAAGAAGTGAAGGCAATAAATATAAGAGCCTGTAGTACTTGTGTAGTATGGTTTTTATACAACTTTTTTTTTTTTGCATAGTAGAAATATTTATGAAATTATGAACGCTGGAATTTGCATGTTACATAATTTCAAGAACCTCTAAAGTTTTAAAGTTAATAATAATAATAAAGAAATAAAATGGAGAGTGAAATGTGTAAAGATTGAGGGGTAGTTTTTGTTAAGGAGTAGTTGTGAAATTTCAAGAGGTGTGTTTTTTTTTCGAAAAGTTGCATTATAACCGCTATTTTTATATTTATTTATTTTTTAAAAAAAACATAGGCTAAAATCAGCATCTTTTTCTCTTGCTTTTTAATTCATCGTGTTTTAACTATAAGTGGAAAAAGAAAAGAGTATGGGTGATACCGATGGGAATATTTACATTAAATTAATAAATATATGTCATCATGTGTTTATATTTTATACTTTATACATACAATTACATCACGTAAGTGGTTATAAAAACAACGACAACAATATACCCCGTGAATTCTCAGGTTCAACTATTTGGGAGAATTAATAGAATATACGTAGACGGTAGACCAGTTTCCTAAAGAGATTGTTTTTTGAAGGACACTCGACTCTAGTACAATATATTAAAATAAATATGAAAAATAAAAAACGACACTTTTATCACTTGAATGGTTAATTGGTAAAATTTATTACTTCATTAAATTTTTTTATTACGATAAATTAATATAATTTGGTGCAAACGAAATAAAAAAATTGTGATGCAACGGGTCGATAGAATCACGTGTTATGTTTCACAACCGGCGCCTCTTTTCGTTTCGCTTATTTTGAAACTAAATTTATAGACGAAAAAGTACGTCTATTGACTATTCATCTTAACACGGAGAAGATTTTCATGTTTCTTAATTATAAATCTCGAGTTAACATGTTATACTTCCAGGCAAAATTAAAAGTTTGATGAACTCAGTATTTGTATATATGTTTATTGAATATATACAAATATTAGATTTAGAACTCAATTATAATTACTTTTTGTTGTTTTTCTTAAATTTAGAATCTATAAAATTGAAGTTTTGGCTTTACTTCTGACTGTGATATGTGAAAATTTAATATTTCACAGGTTCTTTTACACTTGTTAAATATATAAGTTAATCAAGAAAAAACTAACTTTTATCGATATTTCGAGAGTCCAAAGTCTAAAGGACATATTTTGAAGTAAAACTTAAGATTCCAAATAAGTCAATTAATTTTGAAATACCTATTGGAAATTAGCCAAATGTTAAATCATTAATTTATTATAACTTATCAATATATCGTTATTAAATATAATTATTTATTGTTTAATTAGAGCAACGTTAAATTGTTTTTCTGTGATCTACAATGAGCATGAGTTTGACTCATGAAATTATATTAAATAATTGCTTTGTTCAGGATAGAGATAACCTATATACCTCACATCCTCTTATTGGGTGCAATCTTTTCCTTCACCGCATTAACGTAACATGTTTTATGCATCAAATTATTATTTTTTGTCCCCAACCAAAGTGCTTATTAAATACTTTGTTCCCCAAGATCATACCCGTGGATAAGAGATAGCCCTTCTACTTTAACGGTTAGCTAGAGCTATTTATCATAAAGATTTTGAGATGAGATCACGTGATGGTGTTAAGGATTTTTTAATTTTTTTTTCATTTGGATTAGAGCTTGAAGAAAATATTGTTGGGAGCATCATCATAAAATCGATCCAACAGTACACGATCTTCAATATGGACTCCGAATACCAAAGGAAACCAAAAAAAAGAAAAAGAATAGACAATTAAAACATAAGTATAATCTCAATACTTCTGCACATCCAATATTGAAAAATTCATTCATACGATCAATATTCTAGAACACACTTATAAATATGAATAAAAGAAAGGCTACGACACAAAATGTTTGATCAAACTTGAAGGAAATGGACTCTTATATCCTACCTATAAAATATAAAAATGAAAATCTAACAAGCAAATTTAGCCTAAAATTTTTTTTTTTTTTTTGCGCTTTGCAAAAAGTAATGAAACATAATTAAACTAAATTCTAAGCCATTGATCTCCACCAATGAAGTCTCTTTTCAAGAAGGGCTGGACTTGGTCTTGAGTGAAATTATTAGACCATGGCACTCGACCTGCTCTATTTGCTCCAATTCCCTTGCAATTGTATTCTCCAAAAAATGCATGCCTTAAAAAAAAGACATTTTCGAGATCATCATTTAAATCATACTTTAAAGTATATAAAAAGTTGTACGTCTATCCATTTCAAAACAACTTCAGAGTCAGAAAACGAACTCAGACACATAATATTTTCTTGATTTGCACATCTATCCACCTCAAAACAACTTTAGATATATTTGTCTGAAGCTGAGTCTAAAAACGTCTGAAGAAACTCAGACACATATGCCTTAACTTTAGTCATATATAACTTCAGACATTTTCTTGACTTGCACATCTATCCACCTCAAAACAACTTTAGATATACTAATTGTCTAAAGCTGAGTCTGAAAACGTCTGAAATCCAGATACATATGCCTTAACTTTAGTCTTGCTTTAGACATTTTCTTGAGTTGCACATCTATTCACCTCAAAACAACTCTGAAAACGTCTGAAATTCATACACATATGCCTTGACCTTAGTCATATGTAACTTTAGGCCTTTTTTTGACAAGGCCTAATCCAGACATGATCATATATCTAAAGTTATTCTGAAGTAGGTAAACGTGCAAAATAGATATTAAAAAACAGTGTCGAAATAAATAATTATCTTACCCTTCTCTAGATGGTACGTCCCAATCAAACCATCCTTGTGGATGAATTAGGGCATCAAAATAGCATTTTGAGTAAATAATCCTTGAATATTCTCCCCAAGCTCTGCCTAAAAATACACTTCCACTTCCAGTGACTTTACAATTAACAAATGAGAATCCACTATCATCATCAGGTGATTCTCTTTCATGTGCTGCAATTGCTCCTGATATTCCCACATTATCTTGAGCTACTGAATGAAGATCACAACTCTGTTGAGAAAAGTTAAACGAGTGAGGCTTGTTCAGGTGCAAGTATGTGGAGGGTTGTAATAATGAGTTAAGAAGTTGAATGAGTGCTCTCTCACCTATAAACTAGTCTTTGAGGGTGAGAGCTTTATAAAGTCTATAACAATTGGTGTGAGAGTAGGTCGATTAATGAGGTGGCCTGAACCCACACTACTAGAAATAAAGTTTTTTCCCATCGTGAATCATTGTTGATTAATGGAGCTAATAATGAGTTAAGAAGTTGAATGAGTGCTCTCTAAGCTATAGACTAGTCTTTGGGGTGAGAGCTATTATTAAGTCTATAACAATTGGTACGAGAGTAGGTCGATCAACAAGGTGCCCTGGACACTACTAGAAATAAAGGTTTTCACCAATCGTGAATCAATGAAATATTTGTGATATATAACATGACTTATTCAATGAGAGCTATTATTAAGTCTATAACAATTGGTACGAGAGTAGGTCGATCAACAAGGTGCCCTGGACACTACTAGAAATAAAGGTTTTCACCAATCGTGAATCAATGAAATATTTGTGATATATAACATGACTTATTCACTCATTTCCCACTGAACCAACTCACTAGAAATCAAATAATGCAGGGTGGAAAACATAAACAAATTCTCACTGAATAACGGGAAACTTTCTAATATTTTTGAATGAAAACATTACTTTCTTTTTTATCCTCGCCAATTCAATCTAAATATCTCTAAGAAAAACCACAAAATATTTCTCAATAGGAATATATTGATTTTTTAGTAGTGTTCATTTATTTCTATTTGTATTATGTCTTGACAGACAGAATAACCTGATACTTATACTATTGATGACAAATACTCTAACAAGTATTAATAGAATATTTGGGTGTCAATAAGCTGACCTGAACACTATCGATATTAAAAGAAAGAAGATAAAAGAGACAAAGAACCTGAAAAAGTGATCTAGCATTGCCACAAATGAAATCAACAGTTCCTTGAATGTAACACTTGAAAAAGTAATGTGATCCTTTATCATCATAAAGTGTGTCTTGTGATCCCAAAATCCTAACTCTGTACAACATTGCTTTGTCACCAGCTAATCTCAATGCCACACCTTGCTTATCCTGTTCCTGACGCAATGCAGCCACAGCATTCTAACAAAACAAAAAAACGTGTTTCTGTGAGTTCAACTGAATCTATTAATTAATAATAAGATCACGCTCATTCTGTATCGAATACCTCAAAGGTTATGCCAGTTGCACAGAAATAATCTGATTCTACAGTAACTGTGGCTGTAGCAATAGTGCCTATTTCATTGCCATATTGATCCTTATCACATGCCTTAGAGTTCCCAGTAATTATTGTTCTTCCAGGATGATTTTCACTACCAATTAATGAAATAAATGGCTTTGAAGATGGAATATACACTTTTTCTCTGCATAACAAAATTTAAAAAAAAATCACACACTATACAACTAAATCTTCACATATACTCCCTCTGTTTCATTTTTACTTTGACTTGACACGCCTCTTAAGAAACGATAAACAGAAAGGTAATTTTATTGTATTGCCTTTATTAATTATAAGGCATGGAAATGTTGGAAATGAATAAGAAGGGTAAAACAGACACAAAATGATGAATTGTCTCTTGATTTTCTATACTGAACATGTAAAATTAGATGACAACTATTTTTATTATACTCGACAGGTAAAGATGAATGGAGAAAGTAATAGTTAAAAAGTAAAATTCCACAAGAGTGACACGACACTATAATTAAGAAAATAGATCTAGAATATAAATTTTACGGTTTCAATCTTTAAATACTCGAACCTTTTGTAATTATAGATCTAAAACTAAAAAGAAATTAAATACTTAATGCTCATTGACTAGTATATATAGTCTACAGATAGATATGTATATGTACAGACCAATCTAGTTTTAATATAAATATTTGCTTTAATTATGTGACAAAAAGAGAACATATATTAATTTCAATGTATCAAACATGAAAATCTTAAAAGAATAAATTAAACAAAAAAAAATTATTTATTTTTTAAAAAAAAAACGTAATTAAAACACAAAAAGTAACACTAATCATGACTATTCTCATGTGTGATTCCATTTCTAACAAAGGATGAAAAAAAAAACATAGAATTTGAATCCAAAACATCGTAACTTTTTACACCATCGAAACATATACATATAAATACCTATAGAGTCCAGGACGAACAAGAATTTTGATTCGTTGAAAATTAAAATGGGGGACCATGTCAATTGCACCTTGTACAGTAACGGAGTCTCCGTTACCATTCGAATCGACTACGATAATTCCTTGAAACTTGCGTAAAATTCCATTACTTATATCAATATTATCAAAGTTCATCTTAATATCGTCCCACGTAACGTAACGTTGAGCCTCCAATTTACTAGCACAAAAAATGAACAAAAACATCAAACTCCAAATGTTGATAAAATATTTAAAGTTCATCTTGAGAAAAAAAATTAAAGTAGTAATTTTTGTTTTGGAAGTTTAATTGAGATGAAAATTAAGTATAGTGATGAATTTATTTATAGGTGAAAATGAAAGGGAAATGGAAATGGAAATTTGATGTGAAGAATTCTAATAGTAGAAGAAGATTAAATAATGTGATTAAGTGAAAAGATTTTTTAGAGATAATTACACTTAATACTCTTATAATATGTGTTAGTTTTGGATATACTCCTTGTATATTAAAATTAAGTACTTTTATTCACTTATATTATGGAAATGCTACACTTACACCCCGTATAGGGTATATTCGAAGAGTATTTATTATTTAGAAATAAATGCATAGTCAAAAGTCATTGAAAAATAATCTACTAATTTTTTCGTGGATTTCATACTCAAAAGGGTCAAACTTTAAGTTCATACCATTACCATGGTGTTTTTGCGTTAAAAAATGGCTATATTTCAATGAATTTTCAGTTACCAATTTATTTAAGTTCTCGTAATGTATGACTGATTCACTTGGTTATTAAGATCGAAATTCATAACATTATCATGATATTTTCGCATTAAAGATTACTATGCTTCGATGAATTATTAATTATTGACTTATTTAAGTTACCATAACATATGACGAATTTACTTGTTTAATATTGAAATCCACAATATTTTTCATGATGTTTTCGCATAAAATATAACTATATTTCAATGAATTATTAATTATTAACTTATTTAAGGTCTAATTCAGTCATTCTCCAACTCTTTCAAGTATAAGAATTCTATTTATCATTAACAATAAAACTGGCGCCCTTTCTTTTTTTTAGGTGCCTTTTTTTATCTTATTGGCGCCTTTTTTTAACCTATAATGTATTTCCCAAATTGATAATTGAAGCTATTAAATCGCAGTAAACTCAATTTTCTAAAATATTTAACAGAATTAAATGATATTAATTTTTGAGGTTGAATAATTATGTAAAGTAATTTAGAAATGTCCGAATTCAATTATTCTTATTTAATTGTATATCATACTTTATGACTAATAATTGACATTTTTAGAACAAAGAAAGAAGAATTGAAACAATAGTTTGATGGGCTCATAAAATGGGCTTCTTAAGTGGCTAAAAGTTCCAACTTAAACCAAAATGCACAAAGATGAGGCCCAACTTAATCACTTGTAAATTATTATTTTTTGGAGGGGCATAATTTTATGGATCTTAAATCTCACTAGCTTAGGAACTAATTAATTAGATAAAAGCTAGTTTGTAATATTATAAGTCTTACCAAATTTTGGTACATCCAGATATGTCCAGATACATGTATATTGGGATACATGAGTCAAAATTAGGTGCAATCTGTTCTAGATACACTATATCCATGTATTCACATGTATCTTTTTGGTGAGTCCAGATACATTCAGATATATGTATCTCGGTATACATGACGTCAAAATTAGGTGTAATCTGTTTTAGATACAGTGTAGCCAAGTGGATTTGCATGTATCTGGAATACATAGACAAATCTCGTTCTCCTCCGTCTCGTCCCTCTTGCCGCTCTCATATCTCGCTCGCATATATGATATTTTAGATACATATATCTAGTGAAATTAGTATGTATTTGAGATCCACTCCTTCATTCTTAACCATATATTTTAAATTTGAGTACTGATTATGAAGTCGCTTTATTAGGAAATGTTTATATATCCCAATGTGGAACTTTCCAACGTCAAATTCTAAGGCATTTAACAGACACCAACAAATGTGAATGATGTCAAGGAACTATGAATATGCAGTCGTCTTTCTTAAAGAACGTTTTAATTTAATCAGACCCTAAAATGAGTATCAACTCCCGAATGAGAAATCAAAGAAAATATAATCCTCTTTTGCTTATTGTGGGATGCGGCGACCCCTAAAGAAGTTGAAAAGGCAAATGCTTTTTAACTCCAATGGTTCAGAATTTAGATTCATGAAGCACTTCCAACCATACATATTTTATTTTATTTTTTTATACCAAAGTTTTCACGATCATAAAATAATTTGACCCCACCAATAATATTCCTGTCTTTTTTTGACTAATATCTGATATTATGCTATATGTTCCGTTAGTGATGCCAAATTTGAATATCATTTTATCCACTTAGTCCTCTTCTCGAAAAAGGGGTGGATGTATCGTTTATTATATAAATTCAGTAAAATTTAGTAACTTTAGTTTAAATTTGAAAGTTTCCTTATCCACTTGTCCTTTTCTGAAGTTACGGGTGAACATATCATAAATTCAATAATTTTAGTTCAAATTCAAAGATTCCTTTATTTTCTTATGATGATGTTCTTTTTGTCTTTCAATAAACACCATCTTAACGCAGTTCCGTAAGCCATACCATCCATATTTGTCTAAATTACTTATAAATATTTTTAGAATAATAGATATTTATTGCATACATATCGAACTCAAAAAAATAAGTAAGAAATTCTTTTATGCGTTTATATATTTTTTCCTTCAAGAAAACATTAGCTTTTTTATTTTTGTTTTTCATGTGGTGTTCAGAGTCTACATTGGAGTCTGGCTAAATTCAATCACACATATCACTCCCAACAGATTTTTCTTTGAAGTCAAGACCTCTAATTAAAGGTCAAGCAATCTCACAATATATCCTTATTAGTTATTTTCATCTCCCAAATGGCAGACAATTCATTTTAATTTTGTCTTGTCGACTATATTATATATTGCCACTTGACCACTATAATTACTAAGAAATTGTACATTAAATGAAAGGCACACATTAATTATATTATTATATATCGTCTCTCTATCAATACTGAATTATTTAATTAAAAAAATAAAATCCAAACGTTCAATTTCCAAGTCACTTCCCTACTGTTAGGAAAAAATTAATGAAAATTCATCGGAGTTGTGTTAATTACACAAGACTTTGAAAAAAGTGGATTGAATAATATGGTTAGAATTAGTCAAATTACGTTGAAATATAATATTTTCGCTATTTTAATTTATGAGACATTATCTGAATTTATATAAAATATAAAAATAAATAAAAATTTGAATTTATTACTTAAAAAAGTGTCACACAAACTAGATCGAAATAATACCTCTAGTTTCAACTTGTTTTGCACTTTCTTCTTTTTAATTGGTCTAGGAAAAAGAATGATTCTCTTCGATATTTACTAACAATTTGATTTTAAATTTTTTATTTTATCTTTCATGGTTTATTTTTAAGTATAAATTTTGAATTATTTTTCTTTTATTTTAAATTTCATATTCAATCAAATTAATTTGTGTCTAATAAAAAATAATCCCTCAACTTTACGAATATAAAAATAAAAATTCACTTATATTTTATTTATAAAATTATACTAAATATGTTATTATCGTGGATTAGTCAATTTATGATTTGAGCAAGTCCTTGATGTGGTAGGGCCTAGTATAGTGGCGGTCCCATGACTCATGAGGTCCTTGACAAAGAGGAAATCTTCCAGAATAAAATAAATAAACATGTCATCGCAAACGTCACATTATCTTACTTTTTAATGAATATGATTGGTAATTTTTAAAAGAAAAAATGTTGTTTAATTAATTATTTTAGCCTAATAAATAAATAAATGTTAATTTGCTTTTGATCAAGTTGGACTAGATTTCTTACCTACCTAAGCAATGAGCTTTCCTTCTTGAGCCTAAACGATTTTGAGGATGAGTCGATCGGTCGAAAAATGATTTTATTTACGGATTTGAATATGTGATATAGTTTATGACATTATTTTAAAATAATAAATGTATTTATTCTGTAATATAATTTACGATATCATTTCAAAACAATATATGTATTTATTCTCTAACGCTTTCTCATACGTATAAGTAAGTTTGATACATATGTTGTATATATTTTTGAAGAATATATTTTAAAAGGATTCCTTAAATATTCATGTCGTAACGGGTTATTTGGATACCCGTCCACAGAATGGACTTCATAATTTATTTATACGTTGGAACATCGTATAAACACACCAAAATTCAACATTTATTATTAGTGCTAGGTGTCAAACTTTCTTAATTTGTTTAGGAAAACAAATTATTTACTTCCACAAATAAATAAAAGTTACCAAGTTCAGCTCCCCAACTCTGGTCCCAATTATTATTATGATTGAAATTCAAAGGTTTGCGTGTACGTTTTTTCGAACCAACTCCGACATGTTCATGTCACTAGTTGCGTTTCTTTAATTGTCATACAAATTTGTTCGCGTAAATAATTTTTATACTATCAAGCATAAGGACAAAACTAGTATTAAGATAGTCGAATTCAATTAAACTTGATAGATTTAGTTTAAACTTTAAAGAATTAAAATCTCGAATCAATAAACTTCAAGTCCTAGTTGTACTTCTTGCTGTCATATTATTTTTACATATTGAAAACAATTGTTAACATATTTTATTTACAAAATTTCAAATTTCACATTAAAAAAAAACTACATCTATTAATATTATTTGTCTGACTTAATAGTATAAGAAAATTATTTATACTAACAGTATATGAATCTTAAGCACAAACACGAGCTTAGTTTTTTATTTTGTTGTTGATAAAGAGAATTTATAATCGCACAAAAGAGATAAATGGTACTAAATAAGTCTTATCTGATAAGTTTGAGACTAAAAATATTGAGGAGATTTAAGATGTGATACTCATGTATAAGAAATCATTTCCTCAATAAATTCGTCTGGAAACCTAACTTCAAAAATTATAAAGTTTGTGTTTAACGAGTTGTGTATTTTTGTCATGGAAGTGATTTTTTTTCCCACCGATGACTTTTAATTTATAAATGAATTATAAAATAATGAATAAGTCACCAACTATACTAAGATTCAATTAATACTTACTCGAATCAATCAAATACTTATCCTTTACTACAGATTCCTCAAAGACTTTTTGGTCATCTAAATATTATTTTAATTTATATGATTACACAAACTACAATAATTGTTTCTTTCCCATGTAGATTCCCATGTAGAAATAGTCAAATTACATTTGTGTAAGTTAATTAGTTATATTATGCAAGATAAGGAGCTGTTTGTATTATCTTGAAATTAAAAATAAAATGTATTTATCATCTGAACAATCCCTTCTATATTTCGAACATTACTAACTAAACGAAACATGAATATTTTTTCCTTTTTATATTGTGGCTGCTTTTCTAAGACGTAGAAAAATATGTCCCCACATGGCATTTTTCAAAGAATATCCTTCTTCCCTTGTCAAAAGTCGCCAAATAAATCATTTTTATTCCTAGATCTTATACTTTTTCACATTATAATATGTGTAGCATGATTTAATTAAAATAAAACATTTTTATTACTATTTCCATTTTAATTCTTGTCATTAATTTAATAAAGTAAAAAAATAATTACATTTTTATATTTTTAATTAAAAATATATTAAATATATCAAAATATCTTTTAATCTTATAATCTTAAAAATGTCATGTAGAAAATTCTAGGAACATAATATTAATCTTTAAAAACCTTGATTTTATTCTTAAAGTTCATTTCGAGTTAAACTAGTATTAAACAAATTGAATCATAAAAATATTAACAAAATTAAAATATTATTTTCTCCAAAATTGAGTGAATAAGTCAAATTTTATAATTTAGTAAAATATCAATGGAAGTCTTTTTGAGTCCCCAATATAATGGAGATTTTCCTTTTTATTTAAAAAAGTAAATACTAAACATTGAATATATCAAAATAGTCCATTCATCAATATGTATTGTGGTACAATAATTTGAATTTCTTCATTCTCAGTCAGAAATCTAAGTTTTAAATTTTAAATATATAAGTAAATCTAGATTAGTCAGGTTTCAATGAAAGAATTAACACTAGATTAGCGATTTAAAAAAAATAGTCCCCTCCATCCTTAATTGGGTATGGAGGGAATTCTGTTGGAAGTGCGGCCTTAGAAATGAGCCTCGTAATCCGTAAAGTTAGATTTATCGAGCTCCCACAAATACAGATAAAAAATAATAGTTCATCTTATTCTTAATCAAGTGTCTTGAGTTTAAATTTTGAATATAATTTTCTTTTTATTGAAAGAGCTTCTTAAAATTGAGTCATACAATATACAAATATGAGTTTAGATTAGTTAAACTTCAATACGATTATCGAACACGGCGAAAAAAAAAAAATAGTTCACTCAAATGAATGGCGTTGGGCCATAAACGTAGGCGGCAAAATCCACAATTTTCTCTTCTCTATATATACTTATCTTTCTTCCTCAACGCCACATATTCTCTTAGTTTTCTCGGATCACCATTTCCTCTTATACCAGTTTCTTCTTCTCTCAATCCCTTCAAGCTTTCATCTTTAACCATGGCCGCTTGTATTCACGCTTCAAGAACCAAAAATCCCCAAAAGAACCCACTTATTCGTGACCCAAACAAGCCCCAAATCGACAACCATGTCTACAATTACGTCAAATACTGCCGACCCACTTTCCCTGACCTTGTTTCCTGCAAACCCATTTCAGAAAAAAGCTCGAAAATTGAGGAATTGGGAGATGAGCTATGGCTGAAAATGAAAGAGGAGGCTAGGTCAGATATTGACCAAGAGCCAATTTTGTCTAGCTATTATGTTTCTTCAATTCTAGCTCATGAATCCATGGAGAGAGCTTTAGCTAATCATCTTTCTATGAAATTGGGTAATCCTAATCTTCCTAGTACTACTTTGTTTGATTTATTTGTTGGGGTGTTAACAGAAGAAACAGATATAATTAAATCTGTTAAAGCTGATTTAAGAGCTGTTAAAGAAAGGGACCCTGCTTGTATTAGTTATGTACACTGTTTCTTGAATTTTAAAGGGTTTTTAGCTTGTCAAGCTCATAGAATTGCACATAAATTATGGTCTAAAGGGAGGCAAATTCTTGCTCTGTTAATACAAAACAGAGCATCTGAAGTTTTTGCTGTTGATATTCATCCTGGTGCTAAAATTGGTAAAGGGATTTTACTTGATCATGCTACTGGTGTTGTTGTTGGTGAAACTGCTGTAATTGGGAACAATGTTTCGATTTTGCATAATGTAACATTAGGTGGCACTGGAAAAGCATGTGGGGATAGGCATCCTAAGATTGGTGATGGTGTTTTGATTGGTGCTGGAACTTGTGTTCTTGGAAATGTTAGAATTGGAGATGGGGCTAAGATTGGGGCAGGCTCTGTTGTGTTGAAGGAAGTTCCGGCGAGGACAACCGCTGTTGGGAATCCGGCGAGGTTGCTAGGAGGGAAGGAGAATCCAAAGAGACTTGATAAGATACCTAGCTTCACTATGGATCATACTTCACACATATCAGAGTGGTCTGATTATGTAATATAAAGTTGACAACTTTGAGTTTTGTTTACTATTGTTTTAACTTTTTATTTGATTAGTTAAAAGCTATGTTGCTCGGACTCTCTTAAAATGCTGTTAGGAAGCATTTTTGAAGAATTCGAGCAACATAGGTGAAAAGGTCCTCGAGGAATTTTAGTTTTAGGGAGAATCCAAGTTCTCTTAAATGCAGAGATGATGTAACATATACCTTTTATGGTAACTGGTTTAAGATTTAAGAGATTACTGTACTAGTTTACTTGATATAGCAAACAGTTCAGTGTTGGATGAATTATCATCATGTTGGTATATGTCTCATAGGAGTGATTGCTTAAGTTCAAATGTGGACAGGTTTTGTGAGTTCAATTGAACCTATTGCTTTTGACTCGAACTATGTGTACATATTATAAAATAAATTGAATGTATACATGTAACTTATTGTTACTTGGCAGTTGGCATCTGTCTTTCTTTGTTCTTTCCAGTGTTATAGTTGCAGAAATATGTACTAAACTTCTTCGCGCGTTATTTTCTCGTTTTCCTAACTTGTTGGTACTTCTGCTGGAAATTCAATGAAAGGCTTATTGCAATATTTGTTGTCTTGAACTGCTTGATACATCACAGTAGGGCACTAGTGCTTGCACAACCTGTGGCAGATCGAACAATAGGGTTTACAGGTTCTGCAGAACTAAAATGTATCGCTCACCGCTGATAAAATGTTCTGAAAGAGAGATAACAGCCACAAAGATCCAATCTTGGATGCTGCAAAACATAGAACAAGATTTTCCTAGCTGTTACTTTCAATGGAAGAGCAATTTTATTTGCTTGAAAAGGTTGAAACACCACTAGAACCAGAATGAACAAGTTTAAATTCTGGATTCGCCTATGGATGAACATACGTACCATGAGGGCAGCTTTGATATTGTTACACATCAATGGAACATCAAGATTGCCTTCTTTCTGAATTCTTAGAAGAACATCAACTGCATTTGCTCTGTTTTAGAGTAGGCATTTTCTCTGTATTCTCATTAACGATATGTTCAAGTATTGTGTCAATTCGTTTATGAATTTTATCATATAGTTTGATTGAAGGGTAACACTAAGTAGCGAAATTCCTGGCTTTACATATATATTTGCTCAGGGTGTAACTCTAAGTAAGCGTTTGGATATGAACGTGATCTGAACCCAAACACCTACTTAGAGTTAGTGAGTTCAGAATGAACGTGATCTTATTACTTATGTTAATATTTTTTTAAAAAAATTTGCATATGTATATACAGTTCAAGTGGAAAACTGAACCGGAAATTCACCTGTATGTTATAAAATTTGGAAAAGAAACAATATAAACTTTACCTTCTTATTTCTACATAGTATTTGGAATCTTGAAAAGGCATCCTTAAACCAGACACAATAAAATTTTGGCCCAAGAATGTAGACATCTCAACATTTTATTCAGAAAAAGCAATAGGTCAGATCTCTTGACTTTTTACCACTTTAACCTTAAAGTTTATCTCCAGTAGGCATCGGATTAGATCTCTACTAAACAAAGAAAAAGAAAGGGGGTGCGGGTCAAATCCGCATCTTTGCACCCTTTACTTACTTCAAGGGATGGTGCGTCTGATACATGATTGGTTAATGGCGATTCTCAACATTATCGGTAAGATCTCGAGGCTTACTGGACGGAATTCTATCAAAAATGAAAACTTCGGATATTTTTCAATTAATCAGGTTTATCCATCTAAGATTAAATAGAACAAGTTGTTATTTAAGAGAGTGACATTTAACCATACTGATAATTATTGGACATCTTTTCTTAAGGATTTAGTGAATTGAACTCCAAGTTTTTGGTAATTACTTCACACTAATGCAATCAAGAACTAATTTGCACACATCTATATATTTATATATATGCAATATTGAATGAAGATGTAAACAACATACATTAACAGTAACAATGATCATGAAGATCAGTTTCTTATTAGCATTTTCAATTTACATTTGTCTTTGCTGGGCAAAAGACACTGATAATCTCTATGATGTTTGTCCTACCGATACAACGCGTAAGAACATCTTCATAAATGGTTTTCCATGCAAGAATCCAGCACAAATTACTGCTTCTGATTTCAAAAGCTCTGGTTTGAGCAAGGAAGGTGACACAGATAACTTTCAACATTCATCGACAACATTAGTCACTGCTGCAGAATTTGCAGGACTCAACACTCTCGGGTTATCTGTGGCCAGGACTGATCTGGATGTAGATGGCGTGGTAATGTTGAATCGTGTGAATTATCTCATATAAATGTTTAAACTGTTAACGAAAGCACACTTTTGGATTACTTAATTTGTATTATATATGTCTCCATATGCCCCTCGTGCCTGCTTTTGTACCATGTTGTTTGAATTGTGTGAATCATTTCATCTAAACGTGTAAGTTGTTAGAAAGAGCACACTTTTAATTACTTATAATATTATATGTCTCTATGTGCCCCTCTTACCTGCTCTGATACCATATTGTTGAATTGTGTGAATCATTTCATTAGAGCTTACGTTCTTTTGGCTGCTTAATTATACCATGTTTCCGCAGATAATGCCACATGCTCATCCACGAGCTTCCGAGATGATGTTTGTTGGCAAAGGAGTGGTGATTGCTGGATTTATCGATACGAAAAGCCAAGTGTTCCAAAAGACTCTTAAACAAGGTGATGTGTTTATTGTCCCTAGAGGACTTCTACATTACAACTTGAACTCGGGGTTTGAATTGGCCACTGTGTACTCGGTGCTAAGCAGTCAGAATCCTGGTTTGTTGAGTATATCTGATGCAATGTTTGCACCAGTTGTTTCGAAACCCATGAGGGACCTGACGAAGAAGCTGGTTTCGCGATCAAAATTTGGATCAAACCAGATTAAAAATGTGACATCGTTTCGTTATTAGACTTCATAACTTCGAGCATTTTTCGTTTCCAATATAACTTGTGCCAAATATTTATGACAGTCATCACGAAATTTATATGTATATCTGTACTGTATATGACTACTGAATATTAACTTCTCTTGAACTTTCAATTGTTTCATCAGTTTAATATCTTTTCATTTGTCTTAATACTGGATTTACCTTGACACCACGTAACGTGAGACACGTGACCAATCATACTCAGAATTTGAGGATCGCGGAGACATCATTATCTTAATATAGACACTAGCAAAACTTTCTATGATGATTGAGGGGTAATGTCGTATCTGACTAGTCACTAAAGGCGTAGTTGTTAAGTTTGTGCAAAAACATGCAAACTGATGCATTTTCAACTCTTGGATAAATCACTTTTGATATACATAATTTTTTCCTAACGTTAACAAGTGTACGTGCACGCTACTTATACGCGTGGGTATACACCCCACATACAGTGTAAATCCTAATATGTTATTCACCCATATAGGACTTGATTTTTTGTTGCTAATTGCTGAAAGAGTTATCAACTTGACATATTAATATACACATATACGAATGTGATATACATTGATACATATTTATATACGGCCTTAATAGTTCTATAGTAGTAACATTTTTGACCTAGATCGGAGTATCTACCTATAGAAAAAATAGATACATTTTCCGTCTTAATCTATGTGGCATACTTATCTCAATTATTGTATTCTTTTGTTGTTGTTGTTGATGTTTTCTTTGCCGTTATTGTTGTAGAGTGACTTTGTCACTGCTGTATTTTCTATCCATATTCCATATTTTGATATGCTTTAATTGAGTTAGAGGCTTATCGGAAACAACCTCTCATGAAAGTAGGAGATAGGTTGTATACACACATGACATCACTCTACCCCATTTAATGATTATATAGCTAGTATCATAACTAATGTTAATAATGATCACAACCAAACAGACCTCTAATCAACAATCATATAGTATACATCTTGGTAAAAAGCACACCATATATGAATCTAACGTTATTGTTCAGATCAACTTACTTGCACTTCAACTTATTTATAGTGTGACTATGTAGCATCTCCCACCATAAAAAAAAGATATCGGGAAACTTTGACCGTAAAGATTCATTTAGGTATATACTTCTCTTCTACTATTTTTTTTTTCAAAAAAGAAAATTATTCAAATTTTGAAGTTTGTAATATGTTATTCTCATGAAAACAATAAAGGTAATGTTAAATGGCCAGAAAATTTGACCAGAAATTTAAAAAGTCTATAATTTTTTTTTAATTTTAAAATAAACTGATCTTTTTTACATTTTCTAGTTAAAAGATATTATTAAAGTTAAAATGATAAAAATGCTCAAAAAGGTAAAATAACATGAGTTTGCCACAGAACATATTAATGAATGCACATAATATTGTACTCATATATTGGACAAAACCAGAGAAATAAGTGCCAACTTTTTGGGAAAATGATTTCTGGTTATTACTTAATTAATATTGGGAGTATTAATTAAAATAAAAACTAGCTAATTAAGGATATCACTTCCCAATACTCCATCGACATTAACTTCTCATTTCCCCTAATTTTTTTTCTTTTTTTTTTTGGTACAATTCTCATTTCCCCCAATAAATTAAAGAATCTTTTGATATTGGTGATATATATTGAGAAGTAGAAAGGACACAAAAAAGAATGAACTATGCTCTTTAATAAGAAAGAGAAAATCATTCGATTATATTCACATTTTTTGTCTATCCTAATTAACATTTCATGTTCTATATCCACAGACTATAATTATATTCAAATTTCGATTAATCATCCTATCTATCATGTCTAATCACCTCGCTGACGACTTTTTCGAATTATAATATTGTGGTCTCAAATCAAGTTCAACTAGACATTTTGTCATTTTGCGTTTTTTGGTATGGTCCTTGGTCATGATTTTGTCTTAATAAAATAAGATTTAATTCATTTCTTGGTCGACACTCACATCCAATTGTTGACTTTTCCACTCCCATTAACAAGATGTTTGTTTAATTTCATAACTCATTCTATTGTATTTTTTTATTAAAAATAGAATTGGGGTGTTTAATTTTTATTTATTTATTAAGATAATGATATGATATGAGCTTTAATGATGAACTGATAATCTGTATAGTCGATCTCAATTAAGTGGGAATGAGGCATGTAGTTATTATTGATGATTTAATTTATTTTATACTATTTGTTCAAAATATTAGATTTAGAGTTTTTGATTATGACTTCTAGTCGAATACTAGAAAATGTAGTTTATTAAGTTTTAAATAAATTACATAGATATATTTGGCGATATTTTACCACTAATATAGAGTCTTGGCGAAATTATGAATTTTTATTAAATTCAAACTAGACTTTAGCTCCGCCATTATTTGCGTATGTCAACATTTCGTAGCAAACTATCACATATAAGTCTTGAATGTAATATTGAGAACCCAAAGATTCTTAATAAACAAAGTTCTTTTTTTATGATGGTAATACGGTAGAAATTTAGATTAGTTAGACCACAAATTTCAAAAAAAAATTCGAGAAAGAAAAGAAGGCAACATGCATGGTTGGTAAATTTCCACCAAGGTACGCACAAGTCAAACATGTATAGACTTTTTTATTTGTTGGGTGCATCGTCATATTTGCACTACGCCAATTATTCCATTTTCATTTGTTGAATATTCTCTAAGATATGCGTGAATCTGATATTTTAAAGTTTGATTTTAATAATACAATAATTGATAACTGAAAATAATATTAAATATAGATTTTTCATAGTTTAATTCAATCTAAGTCAACCAATTTTCAATATGATAAATCTCAATTTCGATTCAATAATTTAGTTTTTCGATAGCTACCTTACTTTTTAAAATTATTGAGGCAATGGGGGGCACTTTACTGATTTAGCCGTAAGCTGCAAGGTCCAACCCCACACACCCATTCCTAATTTTTGTGGTTCGTTTTTTCATAATTTACTTGATCGTCAAGAAGAGATAATATTAGTTTGGGTTTAAAATTCATCGACAAATTGAATAGAAATACAATTATGAGAAATGAAATTAAATAGTACTCCCTCTGTCCCTAATTACTTGTTCATTTTTGAATTGGTACACCTATTAAGAAAATAATTAATGACATAGTGAGTTTACCATTTTACCCCTATTAATTATGAAGTGGATGAAAAGTTCTACATTTTTGAAAATAATTATTGAGGGTATAATAGGTAAAAATAATTTGTCCTTTCTTGATTTGTCAAAATAAACAAGTAATTAGGGACAACTATAAAAAGAAAAGTGGACAAGTAATTAGGAACAGAGGGAGTATAAAAAGACAATTTTTTCAAACATGTAGGATAGTAAAGATATTTCAAAACACGTAGGGCAGTAAACAATCAATAAAGATTATGATAGTGTGGTAAATACCTTTTCATTAATAATCAGATGTTTTAAATTCGAGTTTGAGTTCAAGTTCTCATAAATGGAAAGTAGCTTTTATTAAAGAGCTCTTTAACTTCAAACAAGACTTCCGATTTGGGTGGAAAGCCAAAAATATATATAAAATGTTCTATTGGGCAAATTCCTCTTTGATTCATGCATACGTGGGATTGGATTCTTGGAATTTTTAATTTTTTTTTTAGTGTCAAGCTATTTGATCTTAATTAATAATATGTTTAAATTATTGAGATGTTGTGTACATAATTTTTTAATTATTAAGTCGTGATCGTTTAATGATTTATTTGAGCATTTACTTTTTTTTAATTATCTCTGTTCAACCTCCAATAATTATGCACATTTAAATTTAAATATCTTAATCATAAAAACAAGTGAAAATTTTATAATTGACATATATAGAACTAATAATTATAAGCTATGACATTATTCTTTATCTTTCAAGTTATAACAATAAGAAATTGCATAAACTTATTTGAAAATTCATATAATTTATAAAAGAAATTACTATTTCACATAACTTTCATGTATTAATTTTTGGAGAATTTAATAATAGATCATAGTAGTTATTACTATCTTTATAAAACTTTTTAAATTTAGGGTTTGAGTCCTCTTGAGTACATAGTCGTTTTTGTTGAGAAGCGCCTTATCCCTCAATGTGAAATTTCTCAGCACAAATTCAAATTTAATCGAGCTCTAATATAGATACCAAAGACTAAATGGAAAAGCAAAAAAAAAAATTTAAGTTGGAACCTCATCTTCCATTAACTCAAAAGATAAAAAGAAACAAGAGCAGAAAAGTTGTGGCTACAAGCCTGCACTACTATATTGCTGGTCCTTGTTGAAAGTAATCGATTCATATTAGTGACGGAGCTAGAATTATTATTAAAATAATTTAAAATATAAAAAAAATAAATTTATGATAAAGTCAACAAAATTTAACATCAATTATATATATAAAAATTGTTTTCTTCTAAAGAAAATTCACATGAACTCCGCACTCATGTGGATCCCTCCCTGTATGGAAAAAAAAAACACATTAATTAATCTTTAAAAATTTAGAAGCAAAAACAAAAAAGTAAAAAGGAAAGGAGCACGAGATTATCTTTTAAAAAGAAGAAGAAGAAATTTAGTTACGATGGTCCCGTAGATCATAATCTATCGATAATCGGAATAAGACAGATAAAAATAATTCATATAATATAATTCCACTATTTTAATATAAAAATGTATCCTGAAACTAATCAATATTTAATCAAATATAGAATAAAATAAATTAATATTTTATCTTGAAATTGTTATCTCTTATTTCACCCAACGATTAAATAGTTTATTTAAAGAGTATCTCCAATGTGCAGTCCTGTGTCCTTTTTTTAGCCAATAATAAAAACTTAACCAGTATATATACTGACGGAATAAAATACATGATATAAATGTTTAAATTTACTTTTATTACTAAATTGTTTTAGTTAATTAATAGTACATATTTTTACCATATTGTATGTTTTAACTATGATAAATTAATGTAAACATCATATATGCAAGTGTTTTTTTTTTCATTGCATAAGCCTATGCTCTTCCTTTTGTAGTACTTACGTTCTACTCCCTCCGTCCACTTTTATTTGTCATATTGCGCTTTTCGAAAGTCAATTTGATTAATTTTTAAAGTTAAATTAAATTACATTAATTCGATATTTTAAACAAAAAAATTAGATATTCAAAAACTATACTAAAAGTACTATAAATTGCAATTTTTTGCATATCAATATGATGAAAAGATATATTGTAAAATATTTGTCAAAGTTTTTATAGTTTGACTCTAAAAAAAGAAAATATGACAATTAAAAGTAGACGGAGGTAGTAATATATTTGACACTGTGTTGTAAAATACAAAATTTTTAAAAATATATACTTTATTCTTAAAACACGTTAAAAGTAAAAGTCAAATTATTTTTATTAAATATAGAAATATGAGTATCATTTTTTTAATCAATTAAAAAAAAGTGTGCACATAAAATACTATGCTTTACTGGTTCAATATTGGCGTACGTGCAACTCCCTAAAATGACATCATTGACAATTCCAATAAGCACTTCCATTTAGGTGGAAGTTTGTTTCAATTTCTTTTTTTTAAAAAAGATTTATTACTATTAAAAAGATGCAATTTTAATTTATTTATTGCAAAAAACTATTTTTTCCCCAACCAAATAGGAAGATTTTTTTTTTTTTTTTAACAGAAATTGAGAAAAATGTTGAATCATTGATAAGAAGAAAGGGGCATAGTTAGAGCGATTCACTCTTAATTAGAGGTTTCAAGTTTGAATTCAAGGTGCCACCCATGAATAAGCGTTGCAATGCACGATCTGAATTTAATTGAGACTCCAATGCGGATTTTAAACACCTGGTGGAAAATTAAAAAAAATTAATATTGTCTGAAATAATTTTATAAAAATTATAAATTTGTATGGCATCCATCTTGTTTCTAAACAAGTAGGAATATTTTAACGTAAACCCCTTCACAAATATCAAAAAAATATGATGAAGGGATATAAATGGATATTTATATAATTTTCATCCTTAATAAGAGTTTTCAAGTATTTACGAATTTGATATTTATAAGTATTATTAATGAGTTCCGATAACAATTTCAAATTAATCAACATATAATATACAAAAGTTTTCATTTTTATCCAAATTTGATTGAAAGTCTCTCGAAAATAACCTCTCATTTATAAAGATAACTAGATAAGAGTACGATCTATGTACATTCTAACCCTTCTCAAATTAACTTATGAGATTAAATTGAATATGTTATTATATTTCATGTGTATAAAGTTAAAATACTCACACTGTCACACAATATGTGCTACACTCGCCACTATTTTCAAATTCGAGTCCGTATATACTCTGACTCAACTTATAAAATTAATACTTACACAATATATGCTTCATCAAATACTAATCTAGATTAATCGAGTCAGTAAACTCTCAATTAATTTATCACATAAAACTAAAAAGAGGACTTATATTTTGCTTCTTCCCACTTCCTCTCTCCATCAACAGAGTCTTGGCCACCACGTATATCTTTCCATTTTTTCCTATTTTTCCACAGATATTCAATAATTAATCAATCAAATCAAATTTGGAATTTAAAAAAAAAAATCAAAATCCAAACATAGTAGTACTATATATATACACTCATAATCTACAGCCATAACCAGACGTGTCTCTTAAAAATTTAACCTTTAACCTCTAAAACATCAAAAAACATCATGGAAATTGCAAATATGTTGAAGGGCATGTCTAATTTTCAATCTTTGAGGTATGTAGGTGTTGATGAATCTTTATTAAACCCAATTTTCTTACGTTTAATTAGTTGTTCTTTTCACGTGGGATTGTTGTTTGTGATTCTTGGTTTATTGGTTTGGAAAAAAATCAAGAAGGATGATAATGGTAACAATGCTGGCAACAAACAGAGTACTAGGAATGTTAGGTTTATGTATTATAAACAAACCTTGTTTTGTTCTATAGGTCTTGTCATCTTTAGTTTTTTGCTATGTTTGTTAACTCATTTTTATTGGTATACAAGTGGTTGGTCAGAGGAAAAGATTGTAACTTTTCTTGATTTTGCATCAAAGTTTCTAGCTTGGTTGTTAATTTCTGTTTTCTTGAACACCAAGTTGGTTGATTCAGGTGAAAACAAATACCCTTTTGTTTTAAGAGTATGGTGGGGGGTTTTGTTCTTTGTTTCTTGTTATTGCTTAGTTATAGACCTTGTTTATGGTAAAAAGATTCAATTTTGCGTACCTGATGTTGTTTTCACTGTTATGGGGTTGTTCTTTTGTGTTGTGGGGTTTGTTGTTAGAAAAGAGAGTGAAGGGAGCGTTCTTGAGGAACCCCTTTTGAATGGTAGTGTTGTGAATGGTATAGAATCAAAGAAGTCTAGTGGGGATCAAACCGTGACCACTTATGCCAATGCTAACATTTTTAGTCTTTTTACTTTCTCTTGGATGAGACCCCTTATATCTGTTGGCTACAAGAAGACATTAGACCTTGAGGATGTTCCTCAGCTTCATAGTGATGATAGTGTTAGAGGGACTTTTCCAATTTTTAGAGAAAAACTAGAATCCGTAGGTGGTGGAGGAGGTAGTAGTAACCGTGTGACTACGTTGATGCTGGTGAAGGCTTTGATTTATATTGCGTGGAAGGAAATAGCGTTATCAGCATTCTTTGTGCTTCTCTATACTTCGGCTTCTTACGTTGGCCCTTACCTCATCGATACTTTAGTTCAGTATCTGAATGGAAAACGAGATTTTGAAAATGAAGGTTATCTCTTAGTTGCAACATTCTTTGTTGCAAAGTTGGTAGAGTCTTTGGCACAAAGGCATTGGTTTTTCAAGGTGCAGCAGGGAGGGTATAGGGCACGGGCAGCATTGGTTGCCAAAATCTACAACAAGGGTTTGACGCTTTCTTGTCAGTCAAAGCAAAGCCATACTAGTGGAGAGATCATCAATTTTATGACTGTTGATGCTGAGAGGATTGGTGATTTCGGTTGGTACATGCATGATCCTTGGATGGTGATCATACAAGTTGGTCTGGCGTTGCTAATACTCTATAAAAATCTTGGCCTTGCTTCAATTGCAGCGTTTGTGGCTACAGTACTAGTGATGTTGTTAAACATCCCTTTAGGGAGTTTGCAGGAGAAGTTTCAGGAAAAACTCATGGAGTCGAAAGATAAAAGGATGAAGGCTACATCTGAAGTCTTAAGAAATATGAGAATACTCAAGCTTCAAGCTTGGGAGATGAAGTTTCTGTCTAGGATCTTGGACCTCAGAAGTATCGAGGCAGGATGGTTGAAGAAATATGTGTACACATCAGCTACGACTACTTTTGTGTTTTGGGTTTCTCCTACATTTGTTTCTGTGGCGGCCTTCGGTGCTGCAATGCTTATGGGAATCCCACTTGAATCCGGGAAGATATTGTCTGCACTTGCGACATTTAGAATTCTCCAGGAGCCCATCTACAATCTCCCAGATACAATTTCAATGATTGCTCAAACCAAAGTTTCTCTTGATCGTATTGCATCTTTCCTTTCTCTTGAGGACTTGCAGCCTGATGTCATAGAGAAGCTTCCAAAAGGAAGTTCTGATGTAGCAGTTAAGATTGTTGATGGGAACTTCGCGTGGGATGCATCATCCTCCACTCCACTTCTAAAGGATGTAAATCTTAGAGTGCTTAATGGCATGAGAGTTGCCATTTGTGGTACTGTTGGTTCTGGAAAATCATGCTTACTCTCAAGCATTTTAGGGGAGATGCCCAAATTATCAGGTACTATTAAACTCGGTGGAACAAAAGCTTACGTTGCACAGACGCCCTGGATACAGAGTGGAAAGATAGAAGAGAACATAATATTTGGTAAAGAGATGCAGAGGGAGAAGTATGATAAAGTTCTTGAAGCGTGCTCCTTAAAGAAAGACTTGGAAATTCTCTCTTTTGGAGATCAAACAGTCATAGGTGAGAGAGGCATAAATTTGAGCGGTGGACAGAAGCAGAGAATACAGATTGCACGTGCTCTCTACCAAGATGCTGATGTTTACCTATTTGATGATCCATTCAGTGCTGTGGATGCTCATACCGGAACCCATCTCTTCACTGTAAGTCATTGCATATGCTTTAGTTTCACGGTTGATACTTTTTTCCTAGCCTTGATTGACCCATCTTTTAATTGCAGGAATGTATAATGGGGCTACTGAATTCAAAAACAGTTCTATACGTTACTCATCAAGTGGAGTTTTTGCCTGCTGCAGATTTGATCTTGGTACTCTTTCCTTGTAGTTACTCGAGTAATTAATTTTTGTTTATTGTACATTGAGTTTGACTCATTTTATATGACATTTCTTCTCAGGTTATGAAAGATGGAAAGATCAGTCAAGCCGGGAAATACAACGATCTTCTCAAGCTAGGTAGTCACTTCATGGAACTTGTCGGTGCTCACCAAGAAGCTTTAACAGCAATTGACACGGTTAAGGGAGAAGCACTGAGAAAGAGCGAGGAAAGTAGTGGAATGACTGGCGATAACTCCACCATGCAGGATAAACAGACTTCAGATTGCCAAAATGGTAAAGTTGATGATACTGATGGACAAAAGGGACAAATTGTTCAGGAGGAAGAAAGAGAGAAGGGTGGTGTTGGCTTTTCAGTTTACTGGAAATATATAACAACTGCATATGGAGGTGCCCTTGTCCCAATTGTACTTTTGGCACAAACTGGTTTTCAGCTTCTTCAAATTGGAAGCAATTATTGGATGGCTTGGGCAACCCCCGTCTCAAAGAATGATCCATCTCCTGTTGGCAGTTCTACTCTCATCATTGTGTATGTTGCGTTAGGAATTGCAAGTGCTTTGTGCATCTTTGCTAGATCTATGCTTCTTGTTACCGCTGGATATAAGACTGCCTCATTGCTTTTCCATAAAATGCATCATTGCATTTTCCGTGCTCCAATGTCATTCTTCGATGCCACACCAAGTGGGCGGATTCTAAATAGAGTAAGTGAATGATTACATTTCCTTACTTACCACTTGTTTCTTTACATGACCAATGAATATTATCGAAAATTAACTAGTAGCTTTCGGAATTTGCTCAAATGTGCTTTGGTATGACAACAGGCATCGACAGATCAAAGTGCAATCGATCTAAATGTTCCCTTTCAAGTTGGATCCTTTGCCTTCACAATAATACAGCTTATAGGAATCATTGCAGTAATGTCACAAGTCGCATGGCAGGTCTTCATAGTCTTTATCCCGGTCATTGCAATTTGCATTTGGTTGGAGGTTGGTACTTTGCTTTGTTCTTTTCTCTGAATTTATAACTTTAGCGACGTTTGTAAACATGAATTAAATTTAAGTGGTGTGTTTTGTTTAATTGCAGCAATATTACATCCCTGCAGCACGAGAACTGGCACGTCTAAATGGGACATGCAAAGCTCCAGTAATACAGCACTTCGCTGAGACAATTTCAGGATCAAGCACAATTAGAAGTTTCGATCAGGAATCTAGATTCCAGGATGCAAGTATGAGATTAATAGACAATTATTCTCGGCCTAAGTTTCACTTAGCGGCTGCGATGGAGTGGCTTTGCATGCGTTTGGATATGTTATCTCTGATCACTTTTGCTTTTGCGTTGATTTTCTTGATCTCTCTTCCTGTTGGAACAATCAATCCAAGTAAGTGCTCTATCTTCATTAGGTTTTCATTCCTTCAAATTTGTTAAATGATTCTAAAGAGTACATCTCCCATACATTTTCTCCTTTTTCTTGCCCTTACAGGTGTTGCTGGCTTAGCTGTTACATACGGACTTAATCTGAACGTACTGCAAGCTTGGGTTGTATGGAATCTTTGTATGATGGAAAATAAAATTATTTCCGTCGAAAGAATACTTCAGTATGCTGGTCTTCCAAGTGAACCTCCACTTATTATAGAGTCTAGTAGACCAGATCCTAATTGGCCATCTCGTGGAGAGGTTGAGTTTAACAATCTTCAGGTAAATTGAGTTGTTCTCTGGTGTTATGCAGGAAGATGGAGTTATTGTTAATTCATTGTATGTGTTGATATATCTGAAAACTTTTATAGGTTCGATATGCTCCCCACATGCCTCTCGTGTTGAGAGGGCTTACATGCACTTTCTTTGGTGGGAAGAAGACTGGAATTGTTGGTAGGACAGGCAGTGGTAAATCGACTTTAATACAGACCCTCTTCCGCATAGTTGATCCTGCTGCTGGACAGATAAAAATAGATGGTACCAACATCTCCTCAATTGGTCTTCATGATCTGCGGTCTAGATTGAGTATAATTCCACAGGATCCGACAATGTTTGAGGGGACTGTACGCAGCAACCTAGACCCGCTTGAGGAGCATTCAGATGATCAAATTTGGGAGGTAACAGCTTGGTTTGCCTATTTCGAGGATTTTCGTTTCACATAGGAAAATGAAAACTTTTACTTGTTGAAAAAACTTAATTTAATTTTATGCTTCAGGTGCTCGACAAATGTCAGCTAGGAGACGAAGTTAGGAGGAAAGAAGGCAAACTATATTCTACAGGTTAGAACCACATCATGTTCCGATGATTTCCACTTTTAAAGTTGTGACACTTATAATGCTTATATTCTTTTGGATTGCTGCAGTATCTGAGAATGGAGAGAACTGGAGCGTAGGCCAAAGGCAGCTGGTCTGTCTTGGACGCGTGCTACTCAAAAAAAGCAAGGTCCTTGTCCTAGACGAGGCTACAGCATCTGTCGACACTGCAACTGATAATCTAATTCAGCAAACTCTAAGGCTGCACTTCACTGATTCCACGGTTATAACCATCGCTCATAGGATTACATCTGTTCTTGATAGTGACATGGTCCTACTATTAGAACATGGTACGAATCAACATTTGCATTTTTTGAGCAAATGGTGGTGGAAATTCTTGGTATTTACTTTCTTTTGTTTGCTATACTACAGGGCTCATTGCTGAATATGACACTCCAGGCAAGTTACTAGAGAACGAATCCTCGTTGTTTGCCAAGCTCGTGGCTGAGTATAGTATGAGATCAAATTCAAGTTTTGAGAACGCCTCAGACACGTGAAATGTCAGACACTTATCTTCATTGACCACATTACACGATGATGATGAAAACTAGTAACATATACTTAACACTCTTTTGAGTTTCCATCCGTGGACGATAGAGCTTGAACAAGAACCGGCGAAATGCAGCTCATTGCCTGTGACTTGAGGGAAACTGCAACAATCTTAATGCAGTGAAAGAAGTTCATCTATTTGTGCAATATTGATAGTGAAATGGCATCTGTTTTTTCTTGTTTTTTTTTTAGACTTTTTGATATGGAAAAATGTTTTAAGTAACTTTTGTTTACCAATAATTTGAATGTATGTTGAGTCAAGTGATTAGTTAGTTAAGAGTGCACGGATTTTGTTCCTTCTTGATAAATAAAAGTACTTAACTTTGTGTGTTGAGTTGGAAGTGAAATTCCAAGTGTTGAATTTGTCTCTACAAAGCAAAAATGAAACACTTTTACAATTAACTCCTTTGACTCAATAGTTTTCATTCACAATTTTTTTCTCTAATTAGAATTTTGTGTGCGAGACGAGAAAATTCTCACACTTTTTTTTATATGTTTAAGTCAAATCAATAGATGCATCATGATAAATATTTACCATGATTCGTCATCAAGATTTTTAATGAAATGAATAAGATCTCTCTTCTCTTAACTAGATTTTCCAGATTCGAAACATGAGGGTGTCTTTCACACTTTTGCTTCTATATTTTCCCCCATTATACCAAATAAATTTTTCATGGAATCCGACTTCAGTTTTTCATATTAAACATTCCATAAATTAAGTACGAGCATGACTTTAGTTTACAAAGATCTTATTCATGTGAAGGTATAAAACGCACAATTTGACATATTACATCTGATAAAAAGCATTTTTGAGCCATACCGAAACGAATTTAAATTAATTGAGGCCCGAAACAAATACTCAATAAAATGAATTTTTTTTTAAGTACTATGATGGTCAAATATGTCATTTCATTACCTGCAAGTTGCTTTGTAGTAGCGTAGTATACTTCTTGTTTATTCAAAGAAGAGGAGCTTAAAAGAAAAGGTGAAAAAATTGAGGCAGGTGAAGCTTAAACGCAATGAGCTCTGGCATCTGCCCAATTTCATCTCTTCAAACTCTACAAAATCTTCAATTCTCCATAAACCCAGAAATCTTTTTGCTTTGTTTTGGTATTTGAGCTGTTTAATTTTGCTAAATTTCCATGGATGCTGCAGTTTTTAATCCATCTTCATTCATTACTACTTGTAATAAACGTTCGTATCCAGGCGTTTATACTCGTCAATTAGGAATACCCATTAAGCTATCTGCTAATAACCTTCGTTACTCATGTGGGGTTGCGTCAAATTTTGTTCTTCCTTACAATTCGAGGTGTACTTTTAGGAATGGGATTTGTTTATCTGTTACAGGGGGTAAAGGGGAGTTTCAGAATACTGAAGATTCTTCTGGGTCGTGCTTGAAAATACCATTTATGCATTTCCTGCTGAAAAAAGGGGTGATTTTGGTTGGGGTGATATGTGGGGTTTTTTTAATTGGGTGCAGAAGAGTGTTTGCTGTTGAAGGGGTTTTAAATGGGGGATATGGTGTTTTAGAGCAGGGTTTGGTTTTGTTGAGGAGTTATTGGCCTACGGTTTTGTTGGTTCTCAGGATGTTTAAAGAACAGGGTTTGATACTTGCGGCGCTTCTCAGTCTTTCTGCATTTTTTTCGATGGCTGAGACATCAATAACTACGCTTTGGCCGTGGAAGGTATCTATTTTGCTTCCTCTTTGTATGCATTCTGTTGTTCAATAGAAAATTCTGTTCCTTTTAAGAGTTGCATTGGTTTTGTAGCTGTTGTTACATAGATGTTAGGCATGCATAAAGACTCAAACTTGGCGTCAATCGGCAAGTAAGCACTCCAACGTGAGAGTGCACATATGGACACCTCTACTTGGTCTCAACTAACAAATAAACACTCCAACTCGTCCCCACTATGTCTTGTGGATGCTTGATGCGTCTAGATGTGCAGTCTCAAAGTTGGAGTGCTTACTTGTTAGTTGAGGCCAAGTTGTATGTTCTGCGGTCGTCTAAATACTTCTTAATGGAAATCAAGAAAAATAGCATAAAACTTTTGTATTAATTCTAGCATACTGAATACTCAAGTTTAATGAGTAAATGATTATGCTTCTCACCTTCTCAGTAGTTTCATTTCATCAATTTTAGGGTGAGTCCCTTTAGCTGTATAAGTTTATATATGTTGTTCCAAATTGGAATAGTCTAGACGTACGCCAGTCTAAACGCATAAAGAAGGCTTCATGGTTGTGCTTAGAATGAAATGGTAACACTCTAAAAACATGCTCCTTAAAAATTAAAGCAACACGTTGCCTGGTTGATAGAAATGTGGACTAGTGTGAGACATTGTAGATGAGGAAGGCTATATGTAATAGGAAGCATTCTAAAGGGTTTATTATACTTGTGTTTGCTATTTTTTGAGTTTTGAGACTATAAGGGCATAAAAGAGTAAAAATAGACATTGGTTAGCTTTTTCATGGACTTAACTTGCAGAGTAATAAGGAGATGTATAGTGAAGGACATTGCATGTAAAACTGAAGCAATCATTGAAATTATTGTTTTCCTTGTCTATCAAGATTTCCCTAGTAATTAACTTGATAGAAAGAACTGCCTGACTTTAGCTTTGAGTGTTCACATTTGTTTTATGTATTCTGGGCTCAGCTGGACCTTATGGCTCAATGATTGGTAGGTAGCACTTATTCAGCTTGCCGCTTAGAAGCTTATATTGACTTGCAATTTCAAGAAACTTCAAAAAATTCATACGGAGAACTATCTAGGACTCTAGGTGCATGAGAAAACTTTTCTTTCTAGTACTCTGCCTTCAAAAGCTTTTTCTTTCTTCTCTATCATTTTAAAAAACAGAACTTGTTATTTCATTGTTTGCATATCCATTTTACTTGCCTATTAATGCAATTAGTTGTTTCTACGTATAAATGTTAGGTACGAGAGTTAGCTGAAAAAGAATCTGACAATGAAGGAGTCTTCAAAATGTTGAGAAGCGATGTTACTCGATTCCTTACAACTATACTCATTGGAACAACGTACTGCTCATTTGATGTTGTAATCATGACTTAAACTGTTTCTCTGCACTTGTAGTTGAAGATTATTCCTTATTTTAGATTTGGTTTGTGTGTGCAGCGTTGTCAATATTGCAGCTACAGCATTAGTTACTGAGGCTGCAACTGCGGCATTTGGTGAAGCTGGTGTGAGTGCAGCAACTGGAGTTATGACGGTATGTCATGTTCCATCTACTTTATCCTTAGTGTTGGGTTTTTCCATACACATATATTTTCCTTATCTGTTAGGCAAAAAAGCATATGCTTGAAGGGTTGAATACAGATCAGAGTCTAGTTCTCAAAGGAGTCTATTGTTAATTTTCTCAAAAAAAAATCTTGAAGGAGTCTGATCTCATCCCCCGACTTGTAAAAAGAGTCTGATTTGCTCCTGTGGTAAAACCTCTATTGCTGAAGATACTTCAATCCGTTTCGCTTTGTTTGACAAGAACTGGAAATTGAATGAACTCAGACCCCTTTTGCTTCTTCTTTGACTTGTGTTAGTTGCAATACAATATTCTGCTAGTGTTGCTAACCTGCTACCTTTTTTCTGCCTATGCTGCAAGGTTGCGATCCTGCTCCTAACCGAAATTACTCCAAAAAGTATTGCTGTTCACAATGCTACAGAAGTTGCTAGGTTTGTGGTAAGTTGAACTATTGGTTGGAACCAAGACTTATTAATAGTTAAATATTACAGATCAAGTTCTTCTGCATAGCTGATAATGCTCGAAAAATCTTAGATGAAATCTGATTTGAAATGCCTCTAGGTTAGGCCAGTTGCATGGCTTTCCTTGATACTATATCCTGTTGGAAGAGTTGTGACATATCTATCAATGGGAATGCTAAAACTCCTCGGCTTGAAAGGAAGAAGGTATGGTGATCATAAATCAAGTCTTGCTATTTTATTGAGCTCTGCCTCACAATCTTTTTTACCATTCTTTCAGTTGGAATATGTTTATCATAATTTTATATTTTTGTGAGCGTATTTACAGAACATGCTCTTATGATATTTCTAATCGTTTTTGTCATTCTGAATATGGCAAGTTCACATGCATGTCTTATTTGAAAGGCTATCTACATTATGCATGCTTATCCTTAGAAGTCATTGTGAGCATCTATCTGCTGTTCTTTTAATTAGATAAATACATTATTGTCAAAAGATACATGAAAAGCATAAGGTGGCTTGTCCTCACAATTTAGGTTTCTAAGGGACCGTTTATACATGATTTGAAATTGAAACTTTGTTTGGACATGTCATTTGGATTTTTTCTCATAAACATGATGAGAACCCAACAATTTGTGGAAATTATCTTGGGCAATCCTCTTCCCATGAGCTAACTTTTGGGGTTGAGTTAGACCCAAAATGCATTTCTTATCGTGGTATTAGAGTCGATATGGGCCCCTGGTTGATTGTCCACGCCCGTGGACCGGACAGAGTCGGGCAGGTGGGGTGGGGGGGTGATGGAGTGAATCCCACATCAAAGGTGAATGAATTGAATTGGGGTCTCATATGGTCTTGTGCAATCCTTCCCCTTGAGCTAGCTTTTGGGTTGAGTAAAAAAAACTGAAATCCTACTTTTTTGAGCCCCTAATCTTATGGCCAAACACCTATTAAGTGTTTTCGTCCATAATAACTTGTAGAAAAGTTAAAAGTATGTTTACAGATACAATATGTGAAAAGTGTTGGGTCTCACATTGGTTGAGGGTATGGGCTATAGTCTCGGTCTAAATATTTTATATTGATAAGATATATATTATTAGAAAAGGAACCAGTACTGTTGGTACTGAAATTACAAACAAGCTGACAAAAGTTAGTTGGATCCTCCTTCACTTTGTCTCTAGTCCATCTGAATCCAGCATTGATTCTACATCATTCTCACTTGCCAAAACTTTAAGTTGTGTCATTAATTTTATATTCATTTTGATAATCTAGTGAACCATATGTCACTGAGGATGAATTGAAGTTGATGCTGCGTGGGGCGGAGTTAAGTGGCGCAATTGAGGAGGAAGAGCAGGTGAGTTCATGTGTTTCCTGGGTTTCTGGTTTTTATGCTTGAACCTCAACTGTTACCAAATATGAACCACAGAAGCACATGCATACTCTAATCATACATAAGCTTGTCTAGTTCACATAGAATTGGTTGTCCATTAGAATAGCCTTCACGTCTGTGGCCATTGTACCAAATGCAGCATCTTGAGATGTGTTTATCATGTCCATTTGAAGAAGCACTATTTTAGCACTCTCTGTATTTTGTTCTTATCTTGCATGTTATTATTGGAGATCCATGATTACATAGTTGGAAGTCGATGGAGCCAGTCTTATCAAAGGCGAAAAATTAAAAAAAAAAACTAAGGTTTGTTGTGCTTTAAGCGCAAATAAAGTGTGGACCTTGAAGAAGAATTACGTGAATGGAGAAAAAATACAAATATGTATGCATAGTCCAAGACTAATATTTATAAGCATGAATAACTAATATAAGAACAAAGAAATTGAAAAATGTTTACGATGAAGTGAAATATCACTTGTGTAGTATCGCCTCTTCAGGATTACACGAATTGGCTAGGAAAAGTGCCTTAGATCCTTGATGTCGAGACTGAAGCACAGTAAAGCGTGGCTGACCGCACTTTAAGCGCGCTTTGACAACACTGAATGGAGCAACATACAAGTGTATTGTTTTACTCTCTTTAAAAGACAACAAAATGTATGACCTAAACATTAATGAGAGAGTTGTTATGCTAATGACTTTTTCTTGGGAAGAACTGTCAAATAAACATAACATCCAAAACTTGAAAAAATAATTGACGAAAAAAATTTCACCTTGTTTCTTCTATGCACCACGTTAGTCATGGCCTCCAATGTTACATCAGCTGTATAATTGGTGCAGCAGCCAGTGCTTTGTGCCTTGTCTCGTCTTCTCTGGAAGAGGAGGGATTTGTTAGATTTTGCCTTGATGAGCATCTTCAGGCTACCACATTGTTTCCCTTGGCCAAAAAAATGACTCTGGTTTAATCACAGCTGCCACCTTTTTATTGGGAATTTGGCATCCCAGCTTTTATGGGTTTTTTTTGGAGCTTAAAAACAGTTGGATTTTAAGCAGTTTTGGTTTAAAATATGCCAAAAATGCTTAAAAGTTGATTTGACCAGCTTTGAACATATTTCTCTGATTTTTTTTTTTTTAATTTGTTGATTTCCATGCATAAGTAGGTATCTTTTGTAACTTACTAATGCGTTAGTTTAGACGCAACTATGGGAACACAATCTATCTCACATAAAATAATACATAGATTCCCGCATAACTTATGCAAGTATTATTATGAGGAAAACAAAAAGGAGCAACCAAATGTTGTATTAATGAATGTTGATTTTATGTGAGACTAAATCTCCTCAAATCTCAACCAAACACTATAATCTTATGCTTGCTTTTATGTGGAGATTATATCTCCTAAAACTAAACCCTGACCCATTAATGTCTCTGTCCTCTTGCAGGACATGGTTGAAAATGTGTTGTCTTGCAAGAGACATGAGTTCTGCTTAAATTTTTTTAATTTAATTTTGGTTTGGTAATGACAGTGACATGAGTTGTGCTTAAATGGAGACGTGAGGATTCATATAGCGAATCCCAACTTGTTTGTTGATATGTATCTCCTAAAACTTAAACCAGATGAACCTTCTATGCCTCTGTTTTCTTGCAGGATATGATTGAAAATGTGTTGGAGATTAAAGATACTCATGTCAGGGAGGTAATGACACCTCTTGTTGATGTTGTTGCAATCGATGCCAGTGCAACGTTAGTTGATTTCCATAGTTTGTGGGTGACACATCAGTACTCCAGGTCTAATAGACTTTTCATTGCTTGTTTTTGCATAGAGAAGAAGTTTCCTTCAATAGGTGCTAAAAGAGTTTGGCTATGAATTTTCAGGGTGCCCGTTTTTGAGCAACGTATAGATAATATTGTTGGCATTGCATATGCCATGGATCTCCTAGATTATGTACAGAAGGTCTAGCATCTACAACTTCAACCAGCCTCTTTCAAATTGTAGTGGTGTCATTTCTAATTGTACACACAAATCTCATAGTATGCTGAAAATTCTCTTTGATTTTGAAGGGAGAACTGCTGGAAAGTTCTATTGTGGGAGATTTGGCACATAAACCTGCATACTTTGTTCCCGGTATTTTACATTTCTTCCTGATGTTGACTGCTGTATAAATAAGAAATTATAGTTCTATGTCACCTAAACCATGGATCTGCAAAGTCAATAATTTAAATTACTGATTTAAGTTGCTGATCAGTAGGTATTGTAAGTACAGCTTCATAGCCTTATCAGAGACGTCATGTATTGTCTACCATAACTAAATCAACAAACAGATATACATACTTTTTAGTATAATTAACAATACTGAAGCCACTTTGCTGAAGGTAGCGCTGCCTTTCAGATCCTCACACTGTTGAGATGTGAATTGTTCCTATTTAACCAGCTGCTATTGGCGTGAATCATTCCTATTTCCTAGAACGCGTCTCCCTTAAAACATTTCATGCTTTATGCTTATAAGTTGCATACACATTGCTCGTGTTTTCTTTCCACACACGATATTTCCCAAGGAGGCAAACAAAATAATCTTGTAACAATGCAGATTCTATGTCAGTGTGGAACCTTCTTAGAGAGTTCCGCATCAGAAAGGTACACATGGCTGTTGTTCTTAATGAATATGGAGGAACCATTGGAGTAAGTATTCTCTCTCATCGTTTCTGTTTCTTGGTTGTAGCACTTTGTTAATTCTATCAAAATTTCTTATCCACTGTGTATCTATCATTTAATTATCTATAACAATGTCTTCACATTATCTCTCCTATGAAACAGATTGTAACCCTTGAAGATGTGGTCGAGGAAATTGTTGGTGAAATCTTTGACGAAAATGATTCAAAAGTAAGACTTATGAGTCCCTCTTTCCACTTCTTTGAACAGCTAGTTATTTGTAGGTTCACAGTTATCTCTGATGGATACCCTCTTCAGTGATAGAATACATAGATATTTAGTATGTGGAAGTATATTTGTTTATATATATTTTCTTGTTGCGTGACAGGAGGAAATCCAGAAAAAAACTGGCTATATTGTCATGCGGGCTGAGGGAATATACGATGTTGATGCAAATACCTCCATTGACCAGCTCTCTGAAGATCTCAATATTAAAATGCCAGAGGTGTGCTTTTCTTCTGAGAGTTAAATTTTCTGTCTTTAAACTACATTTTACTGCTAGTTTAACCATACAAGATAAGCCGCCACTCGGAGTCCCTAATTTGTCAGGAGTAGTTTGTGTGGGTCCTTCTGTTCATTTCATGGTTCAAGAAAACATAAATGGGGCTTCGGAGTTCTTGATTTTCATTTTTCCCTTTTTGAGTAGAGACGTGAAAATAACTTAAAACATTTCCTAGCTGTTATGCCTCTCGTTCTGCAAATAACTATTATGTTTTAACATGATTTTGGTAGGGGAAACTGCCTTCAACTAATGTTAATCATTCTAGAATCGTCCCACTAATTGACGTCTTCTCTTTATTCCGTATCAGGACCATCAATATGAGACGGTCTCTGGTTTTGTCTGCGAAGCATTTGGATATATCCCAAGGACAGGTGAGACTATTAAGCTTATACTGGAAAGGGGAAATGAAGATGAGGACAACAATTACAATGACACAGAATCTGATCGAACAGACCACAATGAGAAGAACCAAACCTTTAAGCTTGAGGTATGTTAACTTGTTTACTGGTGAATATTATGGCTAAGAACCAACACTGAACGCGTCAACTACCTTCTAAATTTGAAGCCTTGTCGTTTTCCATGAACTTACCAGACTTAAGAACTTCACAATAAGCATATATTTAGTTGGTAGCTGATCTTGTCAATTTTGGTGTAGATATTAGCAGGGAATGCCAGAAAGGTTAGTGCTGTTCGATTTGAACGGATCAATGACGATGTAGAAGTAGAGACCAGTGAGGTAACACGACTCGTTCCAAAAATTATGACTAGGAAGAGGAAGAGTAACGGAGGCTCGGATAGAAGCAACCACGACGAGATCTCTTTTATGGAGAGGAGAGATGAGGATGACAATTCCAACAATTTTGTTATGGCTGAACGTGAGGACAACCTTGATGTTGCAAATAAACAGTAGTTGCATGAATTGTTACATTTTTTTTTTAGATAAGTTTGAATGTAAATCACGCGTCTAAGTCTTTTGATAGTGTTCGATTTCCAAAAATGAAATGAAAATGTTACTTATATCAAACTTTATTTTTTTCTACTTTCGTCATGGTAGTCCAAATGACACTATTTGTCCTTGAACCAATTAAAAAATAATATTAAGATATTGCCCATGATTGTGACCTTTAGCCTTTAGGCAGTTCAAAGATTCACCTTTTGATTACTTTGATGAGCCATCATATTGAGTGACCTTTAGGTAATACTTCAAAGAACATCAATTAAATATATTACAACTATCTTTTCATTCTAGCACAAAGTACAATTTTTTTTTTTAAAAAAAAAATCAAGAATATTGGCCAATAACCACAAAATATACCCAGTGAAATATGAAGCGGATAATTAAGATGTATGCAAACATCATCCTTACCTTTGTGGGATAGGCTGGTTATTTCTGATAGATCTTCACTAAAAAAAAAGGAAATTGAAACATGTTTGTATGAAAAATATATGTGATAATACACTTGCAAGATACAAAACAACTAAAACGAGAAACCAAAGACAAGAAAGAATATTGGGTAGTAATTAGTACTTAATTACAAATTTCTATACATAGTTTTTACAAGTAATAAACATATAAATACAATTCCAAGCAAAATTAAGAATCTTTACATGGACTAGAAATCATTTTTGCAGCATAGTGTATAGGCAAAGATATAGCTGCAATTCCTATACAAATGGACCATTGTTTAATTCCTAATTTTTTCCAATGATCAATTTTTGACATAATCTGAAATAATATAACTTGTAAAATAATAATAATCCCTATAATTACACAACTAACTATAAACAATAACCATTTTCTCCCTTTGGAGATTCTTGTCTTAGTGATCATCTCAATGGCACTAATGATCAATAAAAAAACTTGGCATAATACATAAATATTGAAGATCATGGTGCTCAACAATGCCTCGTTGACACGAAAAAATGATTTTCCCTTCATGGTAAGCATCAATAGAAGTGTAACTTGTAACATAGAATGAACAACTATGTTCCTTAACATGTTGTTGGTTACCATAGGTGCACCCGTGCCATAATAATTCAACGTGATTTGATCAACTGAATTAGACTCATGAGGCTTTATGGTTGATGCTATGATGGACAAAAAAAGGGCACCAAGAACTTCTATAAGTAGATTTACCCACAACAATTGAAATGGTGTCAATTGTTGATCTTGATCATCACTTGTGGGGTTGAAAATTAAAAGAATAAAGTTTGAAGTGAAGGCAGAAATATTGAGTGTCAATTGCAATTGTATGAACTTCTCAAGACTTATGCATACATACCTACAATAACAAAAATTACATCTTAGTCCTAAATAAGTCGGGTTAGAAATCAAGAAGACGTAAAAAAAATTCAATATTAACATGGCTAAAATATATTCTCAAATAATTGATATCGTGTAGGCATACTTACTTGGCAAAGATTAATATGGCTAGGATCTTACCAAAGTTCGAGTCAACGATAGTAATATCAGCATCTTCTTTAGCTAAGTCCGCACAATTTTCCCCAAAAAAAATTCCAACATCAGCTTCTTTTAGAGATGGTAAATCTCGAATGGACGAACCGGTTGCCGCCACGTGTCCACCTCTTTTTTTCAAGCAATTAACCAATAGTAATTTATCAGCTGGAGAACAATTGGCCATTACTTTAATTTTGTGGCACATATTAATTTGAGCTTCTTTTGGACTTTTTCTAAATTCAATAGCTTCAATTATAGATCCTTGTAAATCTTCTTCAATTCTTAATATTCCAGAATTAATAGCCATTAATCTTGATGTATTCAAGTCATCATTCACCATTAACTTGATCTCAATCCCAGATTTTCGACACACTTCAATCGTTCGTCTCAACTCAGATGAATACGGATTCTTTAATACCGCGATCCCTAGAAAACTCAAGCCATCTTTCGCGATAATTGTACCATTTTCCTTCTCTTCTTCTTCTGGTGATGATCTTATAACTTGTTTATAAGCGAAACCAAAGCAATGAACTCCATTAGATACTATAATACTCGCAATTTTTCGATTGAACAACTCTCTTTTTTCTTCATCTAGGGTTTGCATGGTACCATTATTAATATCATAATAGTTAGAACACATAGATAACACTAGCTTTGGTTCTCCTTTCCAATGTACATGCAAAAATTCTCCAATTTCTTCTTTGTTTCTTTTTAATAACACCCCACATAATCCTTTGTTAGGATAATAATTTTCAAGATTTAAAATGCTACAACTTCCATGAAATTGTTCAATATTTTCACCAAACAATTTCTCAGCCCAAATAAGAAGTGCATCCTCATCAACATGACCAATTATATTCATAAAAATTCCTTCAAGTAATGTATTCTGGACTTTCTCAGTAAAATCTGCATGCAGTGACGTAATCAGAAATTTTATTAACATAAATTCAAAAAAATTATACCTAGCAAGTTGTCAAAGCCAAAAAAAATTTTTTTGGCTTCGACTACGTTAGTACACCTAGCTAGAAACTTCTTATATAATATATATAGACGAAGGAGATTCGATTGAATCCTTTTTCTTACCTCTAGCTCCACCACTGAATACAGATAAGTCATTGATTTTCTCAAAGCCAATCCATAAATCCACCAAAGTTGTATAGTTCACAACAAAATCAGATGTTTTACTAAGGCACAAAGTGGTAACAAGAGCTCCATTAGCACAAGATGGAAGATTATGAACTATGATTTGATCATTCTTTTTTATATCTTTAGATGCATATAAAAGAACAATAAACATCCCTAAAGATAATCCATCTTTTAATGAAAACACCAAAAGACAAACCATAGCTACAAAGCCATTAACCTTATTGGTACCATAATTTTCACCTGTCTTCCTCCTCATGTATTTCGTGGCCTCGTTCATTATGTCCTCCATCGTGTTCTTCACACCTTTAGGATCGCGATCTTTATCACAACACCATGACTTGTTCCACAAGAAACATCGAAAAACTTCAACTACAAGAATGATCAAAGAGAGACTCAAGGATAATTTATCCAAGAATGAGCTCATTTCATCGATCGATTTTTGAACCTTTGAGTAACACTCATGACCATTATTTTGGAATCTTGTTACACACTTCATCAACTTGATTCTCTCTTTATTTTCACCAACTGCAGTTACTAGTAACTGACAACTTCCTTCCACTAATTTTGTACGATTAAACAAGACATGATGCAACTGTTCGCGTGGTAGTACTAAATCATGACTAGTACTACCATCATCGAACTTGTACGAGTTGCCCTGAATCAAAATTCCATCAGCAGGGACATGATCACCAGACTCCAACAACACAATATCACCAACCACTACTTCAGAAGATGAAATTTGTAGAAGTTGTTGGTGTCTAAGAACCCTAATTACCTTCTTTTTACGCGATAATCTCCTCTTAGATATCCATCTTTCCTTGAAAAATCTGTAATCAAACCTTATAAAATTAGCTTATGAAATCATAACTCATCAAATCCATTCAAGTTTGAGCTGATTATTGACCCGCTCATTTACTACTAGCCTAAATTATTTTTTCTATTTGATATGTTATTTTATAAGATATTGATAAGAAAAATAATATAAAAGAACAAATAAAGCAATTAAAATTTAGTATGAGTCAGACTGATTGAGTTATGACTCGCATTTTAGCTCATTTCAGCTCAAGTAACTTTTGGACGGGTGATTCATTAATCCATATTCAGCTCAACTCGCTCATTTGTCACCTATATACCTGAAAGTAACGCTGAAGTTTAAAACGAAAAAAATTGGCAAGAAGATTATAATAGAATCAAACAACGCTTCTTGCAGTCCGTCCCTCTTGATCCCAATCACAAGAGAAAGCGCGACACAACAAAAGAGAAGGATAAAAGTGCTTTCTTTGAATGCTTCAAGTGTTAATTCACGAAAACTTTTTTTCTTGACGGAAGAAGAAGCAAAGTTGTTGTTTGAACCAAATGATTTTCGACGACGATAAAGATCGTTAGAATCTCCTAATATGCCAGAAGAAGTATTTGTTTCAAGTGCATGAAATAGTTGTTGAAGGGTAAAAGATTGAGGATTTGATAATTCTTCTATACTAATTGAGAAGTAATTAGAGTTTATGGTGTTCTCATGAGTCATTGATCATGTGTGTGTAACAATTAATCTTGTATAATTTGTGTTATTTAAAGAGTTTGGTTAATGTGTTGTTGAAAGAGATGGGAGGAATAAAGAAAAAGGTATTTAGCTATACACATCTCAAATAAGTAAGTTATAAGAGTATTTAAATTCTATGTAGTGGGACAATATAAAATTTTTGAGAATTATATTGCTTATTAGGTAATTATAAGTAAATTTCTTTTGATAGCAAGTAGCATGATGTGATAGGTAAATATTGTTTAGACATAATATAGTTAAAAGTAATTAAAAATATGCTATCTTTAATATGTAGTTTAAAGTTTTAACTGAGATTGTCACGTATTTCAATATGTAACTAGAGCAGACGGTCGAGTTCAAATTTCTCACCGGGCAATTCGAGAAAACAAAAGATACTTTCATGTAGTTGGTTGATTAGAAAGAATCAGACCTACACAAGAAAGAGTGTTGAGACATAATATAATTAAGTAATTAAAAGTTATAAACTGATCTATTTCTAACCGTTCAAACGTGTAGGGTAGGCTGAAGTTTAAATTTCAGTGTTATATTTTCACCGTTTGACTCATAAAAAAATCAGATTCAATAATAAAATAACATATTAAAATATATATATAATATATAAGTAATTAAAAGTTTATTCTTTTTAACGGCTTAAATTTTAATATTCTAAAAGACTAAGAAGTTTACAAGAAAATGAAGTTTGAGGAAAGGTAATTAAAATTTCGTTGAGCTTTCTCCAAAGACTAACGTTTACTAAGAATAAAAAAAGTGACATGAGGCATCAACATATACTTATATAATTATTTCAAAACGACCATGACAAATCCAGTTCAACTAATGTTGAAGAAAAAAAAAAGATTGAAAAATATCTCCATTTTAATTGAGAGCTTGTCTTTATCAAATCCTACTCACTCTTTTTTTGTTTTTTGGGGGGTGGGTGGTGGGGGTGGGTTCTTTTCCATGTTAGCACAATTGACACGAAAGGCGGCTGATGAGGACAGATCAAACAAGATTGGTAAGTTTCTGACATAAAAAATAAAAATAAAAAATCCATTTTATTTTTCTAAAAATATATTTGTCATTTCCTTCCAAAAATAAAAATAAACATTGACAACTATAGAAGCATATGCTACCGGTGATAATGACATTAATAACTCTCTTTTTTCCAATTTGCTCAATACTTATACACAGCAGAATTAAACTAAATAGTTGTCTAGTCGACTTACTAAACTAAAATAATCGAGAAATATAATATATATATATATAACGAGTGTATAATCTATGTATACAACAGACTATTCGTATAAAGATTCTAGATTCCTCTTATTCTAGAATTATATTTTTGATACTAAATTAGAATATGGTGGACTCCTTGGTCTGGGGAAAATCTGGACATTAGACATTCTAACAAGATTTTCCAACATGTAGGTCCAATTCAATTTCTGGTTAAATTTTCTAATTTTCAAATACATTAATAATTTCCAAGAAACTTACATATAATAAAAAACAATTTTAAAGTTGGAAATTTGGGATTAAGTTAAAAAATACAGGGTCAACGTACACCCCAACTATGCATGAATTTTTTTAAGGGAATCTATGCAGATAAGCAAACATATACTAGTTAATTAGCTAACATAGCTATAGTTTGAATTACTTACAAGACAACTTGATTTTAGCTGTAATTACGCCACTTATACATATACAAATACAAATTACACACACACACACACACACACACACACATATATATGTATATATATATATATATATATATATATATACACATACAATTATATGAGATACAGATACAATTAGCATCTTTTCACTCTCTGCCCTCTCTCGCTCGCCTCTCTCCTCCCTCTCCCAATCTCGCTCGCCTCTCTCCTCCCTCTCCAATCTCGCTTGCCAGATATACAAATACATATGTATATTAGTTACATATATACAATTATCTCACAAATATACATATACAATTCATCTCTCTCCACTCTCTGCCCTCTCTCTCTCTCTCTCTCACAATCTCGCTCGCCTATCTCCTCCCTCTCTCAGTCTCGCTCGTTAGATATACAAACACATGTGTATATTAGTTACATATATACAATTGTTTGACATATATACATATACAATTTAACAAATATATATATATACAATTCGCCTCTCGACCCTCTCTCGCTCACCTCTCTCCTCCCTCTAACATGTAGTTATGAATCGTAATTAACTAACTATAGCTATAGAGTATAATTAAATTATTTTTGAGTGGCTGTATGCGAAATTTCAACTTTCTTTTAAAAATATTTTTTGTCTTTTAAGTGTTTGAACACCTGGTCAACTTTTGTTGATTAATTAAGTTACAGAATCTAGTCAATAAAGTGTAATTATAAAGAACTTAGTCGATTCAATATATAATTAGTACTAATCATAAGACCACACATCATGAATGCTAAACAAATAGACTATTTAATTTATAACGTATTTGATGTAGTTTTATGAATCTCTGAAGGATATCATACATATACGTAAATCTTATTCCTTTTTAGTGAGAGACAAAAAAATTGTTTCTGATATATCAAAGCAGTTAAAAAATAAAAATATAAATTGCAGTAGACATACCGAATAATAGAAAAATCATTACATGGAAAAAAACATTAATTAAAAGTAGTTCACAAGTTGAATGTGTGGAAATTTCGTGTCATGCATGTGCTTATGTGTGTTGACCTCAAGAAATTTAATTAAAATCATATTACAAACTAAAAGACAAGGAAGGATATATAATTAATAATTCTAAAGCATGCATGTTAATGTCACAAAAGGAAAATGTGTGTAGACAAACCATATATTATATTATTATGGAAATTGTCTTAGCTAGTCATTAACTAGTCATGTATAGTCTCAAGTATAGCTAGCAAGCATTATCATGTGGCGTCAAATGACGGTCATTTCGTTTTTTGTGGGCCTAGGTAGTGGAGTGTCGTATTTTTTTTCCGAAAGTTTAAATCTATTGATGATTTATTGTTATATTAGCTATATTATTAGTTTTGATTGAGATATATATTACCATCGTATGTTGTTTATTGTGTTCAATTATCGCACTATTTTATTGTTCTTGAACCTTTCTAGTAGGAATTGCATTGCGCCCTTCTTAGTATAGTGGTGGTTTTTTCCCCACTATTTTCTTCTTCTTTATACTTGGATTTGTTGCACTTATGAGAAATGACTTTTTTTTACCTCTGCTAGGTAGTCAGGGGTGGCTCAAGGTAAGACTAGTAAATCGTCTGCTTTAAGCCCAAATTTTGAGGCTCAAAAAATTTTAATAGTGAATTTTATGATTTTAATTTCACTTATACTTGAAATAATATTGAACATTATAAAAAATAAAAATAAAGAAAGAAAAATTATCTACTTTTTATCAAGAATATTTTAGAACTTTGAATTAAACAACTCAAATTTTCATATTTTAATAAATCAAATTTTTACATCAGCATCCAACATAATGTATTACAAACAAATGTCTGACATCTCATAATGAAGATTAATACTTACTTTTATAAATATTAATATTATTATGTAAAATCTAAACATTTAATATCTTTTAAAAATATACAATAAAAACAAGTATGGAAGAACGAAAAACGCTCTGCTAAGTTAATATTTTTTTTTTTTTTGTATATGTGTGTATTTATAATTTGACTTTAGGCATACACTCTATCATAGAATCAGAGCATTCGAAATATTTGCCGACTTAGATAGCGAATAGAATTTTTGTTTCAATCAGCTAATGGTGCAGTCTTAGTAAGCGGAATAGAATTTTTGTCTCGTAGTACTACGACAGGATATAAGATCACTGATCAGAAAGAAACCTATCCAAGTGGATAGTCCTCAAAAACAGACTAAGAAAAACACTGCAGAAAAAATGCTAACGGACAAATTTAAGTTTCGAGACGGGAAACATTTCTAGTATCTGTGGAATTGAAGATAAAGCAACCTCAATTTGCACAATGTTCTATTTTGTGGTTTGTATTTAAATTTTGTCTCTTTTTTACTACCTAGATACTTTTAAAAGTCATATTCAGCCCAATGGGCCAAAGAAGATCAGATGTTGGACCTTAAAAAAAAATTGGAAAAATTTTCAAAATGTCAATATTTTAACATTTAATAGAATTCATTGTCAACACTTTCAATATCTAGTAAAAATATCAAAAAATAATTTATTATGTATCTTATTTAAGTTTTTATTATTTGTTTTAATTGAAAGAATACAATTGTTAAATAACAGAAAGGAGAAATTTAGGGCAGAGAATAATTTTAAAAAGGAACAATCCCTTAAATGTCTCATCAGTTACAAAAATCAAAACTGAATACTTCATCGGCGACCCCATTGTTGATCAATTTTCTCATTATCGATATTTAAGATTCAATTGAAAATACTCAATCTCTGATCAATTTATTTTGATTAAAATCTATTTTTTTATGTTTGGTAAGATAGATTTGAACGAAATAGGACAAAAAAATTGTTGACAAGCAGCATTGGAGAAGGATTCTTATGCTGGAAGTTCGATAAAATTGATGGAATACAAATTGGATCATGTATTAGTTAATTGCTTCATCCTTAATCTGTTGCTAATTGATTATAATTTTAATATGATTTATTTTACATAATTGTAAATTGTATCTATTTTCATTGTAAATTGTATGTATTATGAACAACGTATGAATAATTAGTTTTGGTGGATTCGTTGAATTTTTTTGCTTGTTGAATACGAAAATAATAATGGATTATTTGAAGACATGTTTTTTCCATTGGCTGTTTGTTTTTAATTTTTCGAATCAAATTCTATCCCTATGAAAAACAAATTGGAGCGGGTACAATTTTTTACGACAATTGTACTGTATTTTCGTTTATTTATTTGTTATTTGTTTTCAGTTTATTGAACTACATTGTATCTTAGAAACCACATCACATAAATACAAATTTATACCATAATGTAACTTATAATCCACACTAGATAGATACAACAATTATTATGATCTAATGAATACACCAAATATGCCATACAGAATAGAATTTGAAAAAATCATCATTGTTTAAAATGAATACAAATATATAAAGTTATGTATCTTAACTTGACTGGATACAAACAACCCTCTTGCAATAACTAGAAAATGATACACATAGCATAATGAATACAAACACATGTAAATATAGTAACTTGTAAAGCTCATAACACAACTACAATAAATATGTCATAATGAATACAAAACAATCAAATAATAAGGAGTGAATACAATCTGAAATATCATCACTATTTGTTTTAAAAGAATACAAATGTATAAGTTAATATGTATCTTTACTTAATTGGATACAAACAACACTCTTACAATGTCCATAACTATGATATACAGAGCATAGTGAATACAAAATCCTATAAGTACAGTAACTTATAAAATCACACAACACAAATACAACAAATATACCATGATGAATACAAAACCATCCAATAAGAATTCATTAATACAATCTGAAATAGCATCACTATCTAAAGTATAAAAAATAGGAGAAATTTTTCAAAATGTCAATATTTTAACATTTAATGGGATTCATTGTCAACACTTTCAATATTTAGTAAAAATATCAAAAAATAGTTTATTATATATCTTATTTAAGTTTTTATTAGTTGTTTTAATTGAAAAAATACAATTGTTAAATAACAGAAAGGAGAAATTTAGGGGAGAGAATAATTTTAAAAAGGAACAATCCCTTAAAAGTCTCATCAATTACAAAAATCAAAACTGAATACTTCATCGGCGATCCGTTGATCAATTTTCTCATTATCGATATTCAAGATTCAATTGAAATCTCTGATCAATTTATTTTGATTAAAATCTATTTTTTTTTTCTATTTGGTAAGATAGCTTTGAACGAAATAGGACAAAAAATTGTTGACAAGCGGCTTTGGAGAAGAATTTTTCTGCTAGAAGTTCGATAAAATTGGTGGAATACAAATTGGACCATGTATTAGTTAATTGCTTCATCCTTAATCTGTTTCTAATTGATTATAATTTTGATTTTATTTTTTTTACATAATTGTAACTTGTATCTATTATTGTATGTCTTATGAACAACATATGAATAATTAGTTTTGGTGGATTCGTTGAATTTTTTTGGTTGTTGAATATGAAAATAATAATGGATTGTTTGAAGACATGTTTTTTTTATTAGCTGTTTGTTTTTAATTTTTCGAATCAAACTCTATCCCTACGAAAAACAAATTGGAGCTGGTACAATTTTTTACGACAATTGTACTATATTTTCGTTTATTTATTTGTTATTTATTTTTTGTGTTGACACCCAATTTTGACCCTCCCCGATAATGATTAATTTTCGAGTTTCTTAATTTTCGAACGATTTAGAATGATTAGCCCTATAAAATTTAAATAGTTTCAACGCTATTTTAAGTAATTTCAGTCGATTTTTATAGTATTTCAAATAATAAATATATTTCATATAATTATATATGTAATTAGTATATTTTATAAATGTTCGAAAATCATATCAAAGATTTTTACTTTGTTAAAATAAATATTTTATTAATTTAGTTCTAGTTTGAATTACGATTTTAATTGTGGATTAATAAGTTTATATGTAAATCGATTAGTTTATGGTTAAGTTAATTATTTTATTTCGTTAAGATTAAAAAACTCGTTAGTTGATTATATTAGTTCGTTCTATTTAAATTTAAGCCAAATTCACAAGTTAAATTCAATTTGGTTAATAATTGGCTAATTTTGTAATTCATTTGGCCAAGTCTTAATTCCAAATCTAGTCTTTTATTTATCCTCACTCTTTTATTCCCAGGCCCAATTTCCTTCTAATCCCCAATTCAATTGATCCCAACGACCCAATCCAAACAACCCCTAACCCGATCCATTCCTTATTCCAAAGAGACCCATCAACGTATTCCTCTAAGGTTACCAACAGCCTTATGCGTCAACGGCAACAACGTTTTCAGATGGCAACACACGAAAATTGTCACGGAGTTGAGACAGAGATAAACGGAAAGCATTCCGCGTGGTCTTCTCGCCCAAGCAGTACACTCGTACAGCAGGAGCAGCCTGCAGAATTGTCATCACAGCAATGAGATCGTTCCACGTCGTCGCTCAAAGAAGAGGGAGTCGATCCTAGCCGTCTATCTCATTATTTCCTCTTCTAAAATGGGTTGAATCTGCAGAAAAAGGTGTCTCGCCGAATTGGCGAATGATTTTTTAGTTTAAATTTGGATTGGGTCCAATTCCTATCCGAATTTTCATCAGTTCCTCCCCCACCCACCCACCCACGCAAGAGTTTCTGCCCTAATTTCATCTATAAATATCTCCCTCTCCCTCTTTGTTAAGAGGGGAGATTTTTCTGTTGAAAATTCTGGGTTAGAGAAAAAGTTGGAAAAAAAGGTTGACAATTCGAAACGGTGATAGAGAACAACACAGCAAAATAACTATAGGATATATACGAAATACATTCGAAAGAGAGAAGAAGCACAACTTATAAAGAAAATAGAGTTACATTTACAAAAGATTGGAGAAACACTCGATTTATATTTTTTGAGGAATTCTCAGAGAACCTTCTAGTTCAAAGGTTCCCGTAAGATCGTTATTCGGGTTTCGTTTAGATTTCCTTGGTGTGTTGCTCGAGCTTCGAGTTTGTGTGGTGGAATAGCTCGTCCCTACTTGTTGTCGTTCCCATTCGCTGCTCGAAAAGAAGTAAAAACCTTTCCTTAAACTTTATTTTGTTGGACATTTAGTTGTTGCGCTTCCTGTTCCTGCTTCCTGTCAATTATGTCTTGGTGTTCTTCATGTTATAATTTGATAAATTTGATGTTTGTTTTAGCTAAATTCTCTGTTTGTGTCGAAATCTCATCTACTGTTCCATAGAAGTATGTCTGAAAGTTTTCAGTGCTTTGTTCTTTTCGGATCAGTTGTTAGTATTATCTTTATAATCTCAATTGTCGAACCTGATTAGCATACCCAGTTTGTCTCCCTGTTGTTCATCTGTGTTTGTAAGAATTCATTGCTTGTTTAGGTGTTTATCAACATTTATGCTTATTGTTGCAAATAATAATTTCACATCTTCTTGTTTGTGCTATTGACATCCCTCAAGCATGTTTTTTGCTCGGATTCTCTGTTGAATACCATTGTCATGATGCCTATTTCGTTCATTAGCATTTTTTTGTTCTATTAAAAATTTTCTCGAATCTCAAGCTATTATACCCTTGGCACCTCTCCAAACTTGTTTCAGTAATCGTCTCCCCTTAGAAAAATTCTAGAATCACTATTCTACCAACATAGTCACTTTTCTCGTAGTCTTTGCCCAAGGTGTGATTTTGTTTAGCTCTAAGTTTGTTATAGATGCCATCTAGCTTGCTATTTTCTTAAGTTTTATTTATTTATTTTGTGAGAACATGTTGCTATGGTTAATCATACTTGAGATAGAAAAACAAGTGCATATATGATTGGAGCGTATGGTGTATTAGCACTAGATGCCTTGACCCTTTAGTTAACTATTTGTGGATACATTAAATACTCATTAAGTTGTAAAGAGTTTGGGTTCTTGTTTTCCATTAAAATTAGAAGTAGCATTTATGAATTTTCTTTATTCTTTATCATAGTATTACTATTTGCCATGTTAGTTTAATTATTGTATATGTGATTTGTGTTGGTCATAATTTTAAATAGCTACTAGTTTGATCACATGTTTCTCTCTTTTAATTAATTAACTTTTGTGTTGAATGAGTGATCAAGCCTTATCTTTGTTTTTCCTATTGTGATTATGTTGAATAATCATGCACTTTGTTTTGGTCTCATATGGGTAATGATGAACATGCCAAGGGAACATTTTATTTGATCACCATAGAGTTCTTTCCTCTTTTGTTCTTATGGAAATTTAGCATCTATTTGAAGTAAGACTCTTAATATTAATATTGTCTTGAACAAGTTACTTACTAATCCATTTATCTTTTGTTGCATGTGAAATCCGTCCGGGTTCACTATGAACTCCTACCTTCTTTCTTGCATTTCAAGAGAGCCATAAAGGCACAAATTCCTTCTTTTCGAGTCACCCAACTGTAAAAATCGATGTACAGGTCTCGAAGTTGAAAGAATATGAAACAGATTGGAAGATTGAAAAGATTGGGCCAAATGCCTAATCTTTATAAAAGAAATTCGTATTTTGTTACCTCATTTAATTATTAGTATTATTTCTGTTAGAACTTTGGGACAGGCTAGGACAGATGAAAGAATTAGTTCTAAGGCCCAAAGAAAAAACACTCTTTTATATTAGTTTAGGACATGTGCAAGTGACTTAAATGGGCCAAAGGCCCAAAATGAAAATGATGCCCAAATACTGGCCCATGCGACCAAAAATCAGATTTGGGCCCAAGTCTCTTTTCCTCTTTGTTTTCATAGTGTTTATTTACTTGTCAATATCTGCTACTAAATCTTAAGGTTTTAAAATTCAAATCCCCAAAAGATACCCGTTTTGATTTTATAACTTAACCAAATCAATCACCTTTAACGAGGCCTAAAAAATTAATTTTGCAAAATAGCTCACTTAGATAATACCTGAATATTCCCCTTTTCTCCCCTTTAAAACGGTCCTAACTAAAAATCGCTCAATTCAAATTAAGTTAATCTACTTTTAGCCAAATAATTAATTGCCGGATAACCGCATATTAGCGGGAATTTCAGGTTCTTTCAAACCCTTCCCAAAATGCTAATAAGAACCCCGAACCCCCTTTAAATATTCTTCAATTGATTTCCTGTTTTAATCTTTTGAAGAATCAGTTTTTCTTAATTTTACCTTAAAAATTAAGTAGCGACTCTTAAAACCAGTCTAATTATATTTTCTTAATAAAACATTTTGTTTATTGAACTGCATTGTATCTTAGAAACCACATCACATAAATACAAATTTCTACCATAATGTAACTTATAATTCACACCAGACAGATACAATAATTATTATAACAAATGCATACACCAAATATGTCATACTGAATAGAATCTGAAAAAATCATCACTGTTTGTTTAAAATGAATACAAATGTATAAAGTTAATATGTATCTTAACTTGACTGGATACAAACAACCCTCTTGCAATAACTAGAAAATGATACACAAAGCATAATGAATACAAGCACATGTAGATACAGTAACTTGTAAAGCTCATAACACAACTACAATAAATATGCCATAATGAATACAAAACAATCAAATAATAAGGAGTGAATACTATCTGAAATATCATCACTATTTGTTTTAAAAGAATACAGATGTATAAGTTAATATGCATCTTTACTTAATTGGATACAAACAACACTCTTACAATGTCCATAACTAGAAAATGATATACAGAGCATAGTGAATACAAAAACCTATAAGTATAGTAACTTATAAAATCACACAACACAAATACAACAAATATACCATGATGAATACAAAACCATCCAATAAGAATTCATTAATACAATCTGAAATAACATCACTATCTAAAGTATAAAAATATCATTAATTTACTGAATACATATCAATGTACATACCTAAAAAAGGGTAATTCCAAATATGTGGTATTTTATCAAAACTAACAAAATATCCACAACTATATTTCGATCGTCTCTCTTCCATCATTTTAGCAGCGGATCCTACATTATCCGCTATTTCTTGAGTAATACGTACATTAAATGATGAAAAATCGCTAGAAAATTGTTGATTAAATTAGATATCTCTAGTAATTCTCTTAGATTCTGTCATTGGAGAGTGATTTAGAGTTTATCAAACCCTAAACGTGATTTCAACTGCAGACAACAATTTTGAACGATTTAAACAAAAATAAAATCATAAAATAAATCTTTAAAAAGGGATAAATATGCATATCTTAATCAAAGGAATTGTGTGAATATCTTTATAAAATATATTTTTCAATTTCTGAAAGGAAAAAAAAAACAAACAAGAAGGAACAGAGAGAGGCAGACTTTGAAATGGAGAAAAATTGCAAGATGAAATATGAGAGAGAAAATATTCACTTTTTTTAAACATATGAGAGAGAATTAATTGAAAAATGTGTAATTAAGGTGAGATAAAATAGGACGTAAATTAGGATACACAATCTTTTCTAAAATAATGACATTTTGACATTTTTACTAATATTTATAAAGTAGAGAGATTTTTTTCTAATTAAGTTAGGTTTTTTGACTAGTTTGCTAATTTTCCCAAAAAAAATTCATACAACACAGATAATAAAAAAAATATCTCAAATAAATTATTATTTTCTTTCGTTTTAATTTATATAGCACTGTTTGACTTGACATAATTTATAAAAAAAATTGAAATTTATGATTTAAAACACATCTTGACAATTCATGTGATTATAAATTAAAGTTAGTTTATTTTCACATTATGTACTTATTCATGAAAAAACTTAATTGTTAATTGGCATAGCAAACTTGAAAAGTCTGCACATGATTTTTAAAGAATATTTGATATACTAAGTTCCTATTATCCACAAAATTTTAAGAAATACTAGATTACATGAATCGCATTGTACATTAATCTAGTTTTTATATTGATAGAACTTATTTTACAATTTAAATATCTTATTATACAACAATAACATTCATCTTTAGACGAAACATCATAATTTATCAATTCCATATATTTAAACACATTAGACAAATAAAAATACTCTAATGGTAAGTCATCATTACCTTCATTTTACAATAATTATTATAGAACTCATATTCTATCTTAATTTCAAGAACATTTACGAAATATCTAAAAATAAATAAATTCAAATTGAAACTAAATGGGGACAAAAGACACTGCATATGCTTCTTTACTCTTTCCAAACATTGGAATCTCCGAAAGTTGTCTAATGGATAGTTATCTTTTCCAAAAAAGAAAAAGAAAAAAATTAATTATATTTTAAGAAAAATACTTTTCTTGAATTTCTAACAGTCGGGGGTAATTTAGTCAAATTAAAGATTTTTAGTTGTACTCAACCTTCGTAAATCTAGGAAATTTGAATGGGTTGGTAACTGCTAGCCTTGGATTTTCAAATCAATATTTATCCAAAAAAAAAACTGATTTTACTAAATCCCCGTTAAATTAGTATTTGAAGTGATATAAGCAAACAGTTGTAAAAAAGTGTTTTGTTTCTGTAGCATTCTCCAGAGTAAGAGAAGAACATATATATGTCTACTAATTCACTCTGACTCTTCAATTTTCTTCTTTTAACAAAAAGTAAGTTTTTTTTTTGTTATTAAGGGTAAGTTGATTTTTTTCTTTTTTTAATTCAGTTTTTGCCATTTTTGTTTATCAATATTGTGTTTTTATTTTGCCTCTATCATTATGTTTTTCTCAATTTGTGGAAAAAGGAAAAAAAAAACAAAGGATTTATTATGGTTTTTGTTGTTGGGCTGGATTCAGTATTTGAGTACGGTAGGACTGAGGAGTCGGCAGAAACTGTTTATATATGGTTATTATGCGTTTTAATGTGATGTTTATGCTTTTTTAATGTATATATATTTGAACTACTTTCGCTTTTTTGATGTTTAGTTCATATTTTGAATTATTATTGGAAATCTCCACTCCGCCATGTTTTATTTTTTGGTGTGTTTAGTCCATATTTTGAAAAATTTATGTTTCTCTTTCTGTCGTTTTCATTTTCTGGTTGATTTTTTTGTTGGAAATAATGTTGTAAACAATTGTAGCTAAGTATATACCCATCAATAAACATGAAGTCACCAGATTTAAACTTGATTGGTTCAACCCGGAGGTTCTTAGTTCGTTGTAGTTTTAAAATTATGTGTTACGAAGTTAATAAATGACAAATTTTAGCAGCTTTTGCTTATAAAAAAAGGGTGAAGGTAGTATGGCACAAAGCATCCCGTTCACGCGGGTTTGCAAAGGCTTGTTCCCTAGGGGTGTGATAATGCAAGCATCCATGGCTCGAACCCATAAGCAATAGAGAATACATTCCATTAGCTAAATTGTATATACTAGTGTAGTGTTATCTGTTGGTCAAGATTTTATGTAAATTTAAAAGCTATGTATGGTATTGGACTCTCATTGTTGTATTCCCTGTGTTGTTGAGTAATCATTTGATTTATAACTACACTTTTTTCTTCATTCGTGTTTAATTTGTTACGTATAATACAGTAGCTTGATGCAATGGACCCTTTTGAGGCAAAGAAACGTGTGTATGACAGAGTCATGAAATTTGAACCTGAAAATGTTGCGAGGGATATTATTGGTTATATTTTCTTGCAAGACTATCCAGAGCAGGAAATGATTCGATTAGCGTTAGGCCCTGATACGTTAATTCGCAATGTGATCCAGAAAGCAAAAGATACATTTGACGTAAACTCAACTCCAGTGTTCCGCAGCCCTTCTATGACTGCAGTCAATATAGTAGATCCAGCACTACAGTTTGGAAATTTTTCATCCACTTACCCTGTATCGGCTCCTCGCTGCAAACCTCAACTCTCTGATGAACATTCTTATTTAGCTGAAATTCTCTACTCCAGCAATGAGCCGCCGCAACAGTTCCACCCTCTTGAAGAAAAAATGTACTTTGAGAATTTGAATTACCCAAGTGATTACTGCTATCCAGAAGCTCCCCTTATCAGGCGCTACAGAAATTCTCCAAGTTCGTTTAAATTTCCGAAACCTTGCCACTATTTCAACAAAGGGTTCTGTAGAAATGGTGACAACTGTAGGTACTTTCATGGTCCTCCATTTCCCGAGAGCTACCCACTTACGATTGATCCTAATCTTTGTAAAAATGGTGATGAAGATGAAGTACTTTCACCTGGTTCCCTCGAGAAATTAGAGCTAGAGATAACGGACCTCTTGAAAGAAAAGAACGGGAATCCTGTTTCAATTGCATCCCTGCCCATGATGTATTATGGGAAGTACGGGAGAACACTCCAAGCGGAAGGGTATCTAACCGAGAGCCAAAGAAATGGTAAAGCTGGCTATAATTTGACAAAGCTTCTTGCTCGATTGAAGTTTGTTCGTCTGATTGAAAGGTATTTTACCTGTACTCTTGTATTGTTTCTTATCTAGTCAAACGATCGTATGTAATTTCTAATATGTTTGGATGCTATTTGTTACAGGCCTCATGGACAACATTCTGTAGTTCTGGCTGAAGATGCAGCGAAGTACATGGACCCTCATGGTGTAAGAAGTGATCCAGGTCCTATCGTTAGTGATTCACGTCAAATATATTTGACATTCCCTGCTGAAAGCACTTTTACGGAGGAAGATGTCTCTGCTTACTTTGAGTATGCAATGCAACATGTGACGTTTTTTATGTGCTTTGCCTTTTATTAAGCATTCAATACTTCTCTCATTATCTTTTTGTTTTTTGTTTGCAGCACTTTTGGGCCAGTTCAAGATGTACGAATGCCATGTCAGCAGAAGCGAATGTTTGGATTTGTTACATTCTTCAGCACTGATACTGTAAAAATGGTTTTGTCAACACGAAATCCACATTATGTGTGTGGTGCTCGCGTTCTTGTCAAACCTTATAGGGAGAAGTCTAAGCTATCTGAAAGGTACTTTATAGGCGCTTTCTATAGGTTCCAATCATACTGCAAATTTCTTAATGGCACATCTTGATTGCTCGATTAAATTGACCTTTAGCAACTCTCTGCATGTTTTGGTGAGGGAAGCCTGGTGTTGCGTTGAGAATTCAGCTTCTTCTCTTCTTCCGTTTCTTTGAACTCTCGTATAGATAAGAAGTAACTTGTTTGGTATTACCGGGTTTATAGCTTCTATTTTTGGATCGGATATACTTTAACTAGTTCACAATAAAGTAACTGTCTAATCTTATTTCCTCTCCCGCAGAAAGCACCAGGAGAGACACGAGTCGTCAATATATTACCACCTCGATTCTAGGCTTCAAGAAAGTAAGACATTAGAACCTGAAATTCTGCTCACTTGTAGATCGAATGTAGTTCTTTCTTTCTTGGAAGCAGGGTGGATGCACCTATCGCTTCATCAATTTTTTTTATCTGAATATACATATAATGTGCATTGAACGTCTTTCGAAAACAACCTCTCTACCTGACAAGGTAGGCTTAAGGTCTGCGAGCACTCTACATTCCCCAGACCATACAAGATTTAGTTACTTTACCGCGTGGATGAACATCCGTATCTCTAAATACTTTTTATAAATTCACCTTTTGTCTGCTCTCTGCATTTGCCTTCTTTGATCTAATACATTCATGGTCTGCCAACAGAATTTAAGTCCCCTAGAATGCTACGGAAACATTTAATGGAAGAACAATTCCTTGAAGTTGAGGCTAGGCGACTTGCACAGCTGCAGTTATCGCGAAAACGCATGGCCACTCTGCCCTATTTTGGCCCTCCCATGGACGAATTTAACATTTCTCAACGTGTGTATATTCTATTTTTTTCGTTATTTACTTTAGCTACACACTTCCAGTTATTTATTTAAGTACTCTGATTTTCTGTACTGCATATGTCAGCAGAACATTCCAGCCAACTATTAGATGTTCGGAACAGTGGATCCCCGGATGAAGATAATTCCAAGAATTCAGATGAAAGCCATTATGCTGATGACGATAGGTATACACTTGAGTTATATAAATTGGCTCAAATAGTGATCGGGCTGCATAATCTCTCAGTATTTTCTGTATTGAAATCTGATAACAAGTCCTCTCTTTTTACTTTGTTGTTGTTTGCTTGTCAACCGAATTTAAAAAGGTCCAAAAAACAAAAAAATGCATCTTGATGTTGCTTTACCTAGTCTTTCCATTTGTTTTCATATCGTTCCAAAAGAGTGTAGAGTATTTACCTTGCATTATGTCTCTGCACTCTCCTCATTGTCCCGCAGACTAGTCCAAAACATACGTCAAATAGTTTGAAGGTAGCTCTATTGTGGGGTTTGTGAGGCATTTTCATATCTTGGCAAATCGAGCCTTATACTTCAGTTGGACTCATTTTAGTTCTTTTCATTGTATTGATGCAGCAATCAACAAATCAACCTGTCAGACAGTCCATTCGCATTAAGAGTAGCGAGCAGGATAGCTGAATTTTTATAGGTCTGGATACTTGTTATTTTGGTATGAAGTCTACTTCAAAGGCAGCATCTTGGTATGAAGTCTACTTCAAAGGCAGCATCTTGAATTCGAGAGAATACGTAGTACATATAGCAATAGAGAATAGCAGAAAGTAGATCCTCCACACAGCCATGCTAACGTAACTACACCAATTAGGAAAATATGATACACAAAGGCTTACATATAATAATGTTCAAAGGTTTTTTTTTCTTTCTATCTGGTGTTTCTAAGATTAGAATAGAGGATAGACGTCATTGTCCTTAGCAAAAAATGAAATATTATAGTATAATTTTAGTTGATAGAGGATAATAGGGTAAAAAATATAAGTCTTTTATGTTCCTTTTGCTGTTTTGCAGAAGAAAATATGTAGACATGAAATTTGTTTCATTTGATATGTTTGTCTCTGGTTTTTGTGTTCGACAAGTTATTGGTTTTTGTGTTCGACAACTTATTTGCGTGTTCACATCAAATCAATAGACGACACTCATTTCTTTCAAATCGATAAACCTATCATGTTACGTGTCTTTGAGATCACTTAAACATATTTGCTTTGAGTTGGTGTAAACATCTGGTACAAATAAGTATTTATCTTGCTTCATCTAAAAATTTACACGGTTAGTGCATATTATTTTAAGCTTGCATGTGTGTTATTAGTGGTGGAGCTAGAATTTGTACGGAACTCGTTAACGCCCCTAGCTAACATCAAATATATATCATAGTTTAGTCATGGTTAAGTGATAGTATATGTAAAAAATGTGATATATATTTATTGATTTTATATAAATATTAGATGGAGATAAGTGTTTTTTAGGGTTAGGTAGGTGTGTTAATAAATTAGTAGGGGTTAAAAATTAAGGTTGGCGTGTTTGACTGGTTTGTGGAGATCGAGGGAGACAATCCACGTAACAAGAAACATCGATTTCACACAAATGTCTTTTAAGTTTTGGATATAAATTTATATTTTCATATTAATATATCAGAAGTTATACCTTAAGTAACTTTTCCGTAGAATAGATTTATTTATTTATTTATATTATATAATAATATCTATATTGTAAAAGATATATAAGGTTATATCCTATTTCAGAAAGGCATAATATATTTTGTTTTGTAACACAAATCCACTCATATACTCTTTATCATTGCATATCAGTTATCCAAAAAGTTTTAAAGGCATTGCTAAAGGCATAACTCCAATTACTAAACAGTAGGATAAATTTCGGAAAATATTTGCGTCGCATACCTTAGTTTCTATCAGACTTATATTAAGCGCGAAAAAATTTCTAAACATATCAAAATAATTGATTGAATTATCAAGTAACCTCTTATTATTTGCACAAAAGAAATGTTATACTAGGCTTCCGCGATCGCTATTCATGTTTTTTTCTTTCTTTTTGTTCATATAAGGTGCTTTGATCCACAAATTTTCAATAAATGAGTAGTATGAATAACGATTAAAGAACACTAAATTTAAAGTATTGAAAACACTTCTAAACTTGACGTAAATTATTAGTTTCATCCTCGAGTTATTGATATCCTTAAAAACACAATCTATTTGACTAACTAAACTTAAATACACCCCCGATGTACCACAAAACATTGCAAGTGGTCTCAAACTTTTGTAGGTGCATCATACTCTTAATAAAAAATTGAAAAAAATGTTCAAAAATACTCCTAAATTTGACGAGAATTTAGGAGTGTATTTCACTCATGTTGCAAGACCAGTTGTGTATTTAATTTCACTTAGTTAAGTTAAGGGGTATTTTTAAGGCTGATAATAGTTTGAGGGGAATTTAAGGACATTTTCAATACTTCACTCACTAAAAATTAAAGCAAAATAATTTGGGGTCATTTGCACTTTTAGCCTAATTTGTGCTAGTCTCTAATTTATGTCCCTCAAAACAAACAATACTTTTACGAGGCATAAATTTATATTTCTGTATCATAATATTTTACAAGTTATATCCGAGTATAACTTCAATCTTATGCTCGTACAAAAATTAAATATCAATCCATTTAAAAAGCAGAACGTGCAATTTCACAGAGAAAAGGCTGCTAGACAAATTGGGCCTTCGGCCTTTTTGAATGGGCTATCAATTTATATTAGTTTGGGCCTAGATAGAACAACGGGCCTTATTAATGAGAGGCCCAGCCCGTTAACAAAGAGGAACAAATACAGAAACTGAACTTTGCATTTTCCGATAGTAAAATTCAACTGGGTATCCGCCGCCGGCAAGTGACCAGAAGAAGAGCAGCTAAGAAGGAAGATGAACACTGATATCACAGCATCGGCAAAGCCTGAATATCCAGTTGTAGATCGAAACCCACCGTTTACTAAAACCGTCGGTAATTTCAACACACTCGATTACCTCCGGCTCACCACCATCACTGGAATTTCTGTCACCGTCGGATACCTCTCCGGTAACTTCTCTATCCTTTACTGTTATCAGTCATTCGATTTACTGAAGCTCAAATTGTAAATCTGTTTCGATTTGTCATTTGGATCCTCTATGAGGTTATTCTTTTTATGGAACCGGGTATTGCTGAGGGGTTCATCCGATTTCCCCTTCGGTGGAAAATTATATAATTCATACATTGTATATTAGATGTGAAGCCCTTTAGCTTATTCGTGTGTTTAGTTTTTCGTATTTTGAACCATTTAGTGAAAATTATGGTTACGTCACTGCCATTATGTTTTGGGAAGGAACTAGAGGGTAGGAAGCTGGTTAGGCAGAATCCAGTAGTTTTGGTTCAAATCCTGTATTTATCTTAAGAAATTTATGTTGACATTATTAATTTGGAATTAGTAATTCAAAAGGAGTAAAATCCTGAACCTGTAAGCTTCAAATTCAAATCCTAGCTCAGCTTGTGCTCACATAAGCAAGTTATCTCCTTTGTTATTGATAAATTTTGGATTTTTTGGCAGGAATAAAGCCAGGGATTAGAGGGCCGTCGATGGTTACTGGAGGTTTGATTGGGCTAATGGGTGGTTTCATGTATGCTTACCAGAATTCGGCTGGCAGGCTCATGGGTTTCTTCCCAAATGAAGGAGAGGTAGCCAAAGCCAAGTACAAGATTTAACTGCTTCCCTTTAATTTTCTGGTTCTTTTGGATTCCCTTTTGTAGTTTCCCCGAGATGTTATGAAAACAGTGGGCATTTCTCTCTTCTCATGAGAACTTTGTTGAAAGTAATATCTTTAATAATCAGTCTCTGGTTACCAACTTATTATGTTTGCTTGTTTTGCTATGAATCATGTATTATTGTGACTTGCTAATAATGATGAGTTGACAATGCATTATTTAGTATGATGATGTTATGAAATGAACTTAAATGAGAGAATTGAGATTTTTTGTTATTTTTCAATCAAGTAGATCATATGCTTCACATTATTTATGCCACCAATTGATCATAGAAGTATTGGAGTTGCATTCTCTTCTTTTGTCTTGTTCTGTGTGTGCTTAATGAAGCATTAAGGATTCATATAGCCGATCCCAACTTGTTTGGGATTGAGGTGCAGTAGTTGTTGTTGTGTTACCTTTACTGAAAGAGAGGGATAGGATGGGAATGAGGTGGAATCCTATCAAGCAGCTTCACAGGAGTTATGCTATAAATAGTGGATCATGATGAGGCTGGTCTTTTGATTTTGATTCTTACTATCGTATCCTTATTTGGCTTCTTGAAGCTGAGTCATTCAATTTGTTTTATCAGTGGATATACCCAAGTTTAACACATTTCCTCCCTTAAAGCCGGCAAACTTAGCACTAATTATTTTATTTTCCAGGAAAATAATCATTCATGTGAAAGTTTCTTTAATCCTATTTCAGTATGGGAAATGTAAACAGAGAATAGCAATGATAACAGATATGATGTCATGAGAGCACCTATATGTAGACCTTTTGTGCAAGAATACAAAGAGATTAGCTTATCTATTGATTCATTTCATGAAAAAAACGTGAAAGCTGTAAAAATACTTTTGACACTTAGCTCAGTGATAACAGACAAGCTAAGTTTGATCAAGATAGTTGTAAAAGTTTAAACAAGCTATATATCTGAACCTAGATACTAGAACAGTGAAAAACTATCCATCTACATAGTAACTCATCTTCACAAGTAAAAACAGAAGCTTTTGTAGGGAATCAGTTAATTAAGAAGCAGGCATGCTTCTGGAGGAGGGGAGCATTGCAAGTGATGACTTACTTGAAGTTGTTGATGTTAACTCTTTCAATGCAGGCGGGATATAGTAGCAAGTGCTTACCCTTGTTGTCCCTTTGTAGTTTCCGGAGATGTTATGAAAACAGTGGCCATTTCTCTCTTCTATATGACAACTTTGTTGAAAGTAATATCTTTAATAATCAGTCTCTGGTTACGGACTTATTACGATTGCTTGTTTTGCTATGAATCATGGCTTCTTGTGACTTGCTAATAATGATGAGTTGACTATGAATTATTTAGTGTGATGATGTTATGAAATGAACTTAAATGAGAGATTGAGATTCATATAGCCGACCCCACTTGTTTGGGACTCGGGCGTAGTTGTTGTTAAATTTGACCTAACTTGATCTTATGCTTCACATTCTTTATGCCACCAATTTATCATAGAAGTATATTGGAGTTGCATTGTCTTCTTTTTGGCTTGTTCTGTGTGTTCTTAAATGAAGTAGTCAGGATTCATATAGCCGACCCCAGCTTGTTTGGGATTGAAGCATAGTTGTTGTTGTGTTTGCTTTTCTGAAAGGGAGGGATAGGATGGGAACAAGGTGGAATCCTATCAAGCAGCTTCACATGAGTTACTGTCGTATCCTTAGCTTAGCTTATTGAACCTGAGCCGTTCAATTTGTTTCATCAGTGAATATACCCCAAGTTTAACACATTTCCTCCCATGAAGCCGGCAATTTAGCACTAAATTATTTTATTTTCCAGGAAAGTAACATTCCTGTGAAAGTTTCTTTCTATATGGGGGAAATGCAAATAGAGAAAAGGAATGATAACAGAAATGATATCATGAGAACACTTATATGTTGGACTTTTTGTGGAAGAATACAAAGAGATTAGCTTATCTATTGATTCATTTCAGAGAAAATGTGTAAGCTGTAAAAATACTTTTGATACTTAGCTTAGTGATGACAGACAAGCTAAATTTGATCAAGACAGTTGTAGAATTTCAAACAAGCAATAAATCTGAACCTAGAGACTAGAACAGTGAAAATCTCTCCATTTGCATCTTCATAAGTAAAAACAATAGCTTTTGTAGGGGAATTAGACATGCTTCTGGAGGAGGGGAGCATTGTAAGTGATGATTTGCTTGAAATTCTTGATGTTAACTCTTTCAATGCAAGGTTGGATATAGTAGCAAGTGCCTGCCCTTGTTGAAAATGATACCAAGCAACAAAGGACAAGATGTCCTAAGTATTCAACTAGATGCTTCATCTTTATATTGAGTTTTGTTGTTGCATTCTGGCAGATACCTCTAGAAATGTGTTTGTTGAATAGGGATCGATGTTGTTACCTCTTTCAATGCAGGTTGGATATAGTAGCAAGTGCTTATCATTGTCGAAAATGATGTCAAGCAACATAGGACAGGAAGTCCTAACTATTCAACTAGATGTTTCCTCTTTATATTGTTGTTGCATTCTGGTTGCTACCTCTAGAAATGTGTTTGTTGAATAGGGATCGATGTGTTGCTCTCGTTATCTGATTGCTTTTTTGGCCTTCTTTAGTTACATGTTGCATCTGTATGAGCTGCATTTAACTCTGTGTCTGCCTTATTTTTCAATTTTCGATTTGCCCTTTGATGGATTGCTCTATCAGACTTGTTTTTGTTGGGGGTTGCTGGCTGTGGAAGGCCTTCGCGGCTAAACATTACATTGTGTGTATGATCAAGCCTATCGGTCAGAAAGTCCTTAAGAACGAGACAGTAGAAATTACAGTGAAAATGCCTCGTTAAGATTATACAACACACAAGAAGACTCCTTACCTTAGGTGTGGAATGAGTGTAACATTTGGTGAGTGCAAGTGAAGAACACAAGCACTCGTGATTAACTGGAGCGTGTATAACATAACATGAGGTCTGACATTAAGGAAAGTAATGAATCTAACTTCGATGCCACAAAAATAAATGTATTTTGAGTCTAGCTCTACTTCAAATATTAGCTTACGAGGCTTGTAGATGCAATTGTTTGGATAGTCATTGTACAATAAATTGATTGAATAGTGATAGGCACAATTGAGTACATCAAGAGAATTATAACTACCGTTAATCAAGGATTAATGAACGCTTAATCATTGTACCAATTGTGATTTATTCACTAATCACTTTTCTCATGTTTCGAGCTTGAGTAACTTAATTATTTGTCAACATGTAAGTAAGCTCTCCCCATTAATATTGACAAATAGACCTTATATTAATAAAAAATAAAAATATAAAATCTTTTATCTTAAAAAGGACTACAACTTTTTGTTGATAATTGCAATGAGAAAATGTGATGCCATTTAAAAAAAAAAAATCAAATTTTAAGATATGTACTGGAAAAGAATTTAAGGTTGTCAACTATGGACAACAAAAGGATGTTGTGTAACGTAGAATATTATTTAATGAAGTAGATGGCAAAAAGGTTGGCATTTATTTTATTTACTAATAATAGTAAATGCAATATTTAGGTATTGGGTTTTCAGTAACAGTCAGAAGTCTCCAACAGTTTATGTTTATTTTATTTATTTTTAATTCAAAATATATTAATTCGACTATTCATATTCACACTTGTAAACTTGCAACATTAATTTAAGAAGGGTCCTTGCTAATTATGGTTTTTTTCATTTACAAAACTCGAGTTTGAAAGCGTTAGTTAAGTATGAAAGAATCTCATTCATATTACTACACTCCTAGTGATTTTCAATAGTTTGTTTTAAATATATCATGAATTTTTTGTCTATTTTCACAAATGTTCAACATTAAAAAAAAATATAAAATATTGTCAATGTTTAATAGCTTACAAGATTTTAGATTATGATCTAACATCTTCTCATTAAATTTTTAATTTGTTAAAAGAAGATCAGATCTTAATCTACAAAGTCCACAAGTTGCAAGAGTAATTACAATAAATAACAAGCAAAAAATTTACACATACTTTTATATCTTTTACAATAAAATGAGAATTTTTTTTAAAAAAATGTTAAATATAAAAAATGTCATATTTTCAAAGAAAAATTAATTAAAAAGGAAACTAGAATATGAAGTCAAATAGACAATGATGATTGTACTCCCACCAAAAATATTAATGGTGAGTATTAAAATATCTTCCCAACCCAAGTCAAGGACAAAAAAATCAGTTTCAACTATTTTTTTCTGAATTTTATTACAATGTTGAAAATCAAGATTGATTTTTTTTTTCTGACTTTCTTTTTAGTATTTTCTTCACCACTAGTGGCTTCCTAAAAATGGAATATGCCTTGTCTAAAGTTAGCTTTTTTCTCTGGTTACTTCATTAACCATGTTCTTCAATCTTTTTGCTTAAGATTTCTTCTCTGAGTATCAGGTATGCTTTTTTTCACTTTTTTTTTTTTTGATAATCTGAAGATATGGGTAGTTTTAATTCTTGAAAAAATTGAATCTTTTTGTGTAAACTTGAAAAAAATTGAATCTTTTTGTATAAACTTGGAACCCCTTTTCATTCTTGAAAAAAATTGGTTCTTTTTGTATAAACTTGAAAAAAATTGAATCTTTTTGTATTAACTTGAAACCCCTTTTCATTCTTGAAAAAAAATGAATCTTTTTGTTTTTCTTGTTTTAGTTTTTTTGTTGTTGGGGTGGGGGGTTCTTTATGTTTAGCTAAATTCTGGTGTTAGGATGCAAGTGGTAAGCTTCATTTCTTTATGTATAGCTAAATTCTGGTGTTAGGATGCAAGTGGTAAGCTTCAATTCTTGGTAGTTTTTAGAAAGCATTTGAGACATTTTATTTTTTTTGGGGTTATTGTGGATGGGAATTATTTGTTTGCCAGTAAATCTGAGAGGAATTCAGTGAATTCTTTTTTGTGATGATGAAAATTAGGGGTTTCAGTCTCTACATAGAAGATCTATAAGGCTAAGGCAGTGGGCAGTGGGTAGTGGGGACCTAACCCTTTACCCTAGACCTTTTTTAACAAAAATAATGAAAAGAAAAGATTGCAACTTTGGTTAAAGTGCTTTTTTTGATATGATGAAGGGTATGAGTTGAGGTTAAATGAAGCTATGGAGATTCAGTTAGCTGACCCCAACTTGTTTGAGACTGAGAGTTTTTTTTTCTTTTCACCCTTCCCTAGGAGCTCTGGCCTTTTGGTTCCTTGGTGAGTCGAATCCGCAACCTTAAGATTGGAGGTGGAGGGTGCTTACCATCTGGGCAACCCCTCTTGTCAAGAGGCAGTTGTTTGGTTAAAGTGCTTTTATTTGATATGATGAAGGGTATGAGATGAGCTTAAATGAAGCTATCTGGATTCAATTAGCCGACCTTAACTTGTTTGGGACTGAGAGGTAGTTTTTTTTTTTTTAATTTTCACCCCATTCCTAGGAGCTCCCGCCTTTTGCTCCCTTGGTGACTCGATGCTCCAACCTTAAGGTTGGAGTTGGAGGGTGTTTCCTATCTGAGCAACCCCCTCTTGTCGAGAGGTAGTTATTATATTGGTTACAGTGCTTTTAGGACTATGAACAAAAGCGTTTGTCCAACACTTACACTAAATTAAGTTCAAGCTGTTCTTTATAAATTGGTGTTCTTTTGATTTCTCATTAGTGACAATTGCTATGGTATTTGTTAACTTCTCCACAGGATAGTTGGATCTTTGAAATGTGTCAAGGGTGTGAATGTTAAAGCTTGGAGCTGGTGAACATTTTGTCAACGAGGCCGGGTGTATTCTGGAATTGTTCCTGTTGTCTTCTGGATATCTATGATGTGCTAAACGGGTAGATATTATTTCACGATGAGGCCTTCTCAAAACCCTGAGGATATCAACGAGTTTAACAGATTCTATAACCAACCCATAGAGTATCAAGAATCCTATTTCCTGCCTTCTATTAACAATCCAAACAACAACCAATCGTACTATGCTGATGTCTCTGCCTTAAAACCCGACCAACACTGCTATGTTGAATCATCCACGGGAAATTCTAGTGAACTTGTTTCCGATTCACCTCCTATTATTAATTTCAACCCCATGATGCAGCAAGGTTCTGATTCATATCGTTCGGACATGCATCATTCTCCTGATGATACATTTCAATCATCGGGTAACAGTTCGTGCTACACTAGTGATGTTACTGACCTGAAGCACAAGTTAAGGGAACTTGAAACTGCAATGCTGGGGCCAGATTCAGAAAGCATGGAATCTTACAAAACTATCCCTGTGGCTGCAGCCAATCAAGTTTCATCGGAGTCGGATAAATTGGTTGGAATGATGGAGATGATGCCTAGCGGAGACTTGAAAGAAGTGCTAATTGCTTGTGCTAAAGCAATAGCAGAGAACAACTTGATAACAGCTGAATGGTTAATGTCAGAACTACGCACAGTGGTATCCGTTTGTGGGTCTCCAATACAACGTTTAGGAGCCTATATGCTGGAAGGTTTAGTTGCCAGATTGGCCTCCTCGGGAAGCTCCATCTACAAGGCCTTAAGGTGCAAAGAGCCTACTAGTGTTGAACTATTCTCGTACATGCATTTGCTTTATGAAATCTGTCCATACTTCAAGTTTGGATATTTGTCAGCAAATGGTGCAATTGTTGATGCCATGAAAGATGAGAACTCGATTCATATAATCGATTTCCAGATTGCTCAGGGTAGCCAGTGGATCACCTTAATCCATGCTCTCGCAGCCCGGCCTGGTGGACCTCCAAGAATCCGCATCACAGGGATTGATGACTCTACATCAGCTTACGCCAGAGGAGGAGGGATTGAAATCGTAGGTCGAAGATTGTCAAGCATTGCTGCATCTTGCAATGTACCTTTTGAATTTCATCCCGTGCCTGCTTCTTGTCCAGATATTGAGATTGAGCATCTTAAGGTTCGTCCCGGGGAACCATTGGCTGTTAACTTTGCACTCGTCTTGCACCATATGCCTGATGAGAGCGTTGGAACTCAAAATCACAGAGACAGACTTCTGAGGATGGTTAAAAGCTTGTCTCCAAAGATTGTTACCTTAGTGGAGCAAGAGTCCAACACTAACACAGCCCAATTCTTCCCCAGGTTTTTGGAGACACTGAACTACTACCTATCCGTATTCGAATCAATAGACGTGGCTCTACCTAGAGACCACAAGGAACGAATCAACGTTGAGCAACACTGCTTGGCCCGTGAAATTGTCAACATATTAGCATGTGAAGGGGCAGAGAGAGTGGAGCGACATGAGCTTCTTGAAAGGTGGAGGTCACGATTTGCTATGGCCGGGTTCAAACCATATCCGTTAAGCTCCTCAGTAAACGCTACCATCAAAACCCTGCTGGAGAATTACTACCAAAGCTATACGCTTAATGAGAGAAATGGCGTTCTTTATCTTGGCTGGATGAATCGAGATTTAGTTGCTTCTTGTGCATGGAAATAGTCTCTTATTGGAAACAGCCTCTCTACCCTGCAAAGGTAGAGGTAAGGTCTGTGTACATCCTACCGTAATTAGGTGCATGTAACTTGTAGCTTGATAATGGTAAGAGATAGTAGCACCTTTTTTTTTTCCCTTTCTGTTTGTATTAAGTTATAAGACAGGTAATTTAATCTGTTCTATTAGAAATTAATGTAAGTCTTTTTTTTTATCTTTCACATTGTGCATTTTATTGTTAGCTCAATTTACTCCATGAGTAGTCTTATTCCAGTTTTGATCTCTGCAATCTGCCTACTCATGTTCATAGTTCATTTGGTTTGTCACTTGGTACGATACGAAACAACACATTCAGGATGTAAATCAATTGAAAATTACAGAAAATACATTAGCCAAGTGCACTCATCATAATTACAGAAAATATGATACATTGAAAAGTTCATCATAATTCCTAGAAAATGTATTCATGGGAGAAAGCTATTGGAGGTCGACATTTGCTCCGTCATCCATTTCCTAATATACTCTAGGTATATGTACACAAAGAAGACTAGGTGAAGATGTATTATACAGCATGACGCGACGAGTCCTAGAAGTATTTATACTTCAACTAGAGATATCTTTGTAATCCACTAAGATGCAGGAAAAATTATAGATGGTGGCTTCTTATTGTTACGCTCTTATACTTGATTGTAGAGACGATTCATGGACCAAGAAGTATCTTTCCATAGTTTTGGAGAGACTGAGTAGAAGGTTGTAAAGGCAAAGTTTCGAAACTAGGTCCTTGAACACGATTATCTATAGCTCCAAAACGGCTCATGCCACTATGTACAATACCATAGCGTGCTGCAACTGCAGCTGGCTGTACTAGCATCATACCAGAACGTGAAACTTGAACTTGGTGATGGAGGGTGTGAAGTTGCCCGTTGTTCCCATTATCCAGACAATATCCAGTACCAACGCCTAGATCCAGACTAAGTGAGTTGGTCTCTCCTGCCCTGATCCTTGAACTGCCGGTTACAGGTGAGGATCCTGTCATTTCATGGTTACTATTTTTTGCAGCAGGTACATCGTGGTTATGTTTTCCTTCATATGTGGTGATAACAGCTTTGGGATCATGAGAAGCCCTCTCCACGTGTTTCCTGACAGGGCATCCAGCATTGGTGCACTTGTAATAGCTCCTGCATGACATGAAAATCAGGAGAAATGATTGACCACTCAGAAAAGAAAATGCTCGAAATCCCTAGCTTCTGGACATGATACAAAAGCTTACCAGAGATCTATAAGAATCATGATGAGTGCGAATGTTTGATGAACTTAGTGATAAATGGTCTCTAATTCATCTTAAATTCCCAACTATAGAATGTTGGCTTACAACAAAGAAGATCTTGGGGATCGATGGATTAAGGATCTGCTATCCTAGAGACCTCATTGTCTCTTTTAGGCTCTTACCTCTCGTCAAGAGAAGGCATGATATCACAAGTGTCACACTTTCTTAGGCTACAACTCCGATCATATTTAAATGACTACTTTATAGACTAGCCAACACAACCAACAACCAGTAATGACCTTTGTCAGATACTTGTTACATTGCAAGATATATCAGGTCTGTGTACACGACAATAATGTAACATGAGGTCACATGTTCAAACCATAGACATTACATACCTAGGATTAGGATTGCCTCGGACCACCTTCTGTCCATATTTGCGCCACTTGTACCCATCATCCAATATATCAACTTCACTGACTGTTTGAACAACAACGCGTGGTTCACGGATAGGCTTAATCACTGGTGTTATATCCATCCCACCATCCATTTTCCTGCTTAAAATATTAACCAATTATCAGATCTATTGCAGGAATAAATTGAAGGTGCTCCAATAGTTTTACCTTCTTTTCGCAAATTGATCATCCTCATCCATATCATCATTAGTGCCATGCATCTGTGACCCTGCTCCTTCAAGACCACCAGTGTCCGCTTGCTGGGGTGATACGGGAGTACTACTAGGCTCAATTTTACTAGTTTGGACATTGTTGTTGAACTTGTCTTCTACAAAGACTGAGAATCAATAAAGGTTGACTCAGAATAACATTACGAAAACTTCTTTAGAATAACCACAATGAATACCAAAAGAGCTACTTGTTTACCTTCTTGACCCCTGAAACACGCTTCTTTCTCGCATTTATCTTCTTGGATAGACATGAGAGCACCAGGAGAAAATCGGCGGCTCAGTTGGGGTTTAGGATGATCATGAGAACCTTTATAAACAATCTCTGTTATTTGTCCTTCAGGTGACCGCTCAAATATCTTTTTCACTTCGCAGTTTGGATATGTACATTTGTAATAGCTTCTCGGAAATTCACTTCCTTTAACAAGTTTTTGGCCATACTTTCGCCAGTTATACCCATCATCTGATGATCTATCAGATGTTACTGATGATACTTCTTTATGATCGGCATGTGATCCTTGCATGCTTGCACTAGATTGACCTCTCGGATTCATGGCATGAACGTTAATAGGTTCACATACACTCTCTTCTTTTGATGAAGCATCAACATTAATAGGTGCAGATAAACTTAGTTCTTCTGATGTTTCCATCTCATGTTTAGCTAGAGATGAAGGTACTAACAATTGAGGATGACTTTGATCTTGAACTTCTTTCAGTGGCTCATTTTGTTGTTGGTTGAGACCTGTAGAAATCTAGATTACAGAAGCATATTAGGAATGTAGGAACTGACTACTAGTAAACTATTATTCTTTTCTGTAATCAAATTATTCAACAAGATAGTAGAAATTAGATCTAAATATTTATTTTTGAAGATCTACCTACAAGAAGAGAAAACTCATCAGAAGAGGGCCCAAAAAAAAATGTGTGCAAGGCAAAATTTATACTCTGTGGAACCTTTAAGATATACAGGGAGATAGATGCTTCTGAACTCAGTAAAAAAAGGAAGCTCCATCCACCCACCATGCAACATAAAACAACGACGAGGAAGATATTGGGAAAATAGCCACTAGATGAGTGATACATGTTGATTTTCTTAAAGTTCAAAAGAATTACCACCATTTAAAAATAAAAAAAGAAATTCGAAAGATGCAGGGTTACTTATAATGTGCATTCTATCATGATTTTACAGTCACAGAAGAACAGATTTAAGTTAGTTATTGTACATTCCCTGCAAAGTTAATTGGATGGATGCACCATCAATCAAATTTATGATTTTTAATTGTAATAACTTCTGGAATTTGTTAATTGAATATTTTTTTAATAGTAATGTGACAAATCATACAAGAGGTAAGAAGGATCAGCAACAAGGGATAGTAGATGAAAGGTCATATCCACTGGTTTAACAATTCATTTCTTGACATTATGCATGACCATACTCAAACTACTGCTCACGGTGCTATCAATTTACCGACATAACCAGATTAATGATACTCTACTTGTGTGAAAAGGACTGTAGTGCTGCCACTTAAGAAACATGAGTCTCTTCGATATGAAGAAGAAAAAAACATATGAGTAAATCAAAGCTACTTTACTTCCGGATAGCATGTTGCAACACCATTTAAAACCTGCACATTTGACATCAACCTCAAATAGATGCCAGATCAAGAGAATGGCACAAGAACAGGAACCTGAACCTCAGAGTTAAACTTTCATTTTTTCTAAGTAAACGTTAGTCAGTTGTTAAAGAGGGCTACTGCTAATAAAAAAGCTCTTGTTTCATTTGTGTTTTGTTTCTAATCCAATATCAATAATATTTTCTAATAGAGCATTACCACATGTTCAGTTGCTAATGATCCTGATGTAGAACTAGATCCACCGGCATATTTGTACTCAAAGCAGCTTGCTTTTCTTTCAATGTATGTGTTGCCACTAGCATAACCTCTTGTCAATAAGAATGCAGCAGCCCCACCAGAGCCTTGCACTGTTTGAAATTTGGAGAAGGAACCTGTAGTCGGAGATGGCTCAGCCTGCAGGTTATAAGTGAAATAGACTCAAGTGTTTTGATAGGTAAATGAAATAAACTTTAAGTTATTGATCACAATTTTCTTTTCCAAAGGGAAACACATTCATCCATAGACAGACATGGTCCATATATTTACTACTCTTTCTCAGTTTTCTGCTTCGTTGAGGAGGGAGAAAAGTTTTTTTCTTTTTTACGACACCTTCAGATTCATTTCTTTTCATTTGGGTGGAGGAAGATAGATGCTACTTATAGTAGTGCAAAAGATCATTAATCTGCAATAGAACATTAGCATTTACGTCCGAATAAGACAAACATTTAGGCAAGCTTTAAAAAGCATATAAGTAGGTCAGAAGAACAATGCAGGGGAATTTACTGATGCCATTATCAGGACAGAACATTAAAAAATAAACATCTTTTTCCACAAGGAACAACATAGTGGAAAAGCTGAGCACCTTGCGAAAAGGAAGATTCAGTATGTGAAAAAACAACACTGATGCCTAACTGAGCTTTTTCCACGCAGAAGAACGAAGATAATGCATTCTGGTAAAGGCCAGAAGCATAATTCTATTTAAAAACGCAATATGCACCAATACAGTCATCGTTCATGTAAGCATCAGAACCAACGGTGACAATTTACACAGATAAACATACTTATAGTTATAGATAAATATAATATTCTTAAATGAGCACTTAGCTATATGCAGAAGAATCAAACCAACAAGTTGCAAATTGCAAATGCCAATGAAAAGAACCAAATATCTAATCAATAATTCAAACCGTACTTTAAGAAAGCAACAATCACATAAAAAAATCCCCAAATCCTCCACTGATTAGTATATTATGACGCAATCAAACTGAACAAAAGAAGGAAAAAAGTTGTACTAATAGTTTACATTTCACTCAATTGAAGACAGCACACCTATACACCTTACTCTTAACAACACTTAAACTAATTAGATTATCTTAATAATTGTTAAGATTCCCTAATTATTTTTCCTTATAGCTTATCCTTCGTTTTCTTACCAATCAAAACATAAGCTAATTAGTACTCGTAATCACCTCAACATCCTGGATCTACTGAAATTCTCCGATTAAAAAAAGCATCATAGTCAAAATAACTTCATTTCTTCAGCTAATGTGTTACATTATAACAAAAGAAGCTTAAATTTCGTCCGATAATAATGGTTTAAAATAACAGATAAATGTGAGAAATAGAGATTGAGAACTGACTTTGATGTTAGAAAGGAGAACAGGAGATTCGAGGAAGGAGGAAGGACTGAGACCGGGAGGTATGGTGATACAGGCGGACCTAGAGATCGGAAGCATAGCAGGAGTCATGAGCTTGTACTTAGCACCGCCGTTCGATCCGGCGGCGTTGTGACGGAAACCGCCGGAGGAGGTTGTTCCATCTCTGAGTTGTTGCTCGGAAGTAGAGTGCAGCTGCTGCTGCTGCTGAGAGTGAGTGTCTTCCATTGACGATTCAGAAGAGCTTTTTTTTTTTTGGGTGTGTTGGAGAAGACAACAGTCAAAAGGAGTGACCCAGCAGAGTGACCAGGGGCATTGGGCAGGGGTAGTTTCGACATTTCACATAAAACGGTAGTTTGGCACCTTTATAAGAAAGGGAATTAATTTTGTTTTCTTTAATTTACAATTTTCTTGTGGGCAAGAATTTAATGGTCGGGGTTATAATGATAAAAATAAAAGTGTAAGATACGACATGAATATTAAATAATACCTCTAAAAATAGAGGATAGTAAGAGGAGATTAATCCCTTCCTCTCTCATTTAATAGTACGACAACACTCAATTGTTTACACTCAAATCTCAATAAAGGGTCGTTATGTTTTTGAAAAGTTAAAGATGTATTGTGTCTTGTCTAATCACATTTTTTAGTTTGTCTTGGCCTATGTACATCTACCTCTCCTAAAACGCATTTTAGTCTATTTCTCACTCCTCTTTGTTGGTGCATCACCTATTTTCATATGCTTGAACTATCTCAACTTGTTCACTAGGGAGGCTACTCCTACCTAGTCTTGTATAAATTCATTCTCAATCTCATATTGTCTAGCATGTCCACACATTCATCTGAACACTCTCATCTCCGCTACCTTCATATTTTGATTGTGTGTGTTCTGGATTGAACAACACTCTGCCCCATACAATAATTCAGACTTAACCACCACGTTGTAAAACTCTTTTAAGCCTTGATGATACATTTTAACCACATAGTATTCTATATGTGAGTCTACATTTCTCTTGTTTTATTTCAATTCGATGTACGACTTCATCGTCAATCTATCCATTTTCTTAAATTTCATATATCCAAACTACTTGAAATTACATTTCTTAAATATAACTTGTATATCGATCTTCCAATTAAGTTAATTAGATATAGATTTTGGGTGCAAATTGATATTTATATAACATTATTATGCGTGTACTTTTGATATTATTACGTGAAAGACGATTGGACGCAAGTTGACTATGGGACATGGGATGTCATATGTGGGTGTTATTCATGAGTTGTCTCTATCCAAGTACTATATGTAAATAATATCTCTCTCAATAATTGCCATTTTCAATTATATTCCTTTACGTTGGGTTTCATCTATGTTATTGGAATTCGGTTAAGATTCACTTATTTAATAATAGAAAAATAATGCAAGTTGAGTACATTTGGGGTGGGTTGGGGGTCCTCTTTTAAGAAAAAGAAATCTTGGTTGACATGGGGTAATATTCAATCGTATAGTTTCTTATTTTTCAATGTATATTATTATACGTTTGATATCTTGTTCTCATATTTTTTTTGGTAATTCTAATTCATATATCATCTCTTTTGAGTTGGGGATTTATCGGGAATAGTTTTTCTATTCCGTAAAGATAGAGATAAGGTTTGTGTACATCTTATCTTCCCAGTTTTTATTTATAGTCTTCTGTATCCATGAATCAAACGATTTCCTCCGATTTAAAGTTTAAACTAAGATGCTAAGTAAAGAATGTCAAATTTATAAAAAGAAAAACACTTTTTAAAGTTTTATGTACTCTTAATACTGATTTTACTAGTTATAATTCATCAAGAAGAAGAAGAAGCAACAAAGGAATCCACATATGAGTTGTAGTAAAGTGATGAGACTGCTCCATCCTTAACTAGAAGTCTTGGCGAGTCTTGGATATGTAGAAATATTTGTTGGAAGCGTCAACCCAAATGGACCTGCGCGACCAAATTTAATCGAGAACTTTAATACGCATAATTGCATACTGGTGAAAAAAAACCAAAAAAGCAAAGGAAGAGCAACAACCACGTCTAACGTTTGACAATAGGCTAAATGTGAAATACTTTGTAAATATAAATATAACTTAAATAGTACATATAATTGGCCATCCAATGCAAATCCTAGGTTTGGAAAAAGCCCATCTAATTTTGAGGGCCATGACATAAACGAATCCATTACTTAACTTGTTTGGGCCAAACAACTGGACTTTTCAGTATAGACCATGGGCCTGGATGGCAGGCAGTACGCAAGTTTTTGCCCGTACCGTCCCTATTTCGAGATGGTCTTTAATTTTAATCATACAATTTATGTAATGAAGATTTATTATTCAAAGTATCCTTAACCATGACTTAATTTTGCTAGATAAACTTCTTTAAAAAATATTTTCCATTGGAGCATAAATTTAGTGTTATCTAATTTGAGACAATTTTTTATTGTTAATATTAAAAAGAAAAAAAATCATTAGGCACAAGGTCATAATATTGAACTTATGTCTCAAAACATAAGGATATAAAATTCACAAGAGATAAGTTAGGTCTTATAAGACATAAATTTAGTGTATAAACCTAAGACATAGTGATTTAGAACTGAACTGATAAAATATAACTTGTAAATTGTATCTAATAATTTTTTATAGTCTTATGACTTCATTTTATTTTTAATGTTTAGGTACCCATTTTTTATTTAGTAAAATGCTAAAAAAGTAAAAATAAAATTAAAGACCATGAATTTAAAAGCTAAAAATTAAAATCACCAAAATAAGCTAAGAGCACCCAAATTCTCCTTGCGTCACACGCCAAACCACTCCATGTCGGCGGATTGAAAAGTCATAAATTACTATTGACATTAATACCATGACTTTCTCAATTATATGTGTCTATTATCTTATTTTTAGAATTCAATATTTCACAGATAAGTAATGAAATTTCTAAACTCCACGCAAATTATTAGTTTCATTTATAATTTTAAAAATATCACTTTATTTAATCAACTAAACTTAAATATACCTTCAATTCTACAGCATCTCGACTTTTTATTAAGAGTTTGAGACCACTTGTTATGTCATGTAACAGATCGAGATGTTTCTAAGTTAAATCAATCAAGTAGAGGTGTGTTTTACGACGGTCAATAGTTCAGAATGAAACTAATAATTTGCACCAAATTCAGGGTTATTTTTAGTAGTTCTCTCATAATTTAGATAGGTTAGAATTTTATAATCAATAAACTTCAAATTCTGATCCAAATCTATCACAAAATTATCTTAAATCACTAAAAAGCCGTCCATTTTTTCTATTATTTGCATGGTCGGTTAAAATAAATACGTATTAAATATCATTTAGGTTTTCACTGGGCCGTATTTTTACCCAAATATTTTCCCACGTGTAATCCGGATTCTATTAATTTTCACCTATTACGAGTAATTAATTGACCAACAACTACTAAACCCAACTTTAAACCGTGGATTAATAAACTTGGTCAACTAAAAGTCTAAACTTAACCATAGTTAAAACTCTCCTATAAATACCAGCCGCCATAAACCCTTGAAATTTTCTTTTTCCCATGCCTTATTGTTCCGTTTCGTTACTTTTTTTGAGAAAAAAAGCAAAAGAGTTCAGCTTTTTTGCTTCTCAGTTCATTGAAGAAGAAGATAAATTCACGTAACGTTAGCACTACATGGTAAAAATTCTTTATTCAGTTTAAAATTTCTGTTTTTATAGATAAATCCAACCGTTTAAACAACTGATTTTTCATATTTTTTGTGTTTTTTTTTTCATTTTTATGTTCGAATAGCTTGATTTTAGTTGTTTTTGCTACAAAAAGTGTAAAAAAAGGCTCAATTTTGAAGAAAATTTGACTAGTATTTCCAAATGTTCAAATACATGCTTTTAGTTTTGTTTTCAATTTGAATAGTGTGGAATTTAGCTGTTTTTGCTTTAAAAAGTGTTAAAAAAAAGTTCAATTTTGGCGAATTTTGAAGAAAATTTGATGAATAAATCCAAATGTTCAAAAACATGCTTTTAGATTTGTTTTCAATTCGAATAGCTTGGAATTTAGTTGTTTTTGCTGTAAAAAGTGTTAAAAAGGTTGAATTTTGGTGAAAATTTATGGGTGAAGGTGCAGAGCGCGAGCGTGGATCCGGATCGGGAATCGGAGCCGTTCATTGAACTGGATCCGACGGGGAGATATGGGCGGTACGATGAGCTATTGGGTTATGGAGCAGTGAAGAAGGTGTACAGAGCGTTTGATCAGGAAGAAGGGATTGAAGTAGCTTGGAACCAAGTGAAATTGCGTAATTTCATGGATGATCAGCAGGTGATTGACCGGCTGTATTCGGAGGTCCGGCTATTGAAAACTCTAAAGCATAAGAACATAATTGCATTGTACTCTGTTTGGAGGGATGAAAATCGCAACACATTGAATTTCATAACCGAGGTTTGTACCTCGGGGAATTTGAGAGAGTATAGGAAGAAACACAAACACGTATCGATGAAGGCAGTGAAGAAGTGGTCTAAGCAGATTCTTAAGGGATTGAACTATTTGCATACTCATGAACCTTGTGTTATTCACAGGGATCTCAATTGCAGTAATGTCTTCATTAATGGCAATATTGGTCAGGTATATCATTGACCTCTTGCTTTATCTGTTATTATATCATGTTTTGTCGAGCAAAGGGTCTATCGGAAACAGTATATGTAGTTGGTGTTTCTTTATCTGTTATTCTATCATGTTTTGTCGAGCAGCCTGCAGGATCACCAGATATGTAGTTGTTGTTGCTTTATCTGGTATTCTATCATGTTTAGTCGAGCAGCCTGCAGGATCACCAGCTATGTAGTTGTTGTTGCTTTATCTGTTATTCTATCATGTTTAGTCGAGCAGCCTGCAGGATCACCGGATATGTTGTTGTTGTTCCCTTATCTGTTATTCTATCATGTTTAGTCGAGCAGCCTGCAGGATCACCGGATATGTTGTTGTTGTTGCCTTATCTGTTATTCTATCATGTTTAGTCGAGCAGCCTGCAGGTTCACTGGATATGTTGTTGTTGCTTTATCTGTTATTAGTATTAACCTTATCTTTATTAACTCTTCAATGTCATAGCTATTTTGTTCAACCCAAAAAAAGGATAATGTTGATTATACCTTTGATGATAGTATTTAATATATGAACATATTGTGTTGTTCTTATGGTAGTATTCATTTTACCAATTGTTATTTCAACTTGGTAAGAAAAAAAAAGATTTGATTTTTATGATTCATGTTAAGTCTTTTTGATATCCATGTCTGAAACTTGTTTATGTCTTTTTTATGAACTTCAGAATTTCGAAGGGAGTATGAATGATTGTGTTGTGTTTGTGAAATAGGTTAAGATTGGTGATTTGGGTTTTGCAACTATAGTAGGGAAGAGTCATTCAGCACATTCGGTTCTTGGAACCCCAGAGTTCATGGCACCGGAGTTGTATGATGAGGATTATACTGAGCTGATTGATATTTACTCGTTTGGGATGTGTGTTTTGGAGATGGTGACGTTGGAACTACCTTATAGTGAGTGTGATAACGTGGTGAAGATATACAAGAAGGTAATATCCGGAGTGAGGCCTAAGGCCATGGACAAGGTTAAAGATCCTGAGGTCAAGAAGTTCATTGAGAATTGTCTTGCTCAGCCTAGGGATAGACCCTCTGCTTCTGAACTCCTTCAAGACCCTTTCTTTAATGATATTAATGATGATGACGAAAACGATGATGAAGAGTATACTAGTAACAACTATTGGCATGCGTAGGTCAGCCATTGCTATTATTTGCCAGTATATTAGTTAGTTGTATTAGGTTTTGTTGTGATGTTTTTGGTGTTGATTTGTTGCTTATAGTGTTTTTGCCTTTTCTTCCAAAAAGAAGAAAAGAAAATGGTTTTGCTTTTTATTATGAAACTATTGCAAAAGAAAAAACAACAGAAAAGAGTGGATATTGGTTAAGGAATTTGTACATACATTTGTTACTAAATACTATTTGAAGAGATTGAATGTTAGCTTGAATTCATTTCATTGTATCTCCGATTGGACAACACATGTAAATACTCACTCGCATCAGATATTTATATCAAATCATGGTTACATATGATTATACATGTATTAATTTGACGTAAACATGCTAACCTTTCATACCCTTGAAGTGATAGGAGAACTAGATCTTCATATTGGGACAAGTCAAAATTTTGGAATTGGTAAAAGCAAAAATGGGGATTGATTCAAATTTTAACAAAGAAAACAAAAATAACCTTTGGTATAATGTAATGGCTTTTTATTTATTTATTTTAGGAAAAAAACATGAGGTGGAACTTGTAAGCAAAGTAAAGAAACAGTTGACATATATACTCAAGTTGTCGCCACGCTGTCCCATTTTCTGTTTGTTGGACTAAACAAATCTCATTAATTTCAAAATATTATTATAAAATTAATAAAGAAAAAGACCAATAATATTTGTTGGCGTGTGTTGCATTTGCCATTTCCCACTTTAAACAAATCGAATCACAAAAGGATAAGTCAATACACACCACCACCAAAGTGTGTAGTGGTGTGGTGTAGTGATAAATATTTCTTTTATTATTAATAAAAAAGTATTAAGATCAGAGTTTTGAATATAAAGATATTTCAAAAATAACATTTCTATCTCTACGAAGTAAAAACAAAGCTTTATCTCTTTTGATTATGTATATGAAATTAATTTGGATGAATCTTTAATTAGTTGAGTTTAAGTATTTTTTCATGTTTGATAAAAAATCTAGAATTTGAACCTTGAGAATAAAGTTGTTTTTAGTAAGAAACATATTGTGTTCAAAATAAACTTTGAACTAAATTTGAATTAGTCAAACTCAAAAGTAAATATCGAAAAATAAATAAATTATTAGCACTACATGGAAAAAGAAAAAGTTTGCAACGGAAAAGTAGGAAAAGGTCCAAAAAGAAAAAAAAACAGCTGTTTTTTATACGGCGTAGGGCCATATGCAACATAATAATTTCTTCACAAGCGTCGACCGCCGGTTTGGTTTGTAGGGTCCATAACGGTCTTTTTTTTTTAAATTTCTAGCCGGTGTTCAATATTCGTATTATAGGGAAGTATATCAAGGATTTTCTCAAATCTAAAATTTGAATTCGAGATCTTTAATAAAGGAAGGAATAACCTTATCCACTATACCATATTATTTAATGATGATATTTTCTATTCACGATTATATAAAATGAAAATAATGCCAAAATTAAGGAAAATGTAGCTGTAATTACTATTTCTATCAAATCATATTAATTTCTGATAAATTCTTAAAGAAAAAATCTTTTCATTTAAATAACTTGGATATTAAAAAAGTCTGGTCAAAGATTAATTTTTTTCTCTTATTGAAATTCTCTGGTGATGAGAAGTCGTTTAGTTAGTTTAATACTAATTAAAGATTAATGTAATCATCAATGCCTCACAAAAGCAGACAAGTGGCTGCTTCTCTGAAGAAAAAAAAAATGTTGGGCACGTTTTTCATAACACAATTTTTTAGTGAAGGTTTAATTAGGACATAATATTTCTTTTTGGTCTTGTTAATTCAGAAAAGGTTACTGTTTTTATCTTGTTAGTAATTACTGATTATTAACTTATGAAGCAATTAAATTTTTTTCGCAAGTTAATGTTTATGGGAGGACAAGTTAATTAATCCGAAGTAATAAATTTGTTAAATATCTTTTATCTTGTTAGTAATTATTGATTAACATATGTGATGCGATCTCTAAAGAAAGTGGTCAAATACAAAAATGGTATGTATTAGACATATTTTTTTAAAAAAAGTTTGATACTAAAATGGTGCCCCGTAAAATAGAGGTGCGACAAATGGAGGGGTTAATTTTGATTTGTATTAAGCTTTAATGACAAACTACTTTCAAACCATGAAGTTGCGCAAACAATTTTGCTTCTACATCTATTGTAATCACAATTCGGTGCTCTAAACTCTCATTATTTGTGTGGCATATGGAAGGGCCAAATCATACTGGGTTCTATTGAATGAAACATTGCTTTGTATTTTTGTGAGAGTCTATTTACATGATCTGAACCCGTGATTTCCTAGTCGAATGGTGTGGACACTTACAGTTGAGAATGGGTTGTATGATAATATATTTTTTTTTGTTAGAAAGATAAGTAATAGCTTTTGGATGCCTAATCGTGACGCACGCGTATCGACATAGTATAGTATGGGTGTGAGATCCATATTGGATTAGGTCAATCTATTTTGGGTACTTTGATCAAAATTGACATGGAAATTCGGGACATACATTGTATAATGTAAAAGCTAAGGTAAAATTGAAGAAGATCATATAACTTGTATATAGAAATTTCTACATCAGTCATTTCATCTCCTTCTTCTAACTCTCATCTTGATCAATATTTTCTCCTTGATGAAATACCTTGCATACTGTCTCGTAATTTAAACCAATAACTCTATTTTTAAATATTTGAACTATTTTAGCCGAATCTCCGCACTCATATCTGTCCCCCGAAATCTTAAAATTCATGAAGGATCCGACCTCTAAATCCGTACCCATATCAGACACCCGCACACCGAGTCCGATCAACTTATTAGATATTCATATTCTTGAAACATTTTCCTCCGCCACAAAACCAAGTAAAATAGCAATTCAGTCATAAACAATTATTGATTGAATACGTACGACCAATCCATTTTAACTAGAAAAATCGAAAATTCTTGAACTTATAGGTAAGCTCCAATAGTAAAGACACCATAACCTTGTAACGTTCATAAAAGATAGTATGATCTTTGTCCAATTCCTAGTCATTATAGTATGAATATGAACATTACAAGGTAGACTAGAGATCAAATCAAAACATAAAAACATTGGAAACTATGACTAAATTGTTTCTATCAAGAAAAACAAGGTCACAGAGACAAGAAAATACCAAAAAAATGGATAATACTATGTTGTGAAATCATGTTAACACACTTAGTAACCTTGTACACTGTCAAACAACAACATTTCATCTAGCTAAATAGATGGACAATCTTCTCAAGTTCATTGTAAGTGTTTTACTTTCTCTTCTTTTTATCAGATTCTGTAATGGAGGCGAGTTTATCGAATCCAAATCATTTATCAATTTTCTTGTTGCTATTGATCCAAACAATGTACTAAACGTTGATCGAAATGCTTTGCTTTCTTACCCTTGTTACTACAAATTACTTGGTGTTAAGTGTGATTTACGTTCCGGTGAAGTCATAGAAATAAGACTTGAGAACATGAATCTTAGTGGTGTAATTGATGCAGAGTCACTCTGTAAACTCTCAAACTTGAGAGTTCTTAGCTTAGCTAGGAATAAGATTGAGGGTACTGTACCTGAATCGATATCATCGTGTAAAAGTTTAACTGTTCTTGATCTAAGCAGCAACTTTCTTAGGGGAAACTCATTAGTACTAATGCAGTCATTGACAAGGATCAAGAATCTTAAAAAACTTAACATTTCTAAGAACAATTTCACTTACTCACAACATATAACAAGTCTACACGCGTTGAGACGTGTAACAATTAAAGAATCTTCATCTTCAAGTATTGCAGAAAGTTATGATAAAAAGACAAAGAATCATCATGTGAGTCTGATGGTTTGGGTACTCATATCTCTTGGAACTGTGATTATGTTAGTAGTTTTAGTATTCTTCTATATGAGATGTGTTGGGACAACTAAGGACAAGGAGGTTATAAAGGAAGTAGTTGATTACCCGTCTCCTCGAAAAACTCCCTTAGATGAAATTGTGGATGGAGTGTGTAACACTGAAGAGAAAAGCTCAGAACTTTACTTCTTCATGGAAGATGTTGAGAAGTTTACGATGGACGATCTTCTTGAAGCAACTGCTAACTTAACAAAACAAGGCATTTGCAGCAGCCTTTACAAAGTTCATATAAGTAGAAGTGGTGTGTTTGCTGTCAAGAGACTGAAGAAACTACAAGTGGAGTTCAAGGAGTTCTCGCAAACGATGAAAAAGGTAGGGAACTTGAAGCATAAAAATGTACTTCCACTTGTTGCTTATTACTCTAGCAATGATGAAAAAATGCTCATCTACAAGTATCAGAACAGTGGAAGTCTACTAACACTTTTCGAAAGTAAGTAGTCAAGAACTTCAAATTTCTCATCTTGTAATTCAGAATTTTTTATCATATTGTTGTTGTTTATTGTTGCAGATTATGCAGAGGGGAAATGGAACTTCCCGTGGAACTTAAGGCTGTCGATTGCAGTTGGCATAGCAAGAGGTTTCGCGTACATATACAGAAGTTCAAAGACAGGCAATGTCATTCCTCATGGCAACATTAAGCCATCAAACATTCTATTAAACGAAAACGGGGAGCCATTGATAAGTGAGTATGGATATTACAAATTCCTAGACCCTGACAAAAGTTGCCTCTATAAAGACAATGGTTATACAGCTCCTGAGAAAACGTTGACAGAAGAAGCTGATGTCTATAGCTTTGGGGTGATTCTGCTGGAACTGCTAACCGGTAAAGTTGTGGAGAAGACAGGACTAGACCTTGTCAAATGGGTGAAATCTATAGTGAGGGAAGAATGGACAGGAGAAGTGTTTGATAGTGAAGTTGCCAACTATGAAATGTATGCTTTCCCTCTACTAAACGTTGCACTCAAGTGTGTGGATCGTTTGCCTGAGGAACGCCCTACTATGACAGAGGTCTTGGAGATAATCGAAGAAATTGTGAATGATCAAGAAGACATTTCTCCTTCTTCTATGACTTCTTTTGAATCCACCCCTGGTTCAATGAAGCATGTCTATGCCCTTTAGTTTGAGAGCTTTCTTCTTTATGTATGTGAACTTTTACTAAGACTCTTTCAAGTTATTTTTCTGAAATGTGTGGCTAGTTGTGTGAAAGATTCAAAGTGAGTGGATGAAAGCAGAAACACCATTCATGTAAGTTTCATATCTTATAAAAAGAACAGTGTTTCTTCTGTTGACAATCAGCCTACAACGACATTTTTCTTCATCGAACTCGGGCTGATTACTTGTTGCAGAAACTAATATCAGGCAATAGCATGCAAGGCAGGCACGACAAGGCCGGGAGAGGGGGGGTGGAGGGGGGTGTTTATTGTCTCTAGACTGGAGTGTTGTAGTACACTAAGGATGAAATAGCACATCACATATTCAAAATTATTCCAAGGGAAATGCTGAGCATAAATTAAGAACAAAGTTCTAAATAACTACAAGGCACTGATGAAGTAAAACAAGTCTTCAACAGACAAAAGTTTGATTAGTTCAGAGCATTTAAGCATTCACAAGATAAAATGGATAAATACCACATTCATAAAATCCTTAGTGTTCACTTATCCTTTTAGACTTGCTCCTAATCGCGCTATAGGTCATTCGAGAACCATTCACAAAAGCTTAGAAGAAAGCTCTGCTGCCATAGAACACCCGTGAGCTAGTGCTCTTGGGTGTTTGCGATGTCTGATCTGAACTTGAATTCTCAGAACCGGTTGTCCCATTTTCAATGTCCAGTGGAAGCTTCATCTTTGCCAATGACTCAGTAAATTGCTGCATACTTTTCATGTACATATCCACAATATCCTGTTGCACAACCTTTTGCTCTGGCTCAATGACCAGTGGCTTTGGAAATGCAGTGGGGGGCTTGCTTTCCGATACGTCGCTCTCAGCATTTCCAACATTATTTTTACCTGTGGGACATTCTTTAGAAGCTGATGCATATTCTTCCCTTGGAGACTTGGAAGCTCCTTGGGTCTCAGAGGACTGAGAGCTTGCGAGATGCAAAGCTGTTGGAGAGTCGATGGTTGATATACTGCTAGGAGGCGAATCACGCTTTGGATATTGGTGGAAATTAGCAACCTCACTTGGAGCATTTTCCATATGGACATCAACTTCAGGACTGAGCTGGTTTTCTGTATCAGAAGAGACCTTGCTATCCAAGCTTTGAGAGTCTTGATTAGTGCCTGGTATATTGAAGTACTCGGAGACCATAAGATTATTCTCATTTACAATCTTAGGATCTGGGAACTCAATTTTGTCAAACTCGTTTGGAAGGGATTCACGTGCTTCGCTGTCTGTCCGAGATGCATCAGTTTCTGATATGGGAAATGCAGGAATTTCAAGAACTTCAGGTGAAGTTCCATTGTAGGAAAGGGACAAGTGCACAAATCCTGCTGGGGAGTGAAAGAGATCAGTCGATGAAAGAGAGAACTCTTTTTCTAGCTTTCCATTTTTCATGAAGATTTCAGATAGGGGGACTAGTGCAAATCCCAACAATTGGTCTTCCAAATAATTCCTCACCCTGCTCATCATCCATATCTCACATTTAACAGAACATTTTACCGTACGAACATTGAGCCTTAGATTTTCATTGAAGACTGGACTTTTCCCACCGCCATTAATGGTTTGAGTGGAGACTGCACTTTCAGGATCACTTGTAAGGCAAAGTTTTGCATAAACATCTTGTTTATGGTAAATGCAGATGTTGTGGATATCTCTAGCCTGATGTACGTACACGTCGAGAACACCAATGAAGTCCTCCATGTTGCAGACTTCGGCCTCCTCTCTATGAGTAGAAATTCCCTGGGATAGGCCAGAAGGGTTCTTGCTGAAAAATTCATTGCTTTGCTTCTCAGAGTCCGCGAAAACAGAGGAACCCTTAAATGGTGACACAACAGACTGTGGAGAATCCATGAAGCTGACCACAAATAGAACCTGAGAAAATCTAAGGATAAGAGCAATATCAGATATCACATCGGCTAAAACTGAACACATAGCTATGAGCAAAAACTGAATGATCTCCATAAATTAAATAGCATATAACAGAGGAACGACTAGTAATTGAAGGTGTGTGTATATATATATATATATATATATATGTTTTTAACACAAACTTGTTTTGGAGCACATAACAACTATACTGGAGTTTGCCAAAAGAATTAGCCCCCCACGAATGGTCCCTCCACACTACATGTCACAGCCCAAACCCATGATACGTATTGTCCACTTTGACCCATCAGACCTCATGGATTTGTCCCTTGGGCTATGCAATCATCGAGCCAAAAAGTGTGCGTATCACATGAACTTGTGTTATACCTTATAAAGCTCTTAAACTTTCCTCTCCTATTTCAATGTGGAATTCACCTAATGTGTAACATGCTCCATCAAACAAGAACTAGCAGCTTTATTTAAAGTGAAAACCTTAACGAATAAACTCGTTAACCTAACTCAGATACATATTTGGACCAAGTGACAAGAATTCAGAGCTCATAAATGATAGCATGGCAAATAAAGGATCAAAGATAACAACAAGATCATGTTAAGAAGAAGAAGAAGAATTCTACACAGGTACAATTCATAACCAAAAGAAGTAAATGGAAACAAAAATGCAATCTTTTTCCTTGAATAGAACAAAAATAACCCTAAAGTGAAAGATTGAGATTGGAGCACCATGTTAATTAATTTTAAGATGAAGGATAATATAGCATAGAATGGGCAGAAATAGTCAAAATAATGAAATATACCGAAATTATGCTAAAGAATCAACACAATCATACTTAATACCATATAACCAAAACCACAAGCTACTAAAAAAAAGAAAAAAAAGAAGCCAAGTGATGTAGGCCGTCTACCCTGATACAAGCATCATTGGTTCATTCCACCACTCGAACACATGACCTATAGGTTACACGGATAGTCGGATACGACTTTACCGTTGCTCCAAGTCTACCCTTCAAGAGCAAAAGCTCATCAACAAGCACAAATTCAGAATCTAGTCAACTAGTTAACTCAATCAATTCTCCCAACTTTAAAAAGAATTCAGCTTTACTCATACCAAACTGAAAAAAGCCAAAAGGAAGGAGAGACAAAACCCCAAAACACACCAAAAAGAATCACTTCAAAACTCAGGTTCCCTCCTTAAAGTAACAAATCACACAGCTCTGATCTTAAAAATAAACAGAACCCATAAAGTATTAACTATCCAGCGCCTCTGAGAAGCAAATAAAGATACAATCTTTAACTTCCAATCCTCTCAAAGTGTTAAACTTAACTCAGACACCAAAGATAAAATAAATAAACCTACAAATAGAACCCCATAAAGTACTAACTATCCAGCACATCAGAGAAGCAAATAAAGCTACAATCTTTAACTTCCTCCCAAAGCGTTAAAACTAAATTCAGACACCAAAGATAAAATAAATAAACCTACAAGTGTTTAACTATCCAGCACCCATGAGAATGCATAAAGCTACAATCTTTACCTTTCTCCTCAACTTTTCAACTTAAATCCAGCACCAAATCTACATGAACAAAGCTACAATCTTTAACCCCTTTTCCCCTTCAAGACAAAAAAACACAAAACATACCTCAAAATCAAGAACAAAAACAGTCTCAACACATAAACAAAACAAGTGCAAAATTAAAAACCAGAACAAAGTCAAAGAATAACAACACAAACAATCAAAAGTCCAAGAACTCAATTCTTACTTACAGATTAAGAGTCTGATTATAAAGCCAAAAAACTATCCAAAAGAGCAATCTTTTATGGAAAATGAAGAAAACCCAACACAAAAAACGAAGCAAAGGAGAAGAATAATTGAGATTTGCAGAGAATAAACTCAACAAGAATGATGGTAGTGGATTTGGAAGTTTGTCAGAAAGTCCCCTAAATATTTGTGCTCTAATTTTGTACTATCTGTTGGAATTTTATACTAATTTTTGTAGATTAGTATTAAGATTTGTTTTGCATTTTTTAATACAAAAAGTTTAGTAATATACCCCACAGTAGAATTGCCATTGGCTCACTACTCCAAATCAATGAATGGACTTTTTGGTGCGTTTAAACAGTGGGTGTCTGCACATTGGAGCGTGTCTACTACCTGCAAATTTCTTGGGATGTAACAAATTATACATTATATGATCAAGCGTATATCGAAAATAATATTTTTTATCTGATAATAGAGTTTCGTTAGATATGTTATTGTTGTTATATTGATTAATCAGGCTTAATATATTGATAATTTTTAAATTGTGAAAATAATCTCTTGAATGATATTTTTTTATTTTTTATGGGTGAAAATAAAGATTTTTCGTAAAAATGATGGAAGTTTAAAAGATAAGTTTGTAAAATGCTACAAAATTAAATTTGTAGGTAAATTTTATTTAGATATTCTTTTAGTTTAAAGTTTGAACAAAAATATTGTATGTGTTCTCAGACGTCAGCAAAGAATATGTCATCTCATTAATTATATATATTAGCTTCAAATTTGGAATAGGTTAGAGATTTTATGGTTTAATGAGAACACATGCAAAAGTTTTTATCAAAATTTAAACAAAGAGTGCTTAATAGAAATATTTTATCATGTGTTCAGATGTTCAGTTGAAATAAATTGTGGTTTGAATATCTAAACGAAATTTATTGATAGGCTTAAAAGGTAATCAAAACACATAAGATCTGAACTTTGATAAGCGTTTAGCATAAATACAAAATTGATGTCAAAACTATTGAATTCAATGAAATACGTAAATTCAAGTCTACAATTACTTTACGAATATTCTCACACTTTACATACGTTATACTTTCTTCCATGAATCGACTTAAGATAACTACATTCAAAACTTTAACAACTCAAAATTCATATTCATTGAAGGTTGACTAAACTTTAAAAACTTTGTAAACATCAGTTAATTTTAAAATATCAATCCAAAAAAGGAACATTGGAAGAGGAATCTCTGAAACAACAATTTTCATCATTTTCAATAAATATGGACGTAGAAAAATTTAGCACAAGAATACGAAAATGTAGCCAAAGTTTCTCCCTTTAATATTTTTTTCGTCAAAAAATATGACGTTTTCACATGACTTATTTTTTGTATGACACTTTTTGGTGTAGAAAAAAGACAAAAGGATAAGGTTCATAAAAAAGGGGAAAAAAACGTCACCGGTGACCAAATTCTATGTTTTATAAAACTTGTATTTTTTCAAATCATGACCACCAAAGTTTGAGATAAAATAATATTTTAATTAAATTTGATTTTAATAATTTATCTTTAAATATTTATTTTGTTATAGATTGTAGATTAAATTTTAAAAATCCACATTTAGAAATTTATTCACTCGCAAAATTCAAAAAATATAAATTCAAGTAGAATATATATCCAAAACACGACTTTAAAATCTATGACCAAATAAGAGTTAAGATAATTAAGTTCGAACAATGAAAAGGAGGCGACTCTTTTTAAAATTATTTATTATGAATAATATAAGTATTTTACTTCTAGATGTGAATTTGAATTAATCAGACGATAAAATGAAAGGAGCACTACAAGGATAGTTTACGTTTGGCAAAATTTAATAATCTTAACTCAAACTCTATATTTATGTTAAAATTTTGATTCTAACATATATAAAAAATACTATATTTAAATTTCGAAACTCAAGAAACTAACAAATTTATAATTATAATTCGTAACTAAAAATTTAACTATAAAAGTTGAAAGCAAATACAAAACATCCAATGAAAAATTGCAAAATACCAGAATGAAAAATCTAACACGAAAAACTTGTCCCTTTTGTTGGAGCCTTGTGAAAAAATATCATAGTTTCTCCGCTAATTGAGGTTTTTTTATTCATTAAAGAACATACCATCTTTTAAAAAAAAATTATTTTTGTTTAGTATAATTTGCCACATAATTCAAAGTATTAGGCCTACTACCCCAATAATCCAAAAGCTAAAAGTTAAAGTGATATATATATATGTGGGGCCACCAAAAGTTGGATCTTTTTATAAAATTTATTGGTCCCCTTGAATTTTATATAAAATCATCTAAGATCAAATTGGATTTTTTGCTCATATTTTCTTGCTCTTTCTTCATCTTTTCTAGAATTTGTCAACGATTATCTATTTTAGAATTACGATTCTGAATACTTCGATCAACTAGTTTATAAAAAAATTATATAAAATATATAGATTTACATGTTTATTACTAAATATACATGTACAATATACATATTATATACATGATCAATGTACAAGTTATATATATTTCGACCATATTAATAAATTAGTTGATTGAATTATATATATATATATATAGGTAACTTTCCCTTTAAAGTAAAGTAAGATTAGTGAGAAATTATGGCGAGGAGATATTAAGAAAAAGTTGAAAGTATTTTCCAATTATTATTTTTCTTTTTCCCCATATGATTATGTCCCATTCAAAACTACTATCACTTTTTTCGACTTTAATAATTTGTCTTTAGTTTATCAATTAAGGTTAAAAACAAAGGAAATTAAATATTATAATCTTATGTTTGAAATTTCTCTATATTTAATTAGAGGTTTCTGATTATAACTCCAAAACATTTATTTTTTAGTGATCAGTATGGGAAACGTATGTTAATCAAGTAGAAAATGATGAAAAATGGATGATTATAACTAAACGATCTCAATACTTCGCTATTAAAAAAAATATTATGATCAGATGAATAAGTTTCATCTACCTTTTAATCAAAGACTTCATTTTCATATCCAAAATGATAAAATAATATATTATTTGAATTTGAATTAATCGAATTAGTATAACCAATGATTATGGCAAAAGAATCTTGACACTTCCACATAAAGTGCCCAATTTGATGACTTCACTTATCCATAAAGTATGTTTGACACTTGCTGTTTCATTTTGTAGTGCCACTGTTAGGTACGTTTTATTTAAAATGGTGCAATTTTGACTTTGTTGCCCCTCAACCCCCCACCCCACCCCCACCCCCTAATCAATTACAACCCCCAACCAACATTACACCCCATAATTATATATCTTTTTCTAATTATTAATGTCATTAGCAATTTAGCATACACTAACACATGTATAAACAAAGTGTTATGGCTTGGAGTAAAATTAAATTGATATTTGAATTATAATTACTAATTGTAATTTATCTTGCATCATCTACTTATTACCCAACTCAACAATATTGTATGCTTCCTATGGTATTGATTTTATTTAATTCATCTGTTGGTCATTCAAACAGAAAGTTCAAATCGCTTTTACTGTTGTTTTTTCTTCTTCATATCTTCTAATTTAAAGTTTCGAACCGACAAAACCTAACGCTGCATTCAAACATCATATTAGTAATTGAAACTTCAAACACGAAGGTCTATAGTTTGTTTCTAACGACTAAATTTTAAGACTTTATACACTTCGACTATTCCTTAAATAGAGGTTCTAAAATGTCTATTTCTGCAATTCTCCCTCCAAATTCTGTAAATTTCATAAACAACAACTTTTTTCATCTTTACAATTAAAAAATAACCACTATCATGGAGTTTTTAAGCCCCACAGTCCACATGAAACACCGAGACATTGTCATGGAAATTTAAACTCGATGACATTGGCTATTTTCAACAAAAAACCAAAAAGTGATCAGTTAACGCTATTTCGAAGTCCATCAAGTCTTAGAGGGCCTTACTTTACATAGGTCTTGGCCCAACATCTATATAAGGCCCAAAGCAAAATCCTACAATTGAAAATATAGAGTAATTAAGAGGATAAATTGGTCAATTTCATATCTCAATTTGAACATTTAAAATCTCAATCAAGTAACGGTCATATTTCTTCACAATATACATCCTTTAACGTCTCTCAAATTCCCCAAATCTCATCATTCAAATTCTTCCTCTCCATTTTTCTCTTCTCCTCCTCCGCCGTCCGCCGTCAAAATCACGCTCTTTTTTAGTTCAAAAATGTCAGAAAATAGATTCTTAAGCAACATTTCTGCCTCTTCGTTCCGAAATCTACTTCCAAAATCAGCTTCAACTAAGAAAAAGTTAAGTTCAAGCCGATTTAAACACAAAATGAACAGTGAAAATGTTGCTCCTATAGATCCCAACATTCAGATCAGTGATCCACCGTTGTTACCTACAAGTTCGATACTTAAAAAACCCGTCTTGAAGACGATTGATACTGATACAACGGGAGAACTCACCAGATCTGTTGCACCGGAACAAACATCAGAAGCTCCTGATCCACCAGTTAAGGTAAAATGATAAATCCTTGCTGATTTTAGTTTGGTGTTCGAGGAAAGAGGTGAATTCAGGATTTAAACTTAATACTGTTAAAATTATGGGTTCAAATCTAGTATTTATTGAGATTTTAATAGGATTTTATGGACTGTGGGTTTATCTATTCCCTTGTTTTGCTAAATTTCTTCCATTTTTGTTGTGCTTTTTGAGCTATAATGATCTGTATGTGCTGGGTGTTTGCCAGGTTGTTGCAAGGATTAGACCTGCTAATGGTATTGAGAGTGGAACCCAAGCGGTTCACAAAGCTTCTGATACCTCAGTGTGTGTTGCTGATAGAAAGTTTAACTTTGACATGGTTTTTGGTTCAAAATCGAATCAGGTCGGTAAATTTAACTCCCAAGTTTCTGCCTTTTCAAGCTTTTTTGAATCAATTGTGCTTTTAGATGGTGCTTTGTTCATTTGGTGTCACAATCCTTTTCATTTTAATGTCTGATGTTTGTAATTAAGACTTGAGCAATGGAAGAAAATAAAGGCAATAGCCCATAGTGACTAGTTAGAATAATTTAGTTGTTGTTACACTTACATTAGGTCAAATAGAGGTAAGTGAGGGATCTAGACCCTCTAGTTTTAGAGACGTATTAAATTTACATGAAGAGATCCAAATAGAATTGTAAAATATATAGAGTGATACATATAGTCCACCCCTAAGGCCCTACTAGTTTGGGCTAGAGGCTTTTCTGTTTTTATTAAAGAGAGCTCTGATTCTGCTGAATGCTGATGTTACAAGGTTCAAAAAATAGAGGGATTTTTCTTATTTAAGCTGTTTTTTCTCATATAACAGGAAGACATATTTCAATCGGTTGGTGCCCCTTTAGTTAAGGATGCATTGGCAGGTTACAACACTTCTCTCTTAGCTTATGGACAGGTTAGTTTTACTTGTAATGTTTCATTTTCATTGTGTCACAATAAATCTGTATCTGATGGCTGAAGTGATTCTTTTGGTGATAGACTGGAAGTGGCAAGACTTATACAATGTGGGGACCTCCTAGTTCCATTGTTGAAGTTCCATCACCTAATGGTCTTCAAGGCATTGTGCCGCGCATTTTCCAGACGTTGTTTTCTAGTATACAAAAAGTAAGTTCCTTCTCCAGTCAAAAATTAGAACTAAAGACTGTCAAGACATTTCTGATATTTAGATAATTTCCTTGATTGATCAGGAGCAAGAGAACTCTGAAGGTAAACAGATAAATTACCAGTGTCGTTGCTCGTTCCTAGAGGTATGTATTTTAAATATTTACCCTTGCTCACATATGATGCATACTCGTGCCAAGTCCAATCATGTCACACTTCTTCTTTCTAGATATATGATGAACACATTGGGGATCTACTAGATCCTACACAGAGAAACTTAAAGGTTAGTTGCAAATCTTGGAGCACAATATTGTTCTAGCCCCTATTCACTTTATGAAAAATAGAATGCTGAAGATTCGTCCTTTTTGGTTATTCCAGATAATGGATGATCCAAGAGTTGGATTCTATGTTGAGAACATAACTGAGGAATATGTGTCTACCTACGAGGACGTATCCCAAATGTTGATTAAGGTGACCGAGCGCTTTTCCTATCATAATACTTTGAACTTTTTTGTAGTTCTGTCAGAATGCTTTTTTTAGCTTTCACTTGTCTTATTGTTTCTTATTCTTTTGCATTTGAATTGTAGGGCCTTTCAAGTAGAAAAGTTGGATCAACGAGCATCAATTCAAAGAGTTCTAGGTCCCATATTGTTTTTACCTGCGTCATTGAGTCCTGGTGCAAGGTATCTTCCAACAATGAAATCCGGTTTCTTGTGTGTTTTGTCAGGAAGAAATTTTATACATTCATCTTCTTTTTGAACCCCGGAATTCATATTACCTTCTAATCTCTCACTCTAAAATTTTATCTTCATAGTTGAAGACCTTTAATCTTTTCAAGTGTCTAATAAAACAATATTGCTTCAGGAGTCCTCATCAATGTGTTTTGGTAGCTCAAAGATGAGCAGAATGAGCCTTGTTGATCTTGCTGGATTTGACAAAAATATACCTGATGATGCCGGTAAACAGTTTGTTAAGGAAGGGAAGTACGTAAAGAAGTCCACATCACTGCTCGGGTATGGTTTATACATACATTTTACTGTTTGTTCTTGCATGTTGTAGCTGTTGACTTAAAATATCATTTGATGTTTATTGTCTTTGCACTCAAACTTTCTTACATATTATATTGCCAACATTATTACCTTGAGTTTCAAAATGTTTGCATTCTCAAAGTGATGCCTTCATGCTGTTACACTCAAACTTTCTTAATATTGCCAACATTATTGCCTTTAGTTTCAAAATGTTTGCATTCTCAAAGTGATGCCTTCATGCTGTATGCTAAGCCAAAAGTGTAGGCAGAGGACTTGATAAGTGACTCTAAGGAAGGAGTTAATAGACTGTTCATAAATTAGCTCATAAATGTTAAATCTACTGTAAAAGATGGCCATATTTTCTGTGAAATCTATTTATCATTGATGTATAACACAAGTGTTATGCTTTGAAAGAAAATATAATAGAGTTCCAGTTATTTAGGCATGTTACTTCTAGTTAATTGTTTCTTAAACTGGTGCAGGCATTTGGTTAATGTCCTCTCTGAAAGGAGTCAGTCCAGGAAACTTGAAGATGTTTCGTACAGCAGTTCCACTTTGACTCATTTAATGAGAGAATCACTTGGAGGGAATGCTAAACTCTCCGTCATATGTGCTATCAGCCCAGAAAACAAGTATTTCCCTTTTCAACTATCTTAGTTTTTCTGTATAATATTACCGAGATGCTTCATGCTTTTCAATATTACAGAAATTCTGTTACCTATGACGTGCAAGAAACTAGCACATTAGATGGTTAAAATTGTAAATTACTTTGGTGCAAGTGAACCTGAATGAGGTCATATCATCTGGACCAACTTGCATATGAAACATCAGTTTCTTCTCTTTTAAATGTCACTAATTTGAGGAACATTTATGCAGGCATAATAGTGAAACAGTAAGCACTCTGAGATTTGGGAAACGGGTGAAACTCATACCAAATGAGCCATTGGTAAATGAAATAACAGAAGACGATGTTAATGGCCTGAGTGATCAGATTCGCCAATTGAAGGTGCTTTCACTTGTCTCACTGGGGCAGCTGCTCATCAGATTCCTCTAGAACATAAACTGTATCTGACTTTATGCTTTTATATTGCTTATAGGAAGAGCTTATAAGAGCTCGGTCAAGTGCAAGCATTTCAGTCGGAAGCAACTATGGATCCTTCAGAGGACCAAATGTACGTGAAAGCTTGAATCAGTTGAGAGTGAGCCTTAACCGTTCACTGATCTTACCTAACATAGATAATGAGCGTGAAGAAGAAGAGGTTCACATAAATGAGGATGATATAAAAGAACTACAGCTCCAGATCGATAACTTACGTGGTTCACGTGGAAATAACTCAAACTCTCTCAAGTATTCATCTGGAGAAAGTGAACACTATCTCAGCTGTTCAGAAGAAAGTGAAGGTGAAGAAATTAACTCAGAAGAGATACTGGAGGAGACCCTTGATGATGCTGACCAAGAGATGGAAACAATGCAGCCTGAATACTGTAGCAGCATCTCAATCGGCCCATCTCGCCATTCTGCTGATCTCCCGGGCCCAGTGTTATCTGAGTCCCCAAAGATTCGGAACATGCAGAGGAAGAGCTTAATTATCTCCAGTGAAGATAATATTCAATGTTCTTCCAAAAGTTCAGAATTGCCTTCCCTACCACAGAAGCAAGTTGATCTTGTCCAGTCTTCGTTGAGGTCCAGCAGAATATTTCCTGGGCCAACTGAATCCTTGGCTGCCAGTCTACATAGAGGTCTAGAGATCATTGACTATCACCAAAGGAATTCTGCGTCAAATAAATCTTTAGTTTCCTTCTCTTTTGAACATTTGGCAGTGAAACCAAGCCCAATGTCAAATGATAAGGCCAAAGCTTCCATTCAAACATCATCTGAAGAGGGACAAACTTCTCCTTTTATAGCCACTTCATTCCTGTGTCCAAAGTGCAAGACGAAAGCAACTTCCTCTAGTATTGTTAAGGATAGCACTGGGACATGGATGGTCCCCATGGAAGGGGCAAGTTCGGATCAAGTAAGTATGGAAAGGAGTTTGCTTGAGCAGTCTTTCTTTTATTAGCTTATTGTGAATGTTAAATTTAGATGTTATTTCTCTATCTTCTTTGGCAGGATTCGGATAAAATTTTGTTCCAAGCTCTAGAGAGAGAGAAGCAGCTTGAAGGTGTATGCAAGGATCAAGCAGACAAAATTGAGCAGCTAAACCAACGAGTAAGAGTTCTTTCAATCGAGTAATTTGTTTCAATGTGACAAAATTTTACTTAAGTTTGACATTTATTATGAATCTTGTCCTTGCAGCTAGCCCACTGTAAATGCACAATAGAACAGAGTTCTCTGGTTGACTGTGGCAAGGATGTCGTTGATCTCCACGACAATGAGAAGCATGCTTCAATAATCTATCAGAATGGGAGTCAATCACCCAACATCCCAAAGGTGAGTGCCATTTTTAGCTTTCTTTTGTTGGAGTTGAGCTTTTTCCCATTTTATCTTATTATTTACTTGCGCCTTGTGGTTTGCTTCAGCTCCTGAAATGGGATGATGAAAGTCTTGAGCCTGAAGCTGTAGCAGAGAAGTGTGAAATAAAAGAAATTCAGGGCGGTGTGGAAAACTTTGGTGGGAAAAAGTTTGATATGGCTGAGAGAGAAGCACTACTTAAAGAAATTGGAGGCCTAAGGTCCCAATTGAAGTTAGATGGAGCATCTACAAACAAATCAATTGAAAGAACCAGATCCTCTTTGTTAGCACAATCAATGCAGCTGAGAAAAAGTGGTGTATATGCAGCAACAGGTTCTGGTGAAGAACTTGAGAAGGAAAGAGAAAGATGGACTGAAATGGAGAGCGAGTGGATTTGTCTAACTGATGAGCTTAGAATTGATCTTGAGGCTTATCGCCAGCGTGCAGAAAAGGTGGCAATGGAATTAATGTTGGAGAAGAAATGCACAGATGAGTTGGATGATGCCCTCAAAAGATCGGTCTTTGGGCAAGCCAGAATAATTGAGCATTATGCAGAATTACAGGAGAAGTACAATGACTTAGCTGAGAAGCATAAGTTGATCTTGCAAGGGATACAAGATGTGAAAAATGCTGCAGCAAAAGCAGGAAAGAAAGGTCATGGTGCTCGTTTTGCCAAGTCTCTTGCTGCGGAGCTCTCAGCTTTGAGAGTGGAAAGGGAAAGAGAGAGGGAAATGCTGAAAAAGGAGAATAAAAGCCTGAGAGTTCAACTTAAAGACACTGCTGAAGCTGTTCATGCTGCTGGAGAACTTCTTGTTAGGTTGAGAGAAGCTGAGGAAACAGCTTCACTTGCTGAGGTAATTTTGCATTTAAACATGGACAAACCACACTACCGGTCATTTCAATTACGTAACTCATTTGTTTTGATCAAACATTTCTTTACTTTTTTACAGAAGAACTTTACACAATCAAAGGAAGAGAATGAGAGATTGAAGAAACAAATAGAGAAGTTGAAGAGAAAACATAAGATGGAGATGATAACAATGAAACAGTATCTTGCTGAGAGCCGATTGCCAGAAGCAGCGTTGAGACCGCCAATTTACAGGCAGGACTCTGATGTAGCAAACAATGACAACAACAACACCATCCAACATTCCAAGTACGATGATGATCAATCATGGAGAGCAGAATTTGGTGCCATTTATCAAGAACACATATGAGACATGTTTGATTGAACTATGGAAACAGGCGAAGACCCTGCTCGGGACTTTGCTGACAAAACTTTCTAATCTTGATCACACCTTAGTGTTTATTTAGGGATGAATTGGTTGTATTCTTATTGATTTCATCATTCTTTTGAGACTTGATTTGACCAGATTTGACGTTTGTTGTGAGCTGTTTCTTCAGCTTCTTAATAATAATGCTTGATGTTTCCTACCAAATGTGTTCGTAAAAGTCATTCAACTTTATGTAAGTATCCTTTTTATAAATAAGCCTACGAGATCAACTACCAAATGCATCCTTTTTATAATAAGGCCTATGAGATGAATTGGACCTCAGCCCAAAGAGCTAGAAGCTGGAACTTTAATAAAACCTTTTCTTTGACACTTAGAGCAAAATTGAGTGACTTTTGATACGTAGTAACTTTGAGTGACTTTTCCGCTATAAAATTAGTTCAAGTGATTAACTGCAACAAAATAAAAGTTGTGTGAAGTTTTCGATGTAAGCCGAATTTTAATATGTCCGTACATTAAACATGTGTGGAAGAAATCTTCTAATGTTTCAACAACGTAATAGTTTTCAACCTATTTCGTAGATCACTAAATTCTTCAACCTTGAGTATGAAATACAAATTGACACTTTTCGCTCATAGTTAATATGTTTTTAAGAAAGATATTATTTTTGAAATCAACAGAGAAAAAAAGTGTCACATAAACTATAGACTTATTTTACATAGAATGGGGACCCAAGTATAGAAGTTAAACGGCGTCGTTTCTAGGAGTGACACACCGTTTAACAGAACAATTTGGTATTATCCAAAATGAAATCCGCAAAAATATCTTAGAACTTTTAGATTGACAAAACTTAGGGTTTAGCATTTGGAAATTGAGAATGGCGACGCCGGCGACCTCACCGAACTCTGAATCCGATTCCGACGTTGAAACAAGTCCGGTGGCGAACCCGTCACCCGGCCAGAATCCTCAATTCACCTCTGATGCGTTAACCACTGCGATTCCGTCTAGTCCTGTTGTTTGCCTCCTTCGATTCGCCGGTGACTCTGCTGCTGGAGCCTTCATGGGCTCCATTTTCGGATACGGTAATTGTTTATGCAGTTTTCTCCGTTAATCTGTCTATTATCGTCTCGTTAATAGGTGCAGTTTGGTTAGTTTGTTAGTTCAGCTGGATTTTTTGTGAAATAGCTGAAATGAGTTACTTCTGATTGTTATTTTCGGGACTGTGTTCTCTAAGGAGCTATCTGAAACCTATTTTATCTTTTTTTTTTTTTTTTTTTTTTTTGTTTTATGCATTTTCCTCCGTCAATCTGTCTATTATCGACTCATTAATAGCTGCAATTTGGTTCGTTTGTTAGTTCAGCTGGATTTTTGTGAACATAGTTGAAATGAGTTACTTCTGATTGTTATTTTTGGGACTGTGTTCTCTACGGAGTTATCTGAAACTTAATTTTTGTTCTTTTATGCATTTGACAGCCCATGTCTTTCACCAGTTGTAGATATTCATTGTAGAATTGTGTATCAACCTGTTACCTGTGTAGTGCTGCAGCTGACCTGATATAGCAGTCTTATGTTCACCTTCAGCATTTTGTTTGTTGGAGTCTCGTAGTCTCTCGGGAGACGGAATCTGTGCTTTTGCAAATTATTGTATTTGGATCTATTGCGATGGTCTGATTCTCACTCTTGTAAGGATGTTGAGGGATTACATGGAGTCATGGACTATAGTTGTGTATTTTAGTACGTCATAAGCGTGGCAGGTGAAGGCGGCTCCGAATCCCACTACTGATTTCTCTGATCTTTGTCATCCTTGACTTTATTTGATGATGAACTATAATATTTTTCTTATGTGCTTTCCTTTGATGGAAACCTCTAGTTTCTGCAAGTGTAATGAGCATCAACCACCCTATATTCTGAATTTCTAGTTATTTCTTCTGTTTGTATCTGTAGTTTATATTTACTAGGAATTATCTTTAGGCGAACCAAGGTCTGGCATATTAATTGTTTCTTCTCCCACTATCAGTCTATCAGGAATAGAGGTTTATGTAGATTTCTTCGAACAAATAACATATCCTGTTGCTACTGTTGACCATGCATTTCGTAGAATCCTTCTTTCAATCCTCTACTTCTATAAGATTAATTTGCTTTTGGGGGATACCATAAATGGAATTCTTTTATTGCGGAGGTTTGACCTTATAAGATGGTGATGTACTCAATTTTGGTCAATGTGCTGTTTCAGGCTCAGGATTGATAAAGAAGAAAGGCTTTAAAGGATCTTTTGGGGAAGCAGGAGCTTCGGCAAAGGTATTGCACTCTTTGCTTAATGATAGTTTTTGGCGAACTACAGTAGAACTAGTTTTACTGCCTCTCTCTTTTGATCTGTCAAATTGTGACTTGGTTCATATTCCCTTTCTGTGGTCTAGACTTTTGCAGTTTTATCAGGAGTTCATAGTTTAGTTGTCTGTTTCTTGAAGAGATTACGGGGAAAGGATGACGGTATGACGCACACTTTGAACAGCCAGATTTGGAAACACCTTTTATTTTCATTGACTTTCTCTTCTTTCTACAGTTATCAATGCTGGAGTAGCTGGATGTTGCACTGGTCTTGCCCTAAGTTTTCCAGGTACTCCCAACATTTCCCACTTTATAACATAATTATCAGGACTATACCCTCCATTTTTAATTCTCAATTTTTTGAAGTCTTCTTAATTGCCATTCTAGGGATGGATTAAAATGATTATAGTACCCAATCAAGTGTAGATAGAAACAAGTACTGTCATGTTTACACATGTTTGCTGTGTTATGGTGCTCCTTCAAACCTGAATAAAGCCATGAAGTCTAATTGTATTCATTTGATAATAGTGCAAATGGCGTAAACTTCTGTGATTATTATCGTTTGCCTAGTGTCTTATCTAACTACCATTTTCAGTCCCAAACCTATGGTCCTCCTTAGCAGCAATATCCAAATTGGCTGGGAGAAAGTAGCATATGACTTGCATGACAAATTTAAGGATGTTTTCAGGTAGGTTGTGTGGTGGTTAGGGGGACAGTGGTGATGGGGCATGTCATGGAGAAATTGTGCTTTACTAAGTTTTTAGGAGCACAATTTTAGGCAGCTAGAGCTACAAAGACCAACACTTACTGCATAAGTGGAGAACTTTTAAGGCTGCAAATAATAGCTCCGGGTTTGGGTTAAATAAGGTGGGAATCTGGGAGATATAAAGATGTCACCGGGCTCACCCCCATAATGAGTTGGAAAAATGTGATCGGATTAAGAGAATATGAATGCAAGGATGTGAAAAAGTAAAGATGAGCAGGAGGGGGGTGGGAATTACAACTGTCTTTCAATATGTAGATTTATTCCAGCATGTCATTATCGTACCCATGATCAAAAAATGCTAATAGCTAGATTGGGTGATATTCATGTTTTTTAACGATATCGTGAAGTGCACATAAGTTTCAGTTATGAAGCATCTTTCTTTGTTTTCTTTGTGTTCTTACTTCTTGTTAATTATATACAAGTTCATGAAGTGCTGCTCATTGTAAGGTTTCTATATTTGAATTTCTTAACCTCATTCCCATTTAACTTGTCTAGTCATTTTCCTCTCCTCATCCAATGGATCTACAATTGATTTCTCTAGAGTGTTTGTCGTCCCTTATAGTGAACTTGAGTTATAATTAATCTCTCTTTGTTAATGATGTCTCTCAGGTGCACCTCAGGCCCTATTACAGAGTTGTCTCACCTTTGGGGCATTTTCGTTCATCATCGAAGGTCTTAACAAGCAGCAACCTGCATTAGCACTTACATCTCACATGAATGTCAATAGTAGGCAGCAATTTGGTGTGCTTGCTCCTCTATCACTACCTCTACCAAATGAGCTCAAGGAATCCTTTTCATTCTTCTGCCAGTCACTTAAAAATCGTCGACATGGCTCCGGTTAGATAATGAAGAAATGCAACAAAATGTGGTTCTCAACCTTTTGGCATATGATTATCAGGTTTTGTAAATTGTAATCGACTTACTTTTATCCTGCTTTAAGAGTGATGATTCTTGATGCGTCTCTTTTATTAATACAAAACAATTTTGCTAGGGACTAAAATTATCTCCTTGAAGGTTCAAATCCATTTTCATGGTGAATTGTTTCTTAAGGCTTGTGATGTTGAGAAAGTACCCCGTTAATTTACCCTAGTGGTACTCTTGTTCCTCGATTAAGAAAATCGGGACACTTGAGTGTATTGCTACGTAAATACTTATCTGCAAAACACAAATCGAAGTATGTTTAAAAATTAGAGTGAATATATACTATGATTAGTGATAAATGTATATAAAATACACACGTCTTACCTTAAAATTATTTTAATATTGTGAGCCTCTAATGCCAAATTACTAAAGCATTTAAGAATGAAAAATGAGAAGATATCTACATTTCTGTTTCCAAAATAAGAAGATGATTGAAAAGAGATTTGAACGGATGTATAAATGGAAATATGTCTTAGAAGAATTTTGCAGGATACACAAAATAATTAATTTTAAAAGAGAGAATCAATTATTTCCTTTTCCATTCTATCTTGTCTTAAAATAAGATTGTAATACTAATAGTACTATGCTAATTAATCTCTTAAAATTATCAGAACATTATCAGAAAAAGTAGAAGATCAATGAAGCCATTAAAATTCATCATTCGATTTTTAAGAGATTGCTTTGCATCAGATCCATTTCCTCGTCCTAATGAATCCAATCTTGCTTTCATGGTAAATTTCTTTCATCGAGTATTCAATAGTTATCTCAAATATCTCATGAATTACTCGGATTTTCACAAAGAGAATAACACATCTTTTTCAAAGTCTACTCGACATACCGTTCAAACATCATACACTTGAGAAATACGCTATTAAGAATCCATGGAATATACAACTCATTAGTAATTTAGTAATTTTTCATACTTATATACTATATGTTTCATGTAAAAAAAATATTGCATATGATTGATGTAAACTTTATTTGATTTTTTGTTGCAGGTTTGTGTAATTAAAATTAAAGTTCGTTCTACTGGTTGGCAAAAGGCAGTCAACAGAGTATTGAGAAGCACTAACGGTACGGTATCTTTAATTTTTAAAATAGATTTAGCTCAAGTATACTTTTATATCACCAATGTTTTAACACGAATTTATCTTATTTTTAAAATTATTTCACTCCAATTATAGTTGATATGAAAAATGCTTAGATATATGTATGTGCATATTAATTAGAAAAAAACTATATGAAAAACGATGAGACTAGCTATTATTAACGAGATTAACGTTTATGAAAATGAAGTATGTTGTAATTAGAAACGAAGTTATATGAAAATATATGAGAATGACTTTCATGACAGAGAAAAATGAGGGAAAGAAGCCAATAAAGAAGTGTGAGAGGTTGAACGGAAGGTGATTAAGCTGGACATGACACAACTTCAACTTATTGAAAACAATGACTTAAGATAGATAAATATAAAAGTCGAGAATTAGAAAAGAATTAATGTTAGTAAGTAATCAAGTGTTGTAAGAGAGGCCGAGATTACCTCACTCTCAACTTCTCCTTATTAGTACTCCATATTTGTTATCTTTGTCAGATATCACTATTGATAAAATTATGCTGAATACGTTATTGTTAAACGCAGGAGTTCGTCAATTCAAATTGTCAGAAGGTGGAAAAGTAACAGTATCAGGGATTGTAGATCCAACTCTGCTAATGAAAAATCTAGCTAAATCTGGCAAATCTGCAGAATTAGAATGGATTCAATATGGTCAATGTTCAAGCAATTTGTTTCTTCCTCCACAACCTCCAAAACCCCCAATTAATGGATTCTCAAATCAAGGACCATTTCGTAATTTCAATCACTCCAGGTTTGCTCTGCCCCAGCACGGCGGATACTACGGCCTACCTCCGCCACCCTACCCACCTTATCCCATGGCTGCGCCGCCGCCGGTGTTTTATTAGTCTGATTCTACAGAAGGGCATATAAGTAATTGCAATACTATGTAACTAGACTCAAATTAAATCCATTTATTCAGTATCCGCATTGAGAGCTCGATTATATTAAGAGCTCGATTGTATTGGAAGTTATGTGTTGCAAAGCCCACATTTTAGGGTCGCGCTTCTAACATGAGTTTTTCACTAACTTAAGCTCAAGATTTTTAATTAATTATTTTATTATAAATTATATTGTTCTTTATCAATACTTTTGATTAGTTATTGTAATTTGCAAGTTATTATATGAAGAGTTATTTACAGTAATCTTGTTGATATTTGTAGTTCGTTCTCTTATTTAATTTTATTTAATAGTATTTATTTGTTGTAAATGCGAATTTATTCATCACTAGAATTATTTTTATCGTTTGGGTTAAATTTATTTGTTCTAAAAGTCTATATGCAAAACATATATGATATATCACACGTCAATTGTTTCGTATAAAAAAAATCACCATTATATATGTGAGGATTTAAATATAACTAACCGTAGAATTTTTCTTTTTCATTTTCGTTTCCCTTAAATTTCAATTTTAATCGTTTGGTTCACGTGCTAATTATATGGAGAAAAAACGTTGAGAGTATTATCATGTGTTATACTATACCTATAGAGTACAAAAAAAATGAAGTTGTTAATATTATAAAAAAATTAAATCCTTTTGCAAAATATTAAGAGTGAGGAGATTTTTTTTTATTTTTTAAGATTTGATATTCTAAATTACAAATCCAATTCTTTAATATGAAGATTCTTCTGGATATGTTTTTATTTTCTTAAACGATGATTTCTTTTTATCAATAATGAATAAATGACGCAAATCTTTTTCCTTTTGAGGAAGATTAGTTATCTCACTACTAAAATGGAAATAAAATAATCCATAGTATAACACAAAAAGAAATGGGAAGAAAAATTAGCCCAAAAATAGCTACAAGAGCAATTTAGTATATCTTTGGAGATTTTCATTCTATCATAGGGTAAAAACTGTTTTAAAAATATATTTTTACGTTGTACATATTATTTAATCATAATTTAGTGAAAAATGTGTATACGAAATACACATGCATGGCATGGACGCATAGTGTGAGTATTATTACCTATTTAAGAAGTAACATGATTAGATTCGAGTCTTTAGAATGATTAATTTCTTGGCATGATGATGAATTTAATTTCTTTAATGGATTTACGAGGCATGAACATTAATTAATTGGCTAGTAAATTTTAAATACCCAATGATTTTATACTCCCACACCAAAATGTTATACGAAATCTTGGAAATTTAATAGTTATTGTGGATAAAGAGGATCTTGTTTCCATATAAAGAATGATAATTGATAATTCTATTGTCTTATAAATATCTTCCAATATTCTTTAATTGTTTTACAGTAGATAATAATTCATCATTTCAAAGTTTTACATGAATACAATGTCCTTCTCTACATTGGAACATCAATTCATGATGCAAAGTTATCCATTCATGGTATGTATACACAAATTTATTTTTCTTCCTATTTTGACGATCGTCATTTTTCCTTGTTTCATTTATATTTTTATGTTAAAGGTTCGGAATGAAAATAATCTGTTTATCCTCACAAAGGTAGAAATAAGGTATGGATACATTCTAACCTTCCCAGAGCCTACGTATGAGACTACATTGTATTTTTTGTTGTTGTTGGTATGTTCACACACAAAAACTATATTTGTGGTATTTTTATCTAAATTTTAAGTTCATTTTCTTTTATTTAATTATGTATGTATTATACTTCTTTTTTTTGACTCCCTCAATGTTTTTTTTTAAAAAAAAAACAGACTTGCATTTTGTGGGTGAACAATCGCACTTCAGGATGGCAAAAAACTGTGTCCAAAGTCTTCAAAAATGTTTATGGTATGGTATATACATTTGCACTTTTAATTATTATTTTTTCTATGTTAATATACGTGTATTTGAATAGCATACTTTTTGGATTTTTTTTTTTTTTTGGCATTAATATTGCATAATTTTTTTATGTCATCAAGTTAAAATTGACATTTAATTTGAATCGTGAGTTATAGTACCTTTTATTGATGTTCCAAATATTTAAAATTTTATTTCAAAAAATTTAAAGATGTCATGTTTGGATTCTCAATTTTTTTTAGATAATTTGATTCTCGTACTCTGAATTGTACATGAGTAACAATTTGAGGATTGCACATATATTGAATTTAAATTCTGAATTTGTCTCTATTTGATTTTTTTTTTCTTTAATTTGTTTTAGGTATCACAAAATTTAGAATGAATGGAGATGGGATGATTGAAGTTTCTGGAAATGTGGATCCAAAATTACTTCTAAAAAGGCTATCAAAAGCAGGGAAAAAAGCAGAATTATGTTGGTTTCAATTTGGTGAATGTTCAACTAATCTTTTTGTTAATCAATTAGGATATAATGGAGGCCAATTAGGATACTATGGAGGGAAATTAGATGGTAGATTTCTTCATTATGGAGATATTAATAATCCTCAATTAAATCGACGATTCAAGAAAAAATTCCAATTTTTAGATTATGATACTAAATATGAATGCACCGTGGCAGCAGAGGCACGGGAACGTCGTGGTCGAGTTTCGACCGCGGCGATCGCGCAGGAAGGTGTCTCCTCTTGTTGTTTGATGTGATTACACAGTTGAAGATTGTGAATATAATATTCATTTTGATTGTATCGTATTAACTTTATCATTAAGTAACAAAGAAATGTCTTATTGTGTAACGACTGATTTGATAGGATCGCATCATTATTCATTACCTTATATATAAAAAAATTTGGATATGATTTGGAATACTTTATACTTGTATTTAGCTATATAGCCCAATATACTTCGATATTATCCTTAAAAGACCAAAATGACCTTGATATTTTTACGGTAACTCTTCTCAAATTCTTGAAAATACTCCAAATTCTTCTCAAACACCATGTATACAAATAACATACAAAGTGTAGTCCCACAAAATGGAGTTTGGGGAGGGTAAAGTGTACGTAGACCTTACCCCTACCTCAAATATAGAGAGGTTATCTCCGATAAACCTTCAATCCAAGAAAAAAGAGAATAAACTAAAGTGAAAGGCATAGCAAACATTATGAACATTAACTACAACTAAATAATACGATGTTTACACTGAACGAAACAATTTAACCTTATCAGTTGAAGATTAAAGTCACAATACATATGAATTAACCATGGTTAATTCTTAAATGTTCTGATGATTCAGAATCTTTTCTACTGGTTTCTATAGTAGAAAGACAATAAAATTCAGCCAAATAATCCAAAGCTTCTGAGTTATTGTTACAAATTTTCCACAATGAGTCAACCTCACCCTTAGAGACAGTTCCCCACTTCTCACAATCATTGAGGAACTCCAGTAAATTGGAATAAAATGAATCATAGTTCATTAGAAGCAAAGGAACAGGAAGTTGAGAGCCAATTCGCTTGAGTTGAATCAAAGCCATGATCTCAAAAACCTCGTCGAGGGTACCAATTCCTCCAGGAAGTGCGACAACAGCTGTCCTTTCAGAGCTTCTGCATCGCACAACAGCATCCACCAGCCCGTGTTTCCTTGCGGAGAAAAACCTGAGTACAAAACAGTTGATGAACTCAAGAAGCTATAAGGGGGGACTCCCTTTGATTGTTGGTCACGAAGTGAATTATTCGTGTGACATGTTTGGTAGCATTTTAATTGTTATGTATAAAATCTGGCACACCAAGTATGGTGCTTGGTTACCAGCTTACAACCAAACGGTCCCCTAAGAATATAAGAAAAACCATGCATTTGATGTTATCCTTACCTGCATGTAAGATAACTCTCTGATGGTAAGTATGGATGAAAATTTGTAGCCGTCCATTCCCCTGCTTCTTTACCTATCTTGAACCCGCCAACGGGCTTCCCAGCTTGTAGAGCACCTTGAGTGGCAGCATCCATTAAGCCTGGCCCAGCCCCGGACCACGTCGTACAATCTAAGAGGGTTGCAATCTACCGAACAAGTAGTATTTAGAAAATAATAGTCACAGATTCTTCTCCGAATAGTATTGTTTCCTCCGTTTCAATTTGTTTGTCTTACATTCCTTTTTAGACTGTCTAAAAAAGAATGTCTCTTTTCTTTTTTGGTAACTCTTTAATTCACTCTTTCCACCAGGTATGTTTAAGACCACAAGATTAAAAGGCATGGTACATTCTACATATCTTTAGTTTAAGACCACATGATTCAAAAGTCCTTTTTTACTTTCTTAAAACTCCATGTAAGTCAAAATCAGAGAAAATCGAAATGGAGGGAGTACCTTTTTATACAAGCTACTTCATCTTTCTTTTTCTATTACTTCACCCAAACTTTGAGAAAGTTGACTAACCTTGTTCCCTAATTCAAAGGTTTTTATGTAGTGTGGATGTTCAGGACCCATCCTTGAAGATCCTAAATACACAACACCGCGACCAAGCCTGTGTATTAATTCATAGCATTGCTCAATCTCTTTCTTGACCTGCATTTTCAAATTGTTAGTTTCAAAAAACTTCAAAACTAGATATCTTGTGTAACCGAGATGCAATAAAAGTAACCAGCCTAATTTTAAGCAATGCATCTGAAGGAATTTAAGCAATACATCAAGGCAATCAGATACAGAAAACTGTGCATTAAAACTCAGATATTTAACAATTGAAATAGAGTACATGTCATCCAAAGTAACCAAACATATTTTAGTGACTGATTGCTATAGCTAAAATGTGTGGCTAAACCCACTGCCGATTGGAAGAGAGGGTGGGGACATTAGAATTTTCTTGGCAATTTCCCGATGGTTGTTTCTCCAATGGAGAAGTGGAATTTTAAAAAAAATATATATATAGAAAGCACTAGCTGATGATTTTTCGCTCCATCATTGGAATCAAGCAACTCTCAAGTTTCCACCACTTATCAGTTAAATATAGACATGGTGCATAGCTCCTCATACAGGTTCTTCAAGTCTAATGAATCAAAATCCATACTGAGCTATTCAGCTGTTAGGCGTCATACATCAGCAAGTGGTTAAGAAGAAAAAGTGGTGGGAGTATAAGATTCTTTTGAGCCGAAAATCAAGTGACTAGTATATACCTTAGCTACTTTTAGAAAGCAACCTATATCATTCCACCGAATTCACAACCTGATGGCATAAGTGTATTTCCTTGTACCCAGCGAGTGCCAACCCTTTCTTTGTTCAGCAACTCACTCAATATTCGAAAAATAGAGAGAGAAGGTATTCATCAATCACTAGAAGGAAACTTCCATTTTAAGAAATATGTTCTTGAAAAGCTTGATAATTTTAAGAAACACTTTCAAAATTGAGAAAAATAGGACTCAATCTGGACATCCATTAGGCCTATGGTCATTTAAGCTGATTGTTCTTTCAATATGCTAGTTTGAACAACTTCCATTCATTGCACTTCTTCCTAGCTGTTTAGCATATACTATCGGATGCCAGCTTATATGCCTTCGATTTCAAGCTATCTGTAATTGATAGTCGATATAAATAATAATGAGGATATCATTAAATGTTCTAACCTTAGCATAAAGCAATGCTATAGGTGCATAAGATCCCAATGTGGTCTACAGGAGGAAATCTGAATAAAGTTACAGCAATCGCTTGTTCGATCTAGCAAGAGCACCTAGTTTCTTGCTCGCACTGAAGCAATTTCTTAAAGCATCTAGATGTCTCAAATATGCACTTCCCTTTTGCAACACAAGAGGAAAGGGGCCACCACACTACAAAGCCCTCCAGATATCTTCCACTCCTATCACCATACAGAAGACTTGAAATTCTCAAGCCATCATCCCACCCCACACTCAACCTGTGCATGTTAAAGTACTTGCACAAAGATATCAATAAAAATCTTTTTCTTATAAGTCAGAAAACAAGATAAATTAGTATGATTTATACCTTTGATAAAGTGAGTGAATAGCGTGAAGGTAGAGAGTATCTTCAATCTTATACTGCTAGCAAGTTCTTTAATCACTAATCTAACATTGCAGCATAAATCTAATTTCTTAGTACTGAAAACCTCAGATATGATTCACTAATTCTTTCTTTTCTGCAAGGCATCAGGCACATAGTCTCTTAAACTCATGAGTTCTCAAACAACAATACGAGCCAGAATTGAATATATAAATCATAAATTTCCCACGTCAAAATCCCAAGTTAGCATCTTTTTGTGTAAAATGAGATCATAATGTCCTCAAATTTGAAATTCTCAAAACAAAATCCAAGTTTGCATCAATCCAAAAGAACATTTAACATCCAAAGTTAGAACCTTTTTCTTCTTCTTTTCGTTTTGACAGGTTGCAAAGTTTGAAATTTTTACCCAATTTCTACTTTAATTTACACAAATTGCTACAAAATGAAGCATTTGCAGCAACTAAATAGATTTTTTTTCCTTTTACCCAAAGCTGGAAACTCAACCCAATTTTTACTTGAATTTACACAAACTGAGACAAAATGAAGCATATAAGAAAGAGCAGCCCAGTGCACTAAGCTCCCGCTATGCACGGGGTCCAAGGGCTTACCCCTCGAAACCGATGAACTCCTGATCACATGACAACAAACAAAACGAAGCATATGCAGAAGCTAAATAGATAACTAAGTGTGAATTTTTCCTTTTTTACCTTTGACAAGTTCCAAAGTTGGAAACTTCAACCCAATCTTAACTTCAATTTACACAAATTGGGACTAAACAAAGCATAAGCAGCAGCTAATGGAACCCAAACAAAAGAAACAAGAAATGGGTCTATTACCTCATTAGGACTTGTTCTTTCTTCGAAACCAATTGATTCATTCTTGCAGCAAAATGAGATTCTTGATTGGAACTTGAGCTTTGGCAAGTAAAGATTAAAACCCCATGTTTCTTTTCTCATACAAGACCCCAAATTTACATCTTTCTGATGATGATAAGAGCTTCTTAGAAAAACATTAGCCATTGAAATGGTACTAACTGCGGCAAACCCCATTTTCAAGAAGCCCAATACAGGGAACAAAGCTCTCAACTTGGAATTTTGGAATTTGCACAATCTCAAAAGTTAATCAGTAGTAATTCACCCGTTGTATCCTATTGTATCGTGGGGGTCGTTTGGTAGGCCGCATTAGAAGAAATAGTTTATATATTATGTAAAATATTATTTAGTACTATGTTTGCAAGAATTTGGGCATATGTATAACTAATAGATTAGTTATACCTCTTACGAAATATTATAGAATGTATTGCTACTAATACCTTCTATTTGGAGGTATTAGTAATACATAAGATATAATACCATAAGATAAGTTTATGTGAAGACAAAAATATCCCTCAAATTATTTTAATTATTTTGTTTATTTTTTTGATTTTATGATTTATATTTGTACTAGTAAATTTATTTAAATAAATTAGCTTACAAATTATTTAGAGAGAGAGTTGTTTGTTACTAAATAAATCCAATACAAATTTGAAATGGGAGTTGTTTATTTGTATATGACGTTTGAGATCTTAATTGAATGTATATTTATGTGTGTGTGTGTGGTTTTCTAGTTATTTGTATTTTGAATAATTTAAAAAATTACATACATATTAAATTACAACTTGCAATTTTTATGTGTAAATGTAGATATTTTATTCAATTTTACCATTGTTTACTGTCTTTTCGATTTAAAAGTAGATGGTTTATTTTTTTAAAACTTAAAAATGAAATTTTGTGAGTGATCAATTTATTAGGTGACAATTATTTATCCTCAAATAATTCGAGTGAAAAAATAGCAAACATGACAAAAAAATTGTTCTTCTCATAGCTAGTTAGAAAGGCCATAAAAAAATAATATTGTCCGACAATTATCTACTTTGACCCAATTACATAATAATTCAAGGGTATAATTGGAAAGAAGCTTTTTATAGAGTTTTAATCCAAACACAAAATGAGGTGGGAAACAATGAACCAAACACTTGAAAAAATAAATCCTGCATTACTAATCCCTGCACTACTAATTCCTGCATTACTAATCCCTGCGTTATTAATTTTTGTACCAACCGACCCCTGTATGTTAAAATATAATATTTGTTTTCATGTTACTTAAATTCTATTGTATTGTGTAGTTTGAATCCATCCTTATTTAATAATTATATTTCATCTTCTACCCTAGATGTTCATAGTAGATGTACCCGTACCCTATTTTCTCCTAGTTTTATCATTCAAATCATGAATTTACAACATTATGTAAGGATGCAAAACAATATAATCTATCCAAACATTGTATTTATTAAAATAATACAATACAATCTATCGAAACATTGTATTTATTAAAATAATATAATACATTATGAATCAATACGTAACAACCATCCAAACAAAGTGTTACTTGATTGTATGATTATAATAACTTGGTTATTTCTCATAACATAGTAATTAGAGTATAATTTAAATGTAATTACATATTTTAATAGCCAAACTATAAGAACCAAAATGTAAAAAAAAAAAAACTGTGTTAAACGATGTCGTCTAACTCAAAGGGCAATAAGGAAGGACAAAATTGGAATTGTGAAATAGCTAGGGTTTAAATTTATAAGCTGATAAAACCCAGCTCTTGCGGAGCCGTCGTCCGTCTTTGAGAAAATCTAAACCCTAAGGATCTCCGTCACCGGCGACAATGGGTAATAGAATCTATTCATCATTTCATATGGTTAATTCTGCAATTTTATTCGTTTAATATGTATAATTGGAATAGCGAAATTTAATGGAGAAATTTACTGTGATATTGTGTAGGTATCTCTCGTGATTCTATGCACAAGAGACGTGCCACTGGAGGAAAGAAGAAGGCCTGGAGGAAGAAGAGAAAGTATGTACAAATTATTCATATTTAAGCAGCAATGTATTTTTTTGATAATTGGATTAACGTGATCTGCAAAATTTAGCATTATTTAGGATTTAGAGTTTATTCAGATTGTTTGATGTATAGAGGTAGATCTGGAGGCTGCTCATTTTTTGTTTTTTATTAGTAATTCCTCACTTATGCGTTGGTATTGCGTTTCTATTTTGAATATAATGAAATTTGTACATGCATCCAATTTTATGGAGTGTAGGTTAATGATGTGTACCTATACTGCTCGTAATCTCCAAAAATGTTGTAGAACCTGTTTAAGTGGACCTATGTTGATCGGAATCTCCAAATTTGCACTACTTTTGGAGAATTGACATTTTTGAATAGTCTGAATAACAGATGTGGACTAAACATAACAATTCAATTGGCTTTAGGGAAGTTTTATAAAGGAAGCAGCTTTGATGAAATTTTAAAGTTTAGTTCTTTTGTCGAGGATTCCCTGTTTTTGTTTCCTAATGACATGGAGTTAGTCTAACGAATGGGCTGATACAAGAAGGGAAAATGTAGAAAAGAAAGTTTTTTTGGAGAAGGAAACGTAGAAGAGAAATCAAAAAGCAAAGAAATTTAGCTGTAAGTGAAGAGAAGAAAAACACGAAAAGGGGATTAATATCTCATTGATCCGTTCCTAACAATGATGAATCTAACTGACTTAAGCCTATGCGCTGGTCATTTTTCCCAGCTGACATATTACTCAAACTAACTAACAAGAAGGATATGACTAACGAAAAGTTACTGATGCACTACTGCAAATTTGGTTTGCTTCTTTCCTGATTATCGGGTAATCTCTCACTTGATCAGGGATTTTGTTAATTTCTGATATAAAGTGCCTGATATGTATGAATAATCTGTCTTTTTTGTGGTTGCATTTTGAGATTGACTCCGTATCTCCTGTTTCTGTGAAGGTATGAGCTTGGCAGACAGCCAGCAAATACAAAGCTGGTGCCAAATGCTAAGACTGTTAGAAGGATAAGAGTCCGAGGAGGTAATGTGAAGTGGCGTGCTTTGAGGTTGGATACTGGGAATTTCTCTTGGGGTAGCGAGGCTGTTACAAGGAAGACTCGTCTGTTGGATGTGGTGTATAACGCCTCTAACAATGAGTTGGTTAGGACACAAACCCTGGTGAAGAGTGCAATTATTCAGGTTGACGCAGCTCCATTTAAACAGTGGTATCTCCAGCACTATGGAGTTGAGATTGGTCGCAAGAAGAAGACTGCTGCTTCCAAGAAGGAAGGAGAGGTATTTCAATGTCTTTTTTCAACTACATGCTTCTCCTATATTATGTGCTTTATCAATGATTAAATATTCAGTTTTATTTTATCTGTCTTGAGGATATTATATATGGATATTATTAACCTTAAGAGTTTTTTCTTCTTTGCTGTTGGTGACTTAACGGTTTGTGTCGTTGATGGTTCTAAATTTGATGATTTTTGTTTGATTGTTCCAAACAGGAGGTTGAGGCTGCACCAGAGGAGAAGAAGAGTAACCATGTCCAAAGAAAGCTGGAAAAGAGGCAACAGGATCGCAAGATTGACCCACATGTTGAGGAGCAATTTGCAAGTGGGCGTCTATTGGCTGCAATCTCATCACGACCTGGCCAGTGTGGTCGTGCTGATGGGTATGAATTCTCTTATCGTTATGTATTGTGATATTTTGGTGAAAAATGCCCAATTCCATTTTCTTACACATTTTCTTTCAATGAACTATGACAGTTACATCTTGGAAGGAAAGGAACTTGAGTTTTACATGAAGAAACTTCAGAAGAAGAAAGGGAAGGGTGCCGGTGCTGCTGCTTAGAGTTGCAGGCTCCAATTTTTAAATTATCAGAACAAATTAGATTGGTTTTTCTTCCCTATTCAACAGTCTCATTTCATTGAAAGGGAATGATAAACTTCTTGTATCAGAGTTAGATTCAAGTTTGTTTTGCATATGGTTAACTGAGAATTTTGAGAACCTACTTTATGGAAAAAAAAGAATTTTGAGAACAGCCTTAATTGCATCATTAACTGTTTTCTTAATCAGTGTTAAGATGGACCTTCTGCTAAACTTTCATCTTGTTTGTTGCACTTCCAATAGATACCTTCTAACAATTCATGGGGATCACAGGTTTCATATCATTACAGGGTAGAGAAGTTGTGTCCGATAGACTCTCAATTCAAAATAAAAGTACCCCTACCTCTACAATCAACCTCTCACACATCCTTACTGACTATTACGTCTCCTCTTCACATATCTGAATCAAAATTCAACCTCGCTTCTTTCATCGTGTTCACTATTGAAGTCACTCGTCTTACCATCAATTCATTTCCAATCAATGTGAGATTTTTACCCACTCTAACAGTAATAATGTTTAAGCCTTGACGACACATTCTTTACCCCACTCTAACAAACAACTATCAAGGTCAAATTCCTTAATTAGTTTAGTATACATATCAAATGTAGATAAATATGTGGTATTGCAAAGGGACACGACATCAAAACGATGGTATTGCATCATCATTTGCTACAATAAATATACTTTGAAAAAAAAAGAAAAAAGAAGTGTCAAAATTCATGTGGAAGTTGGACTATCTTTTCATATTGAATCTAGAATCTTTGTAGTAATCCAATCCAACTATACATCATTTTTTTTTTTTGACTAATTCAAATAATTCTAATTATACAAGGCTATTATTTATTTTCGTCATGCTTTTGTTCTTATGACGCCAACAATTAATGGACCCCCTCATAGATAGATATTTTTTTGAAATAACACACAAACAAGTTAATATCTGAATATTCAAGATTTTGGTCTAATTGATTTGATTTCTCTAATTGTCATTTCATAGAATCTTTTCCTATGAAATATTAGGTGGTTTTCATTTTCCAAAGGATCTTTACACAAACAATCGGCAAATATCTTTTTATTTTGGTCATTGTGCCATGTAATTACTATCGAAGTCATTGTGCTCCATCAATTATGCTCAAAATGAGTAGATTTTCTTCTTATTTTAAGAAATTAAACAAATATAATCATTTGAACTGATAAAATATTAATTTATCGTCTAATATCTATAAAATTTATTAAATATTTGTTAAAATTCGTTTTTTTAACTTAATCTCACTGACATTTATGTTCTCTAACTTTAGATCTGCTTAACTAGACGTACAAATCAGTTCGAGTGTATCTCACAACGTAGGATGCGATGTGTTTACTTGTTCAACTTTATACAAATTTAAATAAATATCTACCTACATACCCTATAATTGAAGCGTATAAATGTTATCTAAAATGAGGTTAAATAACACTTTTATGTTTAACGGAAAAAAAGTGCATGTCAATGGAAAATGGGGAGGCATCATGAAAACGTTATGGTGACGTGAGAAGTAAATATATAAACAAAAACAAAAAGATAAAAGGTGCCTGCATCTGAAGGAAACTCCCTCTTCCTTTCATATATTTTGACTTAATTGCCAATTACACACTATATATAGTACTAACACTTTATAATAAGTTGATACACAAATATATACTACAAACAAAACACATAAACAAATATAAAAGTTTTTCTAATTTAGTACTTTTGGACAAGACAAAAATGTCAATTGTAAGAGAACCTCGTTCTATTGCAAGAAAATTTTTGGCAAGGCCTCAACAAGAAGGACTTGGAGCTGTTGTTAGAAGAAGCATTGGAAGGTATATCCACTTTTTCAATTTTTTGTTCGGGTTTTGATGGGATTATACTAAGTATGTTGTTACTGTGTTTCTTCAATATGATATAGCCTCTTTTTCATCTTTCGTTTGATCGATTGTCTATTGGAAACATTATCTTTTACCTTTTGAATATAGGGGTAAAATTTGTGTACACTCTACCCTCTTTAGACTATATTGGAGTTGTTGTTGTTGTTGTTTGAATAATTGCATTTTGTAAGTATGAATTCAAAATTTAATATTTGATTTGATTTTATTGTTTTACTTGTATTTAGGTTCAACATTGAAAATACTGAATACAGTTGAATCACGTTGTATTAGCCTAGGAACTTTTGATGATAGCTTTGTTCATTAATTGACATTTTTTGTATTTTCATCTCTCAGGTTTGAGTTAAGATACTTTGATCCATTCATTGTTTTGGATGAATTCTCAGGTACAATTTAATTAAATTCTTTGATTAATTAATAACCTAATTGTTTGACATTTTTATAATCCATATGTTTAATCATCTAAAATCTTTTCTATTTTTTTTTTGGTCTAATTAAAATTAATTACAGTTTCTGCTCCAGCTGGATTTCCTGATCATCCACATAGAGGTAGCAATTAGCATTCTAATTATTTAATTTGTTCTAATTTTTCCCATTTAAAATATTTTTTATTCTCATCACTAATTTCTTTCCTTGAATTTTACAGGCTTTGAAACTGTCACCTACTTGTTACAGGTATTTTTATTTTCAATTTTTATCCTTTTAATAAAAAACAAATAAAGATATTATTTTAGCTTATTCTATTCAGTATAATAATCAGTAGTCTCTTTCACACGCTGTTGGTGTAAAAGTAATAAAATGACTAAATCAATTTCCAACTTAGAAAAAAAGCAACATATATGAAAGTTTATTGATCATATAAAAGTTGCATGCTGTCCGTGTATATAACTTAAATTTCTACAAATAAATGACTTTGATTATATTTTAACAGTCAGCACATAAATAAACATTTTGTTTTTGTATCCTAAAATTCATGGTGTTGATAATTATTTAGGTAAACAACTTTCATATATATGTTAATTAAAAAAATTATTTTTTTATTTATATAGGGAGCTGTGACACATGAAGATTTTGATGGACACAAAGGCACAATTAAAGCAGGTGATTTACAATGGATGACTGCAGGAAGAGGAGTAGTTCATTCAGAAATGCCTGCAACTGAGGGAATTCAAAAAGGTTTACAATTATGGATTAACCTCTCCTCCAAACACAAAATGTAAGTTTATTCGGCGTTGGATATTCATATATTTTAAGGTTAATTGATTTAAATTTGTGTTGTATAAGGCTCATTAAAGGAAGAAAACATATTTCTTACAAATATAATTCTAATAAGAGGCGGATCCACACGATTTGGTGGGGTGCACGTGCACTTGTTAATTTCGGAAAAAAATCAATGTATATCTATCTTGAGAAACTGACAACAAGATATAATTAACCCTGTACCCATGAGGAGCATGAAAGTGCCCTTATGCCGATAGTATAAGCCAAATGAACCACTTGTGAGACCAGGGTTCGAATTGATCAGCTACTACCCTATTTCACTATTTTTATTTTAAGTGCATCACGAAATCTTCAAATTCTGAGTTCGACTCTGATTCTAATATCTCTATGGTTTTTAACAGGATACAACCAAGATATCAAGAAATATCAAGTGCAAACATAGGAGAAGCAACAAAAGATGGAGTAAAAGTGAGGGTTATAGCAGGAGAAGCACTAGGAATAAAATCAACTATACACACAAAAACTCCAACAATATATTTGGACTTTACTCTAAAACCAGGATCCCAAATTCAACAACCAATTCCCAAATCATATAATTCATTTGTATATATTTTAGAAGGTGAAGGTATATTTGGTCAAGATTCAAGCACAAATTCACCTATATCTTCACATAATTTGTTGCTTTTAAGTGGATTTGGTGATGGAATTGTGGCATGGAATAAAGGGACAAAAATACTAAGGTTTATATTAGTAGGTGGAGAGCCATTGGGTGAACCAATAGCACAATTGGGACCTTTTGTTATGAATACTCAAGAAGAAATTGATCAAACTATTGAGGATTTTGAGAATTATACTAATGGTTTTGAGAAAGCTAGGTATTGGAGATCTCAAGCTAGAGTTGAGCTTGGTTATTAATTATTGATAAGTTGGAATTTACATATTCAACTAATTCAAATTCTCGTCGCTTAAAGTCTTTTTGGACCAGGAAAAGCATTGTATATCACATATATATACATAGTATATATCATTTTATTCTTAATTATTGGGGTTACATGTTTGAGCCGTGAAAATAACGTTATGCATATATACAGGACAAAGACTGTGCACAATAAATCTTTGTAGTTCGATAATTTCTCGAACCTCGCATATAGCAAAAACTTAGTGTATCGAATTGTCTTTTTTTCTTTTAGCCTTGATTCTTTTGTTGTTACCATCTTTTCCTTGTTTCCATGCACACTTTGTATATAATAAATAATTTTGAATGTCAATGATATGGCTGAATCTATTAGCATTTGTTTGTTTTTTGATATACATCTAAGACCTTAGGATGGTATATAGCTCTTTAATTATTAACAAGTCAACTTGCACATACTTTAATTAATTTACCAATAATATTTTATTCCCTACCATTACATATACAAAACAATACTATTTATAATTTTTTTAGATAAATAGGAATAAATATCACTTCTACACCTAAACATTCCAAATTCATTTACCAATATACTACACTTTCGAGAATTTAAATATGTGTCGCTATTACACTAAAAAATAATACAAAGAAAGTATAAATTTGCGAACAAACATTTATAGTCCGTCTTAAAATTATGACAAATTTATGATGATTTTATTCTTCCGTCACATCAAAGCTTGAATTTATGACGAATTATTTTCAGACCTACCTTTGTTCCAATAGAAGAAAAAGAATATAAAAAAACATGACCAAGTAATATGAGTTATGAAAACTTTTAATAATGCTATTTTTTTGTTGGAACATTTGTTTTTCTCAAAGATCATTGACTCGTGCTTTATGGGCACATCAATTTTATTTTTTATTTTTTGATTCTTTATAAAGTTGGCAAAACTTAGGTGGTACGCAATTATATTAACAAGGTCAGTTATTATAATTAATTAATTTGCCATAGTAGCTATAGTCACAATCCATTCACATGCAACTTGAGAATTGGACAAAATGGTGAAATTTCAATAACTTTGACTAAATGGAATAAACAAACAAAAACGGTATAAAAAAAATGTCCTTATTTGTTTGGCTTAAGAAGGAAAGGAAGAAAAAGTAATAGTATATAAATTTAATTTTGACTGCAATTCTATTCTACACGTTTTTTATTTACTTAAATTTTTATTTGTTATTCATTTAATGTTTGAAAACACATTTAATGCTCCACAAATTTATTTTCCTATTAAAAAAATTCACTCCAAGACTAAAGTTTTCTTATAAAAAATGATTTGATTTTCATAATTCAAAACAAGATTTCTAATTGAGAAATAAATTATATAAAATCTTTTAAAGTATAATGCATTTTTCAACATATACATCTTATGAAGTCCAATAAAATAGAAATTTACAATTCTTTAGACACAATTAACCCTACATTATCTATAATTATTACTACTTTTTAAGAAATATGATCGTAAAAATTTATCTACATTCAAAAATTTATTATAGTTGATTAATTTAATAACGTATACATATAAATTTACAATTTTCAAACGCAATTAATTCTAAAGAATTATCTATAATTGCTTCTTAAGAAATATGATCATAAAAACTTATCTACATTCAAAAAATTTATTATAGTGAAGTAATTCAACAGGTACAAATACATGTTAATCAATCACAATTAAATACTAATACAAATATTATTACAACAATAATAACATATTTAGTGAAATTTGACTAAGTAGAGTTTCGAACTCCGTTTAGTTAAGTTATTATAAATAGGCGGAATGAGCTGAGGTACCCTTGTACTTGACTCCGTTTGTCACCTAAACCCTTCTACTCACAAATTTGTCAACTGAACACTTAAAGTAATTAAAACACACTATTTTAAACCCCTTTGACTGTTGACTAAGCTTATGTGACCTTTTTTTGCTGAATCGGATCAAGAGCGTGGTTACACACGTTTAAAAGCAAGTGAAGACAATTATTTAAATTTTAAAAAATATTTAAATTAAAAAAATATAACAATTTAAAAAAAATTAAAAAAAAGAAAAGAAAACTCCATTCCCAATATGCTGTACATTTCTTCTTCTTCCTCCTCATAATTTCACCCAACACCAACCATCACCACACACATCTTCTTCAATTTCTTCCAATGCTCTTATACATAATTCTTCCTCTTTCTCTTCTCATATGCTTTCTATCATTTGAGAGTTCTACAATGATTGGAGAAAAATATACTTATTTAGATTTTGGTAAAAGAGAGGGGAAAAAAGAGGTTCTAAATTGTGAAATAGATGTGGATTTTAGATGGATTTTTGAAAAACATATGTTTGATTCTTTTTAAGTGTAACACAATTTTATTGAGAGCATATTGAAAGAGTTTTTCTATAATGGCCCATTTTTGGTCTCCTTCTCTTCGTTCTCTCATCCTCCATTTTAGTCACTTTATTTCTCACTATCATTAAAACAACAAAATTTATAATAAAAAACATAACAAAGCCTTGCTTATCTCTAATTCCTCTTCAACGTAAAAAATTCACCAGGAAAGAAAAAAAATGAATGATAACATAAAATCTAAGTAGCAAAATAGATGAAAAATATGGACTTAAACGAAAAAATGGAAAGAAATCAACAAAGAAATGATTTTGGAGATTAGTTTGAGATTTCTTTAAAAAAAATATTATTTGTAATAAAAAAATGACGTGACAATATATATCTGATGTGGATAGTGAGGTGTTATCCATATCAGCGCGATTGAGAGACATACATGATCAGAGAGGTTTAAAATAATGTGTTTTAATAACTTTAAGTATTTTAATAACTTTAATCGCAGTTAATGACAGTAGAATATAAAAGTGTCCTAGGTCATTCCGCCTTATAAATATAACAATTTAGTATACAACTGGTAATAGTGCAACTGAGACAGAGAGAGAGAGGAAGAAGAAGATGATGAACAAGAAGAAGCTGAAAATTCTTCTTTCTCTCTTTGCTCTCAACTCAATAACTCTTTATCTCTACTTCTCTTCACACCCAGATCATTTCCGCCACAATTTCCCCAAAAACCACTATATTACTACCGGAAACCGCTTTTCTTCATCGGAAAACCACCCAAATTTGCACTCCTCCGTCGTTTCCCAATCCAAACCATGGCCTATATTGCCGTCTTACCTCCCTTGGTCTCAGAACCCCAACGTTGGTTGGAGATCCTGTGAGGGTTATTTCGGAAATGGGTTTACTCGTAAAATCGATCTTCTCAAAACCTCGCAGGAGATTCACCGGAAATTCGGTGAAAACAGAGATTCCGGTGGTGGTGGAGGAGGAGGAGGGTGGTTTAGGTGTTTTTTCAGTGAGACATTGCAGAGTTCGATTTGTGAAGGAGGGGTAATAAGGATGAATCCGGAGAAAATTTTGATGTCAAAAGGAGGAGAGAAATTGGAAAAAGTAATAGGAAGGGGAGAAGAAGAAGAGTTACCCATTTTTGAAAATGGAGCTTTTGAGATAGAGGTTAATGAAAGAACAAAAATTGGGAAAAAATTAGCTGATGAAAATTTCTTGAATAAATATTTACCTGAAGGTGCAATCTCAAAGCACACTATGAGGGAATTAATCGACTCGATTCGATTGGTTGGCGCCAATAATTTTCATTGTTCTGAGGTTTGATTTTTTGAAACTTTGTTTGATCTGATATTAAAGTTTTGATCTTTGAGAATGTTGGTTGATATGGATTACAGTAATGGATTTTGTTTGATCTATTTAATGAAGATTGACTTATCTAATTGTTGCTTTAGAAAAGTAGCTCAGTGTTATAAATGTTGTTTTATATGTGTCATTAAAGAGAATTCCTTGAAATCTGGAGTAGAGGATGGATAACATCAGTTAATCAACTTTTGGATTATGGTTGCATTTATTTGATTAGATTATAGACAAAGTGGTGATTTTGGAATGTTTTACTAAATATTTTGTTAAGATATAGAGTTTATCTAGACCTTTAATTGTAGTTTTGGATTTGAATCCATAAAGTTATCGAATTTATGGACCTCGAAGAGTATTCAGTGTCGGTAATTAACCACCTTAAGTTGGTAAATAGTCGGTGTATGTGATCTAAGGTGAATACTATGACTTTTGATCTCCTTTCATCTCTTTATTTCCATTTTACAAACTGAATATGGTAGCATTTGTCTGAGCTGGTCAGCTTTATTCCTGAAAAACTTAATAACTAAAGTTACCAGTTTCAAAAGAAAACAAAAAAAACTTAATATCTAATTCGACTAAATGCCTTTTGAAACTTACTTGGACAACTGGTTGTTGCATTTTGAGGACTATCGACTTGATTTGACAGTATCCCAAACATGGCTTCTATGTTAGGAGCAACTTATGTCTAGGAGGAAATTCGTGCTAGATAGGGACCTTTCACTTGGTTATTAGCTACTCAAAGTTCCAGTATGACCAGTTAATTTTAGATCTTTGCTGTGGTATCATTTAAAGTTCAATCAAAATCCAAAGTTTTGTTGTGCACTAATAAGAGGGATACATGAAGGATGTAGCACTGTTAGGTTTCGCTACCTTATCCACTAATGAAAGAGAATCAACTAAAATGATGATCAGTGGTGTTATATTTGCTGTTTTAGATTTGCTCATTCTTGGAATGTTTATGAGATGAACATTTTTTCAGTTCTTCATGTGCTTATCAAAAAATTATCCATGCTAGATGTCAGTGTTCAAGCAGCCATGTAAGGAAGTTCTGTCTTTTACTAATGCCATCTTTCTGTAATCGATGCCTTACATTGCTGTCATTTTTCTAATTTTTATTTCAGTGGATTGAGGAGCCATCACTTTTGATTACACGATTTGAGTATGCAAATCTTTTTCATACAGTTACTGATTGGTATAGCGCATACGCGACATCCAGAGTTACTGGCTTACCCAGTCGGCCACATTTGGTTTTTGTAGATGGCCATTGTGAGGTACGTTTGAAAGTATTGTTGACTATGGTGTGCTGCATTGTTCTGTGTCATGGATGAATGTAGAATCAGTAATTTTTCTCTAGCAGGCAATGGACTTGAGATTCTTGTGTCAAGTTGGTTTGTCTTAATCCCGAGTTTCCCTTTGTTTCAGTTTTCTATTTGACACAGCGATTAACTCAGTACCTAGTTGTTGCAATTGGATCATTCTTACTTCTATTTACATGTCACTATTTATTTGAATGGTCCTTTGATGGTAAAAAGAAGTTTTGTTACGAAAAAAATTAGCAATGATTTCATTTCTGGACAATTTATTGGTACCTTACACCCCGTCTTGAAAAATCCTTCCTGTGCATACTTTAATGGGACTGACATACATAGCCTACACTTTCATGTGTTAAAAGCTCTTTCACCCCATTACTGTAATCTTGATGAATTTTACTTGGCCAAGATTGTTTTTAGGCGTGTTTGATTTATCTTCACATTCAGTTTCTTCATGTTCTTCTTTTGAATAATTGTTTTTACTTGAAAAAAAAAAACAGACACAATTGGAGGAAACATGGAGAGCACTGTTTTCAAGCCTCACTTATGCTAAAAATTTTAGTGGTCCGGTTTGTTTCCGCCATGCTATCCTCTCTCCGTTGGGATATGAAACTGCCCTGTTTAAGGGGCTTTCAGAAAGTATAGATTGTATTGGAGCTCCTGCCCATGATTTGTGGCAAAATCCCAATGATAGAAAAACTGCACGGTTGTCCGAGTTTGGAGAGATGATCAGAGCAGCCTTTGGATTTCCTGTGGATAGACAGAACATCCCAAGGACAGTCACTGGCCCTAATGTCCTCTTTGTTAGACGTGAGGATTATTTAGCTCACCCACGTCATGGCGGAAAGGTACAGTCTAGGCTTAGCAATGAACAAGAAGTATTTGATTCCATAAAGAGCTGGTCCTTGAACCACACAGAGTGCAAATTAAATGTGATTAACGGATTATTTGCCCACATGTCCATGAAAGAACAAGTTCGAGCAATCCAAGATGCTTCTGTCATTGTTGGTGCTCATGGAGCAGGTCTAACACACATTGTTTCTGCAGCACCAAAAGCTGTAATACTAGAAATTATAAGCAGCGAATATAGGCGCCCCCATTTTGCTCTGATCGCTCATTGGAAAGGATTGGAGTACCATCCCATTGATTTGGAGGGGTCTTATGCAGATCCACCAGTCGTAATTGACAAGCTCAGCAGTATTTTGAAGAGTCTTGGCTGCTAACTCTACTCAACAGTTTGAACAGTTCGGCTTTTCTCTAAAAGACTGGAACTTGGAGCCTGAAAATCGTGTAAAATATGTTTCATCTGCAGTTCTATAATTTTGCTGCAATCTTGATCCTCAATCTGGTGGTCACAAGCTTCACAGTTTCTGGCAGTTACTAATTTATTAGCCCTCTCAGTTATGGACTCTCAGAACGATCGTAATGGTGAGCTCATTGAAGATATTCTTTATGGTGCAAGATTACATGTCACTCGCGACACACACATTTGTAAAATCACATTAGGTTGGTACAACTTCCTTACAATTCGTTGTCAATTGTTTTCTGCAATTTATTATCTTCCTGTTCTGGGAAGACACAGATTAACAAACATGTTGAAGTAGTAGATTAACAAGTACCTCAGTGTAGTGTTCAGTGAAGATATGGTTGGAACCAAACAAAAGAAATGAGAAATTTAACAGAGATTTTCGCGTATTTTTAGCTCTCTATCTATGTTATTTCTCTTAAATCCATCGATTTGTGTTCTTCAGGTTGTACATATAGCATATTTTCTTATTTTTCAGATGTTGGTGTGTGTCTCCTTAACGTGGGATACTTTTTGCACAAGCTATCTTTTTTAGTTGTGCTTGAAATGATACTTAAATCCAATCCATAGAGAGCAACCTCATTTTTTTTTATGAAAGTGAAACATTCAAGAATAGGACTACCAGGCCAAATTTTCCACTTAACAAAGTAAGTAATTTATCAAATAAAATCCGTTGAAATAAATCAATATGTTTTTTCTATAATGAAAATAGATCAAACAATAACAAAAAATTCTATCATGTTACAACCTCACGTGATGTTTATATCAAAATCAATAAATTCAAGAAATGTGTCTTTCGTACATAATTTATCAGTTAACAAATATATAATATAAAAAAACAATAAATTCAAAGACGTGTGTCTTTTTGTTCATAATTTATCAATTAATAATGATTAATATGCATTTTAGTTAATTAAGGTTAAAATAATTGGTTGAATAGGCGCAGATAAATACTGTTTTTTTTTAAAAAAACAATACATCAGATCCGAGTCGTAATTTTCTTAGACTCCTAATAATATTAACGGATAACATTTATTTCTTCCACTCAAAAAATAAAACTGTACTTACTAATCTTTTTTTTCTTTTTTTTTTAAAGTGTATTATATCTAAGAGGAAAATAAAAAAGGATAAATTTTTTTTAAAAAAAAAAAAAGTTGCAGAAAACAAATATATGCAAAGAGTGCAAAGATTATCATTGGAGGAGAAGGAGGGTGGTGAGTTTTTTTTTTTTTTTTTTTTCAATTGTAGCAAAAATAACATCATTCCAAATTCTCCTCTGATTCTAATTTAGAATTTATCCAAAATAAAAATTAACAAAAAAAAACTTCTCCATTTCCTTTTTCCTTGTTGGATTATGTTTTAGCTATTAGATTTCTGTAAATGGCATTGCCATTGTCGTTTTTCTCCATTCCGTCTTTCTCAATTTGCAAAAAAGTGTATTATTGTTCATATACACATTCAAATCTACCATTAGCATTGTGAATTGTAATTCACAATGCCGATTCCGGCGACTCAAATCGCGGGATTAGCGAATGGGATAAATGGATCCAGGAAAGTGAAACCAAATAATTTGAAGAGATTGTTTACTAAGGCGTTTCGTTCCACTGCCGTTAAATCCATCTTCAAAACGAAGGCTAAGCGTAAGCCTCCCGCTGAGATTGTTCGTCGGGTGAGATTTTTGTTGGAGGCTGTTGATTCCCTGGATGACAATGTTGATCCCAGTCATTTCGACAAGGTGACTTATTTTTTGATTATTAATTTTTTATTTTGATTATTCGTTGGGTAGCTGAATAAGAAATAAGTTATTCGTGTATTGATTTGATTTTTGTATAACTTATACGACATTTGGTAGATAGATAAGAAATAAGTTATTCAGATATAAAATTAAAATGATGTTATAGTTGACAATTTGGAAACTCGCATAACTAATACATGTATAAGTTATGAGGAATCTATATATTATATTATATAGGATAGAAGATGGAATAAATAATGCATTAATAACTAATTCCTACATAGATTCACTCGTAATTAATTTCTACATAACTAATACCTGCATAACTATAATTCCGACTATGAGATTTCACATGCATGCTATTTCAAAAATTTTGGATTTTTTCTGTATCTTATGATACATAATGCTTTGCAGATGGAAGAACTGGATTCTCTTTTACATGAGCTGAAAGCAATGTTGTATGGCAGTAATGAATGTGAACCTGCTGTTGATGCATGCGCGCAATTGACTCAGGAGTTTTTTCGAGAGAATACATTTCGTCTCATCATCATTTGTTTACCTAAATTGAACTTGGAGGTGAGTATTTATACATTTGATTCTTGTGGAAGTATTTAAGCTTTCTACTATCTGTTGTTTTTAGTTAAAGGATGTTTTTTTGCCTTGTTTTATTGCCCGAACTTGTTACCAAAATGATCATTCGTTTCTTAGGCTCGTAAAGATGTCACACGAATTGTGGCCAACCTACAAAGGCAACCAGTTAATTCACGCTTGATTGCATCTGATTATTTGGAAGCCAACTCGGACCTTATGGATCATTTGGTATGCGGGTAAGCTAATCTGTATTTTTCTCCTTACTAGGTTGGCGGAATGCCCTCTCTTCCTCGTGATCTTTAACTTAAGCACAACCTGTCCTCACTGTTTCTGTTATAGATATTGTTAGAATATGAATAGGTTTATACAATCCTATTAGAATAGGAATTGGTGTACACAATCCTATTAAAATAGGAATATGTTTATACAATCCTATTTAGAATAAGAATATGAATACAAATAGGAATAGGAATAGTAACTAATATCCTATTTGGTAAGGATATGTTTTAGTAGTCTATATATATAATCTCAATGTAATAAATAATAACACAACAACAAACAATAAATATTCATTTATTTTTTTTTTTTTTTTGGTATTCTTGCTTTCTTTTACGATCTTGGTAAAAGATCAAAAGCGCATTTCTATGGCTATTATTATCCATATATGTATATCGAGTCAAAGATTATGTTAGCAAAGTATCTTTCGGTCACTTTCTTTTCTTCTCTCTTTTTTCTATATCTAATTTTTGTAGCAGTTACGCATCATAATTGACTACTACTTTATATCTAATTTGTGTAGCACTGTCACATGTTCATTTTCTTTTTTTTTTTTTAATTTAATTTGTAGCACCATTTCATTTTTTTTTTTTACCTTTTTTTTTTTCTTATTTGTGTAATTCTTATCATCTTTGTTTTCTTTTTTTATTTTTTTTTTTTTTTTTTTTTTTTTTTTTTTTTTTTTCTTTCCGAACTTCTTTCGCATTTGTGTTTGTTCATCGTGTGTCTTTTGATTTGTATTTTTTTTTCCGTTTTGTATTCATTTCATTCCCCATTTTGTATCATAGTTGCATTCATATTCCATCATTTTTTATTCATTCTTTTTTTTTAGTTTTTTTTTTTTTTTTTTTTCCATTCTATTTCTTCCTCTTTTCATTCAATTTTTTTTTTCAACTTTTTTTATATAATTTATAATTTTATTTTAATTTTTTTTATTATAATTTTTTTTTTATTTCATTTTACATTCTTGTTTATTTTTTATTTCTTTTTTTACCTTAGACTTCTAATACTTACTCATTTCAAGCTAATTTTTTCCATATTTTCATTCATTCATCTAATTTAAACATGATTCCAATATAATTTTTTATTTATTTACTTATTTTTGATGTTTTTTTTTCTTTTGAGTTTTGTATGTTTGTATTGTATGTCGAATATAGTGGATCTTCTATGTAATTCTTTTTGTTGGGCAAGTTTTTTTTTTTCAGTTTTGCAATCTTTTATCAATTTAATTAATTCATCAGCATTTTCATAATGAATTTTATTACAATTTCAGATTTGATCATTTTGATGTCGTGAGATCGAATGTCTCATCAATGATCACATTGAAGCCCTCTACTTCGCTCATATTAATTATATATGTAACAACAACTGTACAGCAGTTGTAACATGAATTGTATGCACTAAGATATAATATTATAAGAATAATAGGATATAAATAGATAATTATAATAGGATCCTATTATAATAGGAATATAATTATATAATATTATTATATACAATAATATATATATATATATAAATATAATAATAATAATAATAATATAAATAATAATATATATTTAAGTGTCTATGTCTATAAATATAATGTAATATATATAACAATAATATAATATAATATAATATACATATTTTCAATATTATTTTCACAGATATGATGATCCAGGTCTTGCTTTGCATTACGGAACAATGTTGAGGGAGTGTATTCGCCATCAAGTTGTTGCAAGGTGAGCAACTCTGTGAACACCGTTAATATGTTAATTGGAAGTTACGTTTGTTTTGTGTTATTATTGACTCCGAGGTTCCTTCTTACTTTACCGATGAATAACAATGCTTCTTTGCTTTTTGTTTAAACCATCACTTCTTCTTGTCTTGTTGTTCTGTTCAACGTGTGTTATTATTGTTCTCTGATTGATTTTATATTGTTTGTTTTATTAGTGTTTATGGGCAATTTCCCCATAATTTGTTGAAATATTTGCAGATATGTATTAAACTCCGAGCACATGAAAAAGTTTTTCGATTACATGCAAATCCCAGAATTTGATGTTGCTGCAGATGCGACAGCGACCTTTAAGGTTATTAATCACAAATTCTGTGATGACAAGATTTCTTGATCTGTTTCAGATCTGTTAAGAATGCACTATTACCACTCGCCACATAATATTGGTCATACTGTTAACTTCGAATCATTTTTTTCGTTTGCAACTTGTTGCAGGAGCTTATGACCAGGCATAAATCCACAGTTGCTGAATTTCTCTCTGAAAATTATGATTGGGTACGTTATGATCCTCATTTGCCATTTGTATGATTTTCTTTATGTTAGTTCATTAACACCAACTTCATCCTACGACATACCAGTGTAACATATTCTCCACCTTTTTTTTGGTTATAGTTCTTCGTTGAATTTAATGCGAAGCTTTTGGAATCAGCAAACTATATTACCAGAAGACAAGCTATCAAGGTAAAATAGATGTCATATTCGTCTCAAAGCACGTCTCAGTTTGATTTGGTGTTGGTTCCGTGGGCTTCAATGGTGTTCTTTTTCTTTGTTTACATTTAAGTAATTTCTCTGCTATATTCATCACGATAGAAGTATTTTTCATGCTTATAAATAAGTTTTATCCGCACTCTTGTCTATTTTGCAGCTTTTGGGAGATATCTTACTTGATCGCTCAAATTCTGCTGTGATGACAAGCTATGTCAACTCGAAGGATAATCTAAGGATTTTGATGAATCTTTTGAGGGTATGTAATTCTACCATTGTGCCATAAGTTAGGACTTCTTTTCCCCTCGGAGCATTTTGCAACATCATACAAATTCTCCGAGTAATAAAGACAACGATGGAATAACTTCCTTCCATAATTTGATTCATGAGTTTTAACTCTCGTCATTTGATTCTTTCGTGTCCATTTGCTAGTGTTATTATTTCACTATGTTGATTTGACACATTATTATACGACTCAATCTTGCTGCTACATTTCCTTCTCGGTCTTTTCATGTTTCAGGAGGCTAGCAAGAACATTCAACTAGATGCATTTCACGTGTTCAAGGTAATCAAATCTTCATAACAACTAATTATCTAGTGTTCATGTATGATGACTCCTCTTCACTTCTCTCTGCTTGTTCTTTTGTTCTGTTGACAGCTTTTCGTTGCCAATAGAAACAAACCTACTGACATTGTCAACATAATCGTTGCCAATAGAAGCAAGCTTCTACGCTTCTTTGCAAGTTTCAGGATCGATAAAGGTACTAACTTTACTTCAACCAACCAATATAATCGTTGATATCATCTTCGTATGGGGAATGGTATATATAAATACAGCACACTGTTTGTTTGCAGAAGATGAACAATTCGAAGCAGATAAAGCTCAAGTTGTGAAAGAAATTGCAGAACTTGAAGCGAAAGGACCTCTTTTCTCAGGGGAACTGCATAAATTTCCCGGTACACCTACTGCTTCAGGAGAACTGTATAAGTTACCAACAACACATCTGTCGAGACAACTTACATAATTTCCCAGAACTACGTTCCATAAGACCAACTACAAGCTCTGGAGAATTGCGAAAGTTTTAGAATACGAGTCATTGTTTTATGAATTATACTAAAATAAACGTTTTTTTTTTAACTTTTCGAGTCTGTTGATCAAAGAATTACTTAATGCAGTGGAGTATGTCATCTTTGCTCTGGTTATTTGAAAGAGCATCGATAAGAAACATGTTATTCATGATGTAAATCGAACATTTGTCAATTTTCTTCACCTTAAACAACTTTATATATAACTTCTTACAACCATGTTCTTGAGTTTGTTGGGCACTTGCATGCTGTATAGTGCACTCATTTGCAGATTCCTGAGGTTCATATTATCGATCTTTTAACTTGTTTGGAATTGAGGCATAGTCATTGTTATTACTGTTGTAAAGGTTTTGTATTTAAAATGTTCCAATTTTGAACTAATATGAGGTTCTTTAGTAAGCCTATTTACTATTATTAAATAAAAATCCATAGTCTGTTCGCTGAAATTTCTAAAACCTATTTTATTTTATTTTTTAAAAAAAGAAAAACTTGAATAATGTTTTTGACATTTTGATACTAAAAATAAAATAAAAATAAGTTCATTTTCTTGTTAAGTTGTATTAATTTAACAGATAATAACTTAAAATTTTATTTTTTAAAGGTCAATCGGGAAGCACATAAAACCGTATTAGTCTTTATTGAACCATTTTTATTTACTATATTAAATATTTTCGTAACTTTAAAGAAATTATCTTAATAAATAATGTTATATCACTCTTATAACATATAAAAATTTAAAATTAAATTTGAACCCGCATAAAACCACATAGACCCGCAACCCGATCCGCCCCACATTAGTTTTAAAAAAACTCACTTGAACCCGCCCCTCACAACCTTAAAACCGCCCCACCCACCCCACATTAGTTTTTGAAAAACCCACCTCAACCCGCCTCGCCCCGCCCAATTGCCATCTCTACGGGCTTTTATGGGCTGGACTATGTCTATGACCCAGAAAGATTTGTGTTGATGGGCTTTACCGAAGAAGCCCAAAGAAAAACCCGAGTGTATGAACACAGCAGAAGAATCGTCACTTCTCCCAGATCTTCATAGAGTTGTTCAATTCACAAAATCGGAAATTTTTGCTCAAACTTCGAATTCTGGATTTCTGTTAGTTCTATTATCTTGAAGATTTTTGTATAAATTGTTGTTACGATCCCCAAAATCGAAATGGTTTTCTGCTACCCGTCATCTCCTTCAAAGTTTGCTGCTACATTGGCGTGTTTCTTTGGTGGTGCTGCTCTGTTTGCATTTGGTGTACATCATTCTTATATCAATATTGCTCCTCAACAAGCTCGCACTAAAGCTCGGAATGACTTTGTCAAGGATCGATTGAGAAAGAAATATGGCAAATAATTCGTGGTAATTTTTTTATTTTCTGGTAATTTGGATTGCTAGTAGCATTTCCGAATTGCTCATACCTTTTTTGTTTGCGGTTATCTTGGTTTAATTTTAACTGTATGGATTCCTCATACGAAAAAAATTCATTGGATTATTTGTAGTTATTAAGAGAGACTGTGTTCATGAAGTTAATTGAAAGAGATTTATGAACTGATGATTTAAACCAAACTAAGAAACTTTTTGGTATGTGCTTCATTGATGATCCTCAGCTCTTGTGTAGTATGCCCATACAACACGCGATGAAGAATAAATTTGGAAAGCATAATATCAACTATGTGATACCATAAGCTTGGTACCAATGCCTTTCTCCTTCTCTTTTCACCACAAACTCCCCACACTTGCATTTTGCTACCACTCAACCCTGCAACATTGCATTTTTGTCAGAAAATCTTGAGATATGCAGTGTCGTCTCCTTTAACTTTGTCAAATTACTTCTCAACAGTTTAGCCTATTGCAACAAAGATATAGCTAGCATTGTTGTCTGTGATCTGCTGGTGGAGTGTATGAATGTCACCACATACCTCTACTAATTAAGGTGTATCAATGGCCAGAAATATATTTAAAAAGTTAACAAATGTGGATGGTTGCAGTCTGGCGGAATGTTAGTGGCCTTTGCTTCTTTCTATGGCATTTGCAGTAATGGTAGAAGGCAGAAGCTAAGGCTATTCTCCAAGGATTGAGCATGTGCATTGACAGAGGCTACCTTAAAACTATTTTAGATCAGACTCCATGATATTGGTTGATCTAATCAATAGGAAAATCAGTACTCCGTGGCAGATATATAGCATCAATCATCAACCAGATTTGGTCCTTGATGCATAAAGGACGTCTTTAGGGAAGGAAATGGCATTGCAGATCAGATGGCTAATTTGGGTGTTACAGACAAGAGCACATTGTTGTCTTCACTGTAGATCTCTCTTTGTCAAGCCAAGCTAGAGCTTCACTGAAGCAAGAGCAGGATCGAATATGACTAATACACCAAACCTTGTTTGTGGTACTCAGTGAACTTGTATAGCTTTGTGCTCACTTTACTCTTTTGTTCTATAAGGAAAAAGAAAGATCTATCGCTGTGTAGACTCTGCGGTTGATGCAAATGAACTGTGCTATAGCTAAAACCATTTGTATTTCGTGTGTTGGAGGCTAAGGTGTATGTCCTCCTCCGTGTAATCTTTATTTTTCATGTATATAATCACTATCGTGAATCCTTTGATTAAAGAAAATGTGGATGCGTAAGCTACGTACATGTTTATATCAAGTAACTGTACCATACATTTACTAACGTTGCTTTTGACTGTTCATGTTTCAGCTTGCAAATTTCTGTCATTGAAGTTGTAACACAGAATAATTAGTCATTAGGTCTGCAACATTTATTTGCAATCTTTTATTACATGAATAGAATGTAAAGATAAAAGGCTGTGTATGAAAAATACTAACTACATTGATCATTGCTTATATCCAATACAGAATTCTTACAAATAAATAGGCAATAATCCCCAGACACCCACTCAATCTGACCCAAAATGGAAAAAAAGGGGAGGGAAGGGATGAAAAATAGAAACGAGGAAGAATGTAAAGAATAAACAAGAGCTGAAAATTTTGATACATCGCAAAATACAAAACAAATTGTACAAAATGGTGGCACCAAGGCAGAAATGGTCATCAATATACCATAAAAATTGCTAGAAGAACTGCGACTGAGCTCATGAGAATGCTAGCAACAACTGAGGATTGGCCATTTGGAGCAGTAGTGGGAGCTCTAGCTGTAGAACCATTGTCATTACTTGGGTTTATCTTTGCAACAGGTGGAAGAGGTGGCTCAGTCACATCACTTACATCGAGCACGGGGCTGGGAGGTTCGACGGGTGGCATAGACTGAAGAGTCATGAGTCCCAAGAGACTCCCAGGTTGAACAGGGCTCATATATGGTGGCAAGTCTTTGTATGCTAAACAACGGTTCCCTGTACATTCCCAACAATTGGTATATGTCAAATTGAGGATATATAGTAATCTTGCATTTCGTACGAACAAGTTAATGGATATGACCGAGCAAATGCTCTGGTAATATATACACAAATCTAGCAGATTGCACCAGAGATTCATTTATACTGAATAATGTTTGGGATGATGGATATAGAAACTAAAAGAGAAAGAAAGGGAAAGGGGGAAGAAGGCGTCGGGGTTGGAACACGGTATGAGAAATAACAAAGGTATATAAATAACTTACTTCGGTATCTAGCCGCTGTGCCAGGGTATTCTGTAACAAGACCATCAACGCCAGCTCCAAGAACATAGTTGTTTAACTCAGCAGACGAATCTGAGAAGAAGTCCCATGCTTGAGATACAAACTCGTTATTAAATAGTCGTACATATACGGGGAGATTTGCTGACTGCAGCTTCTGCACAACATTCGTTTGACCAATGATAAAAGCGTCTTCACTGGGGAAGACTGATTTCTTGGTTATGACAACAGAATTTGCAAAGGTCTTGATCTCCAATAAAGTTGAGTTCTTAATATCACTGATATCATCGTCAACCAAATAAACAAGTTCATAACTACTCTTCTTGAATTCTTCCAGAACAGAACTGTCATTTGATTGGATCATAACTTTCCTAGCTGTCTGATTATTGTAACCCGCTGTGCTTAAGGCATCCGAAACAGCACCAGTTACGCCTAATCCCTGCTTTGCCAGGTATGCGGCATTCTGCATGAAGCCAGGAAATTGTGTCAAATAATGAGAAAGGAGGTAAAACCTCCAGTGTGCAAAGATATCCATTAACATCAGATTTTTTTTCTCGTATAAACATAAAAAAAAATGCAGCTACTTTGACTGTTCTTTCCTCTTTTTTTTTGTGATGTCAAAGTTCTTATTGTTTTTCTTATAATCCTTTATTCCTTTCTACATTGAGTGGGTAATCACCTTCATTAAGTAATGAAAATAGAATTGTTATGATTCTGCTACTAAAAAGGAAGTCATTATTGTACTTGGAAAGCAGTTAAAATTGCTTCAGTTGTAAGTTGTAGAGAACATTTCAGAAAATTGGAGATATTGAGATCCTTTATGTATCCTGCAGACGATTAAACCTTCAAAATACTAGTCATAAGGTAAATCCTTTCCTTTTGAAAATATATAGACCATTTTCCAAAAGCATTTTCTGGTTCCAAATTCTTTCAAGGGAAAGTTTGGCATGTTTCCCACATTCAATCACCTATGAAATAGCATAAGAAGCTATGGAATTCTCACTCAGAATGAGAAGTGATAAGGAGTGAGTATATAACTTATAAGCATTTAGGATTCGGAAATGAGCTTACACTATATTGATTCATAAGAATATAGGTATAAATAAGGTCAGTAGTCCCTGAACAAACTCACCTCTATGCTGATCATTACACCAGAAACATTAGCATTTTTGGAAAATGTCAAGAAATCTGCTAACGACGTAAAGTTTCCATCATTTCTGGCCTTTGGATTCCGTGGCAATCTAAAGTCTGAATACCGGGTTGATATTGCCGCTGCAAGACATTAGAGCATGTTTCAGTGCATTTTGAAACAATAGTATTCCGAAATTTCAATTGAAGCAGTGCATAATCTTGCAATGACAAATAATTAGAAGAAAAAGTAAGTATTTGCAGAAATGTCTAGATAAGAAATGAAGGTCTCTAGAAAATTCGAGAACGTGTCTTAAAAGAGCTTGCTGAAAGTGTATGCCACAAAAGCATGTCAAAGTGGGAAAAAGAGGCTATTATTAAAGCCAAATAAAATTCCAGTTTTTGTAATTATTTCACACATTTCAAAAACAATAACTGTCATTCTTAATGAGGAAGGAGAACTGGGATCATGAATTCCTAGAATGTTGCTCCTCTCTTAAGAGCTTATATGTGCAGTTCAAAACAATTAACAAGCTACAAAATAAATAGCTAAAAACTTAGATTAATCCCTGAAATTGTTATTTGTGCAAAAGATAAATGCATGACAGTAAAAAAGTCCCAGATATGAAGAAGATAAAAAAACACAATACAGAAGAGAAACCATCTCATTATCTACAATTTTTAACAGTCTTGATCCAAATGAAAGAAGTAATTGTGGCATAGATATATTTGCAGGCAAGCAAAGAAGAGAAGTTCTTGAGGCATGCAATAGTGAGATTGAAACAAGATAAGCCACATAATTTAACACTACAAATTAACAGATGATTCAACTTACGTTTCAGCGTTTGAATATCGCTCCAGTTAAGGTTGATGGTGAGTATTCCATTTGTTATCTGAAGCTCTGGAACAGTGGTAGGGTTGTCGCTGAATGGCGATTGGGCTGCAGTCGTCGTGTCTATCAGATTTATTGAACCAAGGCAGAAGGGTATTCCATCTTTTGTCATTTGGACAGGACAGCCAAGAATATCTGCACCATCGGAAGCAGCTTTTCTATATGCTAAATCTGTACAACCAGGATAGTCACCACTTGCTCCTTGAGGTGCGATAATCTGAAGCTTTACTGCAGGCCAAAGGAGGAAGAGAGAAAACAAGAGAGAGGACATTGATAATCAGTATGCCGTCATTTGGAGAACTAGTTATGCATGGATATCTTAGAGTGAACTGTTATATGCTGAATGATAACAGAGATTTTTGTGCAGGGGACGCCTACTATAAGGTATGTTCATCATTAGATACTGACATCTAGGTATTGCTAATACATGTAATATATTTCCACATTGTACTGCGGTAAAATAATACATAATTTATGTCCGTATAAATAATGCATAGTTTAACATGGAATGTTGCATGTGAACAAAGTTGGACAGGGTAAAGCTCATTTACTTAGAAAGTTAAGTTAATCAAATTCAAGGTTTCAATTTTAGGAAATTAGTTGACTCCATGTTCAATTCATTTTTAACCAAAAGTGTGAGAATTTGAAAGCTTTGCAAGATAACTTGCATTGTCAAGATTTCAATGAAAATGTTTAAACATATAAAACAACATAAATCATTCTGGAAAAGCGTGTATATCAACAGCATACCTTGAGGCTTATCATTCTCACCCAAATGCGAGAAGCAATCTGCAAGATTAGAAAAGTTTAGGAACCTGGATAAGTACCACAGAAAGAAGTAAGACCAAACAAGTGAAACTATGAAAGCAGTAAACAAAGCTTATACTAGCACACTCTCAATACAGAGAATCAAAATCGATTGTCACGTACCTATTGACGCAGATGGAGACATTGGGAAGTCAGATAACACTCCGTCCACCGAGAACTCACCGTTGTCTATAAAGGATAAATACTCAGCTACAGGATCATAGCTATAATTAAAAGCAAAAGGTGCATCATTAACAAAGTCGGCTGCATAAATCTCAAGTCCTTCCTTATGAGCATCCGAAACGACCGATGTATGTGGCTGCAAGTACAAGCTACTGTCCGTTGGCCAGATATAGTGTTTGGGAACAAGAATCCCAGCGGCAAAGGTTTTAATAAATGTAAGATTCTTTACTAGAGAACCATATGTTTGACTTGTTGATGGCTCAATATCATCCTCGTTGAGAAACCGGAAAACGCGCTTTGTCACTCGTGGATTCAATCGCGATGCAATATTTCGCAGGAAATTCACCTCAGGTGATGAAATATAGTTGGCAATAACACTTCTAGATATGGAAATAACAAAGCTTCTCATACTCAGATTGTGCTGGCTGTAGAAGGAATCATGCTGGAAATGTATTTGCAGAAGAATGAGTTAAATAATTGTTATGCCAACACAAATTTAACATACCACACATCAAATGCAGCAATGCATGGTATGATAATCAAACTGTTCCTTTTAGATTCTTAGAGATTGAAAAACTGAAAGTAGGCAACAAGTAATTACCAAAAGCATTCTGTAATCAAATGCATACCTGGATATTCAACCATAATCCTGGAGGTTTGACTTGGGTAGCTACATCCTGGACAGTAAGAATTTGTTGGGGAGTGCCATCAAATCTAGGCGACCGTGAATACACTCCTTGTATCACTGTTCCAGGCATCAGGATTAATCTCTTTTTAGTAGAATTTCAGATCACCAGAGGCTATCTTTCATTAAACCATAACAATAAGTCCCAACTCTAATGAGAGATTCTCTAGACTATACCAGCAACATGTTTTGCCATAAACATATATGATCTATTTGGGTCCTAAGGAAATGCACAGGGCAACTCTTTTTCTAAGGTGATCTGATTCTACATTTTTTTAAAACATAAAATAAGATAGTGGTTGAGGGAGGGGAGAAAATTTTATGACAAAATATATTACTCCCACCGTCCCATTTTATGTGAGCTAGTTTGACTCGGCACAAAGTTTAAGAAAGAAAGGATGACTTTTAAAACTTGTGGTCTAAAATGAATGATAGAAATTTGTGTTGCTATAAATCATTTCATTAAGGGTAAATAGATAGTTTAAAATTAAATTATTACTTAATATAGAAATGTGTCATTCTTTGTGGGACTGATTAAAAAGGAAAGTAAGTCATACAAATTGGGACAGAGGGAGATACAAATAATACTAGCATATTATTATGCAGAATTACTGCCAATTAACACTTCATCTGAGAGTCAAACTTTTAAAAGATAGGACCACAGTTATTCCACAAAATGAAAACCTAGATTAAGTTTTTCATCCATCAACCCTTTTCGAAGCACAAGTATGTAAAAGAAATGATAAATGCAGTCCCAACATATCATAATTGTTTTAGAACCAAATAAATACAGGTACATACTGTCTTAAGACACTATAATGGTATGGCACCAGAACCTGGGCTGTCCCGCATTAAAAGAAAAGAGGGCAGTGACTGTACCACCTTCACAGACCACCAAAAGAATGGCAAAACAAAGACAGAGAACCTAAGCACCATTTAAAATTCCAAATGAGTAGATCCCTGAAATCAATTGGTTTATTAAGTAAAACAAAAATAGCGGAGAAGCCTCTCAATTACATATGAGAGGTAAAACCGGCTGCTTTGGAGTGTAAACTCATTGCCCTAAACAAGTTCTTTACTAGATGTAACTGCTGATCTAAACAGCCATTCACATATATAGGACCATAAAGTCTGAAGCGTATAGTAAAAGATACAAAAGGTCATGATTTAATCTTACAGCTGACACGCGCCAAATCCTTGATGTTGAAATCTATAGAAAACCATCCTGTCTGAGGAATTCCATTCACCGAGTAGTTATTATTCTTGTTTTGGTAGAGAGCATCGATGTCAGAAGCATTGTTAAGCTTGATATCAGGAAAACAAATGCCAACCCCGTCTTTTGTGAGTTGAACATCACACCAAGCAACCCAATCAGCCGAGCTAATTGTTTGTGCCAACATATAGGCATTAAAGCTTGAATCAGGAAGTAACCCAGAAAATCCTCCACGAGCTATAACTTTTGGTGCATTTCCTGCAAAGTAGAAAGACGGATTTAGTCTAAATACAACAATGAAAAGAAAAGAATCTTATTCATTATTTTCTTGAACAGGCAAAGAAAGAACACTGCTACCGACTATTTTAACAAAAAGGGAGTGCTAACTGATTCGCCATTGAAATGCTATCTGGAGTTCTGCCCCTTATTCAGGGGAACTGTTCTTCCTTTTCATTCTATCCTTTTTTCTTTTTTCGAGGAGGTGATTTAGGTATGAGTTGCTTCCAAAGAGTTGCATCAACTACAGTGGGAAATAAGAAGACAGTTGCAAAGAGAACATTGTTTTTTCTTTTGAATATTGAAAGCATCTTGGCATGTTTCTCCAAAATCTAGAAGACCATGGCAGTGACAAGCAACTGAAAATCAAATCTTAACTTTGCAAAAAACAGAAAAACAATGACTTATGTTCTTTCAAGATGGTTTCTTTATCGCAACTTCAGGTACCAGCATCATACTAACAACCATTACTGGCATAGAATTAAAGAAGCAGATGTCTCCTCTGCAACAGTTAAATCACTGCTTCTTGAGCAGCGAACTTACTATTAACAGGTACTATCCATCACATCCTAGATGCAGCTTTTGATTTGCCCCTAATTAAACTAACTTGATCAGAAATCTCACAAAATAATCAACATAAAACGCCTGGACACTGAAGAATACTTCAAACAAACAAATCATCCTAACAATTCTCCCGCTCCAGTTACTATCCAGCAAAATTATAGGCAAAATTATTCTAAACTACAGAATCTAAACCTTTTTTTCACGACTTCTTCAGTATCCGTATAGCTAAACTGAACTTCCATTGATAATTTTTCTGAAATACATAAGTCTACTCAGCAAGCAACTGTTGTAACAAATTTATAGCTGAAAAAAAAAACCCAAAATATAACGCATCCGAAGAACTTATCATTATCTCTTCAATTCCTTCATAGCTAATCTGAACTTTCGGAGATATTGTAAGCTTACTCTAGAAATTTAGAGAGAGAAAAAAAAAGTTACCGCTCAGTGTGTTCCATTTAGAGGTTACATTGCTAGATCTTTGAGCAGCAACAAATGCAGCTGAGCAACAAAGTAGCAGGAGACATAAAACAGAACGCGTTTTCCTCATTTCCGGTGAACTTAGCCGGAGAATCGTTTTCCGACGGAATTTTTTTCCAGTTGTGACGGAGGTGGAGAAGAATATGGAGAGATTCAGCTGATTTGTGTGAAGAAAAAGTGTGATGATTGACAAGTTAAGGAGACTTTGAGACCAGATAGATAGAGAGAGAAAATGTGTGTGTGTTTGTGCCTGCCTTAGAGGGGTGTGGGCTATTTTCAGGCTGGCAAATATTTTAGCACTATTTATGCATACAACTATTAGTTTTACTAATGGATGCCGATGCTTTCATTACGCGTCTCTCGCTATAATAGCTGTATTTAAATATCTTCAGCGGCTCATGCTGGCAGCTAAAGGTAAAAACTCAGTCGGTAGTCTGTGTCGTGTTTATATCAAAACAATAAATGTATGTCATAATTAATAATTTAATAAAGTAAAAATACATGTTAATTAATCATGATTAAGTTATATTTTCAATCAAACATCAATAGTGTGTTAGTGAAATTCTATAAATGGAGTGTACAGATTTTATCATTACCTCATTGAAGTAGAGAGTGTCTTTTCTTTATGCTCAAGTGAAGCAAATTCAATTACAGAAATAAAAAAGAAAACATAGCAATATAACAACAAAATAGTGTGATAATCAAAATACAGTAAACAATTAAGAATGCGAAAAGTTAAAACTACAATAGTACCGAGTGATACTAGGTTACAAAAGTCAAAATGAAAATGCTAATACTCGTACAGACATGGTGCTCTATACTATTATCGAGCAAAATATATGAATAGGCTAGTAGTAAAATAACTCTTAACTACGTATTAATCTTCTACCCTTATCTGTGTATAATAAATTTTCACTCAAACATGCATAATGTAAAACTTAATAGCAAAATATATCTTCTTAGGACATGAACCAAATAATTATACTCCTTGATAGTTTGAACCAAGACCTCATAATTTTCCATCTACTTTTTTTACGTTATTCCTTCGGTCCATAGTTCAGTTTCTACATGAATTGTTTGATAAGTGTATGAATTATGTGAAAGTAGAATATTTCAAATTCATGGATCAAATATTCTTAGTGGAAAAAATGTGAATAAAGTATCACATCAATATGGAAACTCAACGTCTCCACAAATTCAACTCAACAAATCGAATTTTGAATTTGCGACCAAAACTAGTTATCTTAAAACACAACCAAACGGGGAGTTACTGTTTTACTGCCTTATTAATGAAGCTTGTTAAACATAATGACTACCAATGGCAGTAATTATAATAAAGGAGCCATTTAAGCTGAAAGGACGGCTGGCTGATCAATGACTGGCTGGCTTGGTTGGTTGGTAGACAGCTAAGCGGAGACCAAAACATGGGTCAGCTTCCTCTGCTTACGTGTCACAATTTCCAATAATTAAAATATCCGTATGTACAAAACGTAAAAGTTTATATTTGCCTTCAATTATTAATTTTATTTCTAAACTATTAACCGTATTAAAAATATCTATCTACTTGATTAATTGAATTTAAATAGACTCATAATTTTGCAACTTAAGTGAAATATATCACTAAATTATCGTCAAGTTTAGAGTTGTTTTCAATACTCTCTCAGTTTTTTATTAAGAGTCGAACGCTCCTACGAGAGTTTGAAACCATTTGTTATGCTATGTGGTAGATCAAAATTCAATTAATCACGCAAAAGAGTGTTTTTTAAGACTGTCAATAGTTCAAAGATAAAACTAATAATTTACATCAAGTTTAAAATTATTTTCAATACTTCTTTCTTATATATTTCATACATTAATTTAATGAATATGTATTTTTACTATATTAAAACATTTTTTTAACATAAATTGAGTTGGTCAGTTACCTTTATTAGGGAGCGCTTTACCCTTAATATAAGACTTTTCGGCGAATTTAGTTGGGTTTCGATGTGGATAACGGACATCGGATGGAAACCAAAAAAAAATTGATTTTATTTAAATAAAATGTTTAAGAAAAAACGCTAAAAAACGGATCACGTTGTTCATGGGACCCACTTCTGACCCGATCCATTTTTTCAATTCGGGTTTCAGCTTAGGTCCAGGTATATTAAATACTCCTTCCGTTCACTATTGTTTGTCAGGGTAAGATCATGCACAACCCTTAAGAAAAAATTTAATATAAGGTGCAATTTAACTAATATAACCCTACTACTCATTGTTAAAATGGCTTGTACTTTTTGAAAATGGTAAAATCAACTTTTTTTTATATTAAAGTAGTTTTGTAACATTAAAATGACTACTTTTTGAAATTAGTAGTTATGTAATTTTTAAGGGCAGAATTGGAAAAAAGTGACTAATTATTTTTTGATTGTTTAAATTGACAATTAATTTTAGATAATTATTTTTAGTATACCTAACAAACAATAGTGGACAGAGGGAGTAGTAATCTACAAATAACATGCCTTGCTTTTTTCTACATAAAATACTAAGGGGTCGTTTAGTTTGAATATGAGTTATGATGGGATAAGTTATGTTGGAATTAGTTATGATGGAATAAGTTGTCATGAGATTATTTCTTATTGAGTGTTTGGTTTGTTATATTCAAAATAATATATATTGATAAATTTTAAAAACAAGTTGTTTGTTTACAAAATTACCCTTCACTTTATTTAAACTTTTTAAATTCTTTTTTGTGAGATTTAGTTATTCATTTTTTAAAATAAATTTTTTATTTTATTTAACTTAAATATTTTTGTTTATGTATTCCCATGATAAGTACCATGTGTATTTAAAAATATAAATTTTTTCTTATTTAGCTTAAAAATAGAATTTCCCTCTTAAGTTTATTAAAGAGAAGAAAATTTATGAGAAATCAAAATAAAATAAACATAAGAATTAGTCAAACAAATTCATAAATAAAAATTATATTTATATAGTATAATTTTTTAATAGAAAAATATGTATAATTATCATAAAAATAAGGAATAGTAAATACTATTATACATGATATTAAAAAAAAATGTAAATATACATAAATGTGAAAAATGATGTATAAAAAGGATTTAAAGGGACATATTTGTCATTTACCTATTTTATTTCGGGATAAGTTATCCCGAGATTACTATACCACCCATGGGGAGGGATAACTTATCCCGGTACTAATTATTAATCCCCGGATAAGTTATCCCGGACTTGCCAACCAAACAACATAATTTTTTTTTATCCCATCACTATTTCCTTATCCCATCACTATTATTTCTAATACCTCACACCAAACGAGCTCTAATAATTACCATAAATAGTACTCTCTTTTACCCTTATAGGTCCCACTTAATTTTAAAGATAGTACTCTAATACATTTATTAGGAGAGAGAAAAGTAAGTCTACTTTTTAATATGACTATTTTTTGAAGGGACAATTTGGTAAACATTTCAAAGTCTTCATTTATTTCTTAAACTCCATTCCCGGTCAAATGTTGCCCACATAAAATGAGACGGAGGAATTAGATGTCTTTCACATTCACCTATTTAATTTAAGTATATTTTAGGAAACTGAAAATAAAATAACATAGCAGAAATCACTATTAAAATTCTAAATGTGTTTTGAAATATGTTATTTAAATCGATGATCTATTAAAAATAATCTATTTATTTATCTAAAGCAGGAATAAAGACGACACATACATTATCCTCTTTAAACCTCGCTTATAAAATTACACTGAATATATTATTATAATATAATTCTAATTACGAGTTTGTTAAAACTTTTTTTTTATTCAAATGAAAATTGGTAAGAGATAAAAATGCCAATTTGAAGTTGGATAATTAACGACCCAAATAATAATAAATTAGAGGACTAGTTCAAACAAAAATTCCCTTATAATATAATCCATCAATCGTGTGATTTCATATTATTCATTTTTTGTTTTCCACCTGGTTTGGAGTTCACATTGGAGCGTTGATTAAGTTTGAATCACGTGCATGGTCCATTTGATCATAGAGCTTCTAACATGATTTTTTCCAAACTCAAAAATCAAATCTGAGATTTTTGATTGAGGACGAAGCAGTCTTATTATTACACTGCAATCCATACTGATATCCAACTAGTTTTTATTATAATGTTTTTGACAATTTCTAAAATGTAGGCCACGCAATGAATGATATCATGATAAATGCCCTCGGGTCTCGACGTACATGCACATTCCTTTGAAGATTTTGTGTATTTTAATTTGACTTATTCAGCTAAGACAACAAATTTATATATTAATAATCTGGTTGATAATTAAAAAAGAAATTATATGTATTGTCTATGCTTTTTCCTTTTTCCCTTTCTTCTTCTATAATTAGTTTTATGATATTTAAAATTCAGTGATTAATTCTTCACGGACGGTCCATTAAAGGGATATTTTTAATTACATTATTTGTAAAATGCATGTACTTGAGAGTGATATACTAGCTGGATTACGGCTATTTTTTTTGCCTACGCAATTTATTAAAAAAGTCAAGGATATAACAAATTAACAAACAATTAAAAGACATTAAAGATATGAGATAATGAGAATCACAATTTTGGAAAAATGATGAAACAAAAAACAACAAGCTATAATACAGCAAGAAGAGAATTATAATGGGGAGTCTTTGATGTGACTTGCCACTATTTTTGTCATTTAATTTGAATATGCCAATCTAATAATACACATAACTTCAACTTGATTATTCTAGTTGTATTGTTGCATTAAGGGTGTTTTTGATACAAATGAAAATATTATTTATGGAAACATAGACTTAGAAAATGTTTCACATAAAACATAAATAATTTTCTTGTTTAATAAATAATGATAACAACAGCAAACGTAATGTAATTCTATAAGTGAGATATGAAAAAGATAGATTATATGCAAATTTTATCTCTAATATGAGAAGATAACATAATTGTTTATGATAGAACCTCAACTCTAAAAACGATGTTTGATAAGTAAACACTATGAGAATAGAGGTAGTCGTGTGGAGGGTGATGAAAGGTGGTTGGGAGAGTCGGAGAGACGGGAGTCAAGGACTCATGGTCGGGGGTCAAAGGTGGATGTAACCTTGTAGTCTCACTTGAACCTAGTATTTTGATGCGAAGTACAAATTAGTAGCTCATGAATTTATAACTTTTAAATATAATATACTCAATTTAAACGCCTTAAAGATTGAATGCAAGCTTAAATCTTACATTCATTGGTCAGGGAAAGCAATGGGGGTAATTGGGGTGGCCGAGAGACAATTTTTTCATCGAACTTGTTTTTCCTATTTTTTCAATGAAATCAACTAAACATAGAAAAATTAGAATATTATCTCAAGGTCAAGTATATAATGGAACTTTCATCCTTAAAAGTAAACTAACAACTTACATTCATATTCTCTAAATATACAATATTACCTTGATTTCTCTCTCTCTCTCTCACCATATATTATATGTATAACTTTTTAATACTATAATATATCGTGATCAATTTATAACTAAGATGAACATGTAGTGTCAACATCATCCATGATAAGCAAATAAACTTTAAATAGCTTTAATGAAAGTTTGCACTACATTTGCCATACCAAGTGATTATGATTTATGATCCAAAGGCAAAAGTACTACCACTACTAGCTACTCTAAAAGGGGAAAAAATGCTTACTATATATATGCCTTTACAAACTTCAATGATTCAAGTATTTATATGTGAATGAAGAGTTCCATTGTAATTTTTTTGGTTTACTAGCCCGCCTTCGATATCCATTTTAGGGTTTGACTAATCTGAGTTCTAAGAAATCACTTTAAAAGATAAATGTTTCCTATTAAAAAAATGATAATTTAATAAATTCTTTAAATAGTCATCAAATTTATAATTTTTTCTATAAAAGTCATAAATTATTTTTTTGTCACTATAAAGTACTTTATTTATAGATTATTTTTTCCAAAGATAACTATGATCCCCCCAAAAAAATATTTCATCAAAAAGATCTTAACTACTGTGAGTTCGAAACTACAAAAATAACTTCGATATCAAAATTTGAATCTGAAATCTGAGCGAATGAGAATTAAGAATAAAACAAAATAAAATAGATTAGTTGACCAATTATTATTCAACATTACCATGGATGTTCATGGTAATCCATTTTATTTTTTGTGTTTCATCTAACTTTTCTATATAAAAATAAAATAAATAAATAAATATGTAGTGAGAATCATTTTTTGGTTATTGAATAAACAATGGTCGGTCAGAAGACTCAACTTTGTATTATTTTTTAAAAATAAAAAAATAAAAATTGACGGGTACAACGGTTGGTGAGTAGATTTTGCACAAAATATTATGAAATCACAACTTTATTAGTGCCGGTTTGGATTGATTTATTTTAGGTGCTTTTAAGCCAAAATAACTTTTAAACAGTTTTGAAGTGTTTGGAAAAAGTTAAAAAGTGCTCATAAGCACTTGTTTTAAAGCTAAAATAAAAAAAAATAAGCCAAAAGCCATAAGTTAGAAATCTTAACTTATGGCTTTTGGCTTATAAGTCATAAGTCAAAAGCCAATTCAAACCGGGCCTTAATCTAATTCATAGATGTATAATATCAAATAGTATTTTAAAATATGATTATTATTATTATTATTAATGGATGGAGCATAAAGTTATATTTTAATTCTATCTAATTACGTGCATAGTATTTTGTACAAATGACATAGTGGGCACCAAGTCACCAATAAACATAAAAATAAAATACTATAGATTATGCACCAATATCGACAAGTCCAGTTAAGATGTTTTTGTAAAAAAAAGAGAGGATATTTTAGTTCTAATAATAATTTATGTCTATTAGTACAAAACAAAATATTTGAAAACAATGCATTTGGACAATAGTTAAAATAAATTGGTGAGCTCGAGACAAATCTAACGGATTTTTGTAAAATTTTGTAGTTTAATTAAATCTATGGACTCGGAAACGGAACTAGATACGCAAGGGATTATTTGAATTTTTTTCGTTATATAAATTTTTATTATATATATATAACAAGTTAAAATTATTTTATACATATATAATAATTAGTAAATATTGAGTTCGTTTAATTTATTTATGTATTTACTTTTAAAAAAATAATTAAAAATTTTCTGATTATGTCATTATTTCGCGATGTTTTTGCAATTGGCAAGGTTGTTGGATTTAGGAAGTCAGAAACATTTGTCTCTTATGGGTTAGAATATCTTAATAGTTATTAGTGGTAAATATGTTCTTTATTCAATTTACAGTCAAACAAGAGTTTGAATCAAAGTAAATAATTAGTTATAAATGTTCTGAAACAAAACTCTTAAGATTGTCATTTTAGCATGGTCTTGCACCTTATTATATAATTCTCTATAAATAATAATAACAATTAACAATAATATTTTTTTAAAAGAAAAATGGATAATTTATGCTAAATATGTCACTAATTCTAATTAACAACATACTAGCAACGAATTAGCTAGTGATAAGTCTGAATTATACTGAGTATGTTGTTATTATTATAAAATAAAAGTATTTAGAGTGTTTCAGAAATTTCAGATTTGAACCTTAGATATGGAGAAAAACTGTTAGGAACTCCACTCTGAGTGAGTCATGCAATGTGTGACCTGAATTTTCGAACCCCGATAAAAAAAAATATGCAAGAGCTTATCTCATATTGTACTTTAGATTCGAAAAACCATAATATCATATCATATGTTTTGTTAGTGATTTAATTATAAGTAGTTACAGTATCACAACATAAAAAATGTCAAAATTATAGTTTAAGAAAGTTCATACACTAATTAGGCATATGGCCGCACATGGCGCCACGAATTAGCAAACTGGATAGACGGCTCTCTAATAATTGGCTAAAATTTATAAATTCACTTTGCAATCACTATAATGGAAAAATTCATTATTATCAAATTTTATCAGTAAAATTTAAAACTCTACGATATTAATTATTTTTTGAAGAAAAGATTGAAAAGTGACATGTGAACAATATTCCTACCTAATAATGTACGTTATTGTGTGATTTTTATGGAGTCCAAAGACTTGTATCTAGGTATATATATTATCACTAGTAAAGTAGCAATCGTATTGTTGGGCATATAATAAGAATTAAATATAAATTGCATAACACATATAACTTATATCTCGTTATATTAGACATTTAATTTCTTATTATAGAAATCCTAAGAGAGCAATGAGAGAAAATTAAATTTTTGTTTTTGTTTTTAATCAAGTATTCGATATTTATTTTAACGTTTTAATTAATTTAAATTTGCTTTGTGTAATACTTGTTGAATGTATGCTAAATTTTTTTTTTTCTTCAGAGTTTAGACTCAAAGAAAACTAAATTAAATAGGAAAGTCTATTAAAATTGAATACGAAAGTCTTAAGAGAATTTTTTTATTATGAGGTCTCATTAACTAATTAAAAGTCTACTTTATTGTTTTTGTGCATTAAATCCAATCCCCAATTTTGACCTTTCCAAACCTGAAAAAAAAGGCCCACAAATTTTGAACAATGGCGTTGTGCTTCAAGTTGCCGTTGGGATATATCATTAATTTAACCGCATCAAATTGTAGCGAGATGGATAAATTTTTTTATTTTTAACGATAGATCTCAGGATCAAGCTCGGGTTTAAAAAAAATTTCGATAAAACACGTTATTCTCTTAAAGAAGTCTTACATGACACAAATTTAAATGAATCGAAACGCAAAACAGATACCAAATAGCGAGCGAAAACAAGGTCATATCAGCCATACGCGTTTGTGTGGCCTTAAGAATTCTTCAATAGAAAAGGACGTTGTAGTTGTTAGCACGATGATGTAATTTATTACGCATTCAATTTGAGCTTTTGCAACTTTTTGGTTATCTTGTCAATTACTTCCTAGTATTATTGTATCTCTTGTTTTTTTCCATTTGTCAAGTCATATTCACTATAATTTAATTACTACTATATAATAAATACAATATAATACCAACGAAGACTTGACTTCTTGATTTTGAAATGTTCGTTGTGAAGTCAGTGTTAAATGGAAGTTAAAAATAATAGACTAAATTTTCGCTTTCTTGGACGGCTGTTTATAAAATGACAACCTTTTATAAATTATGAACCTTTTAGTCTACGATGTAAGAATTTTATTTGTTTAAACTGAAAATTTTATGATAAAACGTTAGATGGTATTCTGAAAATTTTTAAAAAGTTAGACGATAATTTAATATTTTGTCGATCTCAAGGGTTATATACTTTACAACTTTTAAAAATAAGATAAAATCTAAACGGGGGTATAAAAGGAATATTTGCATAAATCAGCCAATAATATATGTTCTAGTAGTTTTATCAATTTTCAAAGTGGGTTTTCAACTTCTCATAAAGCCCATTGGGCCCATGATGAGTTGGGCTTCCATTTGAATGACAATTCAATGTCAACAAACAAGGCTCTATTTTTTTGAGGTCCGAGTTTCCTCATATTATCGATCTTCAACTCGAATTAAAGAGGATACACACGGTAATCGGCCAGTATAAAATTAGTCAATTTACTATGAAGCATCAATATACAACATACTTTTCATGATGTTTCCTCACTATACAACATACTTTGTAATATTGGATTGGAACTAATAAGAAAATGAACCTTAACCTTAACTCAACACTAAAAACGAGCTCTTACGGTGATTATTTTTTAAAACCATATTAAAAAGACTATCTAATTCCTAAATAGTCAATGTAGAAATCAAGACACGCGTAAATAAGATATAACTGACAATGAGAATCATATAGTCGGCATTCCCAACTTGCTAAGGATCGAGGCATAGTTATTGTAGTCGGTGCGTGTAAAAAAAAAATGCTACATATACGAATAACAGAACCCAACAACTCAAAGAAAGTTTATTTAAATTCTCAAATAACAGAAATTACAAACACACACATAAAAAAAAAAATGTCAACTTCATGTTAACATACATGTTTTTCTTAAATTAGTCCCAACACTTCTCAACATCCACAACAACAACATACTCAACGAAATCCCACAAGTGGAAACTGGATAGGATAGAGTGTACGCAGACCTTAACATCCACGAGGAACGTTAATTTTACATTGCTTAGGCAGATTCATTGCAGCTTCAGGCTTGATCCCAAATTTCCCCAACTCAGATTTCTGGTTGCACATACACTGTGTATCAGCCTTGCGTAGAACTGCGCAACAATCTGGCGTCGGTTTCGGAGGTTTCTTCCCCATTACTGCAGGTAAACATAGTACAAGGTCATTGATTGTGACCTTGCAAATAGTTGCTGGTGTTTCTGCAGCATTTGATGTTACAATTTGTACTGTCATGATCAGTGCAAAAAGCAAAAAGATCATTGTACTGTATGATTTAGCCATTTGATGAATTGTGAACTGAGAATTTGTTGTTATATAAGCAAAACAAAAGGGATGGAAACTGGAAAGTGACAAGATTTGGATTTTGTTTATTTCAACTGTTACTCTTGTGAACATAGCATGTGAGTTTTAGGTTCACGGACTTTTGATCTTTTTCTACAAAACAAATCAATGGTTATTTAATAATGCAATGTATGTACTATGTAGCATTAAAGTTAAGTGTGAGAATAAACTTGAGATTATGCTGCTTCCGGACTTCGGATTAGTGGTAAGAGTGCAACACGTTAGGCAGATATATATCACGAGTTTGAATAGGGTGGAGGAATGAATATTATCCTCCGAGTTTCAAACTGTGCGTCACTGAGAGTTACTTGGTATGTCATGTGTATACCACTAGAGGTAATTGACTGAAACAACCTCTGTACTTACGCAAGTAGGAGTTAAAATTGGATTATCATTTTGTTTCTATATTAAATTAAAATATTATAAAGTATTTGATTGATTAAAAATTAAATAATAACATATTTATCTTCTCATTTTATTTTATTTTTGATAATTTCCTTTTTTTGTTTTTTCTTATTTAATTTACATAAATTTAAAAGGTCAAAAGCACGCTGTTTAAGAAATATTAAAGCACAATTGTGAAACAGTTGCTGGAGAAATGCAAGAGTTAGTTGTAATTATGAAATGTCTTAATATTAAATGTGAATCCATTTTATGTTTTAGGCCAAGAAACTCATTAGTTGCACTATGACAATTTTAGATGTAGAATAAATACCATGTCATATACTATTTTCAAGAAATTTAAATGCCTTAATAAATATTTAATATCTTAATGGATTCCACGGTTATATCTATATTTAAAGTCAAAAAAATCAGTAATTGCACTTCTCCTCAAAATTTGCTCCTATTGATCTCTCAACTACGTTTATAAATTTAGAAGATTATAATTCTCATTACACAATAGCATAAGGACATATCAATTACAAATCTTTTGGCATTTTTCAATTTTGAGTCTCAATGCTACATTGATGAATCCAAAAAGACATGATTTTATATTAAATATTATATTTCAAATTAGTTATATGCCTTTTCACCCCTCATATTCTCTTATATATATTTCAATTCTATATGTCTAATTTATGGGCAGCAAAAGTTTAACGTAGGTAGGGTAGAGTAATACTTTTTGTTTTTTACCTTTTTGTTTCATGAAACCTTTATTTATTGATTTGATGTCTAACTATATGGATGATGGAAGTTAAAATTATATAAAGTTGGTAAAACTTTTATTTCCTTTTTATTTATCAATTGGAAATACATTTTTCTTTTTTTAGAAAATACTTTTGTTTCAAATTTTCATTTACGCAATAGATTATATTTTAGATTAGTACATAAGTATGTATATATACAAATCCAAGGTTATAAGTTCTTTTATATGTTCCTAACTTTTTTGCAGTATTTAATTCATTTATTTTTTAATTAGCACATAAATATGTATATATACAAATTCAAAGGTTATCCTTTCTTTTATGTGTTTCTATTTTTTATTTTTTGATATTTAATTTTTGGTTCGACAGTGAAGTAGTAACAATTATATTATTTTCTTTTCCCTCTAGCAAATTCATAATCTTATGACTTTTCTTAAATAGTAGAGTGTCATACTTTTCATAAAGTGTGACAAGATTTTACCGTCAATATCTCACAAACGATTATGTTATAATTCATAATACATTTATATTTATACAACTTAACAAATAGTGATCATATAAATTAAAACACAAAATCATTTCGTAAAGTTTAAAATAACAAAAAATTGAAAGAGAATTGTTGTGCACATATTTTAATAATATGCTTCCCAGAATATACGTCAGCTGAGTTGCTTAAACGCGATTATTCTGATGATCATTCCACTATATGGTAAGTAAATATACATCTAAGTAATAATTTTAAATTTTATCAAATTAATCAATCAATATATTGTATGTTATTATTAAAATATGTTTCAAGATCAGAGTGAAGGAAGCACTTCGATATCCATATTTTGTTGGTTCCACACATACTGGGTAATACTTTAGTATTTACACTGTTAATTTAAAATGTATTCTCAATTTTTTTTCTAGTTTAATTCAATTTTTGGTGATGTTAATTAATTTTTTCCATTTCTCCAGCATGTTCTATTACTGCATTTATTTTACATCTGTTGTGCTTTTTGGTAGCAAAAACTGCATTAGAAGAAATAAAACAATATTAAAGAATTGCTCATAACGTTGACAAATGCAGATATATGTATATATATATATATATATATATATATATATATATATATATATATATATATATAAAAACAAAAGTCAACTAGCAATTAAATTCTTTATTAACAAATTTAAGTATCAACAAATTTACAATAGTTAACTTCAAATATCAATTTCCAAGAGAAACCCAAATATATATTTAGTAAAAGAACTCGTCATGTCCTCGAACAATAGTTGAAGGCACAATATTCTTGACAAATATGGTCTTTTTAAGCACAGTAAGTGCTCCATTATGAAACCATCATAACTTACCATGATTTTAAGTTTTTAAATGTGTTATACTTTGATTTTATCCTCATTTTATTTTTCATTCTCATCGAAAATCCTTTCAAAATATCAAATCAAACTAAATCGAAGTAGAAAAAATCAAACCGAACCAAACCAAACTAATTCGATACACTTTTTCAAAATCTAAAATCGAAGAACCGAATATCCACCCATACTGAATTCCCTTCCAATTTGTTTGCGTACTTTCAATTTTTCACATTATATTTCGTGTAGTAAAAGCCTCAAACTTGTGCTGAACAGAGCTAGGGTTCATCGTCTCCGCCTGGCAAATGCTACGTGCTACTACTGCTGTTTTCTCCCCGTCGATATGGCCAGATATAGGTACTATTTATCTCTTTCTTCTTTTTTGTTTTTTTCATGCAATATAGTTTTCGAAATTATGAAGAAGAAACAACAGAGTAAAAAGCTATTTTTTTTCAGGGATAAAATTATGATGAAAAAACAGATAAGGGCTTGGAATGGGAGGAATTTTATATTTGGATTTTTAATTGCAGTCGCTGGAATTCTTATCAACCTTAAGTCTAAACCTGAATTTAAACCTGAATCTGAATCTGGAAAGAAGTTGATGGAAAAAATATTAAGAGAGGTGAATTCTCTGCAAAAAAAAACAATGTCGATTCCAACTCCAACTCAAAATTGTCACTTTGCTACGTCGCAAGGAAGAAGGTCATACCAGGAGGATCGAGTAACACGTGACCTAAATTTTACGATTCCTCTGTTAGGTAATGTTTAATTAGCTTGAATTTATAATATGCATACATATACCACCTCCAAACACACACTTGTTGTATGAGCTTTGACATATTAGACTATGATGCAGCACGTGGCAACGACATTGAAGAGGTGAGGGTTGGGGCTGTGGCAGTATTTGATGGTCATATTGGTTCCTCTGCTAGTGATATGGCTGCAAGGATATTTTTGGACAAGTTTATGGTTAACCTCAATAACAACAGTATTGAACAATCTCTGACTTGAAGGAAATACTAAAATCTTCTTTAGTAACAACCATTAATGATATTGATGCAGAATTCACCTAGGCAAGGACAATACTAATGATATTTTTTTCTTTTTGTTTAACTTCTTCATGACTTGGTTGTTCACATTCTTTAGGTTGCTTTCGAATATCATCTTTATGCGGGTTCTACTTCTGTCGTTGTCCTCATATATAACAATCATGTTTTAGTTGCAAATGTTGGTGATTCAAAGGCTTTTCTTTGCTCTCAAAAAGAAATATCTCATGAAGACGGCGAGGGTGATATTTTGTTCTCTTTTGTTGTTATGCCCTTCTATTATTACGAGTTTGATACTTCCTCTGTTTTCCTTTTCATAATGATGTTTGTAATTTTTTGAACGAAATTTTTAAGTTTCCCTTGAAAGATAGTAACACCCCAATTAGGATTATATGGAGAACGACCGCATCAAAGCAAGCCATGGGTTCAGATCCTGCCACAGAGAAAAAGTTGGTAGTTAAGTGGAGAAGGATAAAGTGGTCGACCTATTATTCACCTAGTTTCGAACATTGCATCATTGGCCTAGTAGTAGTATTGTCATCCCCGGGGATCAGATGATACTGTACGTTATAGTTTCTCAAATATCCTATTCCCAAGAGTTTATGTTTTTCAGAATAATTTTAGTATTGCAGGTTACAAATACTGCTGCTGAAATAGTAGATGTTAATATTGTATTTTGATTTGTGTTCTGAGACATCACCGTGTAGGTGCTGCTTCCTTGGGTGGTCTTTTCGCCAAGGAGTTGACGAGTGATCATAATGCATGTAGGTTGGACGGCTAGGGTTGAAGCTTCTGGAGGTGTATTTAAATCCATCCTTGATTTTGTTCCTCTTCTCATGGGCCACTTTCCCATGACTCGAGCTATTGGTGATGTTTCTTTGAAAAGGTACGACTTCTTGAAGGCGGTTAATCTGTTCAATGCATTGCAGTTCCTGTTTCATGATTACATAAGTGTGTGTGTATTTGATGCATATAACATGTGAATATCATAACGTTGATGGATTTGTTGTGCTATTTTTTCAGATATGGCATCATAGCTGATCCCAGAGGTGACTGATTGGCAATCTTTAACTTCAAAAGATGAGTTTTTGGCGGTGGCATCTGATGGAATATTTGAAAGTGTAACTCCCCAAGCAGTATGTGATTTTCTAAATGAAGTGGAGGACTATTCAAATCCATCATTATTGGCTCATCAACTCATTCAGAAAGCATATTTAGAAGGCAGCAATGATAATTTATCAGTCGTTTTGGTTCCATTGGGATCAAGGGACCTCTTGTAGATGATTTATCAGTTGTTTCTAGTTCCACTTGTATGTAGAGGTTTTAGGGAGAGAAAATTTTTCTATGAAAAAGTTGGTATAGTAACATAGCATGTCGCATAAGACTTGCCTGGTGCGGTTTACATCTCCTGTGTGGTTTGCAGGTAATTACACCGTGGGGGTTTACCCAGTGCGCAAGTGCTCACCACAAAGTGTTCACCCAAAGGGCAGAGGTTGTGGCAAAGGCCGTATCGGTTGCGGTTATCCCGGAGTTCCAAAAAAAACTCTCATCTTGTTAAATAGTCGTGATTTGGTGATAGGAAGTTTGAACCTTGATATTTAAGTGGACAAGGATGGAGGAATGAATTATTATCCACCGAGTTTCAAACAGTGTGTCGCTGACCTTGAAAATTACTTGGTCGTATAAAATAAGTTTGAGATTATGCCTTGTGCATACCACTAGAGGTAATTGATAGGTTTATCGGAAACAATCTCTCTACTTACTCAAGTAGGAGTTAAAATTGGATTACCATTTTATCCCTATACTAAATTAAAATATTTGATTAATTAAAAATTATTTATCTTCTCATTTTTTTTTAATAATTTCCTCTTTTGTTTTTTCTCATTTAATTTACATAAATTTAAAAGGTCATAAACACGTTGTTTAAGAAATATTAAAGCACAATTGTGAAACTTTTGCTGGAGAATTGCGAGAGTTAGTTGTAAATTGTAATTATGAATTGTCTTAATATTAAATTTGAATCCATTTTATGTTTTAGGCCAAGAAACTCATTAGAATAAATACCATGTCATATACCATTTTCAAGAAATTTAAAATCCTTATTAATAAATGTTTAATATCTTAATGGTTGCACAATTATATCTGTAAAAAAATCCAGTAATTGCAGTATTGCACTTCTCATCAAAATCTGGTCCTATTGATCTTCAACTACGTTTATAAACTCAGAAGCTTTAATTCTCATTACACAATAGCATAAGGACACTTCTCTCGACATTTTTCAATTTTAAGTCTGCAATACTGCATTGAAGAATCTAAAAAGACGTGATTTTACATTAAATATTATATTCCAAATCAGTTATAAGCCTTTCACTTCTCATATTCTCCCATATATATTTCAATCGTATATGTTTAATTTATGGGCAGGGGCAACAAAATTTTAAATTAGATAGGGTGGAGTGATACTTTTTTTTTTCTTTTCCTTTTTTGTTTCATTAAACCTTAATTTATTGATTTGATGTCTAATTATATGGATGATGGAAGTTAAAATTATATAAAGTGGGTAAACCTTTTGTTTCCTTTTTATTTATCAATTGGAAATACTTTTGTTTCTTTTTTCTTTTCTTTTTTTTTTTTTTTTTTAGAAAATACTTCTGTTTCATATTTTTATTTACACAATTTATTTATATTTTAGATTAGTACATAAGTATGTGTATATACAAATCCAAGGTTATAATTTCTTTTATATGTTCCCAACTTCTTTTGCAGTATTTAATTGATTTATTTTTTAAATTAGCACATCAATATGTATATATACAAATTGAAGGTTATCATTTCTTGTAAATGTTTCTATTTATTTTTTGGTTTGATAGTGAAGTAGTAACAACTATATTATTTTCTTTTTCCTTCTAGCAAATTTGCACTTTTATTACTTTTTTCTTAAATATTAGAGTGTCATACTTTTTATAAAATACGATAATATTTTACTGTCATCTCACCAACGATTATGTTATATTTCATAATTTATTTATATTTATACAACTTAGCAAATATTGATCATGTAAATTAAATACATAAAATCATTTTGTAAAATTTTAAAACAAAAAAATTGAAAGAGAATTGTTGTGCACATATTTGAATAAACGGCTTCCTATAATATACATCAGCTAAGCTACTTAAACGCGATTATTCTGATGATCATTCCACTGTGTGGTAAGTAAATATACATATAAGTAATAATTTTTAATTTGATCAAATTAATCAATCAATATGTTTATTAAAAAAATATTTCAAGTTTTATTTTTAACAATGTAGTATGACTGGTATGGTGGAGCAGTATATCGGGCTTTCTCAAGTTGTGAAAGTCAAACACATGACGAGGCTCGCAACATGCACTGACGATGAATATGCCGATTACATTCGTAATCAAGATTCATTTCATCTCGGGTAATAGTCATTACTTTAATTTTTTTTTTCATAAGATCACAAGCTCATCTCTAAGTTGAAAGTATAAGTAATTTAAAGAAAAAAATATAAATTGTATTTATAATCTTAATAAATAAAACTATTTATTTATATGGTTGCAATTTATTTTACAAACCTAACAAATTGTTTCAAACATTTTATTCTTAATTTTTTCCTAAAATCGTAAAGGTTTTTCAAACATAATAGATAGATGAAATGTTATTTTGTTGTTTCTATTTTATCGAGTAATAACTTAATACTTCCACTAGTAATCTTTAACAAATAAATTTTCAAGTACCATTTTGGTAATGCTTATTGAATTGTTTCACGTATTACAATATGACATTTATCTATGGTTATCATTTATTGATACAAAAAAAAAGAAAAAAAAAAATAAAATTTAATATAGACTGGCCCTAGCCGTTTTACGTCATTTGATTAGAAAAACATCAAATTAAACCATGCACTCCGTGGATTGGGGCTGCAATAGTTCATGCCACATTTTAAAAATAAATATGTTTTTTCAATTTTTTTGTTTGATGATTATGGTAAGAATGAAAAATCATTTATGCAATTGGACAAAAATTAGTGGGTTTTCCCTATTTTCGAAAGACGCCGCACTATTTAAATTTCACAATATGTTTTTCTGTCACGAATAATGAAATATTGTCCCGTTAATCTTTTTCTCTTTTTATTTCTTTTTTTAGTATTTTTTTTATTCTTATTATTATTATTAATATAAAAAAAAAATTTTTTTTTTTATAATCTTTCTTTCTAAAAATACTTTTTGTTGTTATGTTAAAAAAATACATACTATACAATTACTTAATTTTTTTTTTTTTTTTTTTTTTTTTAAAAAAAAATGTCTAAGTACTTCTATTGTTTTTGCAACTTTGACAACAAACAAAATAAATATTAACAAATTATTTTTTATTTTTTTTTGAGATTTAGAATATATATATATATATATATATATATATATATATATATATATATATATAGTGTGAGTGATTGAAATTTTGACTTGACATTTCATTTTTTTTTTATTTTAAAAATAAAAATATCCACCAAGTAATTTAGTTCTCTCTTTTTTTTTTATTAATGTTGTAATTATATAATCTCGTTCATATTGATGATTTTTTTTTTTATTATATTATTTTTATACATATATGATGATTTTTGAACTCACAAACTATGAAGTATTAAGGCTGATAAAAAGATTAGTTATTCAGACAAATATTGCATTTTTCGGTAAGTATATACATACAAATAATAATTTCAGAATTGAATAATTTAATAATTCAATATAAATGTATATAATAAGGAAAAAGTGTGTGAGAACTAACTTTCACCATTAATATACAGTACTGCAGGCATGGCGAAGCAGTGCATCAGGCTGCCCAAGCTGAGCACCTGCATGGACAATGGATATGTCGATTACATTCGTACTCGGGATCCATTACATTTAGGATAATTAAGTTGTTTCTTTATAATCTTCATATATTTTGAAAATTAATTAAAAAGTAATTAGTATTTTTTTTTTTGAATTTAGATTCTAGGACGGTGAGTTTCTCAAGCTCGTACGTCTTCTCTTAAAAGTTGATCCAAATCTGCATATCGATGTGGATGAAGCCTTTAGACATCCGTACTTTGGTGGTTCCAGACCTACTAGGTAATAATTTGATATTTACACCGTTAATTTAAAATATATATTTAAAATTTTTCTTCTAGTTCAATTTGATATTTGGTGATGTTAATTGAGTTTTTTTCCATTTTTGCAGCATGTTCAATTACCGTGCTTCTTTGGCATGTGCCTTGGCTTGTGCTGTGATTTTTGCTAGCTTTTGTATTTGGGTGAAAATTTATCGGAGTCCATCATAGGAAGAAAACAAGACCAAAAAGGAGTTGAGAAAATAAAGACGAAAAATAGGAAGAAAAACAAAAAGCAGAACTAAAGATTTCAATTGGATCTGGAGCTTGAATTGTCCTATCACCTCATGATTTTTTTCTTATTGATTCTGTTTGTGTCACATGTAGAAGGCTCGAAACTACTACACATATTTTCTTACATTGCAACAATGTAGAATTATAAATAACAAGCTAAACTGGAGTCTTGCATTTCCCTTTAATATTTGGAATATATGGCTATCTAGAAACCACAGTTATCATAACAATACTAGTGAAGAATTTGACATTACTCGTGTTGAATTACAATCAATTAAATGGAACAATTCCTCCTCCGCTTTCTCAGATTCCTAATTTGTTAGCGATTTACTTAGATCGCAACAAACTCACCGGAACAATACCGGAATTGTTTGTGAAATTTGAAGGACCAAATGTACCAGACCTGTACCTTTCCCATAACAGCCTAACAGGAAAAGTGCCAACTTCTTTAGGTGATTTGAATTTTTCCAGGCTTGATGCTTGAAGGAGATGTTTCGTTTCTGTTTGATATTTCGAAATCGGAGTTTACTGAGAGATTAATATCATTGGATTTGAATCAAAATCGAATTTTTGGTAGCTTAAGCTTACCACAAGAATTGAAAGAAGTATCGTTACAGTTTTTCAATGTGAGTTATAATAGACTTTGTGGACAAGGTGGAACGTTGCAGAGCTTTGATGTTTACTCTTATTTGCATAACAAATGCCTCTGCGGCTCTCCCTTGCCGGACAGTAACTAGATATGGAGGTCAAGGATTTGGATAGCAGATTGTTCGAGATAGCCTACTCTAGTTATTCCTAATCAAGAAGAGAAACAAAAAGCAAAACTAAAACAATGTGCCTACAATATAGATCTTTATGATTAACTCAACTCACATCACTGATTGGATCATTCTATAGACACTTTGAACTCGTTCAAGATAGAAATTTTTAACCCCTCTATCACTATCACTTGCTTTGACGTGAATGACACATCATATCCTGTCAGAAAAATCCTCTTTACAACAATATTATCACAAATGTACGAAGGCAAAGGAAATTAAAAGATAAAGAGTTTTTAGTGGTGGCATCCAGACAGGCTTTACCCAGCGAAGGTATCATCTTAAATCAATCAAAATATATTTTTTTCATCCCAAAATTTGGACTACATTATTCATTTTTCACCGAATTAGCTCACTGAGAAAAAAACAAACAAACATAATCTTACTAAAATACTAAGATTTTAAAAACTTTTTTTTCATATAAAATCATTTTATTTTATTATCAATTTAACTAAAATATCTATGAAATTGACCATCGAACCTGAATAATAAATTAGTGAGATATCATTCAAGATCTCTTTTGAAGTTTGAATTTCAAATGTCAACGCATTATTATACTGTTACATGCCATGTGACTTGTGGGGGCAGTTTTTCTTGACCAAAATCCATAGTGCTAAAATATGACTTTTTTTTTTTTTTTGTTTTATAAATACCAATGATTTAAGTTGTTCATAAATAAACAAAAAATGAATATGAACTTGCCTCTTCTTGTAGTTATTTTTCTTTGCTTTGCTTCTCCTTCACTATCAGTAAGATGCAATCCAAAAGACAAAAAAGTCCTTCTACAGATAAAGAAAGACTTAGGCAATCCTTACCATTTAGCTTCATGGGATCCAAACACAGATTGCTGTTACTGGTACGTCGTTAAATGTGACCGGAAAACGAACCGGATAAATGCTCTCACTGTCTTCCAAGCCAATATCTCCGGTCAAATTCCGGCAGCCGTCGGAGACCTTCCGTATCTCGAAACATTGCAATTCCATCATATCACCAATCTCACCGGAACAATTCAACCTGCAATTGCTAAGCTCACAAATCTCAAAATGTTAAGGCTCAGCTTCACTAATCTTACAGGTCCGATCCCTGAATTCCTTAGTCAGCTGAAGAATTTGACATTGCTCGAGTTGAATTACAATCAATTAACCGGAACAATCCCTCCTTCGCTCTCTCAGCTTCCGAATTTGTTAGCGATTCACTTAGATCGTAACAAACTCACCGGAACAATACCGGAATCGTTTGGGAAATTTAAAGGACCAAACATACCAGATCTGTACCTTTCCCATAACAGCTTGACCGGAAAAGTGCCAACTTCTTTAGGTGATTTGAATTTTTCCAGGCTTGATTTCTCCAGGAATAAGCTTGAAGGAGATGTTTCGTTTTTGTTTGGGAAGAATAAGACGAGTCAGATAATTGATTTATCGAGGAATTCATTGGAGTTTGATATTTCGAAATCGGAGTTTGCTGAGAGCTTGATATCATTGGATTTGAATCATAATCGAATTTTCGGTAGCTTACCACAAGGATTGAAAGATGTACCATTACAATTTTTCAATGTGAGTTATAATAGACTTTGTGGACAGATTCCACAAGGTGGAACGTTGCAGAGCTTTGATGGTTACTCTTATTTCCATAACAAATGCCTCTGTGGCTCTCCCTTGCCGGACTGTAAGTAGATATGGAGGTCGAGGATTTGGATAGCTGAATGTTGTGGGAGAGGCATGAAACCTCTCCTATTTATTCCTAATCATATTTAGGAATCACATATTTGTATTTGTTGCTTAATTAGCTTTATATCCTTGTAATTTGTGTGTCGAGTCTATTTAATATAGTCTCTCTATCAATAAAAGGAATAAAATATATCCTCTCCAAATTCTACTAATGAAATTCCACATATTATGTTGTTGATCAATATTACTATCCTTGATTCATGTCTTATCTTTTCTTTTGTCAAGTTGCAATATTTGAAAGCAAATTAAATTGGGCATATGGTTACAAACTTCGAAGTTAGTTAGTCAATTTGAATCTTGAAACAGTCAAGTGAGCTAAAGTCAAAAGTGTATAAATATATCTATAAAACAAGTGCATATAAACAGAGTTGAACCAAAGGCTAATAGATGGTGCAAATTGAGATGCATTTCATTGTGGTCGTGTTTTTTGTTTTAATTTGAGGAGTTTTGAATACAAAGTTTGTGGTAAAGTTAATGAATTTTTCAATACAAATACAGAATATGTGCTAAAGCTACTGAGTTCCAGGAAATCCTCATCTAATACCTAAATTCGCCCTTGCTTGCACACTGGAGCAGTAGCAAGATAAGATGAAGGAATTGGTTCTTTATTGAGAAATTCTTTTCACAACTTACATTGATCTTTATGGATGTTAGTAAGCTCTAGAGCTCGAAAACAACATCCGGTAGTTCATATTAGAGTCACCGATCCTAACACTTGAACAATAACTAGCATCGAATGCAGCCTCAACAATTCTAGGAAAGCCTGACCTATCATCCCATAATTTAAATCATATTTATCTGGTTGTTGTGGTTGGATCTCTTGCACTTGTTCAAAATGCGGAGAAAGTTGAGCACGACTTATGTGCTTGAATGACAAGCAACCAGTTCAGATATTCACGATCAAAAGGTATACAATAGCAAGTTGTCACGGAGAATGTCATTACAAAACAAAGTAATGATATGCAACTACAACTTTGTGTCATTAAATTTGTGATTGATATAATTGAGAAAACATTCCAAATGAAGTGGGACACAAGTTTTGTTGTTTGGGCTTAACTTATTAAACGTTGATTAGTAACATTGTTACAAACAAGTTATGGCCCATTCAACTTATTCGAGCTTTCAATAATATCATAGTTCCATTTACGTAGAAATGATCTCCTATGATCATTTACAAATCGAATCGAAATGACCTTTTTAGATCTTGTCCATATAAAAAAAAGATATTTTATAAAATGACCACATGGATAAATCTCTCCTAATTAACAACATTAAAGCACATAAATACAACTTACGCCATCGAATTTTCAAGCAATTTTATCTTCTATTATTTTTTGACAATACATATCGATTTATTTTTACAAATATAAAGGATCATTTTTGTCATTGTATATGAAAGAGGAAAATACATTTAAGACCAAATGTCAAGTTGTCCATTTATAACCTATAGTTATTGTGTACTAGTGTTAGGCCAATTTCTGTCGGCCCATTAAATAAAAAGAGAAGTTTAGTACGAAAATTGTCCTAAGGTATTTAATGTGATTCTATTTTTTCTAGAGTAATTAACTCTATTACGTATAACAATAAACAATCAACAAAATTATCTTTAGTTTGAGAAATATAGCTCCTTAGCGCATATATTTAGACTTTAGAGATTCTATGATTTGATATATATTAGAATAAAAAGAATTAGAAATTAGAAGGAAAAAAAAACTCTATAATAATTGATAGAACCAAGAATAAAACAAAAATTGGCATATTGTAATTTATTGTCATTTTAGGAATGAATTGTAATAATTTCACTTTTCTACGCACACCACCTACCCCACCCTAAATAGCATGTGATAAATATTTACTTTACCAATGTTTGATGGACCAATAAATTATAAAAAATTATGTGGTAATAAATCATTTTAAGGTTATGATTGGTTTGAATGAAAAATAATTTTATTTATTTTGAAAATTAATTAATTATATTACTTATTTGATAATTTATAAATAATATTATCTTAAGAATATTTTTATATAATTTAAACAAATGTTATCGAGATAAAAATTTAGAATCAATTAAACCCAAAAATTAAAATAAAAAGATAGCCGAATATTAGAGGATAAGATTAGTAGAGTAGTAGAGCATTGTTTAATTTTCCTTTTCACTATTAACTTCTTAATATTTTATTTTCAATTTTATTATTACATGTTATTTCATTTACTTCGATTATCATATTCTTTGTTGTTAGAGGAAATTTCGCAAATAGCCACTAAAAATAATTTAATTAGGCTCCATAGATATAAGTTGCTAATAGGGATTTGTAGCTACATGTTAGAGGGAGGAGAGGTGAGTGAAATTGGCAGAGGGAGGAGAGAGGCGAGTGAGCTTGGGAGAAGGAGAAGAAAGGTGAGCGAGAGAGGGCAGAGAGTGGAAAGAGGTGAATTGTATTTGTATATCTGTCAAATAATTGTATATATGTAACTGGTATACATATGTTTTTTTTGTATATATGACGAGCGAGATTGAGAAAGGGAGGAGAAATGCGAGTGAGATTGAAAGAGGGAGGAGAGAGGCGAGCAAAAGAGGGCGGAGGGTAGAGAGGCGAATTGTATTTGTATATATGTCATATAATTGTATATGCATATGTATAATTTAGATTTGTATATGTAGGGGAGAGGAGAGAAGCGAGAGAGATGAAGACAGGAGAGATGTGCACGTAATAACAACTAAAAAGAGGCTACAAGCAGTAATTAATTCAAACTATAATTATGTTAACTAATTAACTAATATTTATTTGCTTATCCACATAATTTTTCATGTTATTATATTTTTTCTTTTTCTATTCTTTTGTATCTAACTTCTTCAATGTTGTATTTTCTAGTTTTACTTTTTTGATATGATATCTTTGAGCTAAACCTCCATTGAAATCGTCTTTTCTACTTTCATATAGCACCAATAAAACTACATATACGCTAGTATTATTAAACTTCACTTATGAACGAAAAAACAAAAATGATTGCAAAACGCCGGGGTGATAGTGCTAGAGGTCGGTGGCCGATAGTCAAAGAAAACGACAATTTCAATTCTTTATAATTTTGTATTATTATAATATATAAATTTTATAATTAAATAATTATGGCTCTCCTCTATTTGTTTTTTATTTCATTTTATTTTATTCTTTCTCTTTCACTTTTTCCAAATTTCCAACTTTAGAGGAGCCAACTCTTTGTAGTTGCCGTCCTCAACTTTATTGCTAAAAACTAGAACTAGAATAACCTATATATAGTGGCTTTAATTTAGTCAATTAATTTAAATTCACAATATTAAAACGTGCCATCAACACTAAATTCCCAAAAGCATATAGGCAATTTACTTGAATTCTTTTTTACAATCATAGTATTTGAATATATATGTGTTTTGATTAATTTTAAAAAAAATATTATATATATCTAGTATTTTTGTTCATTAACAATTAGATAAATAAATAAAAAAAGCACTAGTAATTTTATCTTTATCGAAATATGAATTTTTTACTTTTCTTTATCTTACTTCATTAATCATTAAAATACATCTTAAACAACTGAACACATAAAGACTTACTCGTATTAACATCAAACTACATGATATTTTTATTTTTCCATTTTAGTTATTTAAGAGAAAACACAAATTATGTTTGGATTTATTGTTCAAAATGAGATATGATAAAAAAATGTGGGAAATAAATGATATTGATTTGTCTTTTCCAAAAATAATATAAAAAATGAAAGGAATACTACTTTTCCAAAATTTACGTATACGTTAACATATCGTCTCATATTAGAAATTTTTTTTGTCATGATTTACCTTTCTAAATCCACCCACAACCACTATTACTTGTAATTTAAGACCATCATATATTAGGAGAGAGTTAGGGATTTTCATAATTTTTTCAAATACATACGTCTCGATACATAATATAAAGTAATGGCATAATGTAAAGTGATGTATTTAATCGATAAATTGCGTAAAGTAATGTATCAGAGAATCGAAGAGAGTATGAATTTTTGTAATTTTTTTAAATGTTAGAAAATTTTAAAGAATATGATAAAATAAGTTGTGTATTTAGAATATCGAAATTGAATTAATCATTCATATGAACAGTAAGAAGAAAGGAAATATCTAATGCGTTGATTACTTTAATAATTGACCAACTCATAAAGTATTTCGCATAATGACAAGTATAATTTATCCATTTATCGATAGAGGCTTCAAATAAATAAGTAGTTTATAAAAAAAAAAGAAATTCTCTAGTTAATATCAATAAATAAAGCAACTAGTAAACTAAGTAAAGATGATTATTAAGTTAATTTAATTTTATAATCTTTTTTCTATCAAAAAGGGAAAAAGTTGAAACCATTGTATTTACATATGTACGTAAATCGCCGAAAAGTAAATTATCGAATATAATAAAAAAATACTACACCAAAATTTAACTCATCAAACCAAATCAAACTTCAAAAATTTGTGTCCGATATCTATTTTTAGTTATCAATTATCAAATTATTAAAATCGAACCGAATACCAAACCCTCACTTCAATAATATGTACCAAAATATACTTGCTTTTATTCAATTTATATGCCATTTTTCGTATTTTAAGATTCAAACAAGTTTAATTTTGACTATAATTGTTTCATATATTCACTAAATATTTTGAAGATTTTATACCCAAAATTTACATTCACGGTCAAACTTAAATTATTTGATTGTTGAAATTTTAATAATATCACATAAATTAAGACAGACGGAATATTATGGAGTTAATGCTTAGTGTAAATTAAAAGATGAGTTGTTGAATGTAGAAGAAGCCTATAACATTTATTTTACCCCACATTATCAAAGTGGGCCTCCATTACCTTAACTGGCTTCATCTCTTCATAGTCTTTGCGTGTCCACAGCCCAAATCTTCTCCTTCTCTCTCTCTCTTCCTCCTCTGTTTTTGCTCCAAATCGAAGCAAACACCCATCTCTCTCTGTTGAAGAGTTTTCTATCATTGACAAAAACAGTCAAAAGCTTGAAATTAACAAGAAAACGAAGTTGGTTTAAGCAAATCTTTGGTTTTTTTAGTAAGGTAACTTGTTAATGGCTTATAGTCAATCATCTGGTTGTTCAGTTTGATGTTTGGACTGGGAATGATAATTTTGTATGTTGAGTAATGGGTAATTGGAGATTCATTGACTTGACGTCTCTGCTTTGCATGAAGTATAAAACAGTTTGTTTTGCTTGCCCATTTTGGATTTACCCATTAGTGTTGACTTGGGTGTGTTTAATTTTTTGTGGGGTTGCTGAAATTCTGGGTTTTATTGAGTTTTGTAGGTTTCTGTTGAATCTAAGTGGAAGTTTTTTCGATTGGGTTTGATCTTTTTGTGTTATTGCAGCAGTATTGGGAATCACGGGGGAAAGGGAGATGTCTTTTGTTGGTGTTATTGTTTCTGATCAATGGCTGCACAGTCAATTCACTCAGGTGGAGCTTCGAACCCTCAAATCGAAAGTATGATTTCGACTCCTTTTCTCTCTGCTTGTTGGATTTGATTGATGCATTGTTTTTTGAATGTGGATGTTGATAATCTGTTGGCTTGTTTGTTTCTTGGGTTCCTTAGTTCATTTCAGTTAAGAGTCAAAATGGTAAAGTTACAATTGGAGACTTACCGCCTTTGATGGCGAAATTAAAGGCTTTCAATGAGATGTTTAATGAGGAAGAGATCCGGAATATCTTGGCTGAATCGGGTTCAGATGTGAATGATGAGATTGATTTCGAAAGCTTCCTTAAAGTGAGTATTTAATCTAGTTATTTGTATTAGTGAGTTCATCTGGTTTGTTTACTCATTGCTGTTGACCGAATGGAAATAAACAATGTAGATTAGTCTAGTAGTTAAACAAAGTTTTCAGGGGTTCTAGCTGATTAACTAGAAAGTGGAATTTGCTTTACTTTCACCTCATTATTCTGAATTTCAGTTTAGTGACATTATGGTCAATTGCTTGTGTTCGACAGACATACTTGAATCTACAAGCTCGAGCTGCCCCAAAAGTAGGCAGTTCTAAAAGTTCGTCCTCCTTCCTGAAGGCTTCCACAACTACACTTCTTCACACGATCAGTGAATCAGAGAAATCATCTTATGTTGCGCATATAAACAGCTATCTAAGAGATGATCCATTCCTAAAGCAATTTCTTCCAATAGATCCAGCTTCAAGTGCTTTGTTTGATTTGGCAAAGGATGGAGTTCTTTTATGGTATTTAAACTTAATCTAAATTGTGATGCTCCAAATTATGTGTGAATCTATGACGAAAGTTTCTGTTGGCTCATTGTACTTTTCTTTCTGTGGTTCATTAGTAAGCTGATCAATGTAGCTGTACCTGGCACCATAGACGAACGGGCTATTAACATGAAACGAGTAATTAACCCATGGGAGAGAAATGAGAATCACACCCTTTGCCTCAATTCTGCAAAGGCTATTGGATGTACTGTTGTCAATATTGGCACTCAGGACCTGGTTGAAGGACGAGTGAGTTGAATCTTGTCTTCTTCATTTGCATTACCTCAATGTACCTCTGAGTTGTGTGTTTTAAGTTTTTTTTTCCCCTATATCTTTGCAGCCTCATCTAGTACTTGGGCTGATTTCTCAAATCATAAAGGTTAGCTCCTGATTTATATTTCTTTGTGTTCTCTGCCTAGCTTTTATGGAGGGATAAAATGGCACTACAGTTATGGCAGATTATGTTTGGTTAATGACATAGCACTTGAGATTTGTGTTGATTATACTGACTTTTTTCTCTGGCTCTCTCCTCTCCTGTTTCTTGCCGATTGTGGTATCTGAAGATCCAACTATTGGCAGATCTCAACCTCCGGAAGACCCCTCAGCTCGTGGAACTTGTGGAAGACAGCAATGTAATTTAATCTCTCTTGTCCGAAGCGGCTCTAGTTTTATTTCCAATCCATGTGCATATCTACGAACTATACTAGTAAATATCTGATTATTGTTAACTTGTTCAGGATGTCGAGGAGCTCATGGGGTTAGCTCCAGAAAAACTCTTACTAAAATGGATGAATTTTCATCTCAAGAAAGCCGGTTACAAGAAAACTGTGGCAAATTTTTCTTCTGACTTGAAGGTAAAAATATTCTTTTTCTTCCCCCTGACCTCCCAATATCAATTAGTTAAAAAGTTCTCTGTAAAGGAATTCACTTTATTTACCTTGCCAAAAAAAAATAGAAGTTCCTTTATTAAGTTCCTTAGAAAGTTAATCATAGAAATGAAATTGCAAAACACATTCCAATCCAGGTCAGGGTATAACATGACAAATAATGTGGCGTAATATCTAAGCTATGCACCTTAACTAATGTTGACCCATTTGGATTTATTAAGCATATTGGCCTCTTGGCAATCACATATTTATGCTCTTTCCTGTAGGATGGGGAGGCCTATGCTTACCTGCTTAATGTACTTGCACCAGAGCATTGCAGCCCAGCAACCTTGGATGTCAAGGATCCCACTGAGAGAGCTAACTTAGTTCTTGAGCATGCAGAGAAAATGGATTGCAAAAGATACCTAGATCCTAAGGACATAGTTGAAGGCTCATCCAATTTAAATCTTGCTTTTGTTGCACAAATATTCCATCAGAGGTAGGAAACTAACATAGCTTCTCTCATTTTATCTTTTCTGGCTCCTGTTGTGGTTGTCCGCGGTATGATAAGTAGGATATAGTTGAAGGTTCAGCCAATTTATATCTTGCTTTTGTTGCACAAATATTCGAGTAGATGTAGGACCCTAACGTGGCTACACTTTTTTTTAATCTTTTTTAGCTCCTTTTGTTGTTGTGCTCAGTTTGATACTTGGAAACATAATCATAGAAGCACAAGAGGGGTAATCACATTATTTTTGAGGAACATTTTAACCACTGTATAATCCAATCATGTATTTGTTGTGCATGCACGACTACATTTTCCTCTCTTTTCTTTCATTGCTTGAGATATCTATTTTGCAAATATTCCTGATTGATGTTCCACTTAGATTCTAAAAGCAATGTGCCTACAAAAGTCACTATCTGCCCTTAACATTTAATGAAGTTCTGGAGCCTTCTGTTGTCATTCTAAGTATGAATCAAGCTGATCTCTGCGTTTTCAGTTTTCTTGTTATATTATTTTGGTTTTGGTTTGAGTCGCTAAAGGAGAGGGTGATGCTAGTTTTTTAGTTGAAGCAGATGGCCATTTTTGAGAAATGGGTTTCTTTTTCAGGAGTGGGTTGTCTACAGACAGCAAGAAGGTATCCTTTGCAGAGATGATGACAGATGACGAGCTAATTTCCAGAGAGGAGAGATGCTTTCGATTATGGATTAATAGTCTTGGGATAAACTCTTATGTCAATAATTTGTTTGAAGATGTAAGAAATGGGTAAGTGCTTGGCCTTGTTACATGGATGACTCCAGATATGAAAACGGACACCTGCTAGTAAAAGGTGTAACTGGAATTTGTAGGTAGAATTTAGCTCTGCCTCAACTTTACCATTTATTTTTGTAGATGGGTACTTCTGGAGGTGTTGGACAAGGTTTCTCCAGGATCTGTTAATTGGAAGCACGCAACCAAACCTCCAATAAAAATGCCGTTTAGGAAAGTTGAAAACTGCAACCAAGTTGTCAAGATTGGGAAGCAGTTGAAGCTTTCCCTTGTAAATGTGGGAGGAAATGATTTTGTCCAAGGGAATAAGAAGCTTATACTTGGTAATGTCTCAGAATCTATTTTGTTTGTTTCACATGTGAAAAGTGAGGCTTATTTCTCTTCTTGTCTATGTGTGAATGTAATCACTTCCAAGCTTTATGAGCTTCCAAGATTCTATGATTAATACAATTGGGCTATTATTACTTTATTCAAGCTTATTGATGGTATTGTGTATTATAAATGATTCCATCAAGGAACTTTTGGGTTGTTTTCCTACTATAATCATTCTCAGTGTAATGTGTATAATGATTCATCTTCAGTAAGCTAGCAAGCGAAGACACAACATTTTTCTTACATTGCAAGATGTGTCCAGTTATTGTGGTGATAAAAGTAAAGAAATCTTCCAGGACCCTGTAAATGAGTAGTCTCGAAAATTGGATTATAATTTTAACGGATGCGGAATTTTAGTTGTATTTTTCTCAAAGCTTGTAAATGTGGTTGCACATATTAAATCATCATAAATCATGGTTTAGCAGTCTTACCAAATACGTGAGCCCCTCCTTACTGATGATCTGTTATTATGCATCCTCAGCAGTGAACTTTTTGATTTTGTGTTTTCTTTTATGTGATTATGTTGCTTTATGCAACTAAATACGTTAGTTTTGCTTCTTTGAATGATATACTTTACGACATATGTAAGCCTTGCAATTAGTGCTTCTTAGCACATCACTTGTGTATTCATATATACATTCTTTTCCAGCTTTCCTGTGGCAGTTGATGAGGTTTAATATGCTTCAGCTTTTGAAGAACTTGAGATCACGTTTCCGAGGGAAGGAGATTACGGATGCTGATATTCTTGCATGGGCAAACAAAAAAGTCAAAAACACTGGAAGAACATCTAAAATGGAGAGTTTTAAGGTGAAGTATCACCAGTTCCTGTTCAATTGGCGTAATTTCAACTTTGTCTATGTGATGTTAACTTACAATTAGTGGTTTTTGTTTAGGATAAGAGCCTTTCAAATGGATTATTCTTTCTCGAGCTTCTCAGTGCTGTGGAGCCAAGGGTTGTTAATTGGAATCTTGTCACCAAGGGTGAAAGTGGTATGGAGTTTATTCGTGCAAAATTTAATTTTCTTGTCTCTTTTTCTCTTCTTGGGGCATGGAGGAAGGTCATTTCCCAGTCACTCTCCGTTACTTATCTGCTACAGGCTTCTCTTTCACTTACACAATCAAGAATGTCAATTTGCACTTGCAATATTGAATGCAACTTTCTAGCGGGAACAACTAGCGTTTAACTCTTCCTTAGTGTTAAAAATATGGATTGAGGAATTTGAATTTCTACAGGGTGCAACTTACCTTCTAGGCTTTTAATGCTTGCGGTTTTCTATATAACATCATCCAAAAGAATATCAAGTTTCTCAAAAGGGTCATAGTACAACAGTGTTTTACACATTCTGATGTTTCATTCTACTTATTGTCATCTTATGGGATGCAGTGCTCCAAACTGAAATTTCTTCTGTTCCGTGACAGATGAGGAAAAGAAGTTGAATGCTACTTATATCATCAGTGTTGCACGGAAACTTGGGTGTTCTATCTTTCTGTTGCCTGAGGATATCATGGAGGTGAGTATGCTTTCATGTTGAATTGCTGCTAGTAGTTCCTGTATCCATTATAGTAGGCTTAACAAGAACCAGATAGATACAACACAAACTTTCCAAGGTAAAAAAAATTTAAAACCTTCTAGGACTTTTAAGACATGTTTAAAACAGTGACTATTTGACAAGTGAGACTAGCTCTAGTGGTTGAGCATCTCCACCATCAACTGGTAGGTCGAAGGTTCGAGTCACGTTGGATGGAGGGTAAATGGGAACACTATTGATCCTTCTGATGGGGTGGGTGGGGTAAAAAACAGACTATTCTTTGTCTACTTACAATACAGAGAAAAATATGCCCGCATCTGCTTCATCCTATATTCTTTTCTGTGCAAAGATGTATTCCTGAGACCTGATTATGACACTATCCTTCTTGGGGTCATGTGTGGACAGGTTAACCAAAAGATGATCCTCACTCTCACTGCCAGCATCATGTACTGGAGCCTTCAGCAGACAGCGGACGATATAGAGTCTCCTGCGAGTACTGTTGCATCTGATGCATCACCAGCTAGATCTATGAATGGCTCTATGTCCCCCTATACTGCTGCTTCACCTGATGCATCCCCTGCACCTTCAATTAGTGGAGCATCATCAACTACTCCTGATGCATCTCCAGCACCATCTGTAAACGGAGATGATGAAACCCCACTTATTGCTGAAGTGTCAAAGTTGGAGTTGGCTGCTGACTATGCACCATCTGATACTCCTGAAGTGTCAAAGTTGAAGTTGGCTGCTGACGATGCACCTTTTGATACTACTGAAGTTTCAAAGTTGAAGTTGGCTGCTGACGACGCACCATCTGATACTACTGAAGTGTCAAAAGTGGAGTTGGCTGCTGAGGACGCACCATCTGATACTACTGAAGTGTCAAAAGTGGAGTTGGCTGCTGAGGACGCACCATCTGATACTACTGAAGGGTCAAAGTTGGAGTTGGCTACTGACTACGCACCATCTGATACTACTGAAGTGTCAAAATTGGAGTTGGCTGCTGAGGACGCACCATCTGATACTACTGAAGGGTCAAAATTGGAGTTGGTTAATGGCGATGCACCATCTGATACTACTGAAGTGTCAAAGCTGGAGTTAGCTGCTGACGATGCACCATCTGATACGTTAGCATCTCCAATGCAGTCTCAAAATGCAGATATACCATCAGATGCACACTCATCCTCACTACTTGAGGATACACAACAACAGTACAGCCTCTTCTCATGAAGTTGAAAATGAAGGTACAAAACCAGATAATGAAACAATAGTTAAACGTTTTTGTCTTTACAGCTACGAGGGACAAATAATAAGCTAGGGGGAGAAAGCAAGAAGAACGAACATAAACAAAGAGAACATACATGTGTTTTTAGATGAATTATACTCTAAGTGCGAAATGCTTTTGGATGCAAATATAGATAAAAGTACACCATGTTATCAACTCAGCACAATAGTACCTCTGGAAGAATCAACTGTACTATTTCCAATTTTGTTTCCTGCTACTTTTATGTAGTTTTTTTTACTCATCTGAATGTAAGTAGAATTTGATTCATTAGATGTATTGATTTATATTTTGAAAATACTCTCAGTGATTCATCCTCTTTAATTTTTTTAAATTTTTTTGAGATAGCAGCACTTATATAGTAATAATGGAGGGGAAGAACAATAAAAATGTCATGTATTTATTCATTTGATTCAGTGTAAACATACTATTACAAAGTGTAGTTTTTGAATGATGAAGTAGACGTTTTCAATTCTTTAGGGTGCAAATGTAGTGATATGTATATATTATTACTTGCACTTGTGTTTTCCTTTGTGCAACTTAAGACTTCGAAAATTTGTGGTCACACACGTTTTTGAATTGCTTATTAATATTTAGCCATCCCTTGTCACTTTTCAAGCGAGGGATGTAACACGAGAATTTGACCATTCATTCTAATACTATTCTTGTTTAAGCATGTTTAACTTTGAAATTATGTTAAGATTCAATACGTTCAAGTCTTACTAATTTTCTGCACAATTTATGTGATTAGTTTGCTTAAAAAAATAAGATTTCACTCACAATATATGAATGAATAAACAAACTTTGCACAATTAACTTACATACCGTACACATTTTCACATCATTTCTCAAGGTCCATAAATAGAAAACATTACCATAGATCTATATATTAAAACTTGTGATAAAATTAAAAGTTCTTTTTTTTTTAATCTCAAAAAAGAAAATGTCTTCAAATTATATTTGTTTCTCTGTAATTCCCTCTCTTTGTTACTGCTATTTCTTCTCTGCCAAAATCCCAAAAGGTATTCCAAGGCTAATTTCACTTCTCCCCATTTTTTACCTCTTCACAATTCTCCCACTTTTCTTTTCTTCTGCATTTCTCACAGCAATCACCACTTTCTCCATTACTTGGCTTGCCATCTTCAAGCTCGTACTCTTCGCTTTCGATCAAGGCCCGTTAATTAACAATGCACCCAATCCGAAAATCATTTCACTCCCCGTCTTCATTTCCATAGCCGCTCTTCCTCTCAGAACCACCTTTACCCCGAACCAAAACAGAAAAAACCCGATGAATTCAGCTGTACAACTTGTCATATTTGCGGTACTCATGGAGATTATTCTTCATCACAAAAGCGAAATTCATCCAAAATTAGTGTTGATTTTCTACTGTGTGATGATTTTCCTTATGATTGATATTCTAATTGCGTTGTCTTCTCTTATCGTTAAACATTTTCTGTGTTTAGACATAGAAATTGAATCACCATCGAATGAACCTTATTTCTCGACTTCGCTACAGGATTTTTGGGGAAGAAGATGGAACCTCACCGTAACACATACGCTGCGTTTCACTGTATATAATCCGGTGAGGTTAGTGTTGTTGCATGTGATTGGTAGAAAGTGGGCCCAACATAGTGCCTCGCTGGCAACTTTTTTAGTTTCGGGATTAATGCATGAGCTGATATTTTACTACGTTAATAATGGTGTGAAACCTTCCGGAGAAATAATGGACTTTTTTGTGTTACACGGGCTTTGTTTAATGGTGGAGATTGAGGTAAAGAAGGCTTTGAAGGATACGTGCCGGTTGCCCGGGCTTGTTTCGGGCCCATTAACGGTTGGGTTTGTGGCGGTTACTGCATTTGGGCTTTTTTTCCCACCAATTATTAGGAATGGTGTAGATGAAAGTATACTTGAAGAAGTTGGGTTTTGCTTTGATTTCCTTAAAGAAAAAATGCTTCAATTTGTAATTTTTGATAAAATTTGTAATTTTGGATACTAACAGAAAAGTTGATTTGTGCAATTTGGATAATTGTACTTTGCACTTTTGGTATTATATAAACACTATTGGTAAACTTTAGACATGGTCTTCTCATACACTAATATTCAACTTTTATCTTATGTCCAAGAAAAAAAAGTTTAATTCAAGTCTTGCCTTCAGCCAAAACTAAGTTTTATAGAATGATCATTAAATTGACTTTATTGTATGGGTTGAAATGTTGATGAATTATGAATTTTCTTGTTTAGAAGATGTAATTTGTGAAAATGATGATGTTGAGATAGATGTGTGAGCATATTAAGAGAGATGAAATTAGGAATGAGGAATTCGGGACAAGAAAAGAGTTGCCGTTGTGGTGAACATGATGAGAAAAGTAGACTAAAATGATTTGAATATGTGAAGAGAAGATGGGCAGATGACCTAATGAAAAGGCGTGATAGGTTAGATATAATGGATACGAAGAGAGGTAGATATATGCCGAAGAAATATTGGAGAGAGGTGATTAAACATGACATAGTCAACTTCAACTTATTGAGTATATGACTTTGATTTAGATATGAGGATATATGGAGGTCACGAGTTAGAGTAAGATTGTTAGAAGATAGTTGAGCGTCGTCTTGTTTTCCGACAGGATTAGGCTTTGGTTGTAGTTGGTAGTATGTTATTTGTTGTAGCATTAGCATTATTATTCATGTAGTTTCTTGTCTTTGATATATGTTACCTTATGTTATTTATTGTGTATTGGTCATTGCTTATTTTTGTTGTTGTTAATGTTTCTTTTCTGAATACTATGTACAACTTTCCTTATTAATTGTCATGTTTTCTATATTGTTGTTTTTCCTTTTCATTACTAATTTGTATAGGTGTACTTGAGCAAAGGGTCATTCATAAGCAATTTTTCTACCTCCACGAGGTATGAGTAAGATATGCATATATTTTATCCACTCAGATCTCACGTGAGGGATTTTCTTATTGTGTGATTGGAAGTGTATTTTTTGAATGGTATAGTTTTGAACGTTGGATGTTCGGTGGGCTAGCCATAACGGGGTGAAGTGTCGTGTTAGAATTATACTACTCCCTCTGTTTAAAAAAAAATGGCCTCCTTTCCTTTTTAATCAGTTTCAAAAAGAATGACCTCTTCTTCTTTTTTGGTGACATTTTAATTTCAGTTTTCCACGTGGCATATTTAAGGCCACAAGATTAAAGGGCAATTTTGTACATTTGACATAACTTTAATTTAGGACAACAAGATTTAAAAGTCTTATTTATTTTTTTAAACTCCGTGCCAAGTCAAACTAGATCATTCTTTGTAAAACGGAGGAAGTACTACATTATTAATTACTTTTGTGTGGTACCAAAGATATAACCCTTTTGTGGTCTTTATTTCATTCACTTTTAAGTCTTGTAACTATGTTTGGTAGGTAAAAATAGATCAATTTGAAGTCAATAAAAAAGTAAAACACACACACTCCTTTTGCTAGTGCAATAGATCATCAAAGGAGATTACTTGCCATGGTAATAACTAAGAGGTTTACATATCTTTAATTTAAGACTAAGAGATTTAAAAGTCTTACTTACGTTCTAAAATTTCAAGTTGACAGATAAACAAGTTGAAATGGAGGTTATTTAGGTATGAGAAAAAAAAAAAAAACACTTCACCCAATAGACTAACAAATGGTATATTCTAATGAATTTTTTCAGTGTACTTCACGTTTTATATGAATGTAGCATTTATTGATTTAAAAAATTGGTATGAGGTATCTTTTAGTATGTTAGGCTAGATATTTTTGAAATAAAAATTAGTAATATTTGATTTCTTGTTTGGTTATTAACTTAAGGATAATTTATATTAGAATTAATAATCAATATTAGGATAGAATAATAGATCAAGATAAAATAATGGAAGTCACAAAAAAATCATGACATCCTCAAATTTTTTTCTATAAATAAATAATTAAAAAAAAAATTAAACAATGTATATTATTTTTTATATGACAAATCAAACAATCATTATATCAGATTAACTAATCCAAATATAATTAATCTCATCATAATTTGAAATTCAAACCAAACAACCCCTACATTATTATCATCATCAAAGGATGTGATGTAGTAGATATGACTGTTTCTTTCTTAACCAGAGGTCTCAATTCGAGTCATGAAATCTTTATAAGGAGTGCTTCCCCTCGAATGGGGTTCTCGCAACGCAAATCTATAATAATCTAATTCCAACACGAATATCAAATATCAGATTTTTTTAAAAAAACTACATTATTATTTGTAGTTGTGCTTTCATTGGCGTGACACATGTGTATCCCATTTGTGGTCCTTATTTAATTCACTTTTAAGTACTCTAGCTTGGTAGGTGAAAATAGATCAATAGAAAACACACACAAACTCTCCTTTTGTTAGTGCTATAAATCATAAAAAGAGGGGTGAAATCCAAAAAACAACCGAAGTCCAAGAAAATGTCATCAATTAATATTTGTCTCTCTATAATCCTCTCTCTTTGTTACTCCTATTTCATATCATCCAAAATCCCCAAAGGTATTCCAAGGCTAATTTCACTTCTACCCATTTTTTACCTCTTCACAATCCTCCCACTTTACTTTTCTTCTTCATTTCTTATAGGACTCACCACTTTCTTCATTACTTGGCTTGCCAATTTCAAACTCCTCCTTTTTGCTTTTAATCAAGGCCCTCTTTCTTCTTTCACACAAAAAAATGCAACAAATCTTCCTATATTCATTTTTATGGCTTCTCTTCCTCTAAGATCCAAACAAAATATGAAAAGCCCCACCAAGAAAATCCCATTAAATCTAGGTTTAGAATTTATCCTTTTTGCAATTTTTTTGGAGTTGACTTTTCATCACAAAAGTCAACTCCACCCTAAATTAATCTTGATTTGTTATTGTTTCTTGGTTTTTCTCATGATTGATATTCTTGTAGCATTATCTAGCAATATTGTTAAAATAATCTTGGTGGGGTTTGAGTTAGAATTAGAGCCACCATCAAATGAACCTTATTTATCAACTTCCCTTCAAGATTTTTGGGGAAATAGGTGGAACCTCACCGTAACCAATACACTTCGTCTCACCGTATATAACCCTGTGAGGTCAGCATTGTCAGAAGTTGTCGGGAGGACGTGGGCCCTACGTGTTGCCATGCTGGCAACTTTTGTCGTATCCGGTTTAATGCATGAGCTTTTGTTTTATTACGTTAATCGTGTGAGCCCTTCGTGGGAAATGACGGGCTTTTTTGTGTTACACGGGCTTTGTGTGATGGTGGAGATTGGTGTTAAGAGGGCTCTAAGGGATATGTGGCGATTACCGGGCTTTGTTTCGGGCCTGTTAACGGTTGGGTTTGTGGTGGTTAGTGCTTTTGGGCTTTTTTTCCCACCAATAATTAGGAATGGTGCTGATGAAAGGGTACTTGAAGAAGTTGGGTTTTGCTTTGACTTCATCAAAGATAAAATGTTTCAATTTGTTGGTTATTTTAGATAAATTTTGTAATTGTTGGTTATTAATAGAAAAATGATTTGTTCATTTTGGATATATATATCATTATTGTTATATTATAATTTTTATGTTCCTTAGATAAGGCGCACGTGTTGTGCATCTCTAATGTTTTGCTTGTGGAAGAGGGGAGGGGGGGTGGCTACGGAAACGTGGGTTGCTCTCGCTTATGTTCACTTTCGTTTTAGAAGTCGGAACTTATATTTGCATCTCAAACAAAATTATGATGCCTCAAAGTGGCTAATTTGGTAAAGGATCGATCAAAAGAGTCCATTATGGCAGCCCAAGTCCAGTAATTCTGGGTTGGGCTTGTACTTTAGGCCCATTTATGGACTGAGACATCATATGGGCATATGGGTAATCATGCTAAATATAGAATTTACACAAGTGTTCCTTTAATTTTTTTAAACCGTTGTTTAGATATTATCTCTATTTTTAGAAGTTTCGTAGATATAGGCATTTTAGAAATCACCCTTATGAATAACGTTAGACTATGATCTGATCTTCCGCTATTCGCTTATATATTATTCAATCTTACAGACAAAAGATTAAATTGTTATTTTGTTTATACTTGTTTCAAATTAAACATTCATTTCCATATTGTTTTTATCTTGTTCAACATAAAACATTTTTTCTACAGTAATAATATATTTATGGTGCTTTTTTATTTGCATATTCCCTTTGTTAAAATATCCTTGCACCTCACTCCATGTCCCTTCTTTTTCAACCTACCACCTCTTGTCTATTTTTAGCTTTCTTTTTTTGTTTGTTTTCTATGCTTTCTTTTTTCTTTATTTATTTATCATTTTAAGTCTACTCCAATTGTTTGAAAAAATAAATAATGTTAACACAAGAACTCAAGAAGAAACTTCATGATCCAATAAAATGTAATCTAAGTGAACTTGTATATAAAGCAAATTCATTCATTTATCTATTTAAATACTCCCTTCATTTCTACTCTTCTTATTGGCGGAGCTAGAATATAATTAGGTTAAGCGGACCTCAATAGCTAATCTAAACACTATTTCTTTTAAACATTCATTGCATATATATATAAATTATTGATTTTGAACTCAATAACTTCACATAACTAGGATCACAAATCAATACGTTTCAAACGCCTATGAGCCTGTATAAGTTACCTACACCATGCAGAGGCAGCGCTAGAACATGAATTGTAGGTTTGACTGAACTCAATAGCTGAATCAAATTCATCATTTATTTTTAAAATGTTCATTCATATGTACAAATTACTAATTTTGAACCCAATAACTTCACAAAATTAAAACCACAAATTAATACGATTCCAAATTTTAATCCTGCCTATGAGTGTGTACGTTATCTGCACCATCCAGAAACAGAGCTACAACGTCAGTTTCAGTCAAACTCAATAACTTTGATTCTAACTTTATACGTATTTTAAAAATAAATTACATCTATACAACCAAGGGCGGACCTAGGTGGACCCTAGGGGCTCACCCGAACCCCCTCGTTAAAAAATTACACTGTATATATAATGTCAAATTTTGATTTTATGCGTATATATATTAAAATGAACCCCCTAAAAACAATGTACAGGCTTGGCTCAGCAGATAAGTGATTTAACAAATGCTCCTAGGTCACAATGCTTTGGAAAATGAAACTTCTTGGGCTTACACTTTCTTCTTCTTTTTCATTATTTTTTCTTTTATTACATTTCTTCTTTTTAATTTGTTTTTCTTTAAATTTATTAGACACATTCTTTTTATTTTTATTTTTTATTCTTTTTATATCTATTATTTATTTTGTTTCAACGTAGCTCTTTTTTCATATACTAATTTAAATAACTCTTTTAAAAAATGATGAAATATATTTAACTAGAAATTGATGAGATAGAAATATAATTTATTTTAAAAAAAAAAAGGTAAATTAGATGTAATTGAATGAAGAAACTTAAATATCGTCAACATCCTTTCAAAAATATTAATTTATAGAATTCATGAAATTTCTTTCATATTTTTAATTCTATTTTAGAGAGATGAAAACTAAACATATTTGATTTATTCTATAAATTATGACTAACCTAGTAAATTGAACTATATGAACTAAAAAAATTGACGATGCTATTTATTTATCTTTTGAATATACATTATAATATTAGCAACTCTATTCTTACACACTTGAGAGAATCTTGACGATTTTCATAGTAATATGTGATTGAATGGATGCTAAGTTAAATTTTTTTAAAAAGTGAAAATTAAAGTAAGACATTACAAAATAGAAGTATAAAAAGCACAAGAAATTTTAATAATGCTCGATGGAGCCTGATAAAAGTAAAAAGAAATTATTAATACAGTATGATAAAGTAAGTTAAATTTAGCATGATAAGGTAAATATCTTTCTTCCCCGTCTTGCTCCCTTTTTCATCATTTAATTGTCATGCATTTTAGGAGTTAACTTATGTAATACAGTTGATCTACTAAAATTCTTATGAATGTATCTTTGTTCTCAATATTTTGATTAGTTTAGTCTTTACTTTTATGAACCAATGAAATATCTATGGTTCTTGTACAAAGAGCATGCGAGGGATTACTACGCTCACCGCGCACTTGCATTATCACCGAACTTCTCCTTTATACTTTGAACCTCCTGAACAAAAATTCTGGATCCGCCACTGTATACAACTCAATAACTTTAAGAATAAACTCATAAGTTTCAAATCTCGATTTTCAAATACCACATTTTTTTAGAAAGGGAAATAAAAGAAGAAGCTTTCCTCATATTTATGTGTACCATAGTCCCTATACAAGAGGAAAGTGAGAGGAGTACAAAAAACAAAATACTTATTTGTCTGAAAAAAAATCTAAAACCCTAAAAACAACACTACAGAATTTTGTGTAAACAAAAATACAGAGAAAGCAACAATGGCGATTTTAGGGCTCTCAAATCCAGCAGAATTAGCTTCTTCTCCTTCTTCTTCCTTAGCTTTTTCTCATAGGCTGCATTCTTCCTTCATTCCTAAACAATGCTTCTTCACCGGAGTTCGCCGGAAAAGTTTTTGCCGGCCTCAACGTTTCAGCATTTCAAGTTCGTTTACTCCGATGGATTCTGCTAAGATTAAGGTCGTCGGCGTCGGTGGAGGTGGAAACAATGCCGTTAACCGTATGATTGGTAGTGGCTTACAGGTATCTATCCTCTTTTCCTTTTTGTCCCTTTTCTTTTTCCCAATTTTGTTGCTTTGTGGTAAAAACACGAGTTTTGTTATAGTACCTTATCTACTGTTACAAGTTTTGTTGCTTTCTCAGTGACTTGGATTTTATTTTATTTTGGTTATTTGTTCATCTTGTATATACATATTTAAGAGAGTGTTTTCAAATTAGCTAGCTATTGAAACTCTGAAAGCATTGAAGATAGAAATGAGAGTAAAAAGAAAAAGGAATATGTTTCACCAAGAAAATGGATTTCATTTGTTGTATGGACTCAGTAAACACTGTGGCAGTGAGCATTTTCGTTTGGTTCATATTTTAATTGTTATCAGTTATACATGTCATGAATTTTGATAATTCTGTTTCTGAAGTTCTAGATCAGAATATGATTGGTTGCCTGTTTCTGGCTTCTTTAATTGGTTTTGGGAACCACTCTACCTTCAAGTGAGGTTTTAACTTGTTTTTGTACTCAATTTGCTGCTTATTTGTCAATATTTGCATCAAAGATTGTATCTCAATGCATAATGAAGAAATAATCGGAGAGAGATATTTTATAGGCTTTGTTATCCAGGCTCTGCAGGAACAAGACCAGGGACTATGCTCTATGCTTTGTTCCTGTCCAGGGCTGGAGCTATAGTGTAACATGGGGTTCGGGTGAACCAAGTAACTTTTGTGTAGACCTGTATTTGTACTAAAAACTCAAAAAACAAATATATTGTTGTTGACGTGTGAAACAACATACAAAAACAATTGGATAGTTCAGTGGTGCGTGCATGGGCTGCGAAGCTCTTGTGTCCCCTTCTTACTTCATCAAAAAAAAAAACTCTTGTGTCCCCTAGATTTATGGGTTCGAAACTTGGTAGCTGCACGTCATTTGTAGTTGATTTTTTGCTATATATGCTCTCTTTCTAAAAGAGAATATTCATTACTCTCTATTAGGTTCTCATAGGTTCTCTTTTCTGAAAAAGAAAAAATCTTTAAATTGATAATTGAAAAAACCAAAAAAGTAAAATATATAGTTGTTGACGTGTGAAACAACATACAAAAACAACCGGATAGTTCAGTGGTGCGTGCGTGGGCTGCGAAGCTCTTGTGTCCCCTGGATATGGGTTTGAAACTCAGTAGCTGCGCGTTATTTGTAGTTGAGTTTTTGCTATTTATGCTCTCTTTCTAAAAGAAAATATTCATTACTCTCTATTAGTTTCTCATAGGTCCTTTTTATATGCAGCTTTTTTCCAAAAAAGAAAAAATCATTGAATTGATTATTGAAAAAAAACAAAAAAGTAAAATATATAGTTGTTGACGTGTGAAACAACATACAAAAACAATCGGATAGTTCAGTAGTGCGTGCGCGGGCTGCGAAGCTCTTGTGTCCCCTGGATATATGGGTTCGAAACTCGGTAGCTGCGTGTCATTTGTAGTTGATTTTTTGCTATATATGCTCTCTTTCTAAAAGAAAATATTCATCACTCTCTATTAGTTTCTCATGGTCCTTTTTTCCTTTCTATATGCAGTTTTTTTTCGAAAAAGAAAAAATCATTAAATTGATAATTGAAAAAACCAAAAAAGTATAATATATAGTTGTTGACATGTGAAACAACATACAAAAACAACCGGATAGTTCAGTGGTGCATGCGTGGGATGCAAAGCTCTTGTGTCCCCTAGATATATGGGTTCAAAACTCGGTAGCTGTGCATCATTTGTAGTTGATTTTTTGCTATATATGCTCTCTTTCTAAAAGAGAATATTCATTACTCTCTATTAGTTTCTCATAGTTTTTTTTTCCTTTCTATATGCAGTTTTTTTCTGAAAAAAAAGGTCATCAAATTGATAATTGAAAAGACCAAAAAAGTAAATTGTTGTACTGAAGTGCCATTGGTCATGCATCGTTTGATTAGAATCCTTTTCCAACTATTCCCATTATTATGTCTATTCCTATATTCTAGGGAAATGTGAAAAATAGACTACGAGCGACCTCCGATTACGAAAAGAAAATGCTGAAGAGTGTGTTGTAAGTCGGTGACGACTCACCAATCTAATGTGATAAACTAGACAAACTAGGCACAGAACTCGTCATATTTAATGCGAGCAATATGAGCATTATTGGATGGTTGATTAGGTTGAGCACCGTATATACTTGGTGGAGATGTCACTGTTTACGACAATGATTTTCGGCGTTAACTTCCTATATTCTGTAGAACAATATCATCATAAGTGGTGGGTGGTGGTATAATATATATATAACATATGTCGCAGTGTGTGACAATGACTACATTGGATGTGTATGTAAATTGTTACATTGAGACCCTACTTATAGACTACATTTAGAATCCTTTTCCAAACGTTTGCAAATCATGATAATTATAGTGATAGGTACTTATATTTATATAGTGTTCAAGTAGTTTGTGATATTTAGTTTGTCGGTTTTTGAATATATCAAATATCAGTATTTGTTCGTTAGTTTGGTGATTGTTATACACTTATACATTAGCTTGAGGTCATTGTCTTATCTTAAAATTCAGAACCCATAAACCTAAAATGCTGGCTCCGCCTCTATTACTTCCTTTACTTTAGAACATAGGATCTCATAACCAATTTTCTTCTTTCATTTGACTTGAGATTTCCTTTTATCCTAGCAACAAAGTGGTTACCCTTGGGTTCTCTATAACCATCAAATGATTGATTTTTGGGCATTTTGTTGACTGCCTAAATCTCTTGATCTTGCTTTCTAATTCATTATCTTCTAGAAAAGCATATGTTGGAATACAATGCCATTACAAGGTTGCATGTGTACTTTTATTGCTGGGTAACAAATTGTGCCATGAAGAGAAGCTAGAAATATCCCTTACAAATAAAGAAAAGGAAAGCTAGAAATTTCTTATTGTCTATAGGATTTTCGATCAGTTGGCTTTTTGTTATTATCTTTTCTGAAAATTAATTGAGATGCCATGTCATGATCCCATCCCTTCATTTCATATGACGAATCTAAATGCTTCATGTCCAAAAATAGGGTGTTGACTTCTATGCTATAAACACGGATGCTCAAGCACTGGTACAGTCTGCTGCCGAGAACCCACTTCAAATTGGAGAACTTCTGACTCGTGGGCTTGGTTAGCACTCTTCTGTCTCTTTATAAAGAAATTACTCTTTCATAATAACTGTTTTTCATTAATCAAATTCAACCTTGTTAAAAGAACTTCGGCAAAAGCTAACGTTAAGACAGTTATACTCTATCCTGACTTTAGAAAATGACAGAGTATTACTTTATTATTACCTACATGGAATCATGTGGTGTCACATGTTGCTCTAGAGTCTAGATGTAGATGCCTTTTGTTTTGCTATTGATGTTGAGGTTTATGTTCAATGGTTTAACAAGCGCGACATCTTTATGCTTCTTGATAAGCTAGTTAACTCTATCTTTATTCGTAATGATTTGTTAAGTAAGTTGCTTTTAGAGACGCAGGTACTGGTGGCAATCCTCTTTTAGGGGAACAGGCAGCGGAGGAGTCAAAGGAAGCTATTGCAAATTCTCTAAAAGGTTCAGATATGGTTTTCATAACAGCAGGAATGGGTGGAGGTACAGGATCTGGTGCGGCTCCTGTTGTGGCTCAAATAGCAAAAGAAGCAGGTTATTTGACTGTTGGTGTTGTTACATATCCATTCAGCTTTGAAGGACGTAAAAGATCTGTGCAGGCAGGTCCCATTTTCAGTTCCTTGGAGAATAGTGACTTACTTCTTTTTCTGGACTTTTGGAGATCTTTCTGCTCCACATCAATTAGAAAAGGTTGAAGCATGTAAGATATTCCTGCTTAAAAAGGGAAGGAGGATATCCAAGGTGATAGAAAAAGTTGCAAGAAAATAAAAAATAAGCAATTGGATTTCTTTAAATTATTTTGGGGTTCTGGCTTAACTAGCTGCATCAGTATCCAAAAAAGGAACCTCTTCGACTTAAAGAGTAGGAAATCTTTAGGAAGATGCATTTTCATTTCTATTGATTACCGGAGACATGCATGATGTGGAAGGGAGTGAGGTGAAGATGGTATTGAGTTGTATGGTGTCGAGTTTATAGATTAACTGTTGAGATGCACAAGAAACTTATAGTGTTCCTTGATGTATCTAAAGGATATCAAGTGCTTTCTAAGGCAAAAGTGTTCACATGCTCATGCCTGAACAAGATTCTGACTTTTCTAACTGTCTGATTTTTTTTTGTTTCAATGACCTACGTTCCTTTTCATAAAGATTTTTTGTTTGTGGCAATGTTTTATTCTCCTGTCATCCATAGTCTTTCATGTTTCTAATTTGAACTTATTGACTGACAGGCTCTGGAAGCAATTGAAAAACTTCAGAGAAATGTTGACACTCTTATAGTAATTCCCAATGATCGTCTACTAGATATTGCCGATGAGCAGACACCACTTCAAGATGCTTTCCTTCTTGCAGATGATGTATTACGTCAAGGTGTCCAAGGAATATCTGATATAATCACTGTGAGTTTTTTTTTGTCTAAAGCCAGCATCTCTTTTCTTTTAATGATATTCTGAAATTCTTCTTTGTCTCGTATAAATATGTATAATGTCATTGTACTGGTTATGATGTTACTTTACTAAATTCCCAAAACACACTTGCAGACACTCACCAAAACTAAAAAGGGCCTGTTTCTTCTATGATGAATTTTTTCTGTACTAAATATTTTCATAAAGTTGCATCTGTTTAATATCATATCAAAAAAAGTTCTCCCATTAAATTAGCTATATCGTAGTATGCATTATAGTCTAGATATAATATGAACTGGTCCTTTTTGGGTAGATTCCTGGGCTTGTGAATGTGGATTTTGCCGATGTAAAGGCAGTGATGAAAGACTCTGGAACTGCTATGCTTGGAGTGGGGGTTTCATCAAGCAAGAACCGAGCTGAAGAAGCAGCCGAACAAGCAACTCTGGCCCCTCTAATTGGGTCGTCAATTCAATCTGCAACTGGGGTAGTATATAACATTACAGGAGGAAAAGACATAACTTTGCAAGAAGTGAATAGGGTGTCCCAGGTGATGATGAACTTTTTTTTCCTTTCGTTTGTTCTCCATAGCTCCAGAAGTATTAAAGAAACCTTATGCTCTATATTAAATGTTGGCAATGTTTCTCACAGGTTGTTACCAGTCTGGCTGATCCCTCTGCTAACATCATATTTGGTGCTGTTGTTGATGAGCGTTACAATGGTGAAATACACGTGACAATAATTGCAACTGGTTTCACTCAGTCGTTTCAGAAGACACTTCTATCTGACCCACGAGGAGCAAAGCTACTTGAGAAGGGCTCTGGAATCAAAGAAAGCATGGCATCACCTGTTACCCTGAGATCATCAAACTCACCTTCAACAACCTCACGGACACCTACTCGAAGGCTGTTCTTTTAGCACCTTCATATTGTTTTTTTTACAGCTTCATTACTCTCCTTTTTAGTTTCTTCCTTTGTATTTAACATGTTTTGCTGAAGGGAACTGATTGGTGTTTGCATGTGGCTGTAGAGATAGTGATTATTCTTTATCAGATGCATACTCAGATGTGCTCTCTTGTGACATGCACATTTTTAACGCATGTAAAATATTGATACCTGTTGATTATTTGATTTATTTCCCCTTCGATAAATGTTGGGACTCGTAAATAGGTTGGAAAACTTTGGTCTCCACCACTTTATTTGTTACATTACATAGTATGTCAAGAAATATATCGTGTGAAGCTGGACAAAATGGATAAGTTAAATGCTAATTTCATAGCAACAGACTGGCTATGGAATTATACGGCCCAATGGTTTGGCAACCGCGGTGGATCTAAGATTTTAAGTTTATGGATTATAGACCGCATTGTGTTTTGCTTATCAAGTTCTTGACAAATTATTTATATATATTAAGTGAAGTTCTTAACAGTACTGGGTTTTGGACCAAAGCAACAAACTTATGAAAGATAAGCAGATAACCGCATCTGTTTGGAGAGACACTTGATGTGAAAAAACATTGTACTTGCACATTCATATGTCCATATCCCAGCCAAAGCTAGGATATGGAAATTCTACCTTCAAAAGGTAAGGGTAAGGTCTACGAACACCTCACCCTCCTCAGACCTCATTTGAGAGATTGCATTGGGTATGTTCTTGGCTAAAGCTATTGAATCTTGATCATCGTTTCTAAAGGAATCATATTTGAGATGTGGGGTCTAAGTATAAAATGTAGTATATATTGAAACGTTAGATACATATTACCCAGAGATGTGAACAATATAGTTGCATTTCATTTATGCAAATTACCATCTCATTACAGCCACTAGAAGAGGATCACAAAAAGAATGACAATTCAGGGGTAGGTGCAAAGAATAACATACTTTCACCAAAATATTCAAATAGAGGTGGCAACGAATTTGCAGCATCCATATCCTTCTTCAAGGCCTGACCAAGAGCAGCTGATGTTTTTTGGCTTTGCCCGCCAGTAATCTCCCTTTTGCTGGGTCTCATCACATTGGTCGCATTCTTATTTTGCAAATCTTGTGGACTTGATGATAAATCCCCATCTGTAACAGCCAGAACTGTGTCATGTCCATCGGTAGCTCCTTGTATGTCTACTGGCAAAGAATCTGATAGCATTGGGGTAGGACCATCTGTCACTAATTTCTTGGTAGGCGGCTGTGAGACCATGTTGTCCATGCTCGTTTTGCGTTTGTCTAGACAATTATGAAGCGGCATTGAGAGAAGTGTATTGATAATCAAGGATGACAAAAGTAACATTTAGCATGACAAAAGACATCCATGGAAACACACAGAATCAATAATGCAAAAACTTTTATGGATATACAGATATACACATTATTGCTTCACTGTAAATGCTTTAAGATATTTGAGGCTTTCTGAGTTCCTAATTAGTATCTAAATACCATGTGAGAGCACTAAAACCTTCAAAGGTGTTTCAGACAGAAACATGCTTGCGTTCTAAAAATTTAGCATACAGTTTCCACATGCTATCATAAAAAGAGAAGCCAATCTGATCCACAAACTAAGATATAAAAAACTATTGAGATCTATCCTATAGAAAGTAACATTCTAAGAACCAATTTGTATTGATGGTTAGAGCAGAAAGACACACTCAGCGGACAACTTAACACAAATATTTCAAAAACCTGAGTTTACAGAATTAGTTTACTTCAAGACGTACTCGGCAATGTAGTCAAAACTTTCAATTTACTCTTCAGGAATGTCCGATTTGATGGAGATAGAGATGCAGGAAGCATCTTGAAATGCTCATACATGCATAGACCCGCAGCGCACTGTAAATGAAAACACAGTTGGAAGAGTTTTCATCAGTGAAGTAGGAAATTAATCCTAAAAGACAAGTCATGTTAGGCTACATAAAACATCACAAAAGAAATAAGTTGATGAAATGACAGAAAAATGCTTGGATCATGCAAGCAAGGTACCATTAAGGCCCCATATACGCGCCAAGCTTCATGTCTCTTCACTTCATTTTTTTGTTTCTCAAACTGCATTTCAGGCTCCAACAATCGCAAATAAGCTTCAAGATTTGGCAGCACAAGCAGGCGAACCTACACAAAATTTATAAGCATCACAGATTGCAACAAAAAGTTGCTCCTTAGTCCCAAACAATATTGGGTCAGCTATACAAATCCAAATTGACCATGTTCCCCATTTAAACATTACAGATTGCTAATATCTTAAATTTTAGAAACAATGAAAAGATAAATAAGGAAATACAGGGATATCAAGGAGATACCACACCAGGTCCAAGAGCTGCTAGCCCTTGAATTGCTCCATAATGCTGTGGCAGTGCCTTAGCTGGATCAAGATAAGCATGCAGCAAAGTCTTCGTGACACGTGGCTGGAGACTGTGATAGACATGACCATATCTGTGCAGCAATAACTTGTGAACGACACAGTCTCAATTGATTATGGAGATTTAACCAAGATCATGGAAGTGAACGACTAACAATTGCCAAGCACTATCGTTTCAAGCAGATTAAGAAATGCTTTACACGTGTCAACAATTATACAAATATATAATCACCCCCTTCCCCTGAGACTCCATAAAAATAGTAGGTAGCATAGGAGATGCATGCTTTCTTAGCCTTTGATGAAACAAAACTAAGAGAACGACTGAATAAAGAGATCCCTACCGCCTGCATATTAAAGCAATCAACTTTGCTGTGAAGTCCCTTAGTTCCCAATGGTTGTCAGCGAATTTATTCCCCAGCCTTTTCGCAACAAGGCATGTCATTACAGACGGCATCGACTGGTGCAGCTGGAAAGGTTAACAAGAGAATCAACAGATGCAACTATAGCAACATCAAGCAGCCCCAAAGCCCAAAGTTGCAGGATTATGCCCAAACCAACTTTCCAGTTATGCATAAGACACTAATTTAATGAACAAAGTAATTTAAGAACTTATTCAGAGTAAAGAAAATTAATGTTGTTCATGAAAGCTAACTTCCATCTCTTTTCTTAACAGACATCTACTTAGTTGTCCACCATGCTTCTCCAGAGACATATTAAGGTTTGAGAAATCCAATTATAAAAATGATATCTAGCTTTTTAGAGTTAGTTTTTATTAATGTTTTATCCGGCATCCTTTTAGAAAAATAAAATGAATAAATAACATCAAATAATTATAAAACATGGTCATCAAGGATAACCAGATTTATAAAGATAGAGGTTATAAAAATTTATCCTGCATCCCTTAAAAAATAAAAGGATAAGTATACTGAAGTAAATGGCACTGAGATATCAGCAAGGGACTCACATATGGTTCAATATGTAAATGAGAATTCTGAAGAAGGCTCCAGACTAGCCTCATCAAAGCAAAAAGGAGATCAAAATTATTCAAATTCCGTGCAACCTGACATAAACCAGAATATCATTACATCACTTATCTCACCTACAAATGTTACATTACTGTACTTGAATTGACCTATACCTACCTCATCAGCAACAAAATATGTGAAGTAAGGAACTAAGGGATGGAGCCCAGGGTCTGTTGCTAAGCTTGCTAAAGCTTCTTTGAAGAGAGGGGAGTTGGATTTATTCATGATAAGCTCTGTAATCTTGTCATAATAAAGCTGCAAAACAACCAAAGATGCATAAGGATAGAATCATATGGGATGGGCAAAGAGGAAGCAACCATATCGGCCAAGGTGTACCTGAAGCTCACGGGATAAGACATGCTTAACAGGTACTTTAAGATCAACAGGAACTCCATCCTCCTTATACTCTGCCTTTTGGTTATCAGGACGTAGAACAAGTGCTGCCATGAAATTAATCTGTCAGTTGCAAGTACAAATTTTATTTTTTGACAAGTTCCAGGTATAAAATAACATCCATTATGAGTTTTAATTGGTTCTGTTTCATCACTATCCTCTTCCATTATTTTCAGCCACAGAGAAGAGAGAACAAATCAAACCAGGACAACTAAGAGAATGAGAATCAATATCATGTTGATAAAACAGCGCATAACAAACAACAGATAACTGGAGAAACCATCATCTATGTATGTTAACATGCTACACAAGTAATTGTTGCTAAGTTATTGTAAAAGATGAACCTTCAAGTGGAGGGTTTTCAGGAATAGCAGGCTGTACCCCTTCTATAGCTAACCAGTGGGCAAAAAGAGCAGTATCTAGTGGTGCTTTCGGCAGAGGTGCTTCGATCACCTAAAATACAGAAAGAGAAAACTTACTATACTTAACTAGTCCAAAGAAAAAAAGTTGGTAGCAAACCCAAGATATTCCAAATTTCTTACATCTTTGAATTCTATATCCTTCTCTTCAATATAGAACAAATCCTTATGCCCAGCAGCTCTCCTGAACCGTAAGGGATCTCCCGAAGCAAAACCATATATTGGCTGCACAAGGTACACATATATAACACAGCAAATAAAAGACAACCAATAAGAACAGATAGTTTTTGCAAAATGATTAGAGTCAATGCAATGACAAACATTCAAACAACCAAGCAATGAACAAGGATGGATGTACATCAGGGCAGTAGCTGTGGCCTCACCACTGCCTTCAACTTGTACTACATATATATAGCTTAATTTTTTGAACATCTATACTTGTAAAAAGTCTACACTGAAAATAGTGAGTCTAGTGATAAATCCACACCCTACTTGCTTATAATCCTGGATACGCCTCTGATTGGCAGAGGCAGATGGAGATTTTTAGTTTATGGGCGAGTTCGGGATCATTTAAACATATTAAATGAATATTTTAGCACAAATACAATGTTTGAGCCAAAGTTAGTGGATTTCGCCCAACTCGTAGCTACCACGTTGGTTCCACCCCTGCTGTCAATGAGCAAAAAGAGTAATAACTGAAGAGGAGAATTACCTCTACATTTCTCAAGGTGAGTGCAGAATCAACATCATCAGTAGATAAAGTAGTTCTCTTCGAATGGCGCATACATTTTATAGCCTCCTACATTATCAACCAAAAAATCCTATAAATTCACGTGAGGCACAATAATCACCTAAATTTGAATTTCACAACATTTTTGTTATCTCGAACAGCAAAGTTTAATACAATAATGCGAGCGCCGAGCTTCAAACATGAAATAGAAGCTGTAGCAAACAGAGATTGACAAATTGGATATGAAGAGGCACCTGCATAATTTCCCGAATACGGTACTCGACATCGGCGGCGAGAGCTGGCAAGACATCCGGTGATAAATTGCTTATTCCGATGCTCTGTGATATCACTTCGATTGCCTCTTCCGGCACTGTGCTCATTTTTCCGTTAAGGCAGTTACAGTGACGATTTCAGATGTAGGGTCGACGGGATTATACCGGAGTAAGGAAAGGTAGAAGATTACACCAAGTGGAACAAATAAGAAAAAAAATTACAATAAAATCTAGTCCCTTTCGCCATAAATAAGATTTAAAATATTTCAATAATATTTTAAATGAAGTATTTATTTTACAAAAATTGACTCATATTTCAACTTTAGACTTTGAAATAAAGAGTTTGAAAAATAAGTCTTAAAAGTTTGTTCAATGATACAAAGAGATTTATGAAAGGTTACAATCCCTACTACGGAATAGTGCACCTTCACACCTTCATCGACATTGTTTTATGACCGGAAGGCCAAGAGCTAACTATAAGACTTTGGCCTATTCAAACACATACTTCATGATACGGTTCATGCATGTTTGTTGTTGAGAGTAACAGGATCAAGTTGCTAAGGATTAACGCTTCATTTCTATTTCTATGGTCGATGATGATCGAGGGGACCTAGATCGTTGATCTCTTCTTTGTGGTGGAAGATTGCTTTCATAACCAGAGTGTGTTGGGGAAGACAGGGAAGATGGATTGGATCGAGATGCTTATACATCATATCTATCGATAGAACCGAACATGTTCTACCTTCGACCTCCATCCATCACAACTAATCTCAATTAACTTTTACTCACAAAGCTAGCTTTTATTATTTTGACATCCAATAATAATACGTTCATCTTTTGCAAAATGATTAGTGCATACGAGTAATGCATCTTGCTTTTGTTATTTGCCCAAAGAAATGAAGAAAATTAAGAACGCATCGTAGAACTAATGCAACATTTGTGTTTGTTGAACAATACAATGTCTGGCTTCCAAAATCACAAGCAAGCATACAAAGGTGTAAGTTTCGAAAGTATAATACTTTTTTCGCCCGAGTCTTCTCTGATTCATGACAATTGCAACTCACACTAATTTCACTCAAATATTGATCGACTTTGGAAAATGCTTTCGACGTCTTTGTTACATATAGAAACACATCAAGTGGGAAAAAAAAGACTACTAGGTTGTCTCGGCACACTGATGTGAGTACAATCAGGAAAACATCGATTACACAGGAGGAAACAGAAGGAGATGTTCAAGATCTCATACACACACTTCTCATACACACTCCAAAGTAATTGTTCTTTTGCATTTATAGATACTTAATCAACATATATATTGCCACAACAAGAATGACAATTCCAAGCACCGCTAGAAGCATACACATGCAAGAGCAACCACCCTTTGTGCGTTTGTTCAAAATTCCAAGCTTTCTCTGCACCCGCTGTTGAATTATTGGGGAAAAAGAGGAAAGCAAACGAATTAAGCGACAACAAATAATTCTCACCAAGAATACAAAAGCTGAAGAAAATGAGATGGATAAGAACCGTCTTATTGACAGAGCAAGTGTTTGTATTAAAGTGTCTGTTGGTGCAGAGTGCAGACACTTCGTTTAAGTTTTTTATTTTTCCTTCTTCTTTGGATAATGGTGTCCTCCCGGCCAACTTGCTGCACATTGACTTATCCACCGGGTCACTCTACTTAAAAAAGCTTAGGTAGATGAAAAGATTTCACCTAGTTTCGCCTCTCTAGGCTTCAAACATTGTGCCAAGGTTGTAACTCCAGTTATTTCAACAGCTAGGCTACCCCTTTGCAGGTAGAATACGTTGTTTGGTAAAACCAGTTACTTTGCCTTTCTATCAATGTCCTCCCCCCCCCCCCCCGCCCGCCCCCCAAAAAAAACATATGTTCCTCTTACTCCTTAACCTCTTTTGGTAATTCAACACATCAGGATTATGGAATTGACAAAAATAATCAATATCCTGACAGTTCATCTGACCCTCTCCCCCACCAAAAGACAAACAAAAGCCATCCAAATGACACAAGCGAGAAATGTGACCACATGAATGTCAATTTCCTGTATCATCATCAGGACAAAAGTGCTTTCCCTTCACTATCAAAAGAAAAATGTGACTACATGAATGTCAAGTACCTCTGTCATAAGGAGGACAGAAAAACTTTCCCTTCACTTATCCTTGATGTTCTAGCAACTCACCATTTTTTAAGCGCACACAACCAATCTCTGGGTACCAATCCCAATAACAAAGAAGCCCTCGGGGTGTAATGCTTAAAATTATAAGTATTTTAATCTATTACATCCTGAACCCTAAACACACATGATAGCTTTAAATCTTCTTCTCAAATTAAACAAGAAATGATTAGTCATTCCAAATTGCAGAGCCTTCCACACAGTTCCTGCGGTGCTGGAAGATGTCTACAGACATGAGACTCTTAAGTGAATATATAAAGTCCAATGCTCACGAGAACTAGAGTCAAAATCAGGTCCTAACAAGTTCTCACCTGAAGTCTTGAGTCTGTAACATCAACATGTTCGTCCAGGTCATCCTGTATTTTTGGTGGGACAATGAAATCAGTATCCACTTTAGTAGCAGAAAGGTTTTATTTCCGTAAGAAAATTGAGAGTAACTATAGTTCAATATAAACCACAAAATAGAGATCATACAATAAGTCTTGTTTGCAAGCCAAGTTCTTCATTAACTGCCAGTGCTATATGTTTAGTGCTCATCACTGTCTCCTCCAAACTCTCAAGGCCCTCATCTTGCTCTGATTTGAGAGTAAAGCAAACAAGTAAGAAAAATAACAGAATAAAAACCGAAAAACTAGAAAACATTTCAAACATAGTACTTCTTGCCTCTAAATTTATGTAACACTGTGTGCGGGGGGTTTAAGATGTTATTATGACTTGTATATGATATTAGTAGAGGGGAAAGCAATTAGTTAGACAGGGAATCATATCAAAATTTAAATTTGAAGAGCTTCAATGAGGAATCATGGTCAATGAGGATTCATATAGCCGAGCCCAACTTGTTTCAACTGAGGCATAGTTGTTATTGTTTACATAAATTTGAATTCTTGAAAGCTGTGAAAATAATTTTCCATATAATTGTCACCAAAGTTTAAATTTGATCAGCCAAATAAGAGAAAGGAGTGTCATACAAACTGGGAATGGAGAAGCAGAATAAAACTCACCTTTCATAATTTGCCGTTGAAGACCGACAACGCCATAATTGTCAAGACCTGTTGCTCTGCTCATAGCATCAGCAGGCTTTATTTCTGGTCCAAGCAAACTGTCCCTATTCGCGAAGCTTGACATGTTCAATGTGGAAGCCATTTGAGATACTTTCGATTTCAAATTTGCAAGCATATCCTTGCGACGGTTCATCTCTTTCTCTGACCTACATACAGGAGAGAATGCTCAAAAAAAAACACATACAGAAGGCAACATAGCAGTAGTAACAGAATGCATCAGTTTATTCGAATCTATATATGGATGGTGCAGCACGCACTTTTGAAAGAGACAACTGTTTACACTGTTAAGTCAGATTGCAGAAGAGAGTCTCAACATTCTGAATTACCATATAGACAATTCACATAAAACTTATTGCATAAACCAACCTAAAGCTTTATTTCAGCTTTTCATCTCCATGGAACTCTCTATATTTCAACTAAATGTGTCCAAGAAGTTTATAAGATTATCAAGGAAAAAAGGAAAATTATACTTTTTACTGTTTATTAGTTGGCACTTAAGGTATGGCCCAACCATGAGGCCGAAAATTCAGTAGTATTAAGTTCATGCTTGATTTAGGGGGTGTTTGGATTGGCTTTTTTAAGTAGCTTATAAGCTAAAAGCCATAAGTTGGTTTTATCCAACATTTGTCTTTAAGCTTATTTTTCTACTATTTTAGCCTAAAAGGAAGTGCTTAAAAGCACTTTTAGTCTTTCCAAAACACCTCCTTACTTAGCTTTTAGTAATAAAATATAAGACCCTAGGAAACTTTGATTGAAAATATGTGCTCCATTGGGCATAAAAGTCTTGGAAAATGAAAATCAAATTGAAATGCCATTTCTAAACAAAATTCAATCAGAAACACATTCAACTAAAGTTCAATATCATGAAAGAAATACATTTCTTCTTTTTTTTTGGTCCCCCCCACCCCCCAAGTGTCCGGAGCCCCGACTAAATACATATCAAGACAGATAAAACACAACAATCAGTAGTTGTTTTAGGAACATATACAAAATTTACCAAAAAGCATGTCAACAGGCTGCAAGATAGAAGAATGATTCCGACCATTTCCTTCAATTAGGCGGGTTTCTTTCCGCCAGCACTCTATTCTTATACAATAGATTTACACCCATGATATAAAACACTCAATTTAATCACTGGAGTTATACATTACCATTGCAGCCACACAATGAGAGAACCAGATAAAGAACACTCACAAAGGCTGCTTTCCAGGAAGCTTTGACAGGATAGACTGTAAGTTATCAAGTCTAGTTCCTAATATAGTAATCTTCCTCCTTATAGCGGATGAATGACGCTGTGCTTCTGGGCCCAAAGCAGGCAATGAACTCCTTTCAGATATCATGTTAGTGATATCATCTGCGAGTTTCAGTCCTTCGTTATACTCCCGGATCCATGAGTCTCCAGAAGAAGCCATTACCTGAAGAGACATTAGAAAGAAATACATTAATTTCTGCACATCGACTGCAACTCAAGGTTTTTTTTTAAAAAAAATGTAATGAGAATTGTAACCATTTACGCTTCTTTTCCATCATTAGAAGTGCTTCACGGATGGTCCACCAAAACAAAAATATGGATAATAAAAAACCACATAAAAACAAAGGATAAGGAGATATTAAATGAAATCTGGAACAGAACTTCACTTTCTCATATGATGTGCAACACCATCCACATCCAATAACTTAGTCCAAATATAAAGAAAAACAACAGGAACATCACAATTTCAGTTTGATGTGAGATCAAATTATCCTTGGTTTCCCAACTAAGTAGAACTGCACCTCCTCCACCAACCGTCCACAAAAGAAAAAGAACTTAAAGCACCATAAAGAATAAAAAGGAGAAAAAATAAAAACCAGAAATGTGACCTTGAAGTTTGCAATGCATTGGTTCCTTCCTACACAACTAGATACTAGTATAGCCTATAGTATGAAGATATATTGCGATACACTCTAAAAAACATACCTAATTTTTGGTCATATTATTTTTGTATGTGAATCAATTATTACAACAAGAAATACTAAAACAGCAACCAACTTATTCTGATGAAATGCCATAATTTCTTCGCGTTCTCCTAGCTAATCCAATTCCAATACGAAATGTGAAACTCAACAACAAAATTAGCTCAATTGCGAAAAAATGTGGCAACAATTATATGAAACGGCTAGTGTGAAATTGAGCTACAAAATTAACTTAAATAACAGCCACACAAAGTAAAAGGCAGCTACAATTACACGAAACAGCAAAAAATCCCAAAGCTAGCCCAATCCAGAACCCTAATTCTTCATTTGCAAAAGTATAAAAGAGCGAAAATCAATACGCTACATAATTATAGTCAAAAACACCACAATCGCTGCCGAATTACGGATGATTGAATTTCATTCGAGTTGATCACTTGAAAAAATTCAAGAAAAAAAAAACTATTGAAATGATCGCACATAGGTCAATTGAGGAAGAGTTATAATTACCTCTTTCTGATCTGAATTCACGGTGGCGATGGTGGAATTGTGAGAGAATTGTTGAGAGAGAAAGGTCGAGTCGGAATAATTTTAAAGGAGACGTGCCACTAACTTTACCGGCAAAGTTTGTCCAGCTCCATTGTCCTCTTCGTTATTGTCTACACGCGCATTTGGTCATTATTGAAACCACTTTTATCTTTTTCCTCTGGAATACTATAACTTTTACGATTAATTAAAAGGGAAAAAGAAAAATAAAACTAGTACTTAATTAAGAAAATATTTGGCTAAGCTTATATACACTCATTTTAATTTGTATAACTATTTTTGAATTATTTAGGTATTTAACAAATATTACAAGTATTAACATTGAGAATAGTGTTACGACACTTGTCTACTTACTTATTTTCTATTCCAATTCTCGACCTCAAAACTTTTTTAGCTAGGGTCATGTCCCAATAAGCTAAAGTTGTGATGTGATGTGTCATGTCCTTGCACTCTAATTCTTCTTCGGCTTATCTCTACCCATCTCAACTCCTACTACAATCAAGATCTCACACCTTCTTACTGGTGCAGTAAGCTAAAGTTGTGTTGTGATGTGTCATGTCCTTGCACTCTATTTCTTCTTTGATCTAAATCTACATTTCTTAACTCCGGGTACAATCAATCCTTACTAGTGCTTTCGCACACCTTTTCTCACGTGCCCAAAACATCTCAGTTTCGCTTTCTCATCTTATCCATCATGAAGATCACTCCCGCCTTATCATGCATACTCTCCGCTCCTAGTTGTCCCTCCTATTATACCCACTAATGTATATGAGCATCCTCATCTCTGCTATATTCAGCTTCTGGACATGGACATTCATGATTGACAACATTTTGTCTCATATAAGAACGTTGCTCTAATCACTTCTCTGTATAACTTACCTTTCTTTTATGCGATTGCAGTAAAGGGTCATGTAGGATGGTTAAGCCCGAAGAAGAACCGATACTTTGGATAGTCAACACATCTTCATATTGTCTTTGAGTCTTGACGACATAGTCTTATCGCGTAGTACCTCAGAGGTAAGTCTCCATTTTGCTCATCATGCGCTAATATGATATGCCGCATCATCATCAATCTCCCAATTTCCTAATCTTCATTTCGCTCATCCTGCGTTAATACGATATGCGACATTATCATCAATCCACCCATTTCCTATGCTTGAGTTTTTTTTTTTTTTTGTATTTTAAGTAAGAATTTCGATTCATGTATTTTTCTGCAAAAGTTCTAAGCTAAAGATTGATGAATAGTCCAAAAGGCGACTATTGTCAATTCCTCCTCCCTATTAGAATATGTAATCGTTGTAACATTCAGAATAATCTATTCGAGAAAATTTGACAAAAATGATCTCTTGGGTTTGGAGAAAGTTCACAATCTTCAAAACATACTCACGAGTCGTTGTAATTCTTTAAATTTGCAACAAATAAACAATCTTGATCTAAATCAATTATGTAACAAGCTATAACGGTTAACTTTCACGAGACTTGTGGAACAATGTAACTAAAGACACATAAATTTTTTGTCAAATTTCAAAAAATGCAATATCACAAAAGGCTATAACATACCTCAAAACTAGAAAATAGAAACAAAAATTACTGCAGCAGATTCCAGAAATAGATTAAAAAACAATGCAAATCCTTTTTCCCCTTCATATTTTCCATAAAATATGTAATATTATGCGAGTTTAACACACTTTTCTCAAGATATTGTTTAATAATATAGCCCCATTTAAAATTTGGGACTTTTTCCCTTTTCACTATTTATAAATCTAGCCAGATTTGGTGCATGAACTACATACACTATATTATTCTATCCTATCCCTATTATTATTTTTATTGAAATATACAAAAACGAAACTACAAAAGCAAGAGACAAATGATGTTACTTTATCTCATTTCACTAGTTTTCAAAAAATAAACCATTTTATTGTCTTTCTATTCTAGCCATTCATTTTTCTTTTGGCCCTCAAGACAATGGAATCTTTGTTTTTCCAAACCATTTATCTTATGAATAATTGTGGAAATTAATATATATATATGATGATGATGATGAGTCGAGAATCTATCAAAATCATTTTTTCTATTCTATAAAATAGAGATAATGTATGTGCGTATATTTTATTCTATCCAAATCTCATTTAAGGGATTAGATTGAATTTATTGTATTCATTACGAAGGAGTAGTAATCTAATCATAAGCTTCAAATTTATGCCCGCTTAGGATGATTGTGTACCATATAAATTGGGGCAAATGAGTAAATAAGCAAAAAGGAAAAAAAAAAAATAGAAAAAAACAAGAAAAAGTAGTGAGCGGCAAGGCGGCAACACCGCAAATCGCGAAAACCCGGCACTCGACGGCGCAGCGGAGAAGAGAGCATTCTCTTCAGCTGCTACAACTCATATGCTCTTCAATCGGAGAAGTTAGTAGTAGTAGATTTCGGTTACGGAGCTCGCCGGTGATTTTGAGAAAGAGAAAGCAACACTAAGTTCGAAGATGTCAGACCTAGATAGGCAAATTGAGCAGCTCAAGAGATGCGAGCCGTTAAAGGAATCTGAAGTTAAGGCTCTTTGTCTGAAAGCTATGGAAATCCTTGTTGAAGAAAGTAATGTTCAGAGAGTCGACGCACCTGTCACTGTAAGTCGAATTAAAAACCCTACGTTGAAGTTGACAAGGAAGGCGAAGATAGATTTTGACTTGGTTCGATATACTGAGCTGAGGTTTGAGTTTACTTGTGAAATGAGGGAATTGATGTATTTATTCTCTCAATTTTTTTGCTGGATTCAGTCTAGGTTAACTCTTAGTCCAATTAAAACATTACGTGGGAGTGATATAGGAGGGAGGAACCGGGATTTTGACTTGCGTCAATATACTGTAGCGTAAATACTGAGCAGAAGTGTGAGTATACTTTGCCAAATGGGGAATTGATGAATTTATTCTCTCAATTGTTTTGCTGGATTCAGTCTAGGTTAAGTGTTGGTGAGGTAGAGTTTTTTATCTGGCAGTGTTCCAGCTTTTCAGGACTCAATTCCGTCATGAAGGTGATTTCTTGTCAAACGACTTGATAGTTAGAGTCGTTACTTGTTTATACTTGATTTTAGCGATACTGCAAACAATTAAGGGGAAAGTAGTTTGGACATCTGGATGTTTTTTTTTTTTGATAAGTAAGTGGTATTAATAACAGCATCAAGAAGATGCTAGAGTTACAAGATATGGCGTTTGGATGCCCTTTTTTTGATTTGATAGGTTTCAGGAATTGGAATTTTTTGTATGGATTTTTTACTTTGTTGTTCTGCTGGTTATGTTTGATTTAGAGGTCCCTCTTGGGGATGGACATGTTACTTGTATTTGTCGAAACTCAAAAGTTCAGAGAATTAATGCAAACAATTAAGGAAAGTAGTTTGGACATTTGGATTTTTTTTTTCAGTTTCAAAAAAAATGTGTAGAACATATCTAGATTAGTTTTATATGTCTAGGTTAATTGTATATAATATTTTTACATATTGTGACATAATTAGAGGAATCACGTTTATTAGGAAGGTACCTTAAAGTTCCAGGGGCACAATTCTATATGAGGAGCTCCATTATATGTTGTTCAGCACTCGGTTCAATAAGAATCTGACCTACCATCTACTATCATCTCTAGTAGAGATAACAACTTCTTCCTACCTCACGGCTCACGCTAGCAGTTTGCCGAAGTTTCTCTCTGTGTAGTGTTAATATTCCTGTTTATTTGTCGTTACTGTTTTGCCAGCATCATACCTTCTTTCGGCTACTGTTTCATTGACGTCACATCATTTTTGTATCTATCATTGGTGTTTCCTCAGTCTACCTAATTATGAAATCAGGAGTTTGTGTCATTAAGATGAAGACAAGAAAGAACACCTCATTCTTAATAGCCCGTTTTTGGTGCACTCAGATGTGAAAATAGAAAGTTCAATTTCATTGGTGCATCTGTTGCTCATGACCTCATGTCTCATGCATCAACAATTGTCTAGGATTGGTGGCACTAATCAGTTAAACCTGTCTGTTGAGGGCTGATATTATTATTCCACGTCAGCTGAACTTGTCGAGCCAGTAGTCCATCTCACCAAGTCAATGCTTCACATGTCATTGCCCAAGCGGTGCCATGTTATTATTGCCTAGTTAGCTCTGTGGATTGTAATGATATGGTCCAATTGATAGTATTTTGTTTTGTCAGCGATTTGATTAAGCTGGCTGCACGATATTTCACGTTTAGCCATGACTCTTGTCTTCATGGTGGCATCACGATCCAGTTAATAAATTTCAGGATAATGCGAATTCAATTTTACTTTCACCTTCACAATTTTGGTGACAATATTCAAATGAACATTGTGCAACAATAACTTTCTTGTTGTGTTTGACTTGGCTGTCCAGTCTTGAGTTGCAAACCGCGAGTTGCTTCATCATCTTGAATTTGAAGGTGAAAGTTAAGAGAATTAGTAAGAATGTGTCTTGGGTTATTTTATATGTTTAGGTTAGTTGTGTAAAACATCATCTTTTGATAAATGAAGTAATTTTTTTTTAAACAATTAAATGAGGTTATTTTTATTAATAGGATCAAGAGGGTGTTAGCTTTACATTAATATATTACAGGTAATTGTATAGAATGTTAATAGAATATTATTGTTCTTTTTGTTAGCAATCTTGAAGATTATGAAGGTTTCGTTGTTTCATGTAGTCTAAACACTCTTTTTTTGGGATGAAGTATAGCTTATTACCTATTATTATGGTCATTTTATTAATGATTGTGCTTAGATGATCTTGAAAATTAAGAAAGTATCTCTCTTTCATGCGACCTATGCACCACTTGAATCTATATGAGCTCCTATTTTCACTGAAATTGCTTCTTTATATATATATTATGCAGTACTAGTTGAGGTTGGAACAATGTTAATATGGTTAATGGTTTTCCTTCTGGGAGTTGGAGGATATTCATGACAGTTTCCTGATGTGATACTATTCCACTTTTTGTTAATTAGCTGTTTGTTCCAGAGAAAATTCAATTAGCATATATCTTATTCTGTCCAGTGAATGGTATATCTGCCAACAGTTTGTGATGTAGAAGTATTAGTCATTTCTCTTGTCATGACACCACCTGGCTTGGGATTCCACTACTAGCTCTGAGTTGAGGCTTAGTTGTTATCGTTATTGCTGCTTACTGGGGTCCATCATGGGTTCTAGCTGAACATATTATACCACACCTGTTGGATTTAGAGTGCTCACAAATTTGGTGAGTGTCCAGAATGTCTAGAAAGAAAGAAGCAAAATATGAGTGTAGAGAATTTGCTACGGATGATGGACAATCACCAATAGATTGCATTGGATTGTGGAGTCTCTTGGGATATATATCGAAATGTGTAATACTGACTTTTTAAATTGTAAAAGCTGCAGGAGGGAGCAGATTACCCCTAAACTTATCCATTTAATTGGCTATTTGGCCTTTATCATTTGCAGATGACATTCTTACGTGCTATGTTTGCTTTGTAGTTTTTTTTTTGCGAGTTCCACTTATCTACGTTCTGGTATTGCTTGAAATCTGTTTCAGCTATTATTTTCTTGTGTGTGTAGATATGTGGTGATATCCATGGGCAATTTTATGACATGAAAGAGCTATTCAAAGTGGGAGGTGACTGTCCAAAGACAAATTACTTGTTTCTCGGAGATTTTGTTGATAGAGGATTTTACTCCGTCGAGACATTTCTTCTTCTACTAGCTCTGAAGGTATTTTATGTTTTTAACTGTCACTTCCTGTGATATCAGGTACATATACATATTCTTGCAACTTATATCTTACTGTTTAGACTTAGAATTATTCTTGAACCCATATGCTATAGCATTTACTGTTGAAAGTTGATATATGAATATTTCTACTCCCTGCAGTTTTTTGTTTCCTTGTAAAATAGATATTTTAAAACAAACAACATCTCAGGAAACTACTGTTGCATAGACTGTGCAATCGGAGATTAGGCATTCCAGCCTGTGTTTGCTTCATGTTTTTCTTTCTAAATTGTAATGGAATGGAAGTGGAATTTATTTTGATTGGAAACAAAATAGATGAATTGGATTCATTTAAACTTTCATATTGTACGGGATAACTATACGTGCTTGCTTTTGTTGTACATCTTTGCCACATTGAGTTCCCTTGAATTCTTGAGGACAAGGTGAATAAGCTATATAATGATATCGCTGTTGAATTTCTTTATCAGTAAGCAAAAAATATCTCAGTTACTTTTTGAAGGAAAAAATTGACATTACAATTATTTAGATCATTATCAACTTTAAGGACTCCCCCACCCCACCGGACATGAGGATGTGATCTGGCAGTTTTTTATTTTTTAAATGTTAGTAGACCATATGATGCTCTTGACTTTAGAGATCCAGAATAAATTGTTGCATGAGACTGATCTTTTTTTATTTTTATTTATGAAATAGCACACTAGATAAAACACATTATGGCAGTTTGTTTCTTGAAGTTGTAATAAAGTCGACTTCAGTACCATCTCTGTCACATGTTATTCATTTGTGTAGCTTGTTGTTTCTGCACATGCTTCCCCCACTTTTTTCATCTTTGCCTTCTTTTACTGATTTCCACTTGACTCTGCTTCGTCCTAAATTGATGTAACTTTGGAAAATAACTGGCTCGTCCATTTCTTTTTAAAAATATCTTTGCTTCAATGTACTAAGTTCTTTGTGCCTTTCCTTGTTGAGTTGCATATAGTAGATTTTATATTCACATTCATGTCTGTTACTCAACATGTTGCCTTTTTCCTTTTAATTAATGGGTGATGCATCATTATCCAAAAAAAAAGAAAATAATTGGTAACGCATAATCAGGTGAGATATCCAGATCGGATCACTCTTATCAGAGGTAACCATGAGAGCCGCCAGATCACACAGGTTGGTCCTTCATTTTCTCTACCAACAGCTTATAACTTATTATATGTTCTTATTCTCTTCAAAATTTCCAGGTATATGGATTCTATGATGAGTGCCTACGGAAGTATGGTTCAGTAAATGTTTGGAGATATTGCACGGATATATTTGACTATTTAAGGTTTGCTACTTTATTCTAGTGATGTCTGAAATTGGGGAACCAACCTGATATGTCTGATGCATTTATATAAGATCCACTGCTTTCTAGTTTGACACAGAACCTTTCCTCTCTGTCATGGTTGCCTTGTCCGCTCACATGGCATACTTGAGAAATTTCAGACATTGGTATTCTGCATGTCCCCTTTTCTTGCTCCAGCAGTGTCCATGTATGACTGTGTGAACAAGTCATGGTACATTTACATTCGGTAGTACTGAACTTCTACTACTTGTCTTGATCATAATGCAGCTTATCCGCTCTTATTGAGAATAAGATATTCTCTGTTCATGGTGGTCTCTCTCCTACAATATCTACATTAGACCAGGTTCGGAACTAGTCTCTGACTCTGTTACTTGAACTTTGACTTGTGATGGAATGCATTAACATCATCATGTCTATCTCAGATTCGAACTATTGATCGGAAGCAAGAAGTTCCTCACGAGGGTGCCATGTGTGACCTACTGTGGTCAGATCCAGAGGACATCGTTGATGGATGGGGATTGAGTCCTCGTGGTGCAGGTTTCCTTTTTGGTGGCAGTGTTGTCACTTCATTTAACCATACAAATAACATAGACTACATATGCCGTGCACATCAGTTAGTAATGGAAGGATATAAATGGATGTTCAATAATCAGATAGTTACAGTCTGGTCTGCTCCGAACTACTGTTACAGGTCAGTTAAGTCACAGGGTTAGTTTGTAATTTGTTCTTCTTTTGCTGTCATCTTCCTCTTTTCTTTTGTCAGAAGTATCTTTGTTTCAAGTATTTTGGAATAAAATAATTTGTATTCATCTCAATACATTGCAGATGTGGAAATGTTGCAGCAATTCTTGAGCTAGACGAGAATCTTACTAAGCAGTTCCGCGTGTTTGAAGCCGCTCCTCAGGTATGTACATATATTCCTACTCCTTTCTAGTTTGTCATGTTTGGTGAATGAGGAATATGCTCTTAATTTATTAACATGCTATTTTCATACGCAATGGTTAGACAGAAATTCCACATCCCATCGTCCTATATATTTCTTTCATTAGTGAGGCATTTATTAACATAACAAAATGCAGTGCACGGAGAAGTGGCAAGGTACAGGGCATAGAAATACTGTAACTGTCCAAATAGAACTATTATAAAAATGGAACTATTGGAAGAGAACAGAAAACCTCATGACACACGGTGCCAATGTCCATCCAGGCTGTCCAACAAATATGTTCCCCCCTTTCATGAAAGGACTTTTTAACCCTCTAAGAATACCTTCTGAATATCACGTCACTGAAAATGTTTACATTGAATCCACTCTTGTTATTAATAGAAGTTCAAATTCCTTAGTGGGGAGGTGATTAGACAGGCATGACTCACATGCATCTTATCGAGGACATGACCCCTAGATAGAAGGATACAGAGGTTGGGTATTAGGGTGGAAGGTTAATAGGTAGTTAAGCGTTGTCTAGTTTCCATCATTAATAGTATTTTTACTACTCTCCTACTATCGAAGTCTTCGATTTTATATTGTTGCTTCCTTTGCTTCAGTTATCGTATTAATTGTTTGTTACTATTCTTTACCCCATTATTTTCGACATGGCTTCTTCACTACTGTATGCCCTTTTTATACCAATTTTGATATGCATTATTTGCACTGAGGGTCCATCGAAAAGGGCCTATGTATATGAAGTTATAAATAGAGAATGAAATTATGGTCTATCTCTTTCTTTCTTGCCAAAAGAAGAATGAAGTTATGATCTGGTGATAGGCATCCACGTCGAGAAAATATATGTAGTTCTTTACCAATAACTTATCAACATATACATTGTTCTTTACTAGTATGGGCTGAGATAGGCACACAGTTACTTGTATACCAGGATGTCCGTGTGACTCTTCCGCGCAATCTTACATTTGTATAATTTTTGGTGACATGCAGGAATCAAGAGGAGCACCTGCTAAAAAGCCTCCACCAGATTACTTCCTGTAAGACGACACAAATGATTCAATTTTTGCCATCAATATACCCATATTGTCGACAATATGGTTGTGTAGAGCAGATGCAGGAGTTGCTCTCACACGATTCATTTTGGTAGAAAGGCTTCTTGGTTTACAGAAAGAATGGTACCGTTGTTGGGGTTTCTAAGATTACCGAGGATCTGAATGCATGTCGCCCATTATGAAATCCCATACATGTTATTCTTTCCTTGTAATGGTGGTGTGTGTAATAGAATGGTGGGACATTGAAGTGAAAGTTGCAATTATGAGGCAACTTCGCACCCTTTTTTGAGCATCTTGTTACATCTGGACTTTGGTAAATCAGTAAATGTTTCTTTGTCCCATGTTTGCATAAAAACATGCACATTTTGTATGGTCATATTGTTGTGTTTGTATCAATCAAGAGATATTTCGTGGAACCAAAAAGACCATGAAATATCTAATTTGTCCCAAAATGAATGATGTTAAGGTAACAGATTGAATAGAAGTCGTACACGTAGCCATTAATATACGAAAGAATTTTGTCGATAACTGTTCTAAAGTCGACAGAAAGCATGGAACACCTGATTAACCTTAACTTGTGGTTATAACGTCAAAAACAAACAGTTCTTAAAAGAGAGTTGTTGCGGAGCTTAATTAGACCTTTATAGCCAAAGCGATTTAAATTTTTCTGCAACTTAACCTATAATAATACGTAAGATTGTGGTGGAGTTGTAAGTGACCCGCACATCCACTAGTCTTTCAAGTAACAATCCAGTAGCAGTATCTTGTAAGTTCAAAACTTCTTGTATATATGAAGCTCCAGGATATTAAATGTTGAATTTAACACGTAAAAGTTTCGTAAAAAAGCCAAAGAAGAAAAAGTACAAATGTTTGGTTATATTGATTAACTAGTAATTCTAAATCTGGCTATTGAGTATAATGTTCACAAGTTATTAGGCGACTTATCGACTAAAGAATATAGTACATTTATTAGCAACATGCCAAGACAAATCATGTGCCAGAAGCAAAATTCCAATTTTTTTTAAATCGTGGTGTTTAGGTCAGCTTTCTCTCGTCACGAAATATTTATCATGTTTCACTGCTAACAAATATTTAAATATTTATCATGTTTCACTGCTAACAAATATTTAACATGAAAGGTCAGGAGTACAATCACTTCATTAACTATTAAGCTAACTCATAGTTTAAAAAACACATTTATTATAAATACCAACCATCTCTATTGCTTTCAATATTCAAAACCCAAATGTAATTATCTCTTGGTTGACAATCCAATCATTTCTAATCTTCAACTTCATTGATCTCAATTTATAAAATCCAAAAAATTCTCAATCTACTGAGTCTGCCTTCAATAATTTCCATGGCAGGCTCAGTTTCCTTCTTCTTTTTTCTATCTTTACTCTTTTTTTCAAGTATCCATGTTGAATCCAATGAAGAAGGGTACATATCATTGGATATATCAAATAAAGGTCTTGATTTTATGAAGGAATTTCTAGTAGAAATGGCGGAAACTTCATTAGTTCCACTTGACCTACCTAAAATTGAGAAATCAAAGCATATTCCTATTATTGGTACAGTTCATATGGTTCTTTCAAATATCAGTATTGATAATATTCGTGTGATTTCTTCGACTGTGAAAGCTGGTGATACAGGAATTGTTATTAGTGTTTCTGGTGCTTATGCGAATATGACCATGAATTGGGAATATTCATATTCGAATTGGTTGTTTCCTATTCCTATTACAGATAATGGAAAAGCTTCTATTCAGGTAAAATCTCGAAAATTGATGTGAAATTCTTGCTGTTATTAGCTCAAAATAGATTAAAAATGATGTCTTTATGGTCATATACGAACTTTGATTGCATTCGAGGGTATAGCCTAGTGGTCAATGAAGTTTGTTGAGTATCTTGAGGTCTCAGATTCAAATCCCAACAGGTAGTCTTGGTGGACAGAGTTAGGTACTTGTTTCTGGTGGGAGGTGATAGGTATCTCATGAAATTAGTCAAGGTGCACACGAGCTAAGCTAGCTCGAACACCATGGTTATTAAAATAAGATAAATATGAACATTGATTCTTTTTTTTACTTAAATATAATTGGATGAGAATTTAGCGAGCCACTATTGTAAATGGAGTACAAGTTCAGTAACTTTAGAATCTAGTCAACTAAACAAGAGCTCTACTTAAGTACTTAATATGCAAAAAACACTAGGTGATATTTCTCCATATGCCCAAAGCCTTGGTGGACAGTGGTGCCTGGTACTTGTGCTAAGGTAGCAGGTACCCCATGGAACTAGTCGAGGTGCGCAAGCTCAAAAAAAATGAACTTAAAGTATTTTATGTGTTTGTGTGTGGCACGAATAAGTATCAGATTACTTTGGAGCTGCAAGAAAAGAGACTTCTACAGAAGCCAAAACTCGAACCATATAGTTGCAATTCTATCTTGTTTGTATTAGGCAAATGAGGAGCACAGCCACAGATGTGCCTGCTGTGCAAGCTTTTGTGACTAGAACAGTTAACTTTATGAAGTCTCAATATCCATTTCACTTCATTGGGATCTATACTTTTCGAGTACTCAATAATATGTATTTTTAAGACAAAGGATTCTTTAACACTGAAGGTTATCTATGATTTCTACTAACATACAAATCTTTGTTCAACTAAAGAGACTCCTTGGAAACACCAACCTTAACGTAAGGGTAGCAACATGACTAATCAATAATTTGGACTTGTTAGATATTGCCAATGTGAGTCTTTTGTGAAACTTTTGGGATGTTCAATTCTTAAAATATCCTATACGCATGGGTGGGGGAACTAACTTCCCGCCTGTTGTAATCTCAAGGACACCATGTCTAGATTTCCTTTGCATCTTTTCTCCTTATATCATCGTAGTTAAATCTGATAGTCTGTATATTTGTTCACATTTTTTGTTTTTTCATTTATAGTCGTCTACTTTCTTCATTATTCGATGCTTGTGAATGCTATAGATAATATATAAATGTTTCTTTTCCTAAAGGTTGAAGGTATGGACGTTGGAATTTCTTTCAATCTCACGAATGTCCATGGATCTCTTATGCTATCTCCCCTGGACTGTGGATGTTCAGTGAAAGATATATTTATAAAGTTGGATGGTGGAGCATCCTGGCTATATCAAGGGTACCATTTTCAAATATACTTTCTATTTGAAGAACTATCTCTTAAGTCTCACACACGCGCACACATACACACACACCCAAATAAATGGTAGATATTTTGATGTTTGATGTGTGCCATGGGCAATGCATAACAAAGATATTATTGAATCTCACCAACTGGAATTTGCATCAGTTCTTTTTTTTCAAGTATGTGACAAAAACTTACTAAGCTACTCCCAGCTCCCTTGATTAAAAACAAAGTAAATTACCTCAAAATTTGTACTTTTTAAGGTATTAGGTTGCATTGGAATCCATTTCCTCACCATCCTTTACTGTTCTGATATTTTACATGAAAATTTATCCCATGCATTATGTTTGCTTCCTCGATGGCTTTTACTAGCAACTTTATGATTTCCCTCTTTTACTTTCAGGTTAATTGACGCTTTTGAAGGTAGATTATCTTCTGCTGTAGAAAACGCCATTTCAAAGAAATTGAGACAAGGAATTGTGAAGCTTGATTCTTCATTGCAGTCCCTACCAAAGGAAATTCCAATAAGAAATATTGCTGCTTTAAATGTCACCTTTGTTGGTGACCCACAATTTAGAGACTCGTCTCTTGTTCTTTCAATTAATGGGTTAATTAGTGCCAAGGAAGCATACACAGCACCTCCTTACTATCACTTATTTGCGCCTCTAGAACACTTATTAGCGTCAATTCCTTTGAAGGATCCGGCAAGCATGGTTACTATTTCCTTGCATGAAAAAGTTTTAGTGTCTGCATCATCTGTTTACTATGATGTAAGTACTTCAGCTATTCTTTCCAAGTGAATCAATGCATAACTAGAAGAATATGTCTAGTTCTAATATTTTCTATGAAAATTAGTTAACAGTTGTACTCAATGTTAAGTGCCCCTTCAAATTTGACTTGTGCAAGTTTCATTTTGGAGTATTATATGGCATGACTTGTATCTAATAGCTGCAATCTGTTCAGGCCAATAAAATGCACTGGATTGTTGACAAAGTACCCGAACAGTCCTTGTTAAACACAGCTGGATGGAGGTTCATTATCCCACAACTTTACAGGCGATATCCAAATGCTGACATGAATCTGAATGTTTCCATTTATTCTCCACCCCATCTGATAATTAAAGAACATCAGATTGATCTGACGGTTCATGCAGATGTCGTTATTAATGTTTTGAATTCAGGTGAAGTGACACCAGTTGCATGCTTTTCAACGGTAAGCTTTGTAAAAGGATCAACTCTAGCATATTATTACCCATTTTCTTGCAGTCGTTTGCTTTTTGCCATTCATTATCACTCTCTCTGGAAATTGATATCACTGTGATGAAACCTCCTTTAAGCGTGGAAGAAGAGACTGAAAGGTTGAAACTAAAAGTAAACTGAGCTTCTTATGATTTAAGCTGGTTAATTAAGCAATGCATACTTCTTAGCTTTATATTTATCACAGGGACATGTTTATATCAAAATCATATGCCCATTTATTGTGTCTCAACTCTTTATCAATTAAATTCATTAGGACCTATCTTTATTCTTTAAAACCCTTGGCATGAAAATCATCCAGCGTTTGATATTTTGTATTGGCTTGTATTGAGAACGCGCAATACATATCTGAAACTAAGTTTTCATCCAGTTTGGTGTCTTAATTATAAGTGAAACTTTGCATATTCAACAGAAGAAAACTTGACTTGGGACTGCTGTAAGAGGCAAAAAGTAAAAAGTTTGTGTTGCTACCTGTAAAAAATTGGATTAGTCTTTCATCCATTCTTGGAGATGCTGAAAACATTTGCTGTGAACATTATTTAACATGTTTTATGAAGGCATTTAACCTCACTTGTCATCTTTTAAATCCTGGTTCTGTCAAAGCCTTACACATGAATTTTTGCCCTCCCGATTGCAGGCAGTCAGTGGTTCAGCTTCTCCATGGATTTCCAACAATAATCTGGGAGGAAGTATTGGATTAGATGAACTCTCTTTATCTTTGAAATGGAGTAAAATTGGCAATTTGCATGTGAATCTAGTCCGGGTATGTCTTCAGTTCAGAGTGTTCTATTTTCCATTTCGTTATGTTTTCAACTAAGAATGCAACCCTGCTGCACTTAAACTCTTAATTCCAGTTCGTTGCTGGTACCTTTTTGAGTCATGATGTTCATTTAAAAGCGTTCTAATCTCATAGTGCTGAGATAGAAAAGCATTATCTACACTCATCAGCCGTGTATCATTGGTGTTAATTACCACTATCTTGCTTGCTTATTGCTGTAACCCCTTGTCTCTTTATATGCACCTCAAACGTCACAAGTAGTATTATATGTGCCGCTTTAAACATTGCATCAATTGGACCTCTTTGTTATGGTTTTATTTATTCATCTCAAAGAACTGCTAGACTTTATAGCTGTGTGTCTGCGTAAATGGAATTAACGATTAGCTGCATTGGCTTTCTAACTGTAGCAAAATTAGCATGATAAATCTCATTTAGGTATTGTTTTAGGATTTTTAATTCTGTGACAACAAAACACAGTTCCCTTCTTTAGCTGATGATTAAACTGACTGGAACCCTGAAAACTCTTGCAGGCACTGATTTCAACTGCACTGAGGACTGTGATCCTGCCATACATAAATATAAAACTTAGTAGAGGACATCTGCTGCCCACATTTCACGGCTACATGCTTCGAAATGCTAATATCCTGTGCAGTGACTCATGGATTAAGATTTCCAGTGATGTTGCGTCTGTCAATCAATTATTTATAAGTTAGTTCCTACATCATATGGTTGTGAGCTATGTTGCTTGGACCCTCTAAAATGCTGCTACAATTGTGTCGAACCCTCCAAAATTGCATAGCTTTTGGAGGATCCGATACACACCTGGCAGTATGTTTGAAGGGTCTGAACAACATAAGTTGTGAGTTCCTCAGTCCCACTGCACCAGACGTTTTACTGAAATGTAGCTTTTGGAGGATTGGATAGACAAAAATGTATACTAGGTGTAGAATGTGTTTCTTTCATGTTTTTTTATTTCTTGTTGTAATTGCTATATGCATGTTGCTCATATGGCTATTGTAAATCCTTCTCTCTTGTTCTATTTATACATAAATTATCTTTATACCATGAACAAATACATGCTTGTACAGCAATCGACTTTAATTAATGGAAAAACATGAATATTCCAAAAAAAATTGTGGATGCTTTTGGTCGAAAGTTGATATTGAGAGATGATTGCATGGTACATACTTCTCGACCTTGTCTCCAAGGAATAGTTAAACTAGGGACTAATGAATATTACAAGTTAGACGAGCCAATAACTCAAAAACATTCAATATGAATTTTGAAAAGAATCACAACCTTAACTTATTTTCACCATGATACATACTTAGTAAAACACGAGGAGTTTCATTATCAATATGGTCATTTAAATGTGAGCCATTGCAAATCATCTCATATTTTCATTCGCCTTTAATAAAGCTAAAACTTGAAATGAATACACTCCACTTATCAACCTAATTTGAGGAAAACAATCCAAACTTACCCTTCTACTTTGAATTATATTTTAAAAGTCATGTTTCATTTTGGAGTTTCAATAAAGATCAAGGGTAAAAATGAGATTTCCCACAATATATACAAGTAAAATAGGAGGGTAATTGAATTATCCTTCCATTTAAATTTGTTCGTCTAATTTTTTTTTGTTTTTTTGTCCATTCGGTACTCAATTTATGCATTAGATTTCAACTAATTTGGATTCACGCCGTGTAAGGCCTAATTATGGGGGAAATCCTCTATATCAAGGATTTTTTAATGTCTAGGGTTTGAATTGAGACCTTCGATTAAGGAAAGAACAAGGCTATCCATTGACCCACATCTTTTGATGGTTATTTGTCTAATTTTGATTTGATACGAAAAAAGGCATAGTTGTAAGTAGACGTAAAGAATAGACCGAAGATTAGGGCGTATAAATAAACCGGTTGCGTCTCATTAGTAAATAAGTACTAGTACAAAAAAAAAAAACCGGCTTCTCCTTTGCCTTCTCTCTCTCTAAAACTATATGTTTCTCTCTCTAAAATAAACTTGCTCCGATTTTTTGATAGTTAAATCGCCGAATTATTCCGCTAACAGGGACTCAATATAAGGTATAATTTTTAACTCAATTTTTTCAAATTTTTCTCTCTCTAGGGTTAATTTCTCCTCTTTGTTCTCCAATGGTGTCTTACTTCTCTCTTTCTCGCAGTAGATTTCAATGGCTGAGATTGAACCAGATCGGGTACTGGAAGGATTGGGTAAGAGGAGGCTGGTAGCGGTGGATGATAGGAAGGTGACGAAGAAGGCAAGGGAGGTGGTGGATGGGAATGTGAGGGAAGTTGCTGAGATGGTGCTTGTATTATCTGCTATAGGGAAGATGAGGGGAGGTCGAGGTCCAACTGTTGCAGAGAAGGAGATGGTGGAGGAGGCTAGGGAGAGATTAGCTGAGGTTTGTTTGAAGTTTGCGCCGAAGGATGTGTTTCCGAGTGATGGTTTTGGAGGTGTTATTGAGGATCTTGGGATTAATAAGCTGACGGAAGTGAGTGTAGGGCATTGGCAGCCTCCTAAAATGTCGATTACTGAGAAGCTGCTGGCCGTGAAAAGAAAGGTATGGAAGCTTTATTTTTAGTTTGGGATACACTGTTTGTGTGAGGGTGGTTGTGTAATGGGAGTCTAAAAGAATTAAATATAGGAAGTATATGTGTAAGATGATTGCTTATTCTGTTGAATTGGTAGATTATTTAGTCTGTCTTGTTTTGGATTCATTCTATATTTTGTTAATATGAACTTTTCTGTTGAATTAGTAGATTATTTAGTCTGTCTTGTTTTGGATTCATTCTATATTTTGTTAATATGAACTTTTCTGTTGAATTAGTAGATTATTTAGTCTATCTTGTTTTGGATTAATTCTATAGTTTGTAAATATGAACTTTTAGAAGGGTGTCAAGATAATTAAGCTACCCAATTTTTTTTGGGATTAGGACCTTATTTGGAGCTTATAGTCTTCTTTGCAACTATTAGTGTAGAATTACCATTCGGGGTAACTATTCCTCGTTTTTGCTTGTAAAAGTAA